>CAWUFW010001152.1:2400000-3020000 GCA_963921515.1 Calotriton arnoldi
TTTAAATTTATATTTTTATAGATATAAATTTATGAACTGTTGATGATCTTCATAGTAAAATATATTGTTATATATTGTTTCCTTTTTATGTATAATTAAAATGGAAATATTGTGAGAAAAAAAATGCAGTTTATTTGTTGAACTTTTTAATTTTTTGTGTATGTAAATATATACATTACTCAACTGTTGCTCCTTCCATCTCCCCTCGCCATGTGCAGAGGATCACTCAAAGCTGGCGGTGCACGGCGGACATAATATCCCAAAACAAAGTTCAATAAAGCGATCACTCAGAGTTTTTTGCTTTCACCAGATGATGGTTTTAATCCAGTAATGCGTTTCGCTTGCACAGCAAGCTTGTTCACACACTGTATTGTGGGTAATGACTTGCAATACATACAGAGTATAGAAAACAAAAAGGGACAAGATAATGCATGAACCACTTACACCACAGTAGCATCCATTTTGTAACGTGTAGTCTGGGGTAAATCAGTATTGTTACATCATACACATGCACCCCTTTTGACCTTTCAGAATATCCAGTAGAGCATCTCATCAGAGACATACAAAATTATTCAACAGTGTGTAGTATGTGCTCTATATAAATTATCAATCAGTAGCGTTGTGGGTACGAGAAGAAACTAATGCTGCGGTTCTGCTGATGCACTGACACTATGAGCTGCAAGTGCAGGCATGGCCATGAATTGTGCGGAAGTACTGGCATAGTGCTCATAAACACAATTCTATATAGTCCACCCCCCAAAAGGATATTCCTCTGAGCGGGAGTGCTAACAGGAATACTGACATAGCGTCAATAGACAAAAATTGTACACTTTGCACAGATAAGGTTATTCCTCTGAACTATAGTGCTAACAGGGGGAACACTAATAAGGCAACTGGTTGCTGTGTATGGTAAGTATTAAAGTGCCTGTTATCATATACTAATCTCGGCATAGTGTCTGACTGTATGGAAAGGTCATAGAGCATACTACTCTTTATTTAGTCAAAACCCATACCATAAAACCGGTAGTCCACAAAGGAAACTGAATGAAACAATGAAAGTGAAGTGATCTACACTCTAGTTCTAAACCCTAGATCATAGAGATAAAGTTCAAATAATGGTAAACAAATCTCTTATCTGTAGGGTGTTGCCCTCCACCGTGATGATATTTGAAGAAAAGGTTAGGGGGGTAAGCTGGAGCAGATCCTCTACGGCCCCTTCCTTTTCTCCTGTGATAAAATAAAAATAAAACCATGAGTTACTCTCATAGTGTGGGTTAAGATCCTTAAAAAATTACACAAAAATTATTACAGTTTTAAGCAAACAAATTCTGGAAACGATCTATACAGCATAGGAATAAAAGCAAAGATTTGAACTGACATTTGTAATACATTATTCATGAAGGTGGATGCTCATTTCGTCGTCCTGGTTAAGCCCGTCCGGGCTTTTAGTTTGCAAGTTAATTATATGCCAGTATTCCTTCTTACGTAACTGTAATACTCTGTTAACTCCCCTGAGGTTCTGCTCAATCTGTTCTATGGCAAAAAAGTTCAGGAGGGAGTTGTTCGAGAGGTGGTAATCTGCAAAATGCCTGGCTACCGGGTCATGGGGGTCTTTATTACTGATAGCTCTCATATGTTCCAAGACTCTTTTCTTTGTGGCTACTGTGGTGCTGCCTATGTACCTCTTTTTGCATGGACATTCAAGAATGTAGATGGTGAATATAGTTCCACATGTCAGGAATTGGTTAATGGTTCTCTCCCCTGTCGGGGTGTGGTATGTTTTTCTCATAGTGCTATTCCTGCAAGCTTTGCAGTGGCCACAGGGAAAAAATCCCTGGAGATCATGATGCGTACTCAGGTGTGTGTTAGTAATGTCTCCTTTCACCAAAAGATCTCTAAGATTTCTGCCTTTCCTGTATGTGATACGGGGTCGGTCCAGAAGTGTGTGGCCTATAGTGGAATCACTAGGAAGGATATTCCAGTTCTGAATCAGGATTTTTGAGATTTTTTTGATTCTTTATTATAGGTGAGAATCACTCTGGTGGTGGTATCTTCCTCAAGGATAGGTTTTTCTTCCAAGGTATCTTCTCTCTTGATTTTGCTAACCTTCTCCATAGCCTTGTCCAATACCCATCTAGGGTAGCCTCTTTCTCTTTCTCTGAACCTCGTAATCATGTTCTCTTGTTCTGCTAGGAAATTCTCCTGAGTGCTACAGTTTCTCCTTGCTCTTAGCAGCTCACCAAATGGAATGCTCCATTTAAAAGTTTCAGGGTGGCTGCTGAAAGCATGGAGAAGGCTGTTCCCTGCTGTAGTTTTTCTGTGTAGTTTGGTACTCATTTGATTGTTCTTAATTTCTACTACTACATCAAGAAATTCAACCTGCTTTCTGCACATGGTGTATGTAAGGTTGAGGTTGAAGGTATCGTCATTTAGTTGGGCGATGACATTTCTAGCACTTTCCTCACTCCCTTTCCATACTATAAACAAATCGTCTATGGATCTGTACCATTTGATCACCCTGTTCTCGTTGTAGTGTCATTATACACTAGTATACACAATGAATTGGGCATGAAGGCACTATATCACTTTCTCTCCAAGAGACCAGCTAGCCTTTGAGAACATACACAGATGCTACTTGCGATGACAGAATTAGTTTTGCATAACAATTTCTTCCTTTTTAAAGATGAGTGGTTCAAACAAACACAGGGTGTTGCCATGGGCTCCAGATTTTCGCCTGCCTATGCCAATCTTTTTATGGGTTGGCTGGAGGAGGTGATGATCTGGGGCTCGGCGGGCAGTCATTGGAATGAGTATATCCTCTACTGGGGGCGGTTCATTGACGACTGCCTTATGATATGGACAGGCACTGACCAATCTTTACAGGATTTTATCAACTATTTGAACAACAATGACATTAATATTAGGTTTACCTCCCACTCGAGTGAAACTAGTGTTGTATTCCTTGATGTGGAATTATACATCAAGGATAACCAAATACAGAATAAGATGTATCATAAGCCCACGTCCTGCAATTCCGTCCTGCATGCAAAAAGTGCTCACTTTATCTCTATGATCTAGGGTTTAGAACTAGAGTGTAGATCACTTCACTTTCATTGTTTCATTCAGTTTCCCATTCAGTTTCCTTTGTGGACTACCGGTTTTATGGTATGGGTTATGACTAAATACAGAGTAGTATGCTCTATGACCTTTCCATACAGTCAGGCACTATGCCGAGATTAGTATATGATAACAGGCACTTTAATACTTACCATACGCAGCAACCAGTTGCCGTATTAGTGTTCCCCCTGTTAGCACTATAGTTCAGAGGAATAACCTTATCTGTGCAAAGTGTACAATTTTGTCTATTGACACTATGTCAGTACCCCTGTTAGCACTCCCGCTCAGAGGAATACCCTTTTCGGGGGTGGACTATATAGAATTGTGTAGAAGGCTGTTCCCTGCTGACCATGTCATGAGTGATGTAATATGTGATGTCATCAGCAGTGCATTGCGGGGGCGCGAGTTATAGTTAGCTCAATTAACTATAACGGACGAATTTCTCTGATTATGTACGAGTGAAATGTCTGACTAACTATAACGTCCATGAAACCTGTGGTTTTTTCTGTGAATTTCTAAGTTTTTTTGAATGCTAATTTCTAACTATAACGTCCCTGAAACCTATGTTTTTTTCAGTGATTTTCAAAGGTTTTTTAAATGCTAATTTCTGATTCTAATGTCCCAAAAATGCTTTTTCTAAATTTTTAAACTTTTATAAAAATAATGTGATGTTTTCTCCTTTCTAAAATATGCATTTTCCTTTTTTAAAGTGGATTTGTGTACCGATTATGTACCAGTCACGGTGGGTGCACGAATCCAAGTATTTTGCCGCCATATTGGTTAAGTCGTGTGCGATGCGCGTTGCATGTGCAGAGGGTATGCGGTTCTCGACCCCTCGCAACGTCACATGCGTATTTCCGGGGGTCGCACCGGGTGCGCGAATCCATTGCTAATCTTTAAGTTTTAAAAGTATATGTATATAACTTTATTAGATTTATTATACCAAGAGATTATTTAACATAATTGTAAATATCATATATTTGTAACTGCAATAAAGATATATTATTGTTAAATATAGTTTTCGGGAATCGTGTCGGGTGCGCGTCGGTTGCGCGTTGGGTGCGCACTGCTTGCGCGCCCCGTGCGCGAATCCCATGTGACTTCAAAATAAAGTATTTAATTGGTTAATAAGCTTTTGATTCTAGAACTTGCAGGACCCCACCCAATTTTTTCATTCTTTCAACTGACTGCATCTACAGAGACAGAGCTCTTGTGTTTTTCTCTTCTTCTCTGGATTTGTTTGGTGTTTATTTCTGATCAAAAAATAATGGCTGCTTCAAATCCAGCGCAACAGCTTCCACCAAAAGAAGAAGAAGAGTTGGAAGAACCTGTGAAAGTAGGGTATGAGAGCATTGTATGGGCGTTCTCTATTCCAGCTGGGGAGAAGAAAGTAAATGCACGTAAGGTCACGTGCACAATTTGTGACAAGGTCCTATCACGTGGATCGGATAAAAAATATTCATGCGGCACCTCTTTGATGCTGAAACATCTTCAAACCATGCATCCACGGCGTTATGCGAGAGAACAACGGCGTTGAGACCTACAAAGACAGGCAACTCAGGACGAAGGTGCAGGACCAAGCACATCATCTGGTTCTTCAACTACTACCAGACCTAATATAATTACTGAATTTGCTGGAGTGGAGCAGCATTGTGTGAAGTGCAAGAAAGTACTATGCTATAGTGAACAATCAGTGGATGCCATCGTGGATGATATTAAAAACTACCATTGTTAATTTTTTTGTTTTTTCTATTTTTCCAATGACTTTCTAATTGCATAATGTTTACAAAGCTTTCACCATTGTTTCTGTTAATTTTTTAATTAAAAAAAACACCAAAAAAATACAAAAAAGAGTTAATAATAATAATAATAATATCATCTGTATTCGGCATATAAAAATATGACCATAAAAGAAACATCTTAAAAAATACAAACATCAGGCAAAGGAAGTCTTCATAGAGTCTGCCACGTACACGAGGAAAACCAGGTATATATACTGTCATTATCTCCCACTTGTCGCTAGATATCAAAGTGCATCCAACGAGTTTTAGTGCAGGTTTAGAATATATAAAAACAATAAAATACTCAGCTAGTACTTTTATAGCAGCAAAACTTAGTGCAAAATAGCAAACATTCTTCTGGGCTTCAAGCACCCCTAGTAGTTCTTAACTTTAAAGCAGATCTTAGAAAGTTAGAAACACAGAAGAGTGTAAAAACATCTGATGACAGTTTTAAAAACAACAAGGCAACACGTGCCTGTTTAAATCTAAGTCTTCTTAAAAGGCCCTTCAGGAACATTTTTCTGGGATATGCATAGTGCGGACAGAGTACGGCGAAATGTAGGGTATGCTGTAGAGACATATTGTCGCAGCCACAGGGTCCTCTATGTTCTATATGCAATGTGAAACCAGCAGGTACAGCCAATAGGTGATGAAATAAATGTAATCAAAAACGAGCAATTAAAAATCTGTCATGTGCACTAGTTATGAGAGATAAGTATGGTTCTATGCCCTGGATTGATTTGACTAAAATATGTTCTCTCACCGTGGACTTATAAAGTTCGCTATCCTCACGTTGCAATGTAACATACTTAAAAAACAGATCTTTAATAAGTGCCTTTTCCTTGGTTCTCACCTTATCGGGGTTAGTAAACAAATCTGCACGCCCTAATGTAGAAAAGGTGTCCTTTACATATTTTAACCACGGGATTTTGAGCGCATGGTCAAGAGAGAGACAGTCCTGAATTACCAGCCTATTAAAACCACCCTCTTGGTTTGACCAGATCTTAGCCCAACACAATAGGGGTTTAACTGCTGCTATATCAGAAATGTGTTTAGACCCCAGTTCTTCACGGACAATGTACGCAGGGGTGCTATGAGGAACTTTCAGCATGCGCCTGAAATATTTATTCTTTTCAGTTTGTAACTTGTTAACCTCCATAAATCCCCAGACCTCACTTCCATATAAAACTTTAGAGCAACAGATAGAGTTGTATAGCTTTAAAATCATTCCTGGAGTCCAACGGCCTAGCCTATGAGCAAAATTAGCAATTTCTCCTGTGGACCTTATCAGGGCGAGACACTTCTCCTCTAATAAGTATTTAAAATTAAATTTACCGTCAAATAAAATGCCCAAATATGAAAAGGCCGGAACTTTCCCTAAAATGTGTGTGCCTATTGTGTAATTATAATGTTTGCTTGGCTTCTTCCCAATTTCCATAATATATGACTTCGTTAGATTGGGGGACAAATCCAGATTATTCATGAAGGTCACAAAGCCATCTATTAAAAACTGCAAACCCTTTGGGGTGCGGGCGAGGAGTACCGCATCGTCTGCATAAAGCAGAACAGGGACCGCTCTTGTACCTATCCTCGGTATATCTGCTTGTGTGGCCATCAGGGCGGAATCAAGGCTGTTGATATATAAAGTAAACAAAAATGGCGCTAATATACAGCCCTGTCTAACCTCGCTTGAGCACTTAAATCGTCCGTAACCTTCCCCTCCTGTGTATATCTGACTACTGCCGAGGTATTAGAGTGTAGGGACATTAGAATATTGATTATTGCCGGGTCCACCCCAAGCTCGCCCATGAGTGTCCATAGTTTACGGCAATTCACTCGGTCAAAGGCCGCAGTGAGATACATAAATGCTAAATACATCGCCCCTGGTTAGGCTAGTGTGTATTTTGCAGTAATAAGATAAAGATTGAGGCATTGGTCTGTGGTAGATTTCCCCGGTCGGAACCCATATTGAGCATCCGTTATAATTTGGTTGGCCTCTGCCCATTCCGTTAACCTATTTAAAACCACCCGCCCCAAAACCTTCACAGACACATCAATAAGAGATATGGGGCGATAGCAATGTGGACTGTCCCTGTCTCCTTCCTTGAAAATGGGAACAATAGTGGCAGTGGACCATGTTGCTGGCATTACTGAAGCTACTGCCGCATTTAATACCCTTGCTAGGAGCGGCGCCCAGACCTCTATATTACATCGAAAGAGGTCTGGCAGGATCCCATCTGGTCCCGGCGCCTTGTTCCTCGTGAGACCCTCAATTCCTGTTCTCACCTCATCCAAAGAGAATATAATGGGGCTGGATCTTTGTTCTGGATTTGGGGTCTGAGATTGTTCTACTCTATGGGGGTGGTTTTACAAACCCTGAAAGTGCTGCTGCCATTGATTGGGTAGGATATTATGGCTTAACCCAGGTTTATTCGAGTCTTTAAAACATGGGTTATTAATAACCCTCCAAAAAACGAGTAGAGTCCTTTAACTCCACTGCCTCTGTTAGCTCCTCCCAGGCTTTCAGTTGGAGTTGTCCCTTTCGCCCCTTGGCGGCTTGCTTATAACTTATACGAAAGGCTGCCACCCGGTCCCTGTCCCTCGGGGACTGCTTAAGGGCCACTTTTAGCTCTCTTAGGGCCCGAGAGCATTGACCATCAAACCATCTAGGGGCATCCATGCTAGGCGAGTAAGCGGGGGCTTTCAATAAGTTCACTAGCTGTGCAATATCCCTAAAGGCCTCTACTAGTTCAACCCCATGCACTTAAAAAAAGAGTTGAAAAAATACCAAAAAATTATAAAAGAAAAAAATGGTTCTTTTTAGAACCGCCTATTTGGTTAAAAATAGACAAATTTGTATGTGTTGTATGAATTGTGGCAAATGTAATATATGGAGAAGTGTATGGGTAGTGCATGTGTGATTGCATGAATCCATGTGTAGTGCCTGAATGATTGGAGAAGTGCACGTGTACTACCTGACTGATTGCATGAGTACATGGGTAATGCCTGGGTGATTGTAAGAGTGCAGGGGTAGTGCCTGCGTGATTAGAGGAGTGCTTAGATAGTGCCTGAGTGATAGAAGGAGTGCATGGGTAATGCTTCGGTGATTGCAAGAGTGCATGGGTAGTGCCTGAGTGAATGGAGGAGTGCAAGGGTAGTGCCTGGGTGATTATATAAGTGTATGGGTAGTGGGTGGGTGATTGAAAGAGTGCATGGGTAATGCCTGGGTGATTGCATGAGTGCAGGGGTAATGTCTGGGTGATTTAAGGAATGCATAGGTAATGCCTGAGTGCATGGAAGAGTGCATGGGTAGTACCTGGGTGCATGTAGGACTGCATGGGTAGTTCCTGGGTGATTGGAGGAGTGCATGAGTAGTACCTGGGTGATTGGGGGAGTGTACAGCTTTTGGCTGGATGATTGGAAGACTGCATGGGTAGTGCTTGGGTGATTGCATAAGTGCAGCAGAAGTGCGTGAGTGCATATATGAGTGCATGGGTAGTGCCTAAGTGATTGCATCAGTGCATGGGTAGTGCCTGGGTGATTGGAGGAGTGCATGGGAGGTGCTTGGGTTATTGCATGAGTACATAGGTAGTGCCTGGGTGATTGCATGAGTGCAGCAGAAGTGTGTGAGTGCATGTATGTGTGCATGGGTAGTGCCTGGGTGATTTTATAAGTACATGGGTACTGGCTGGATGATTGGAGGAGTGCATGAGTAATGCCTAGCTGCATCGAGGAGTGCATCAGTGCCTGTGTGATTGCATGAGTGCATAGGTAGTGTCTGCATGTTTTTATAAGTGTATGGGTACTGCTTGAGTGATTGAAGGACTGCGTGGGTAATGCCTGGGAGATTGAGTAAGAGCAGGGGTAATTTGTGGGTCATTGGAGGAGTGGATTGGTAATGCCTAAGTGATTGTATGAGTGCAGGGGTAATGGCTGGGTCATTGAAAGAGTGGATAGGTAATGCCTAACTGATTGCATGACTGCAAGGGTAATGTGTAGGTAATTGAAGGAGTGCATGAGAAATGTGTGATTGCATGAGTGCAAGAGTAATATCTGGGTCGTTGCATGACTGTACTGGTAGTGTCTGGATGATTGCAAAAGTGTATAAGTAGTGCCTGGGTGATTTTTAAGTGCATGAGAACTGGCTGGATGATTGGAGGAGTGCATGGGTAATGCCTAGATGCAACAAGGAGTGCATCAGTAGTGCCTGTGTGATTGCATGAGTGCATAGGTAGTGTCTGTATGTTTTTATAAATGTATGAGTACAGCGGTAGTGCCTGGATTATTTGAAGACTGCAAGGGTAGTGACTGGGTGATTAAAGGAGTACATGGATAGTGCACGTCTGATTGGAGGAGTGCATGAGTAATGCCTAGGTGCATCGAGGAGTGCATCAGTAGTGCCTGTGGTATTGCATGAGTGCATAGGTAGTGTCTGCATGTTTTTATAAGTGTATGAGTACCGTATGGATAATTATATGAGTACAGCACTACTGGCTGGGTTTTTGGAAGACTGCAAGGGTAGTAACTGGGTGATTGAATGAGTACATGGATAGTGCATTGCTGATTGGAGAAGTGCATGGGTAATACCTAGGTGCATTGAGGAGTGCATCAGTAGTGCCTGTGTAATTGCATGAGTGCATAGGTAGTGTCTGTATGTTTTTATAAGTGTATGAGTACTGCCTGGGTAATTATATGAGTACAGCGCTACTGCCTGGGTTATTGGAAGACTGTAAGGTTAGTGACTGGGTGATTGAAGGAGTACATGGGTAGTGCATGACTGATTGGAGGAGTGCATGGGTAATGCCTAGGTGCATTGAGGAGTGCATCAGTAGTGCCTGTGTGATTACATGAGTGCATAGGTAGTGCCTTGATGATTTTATAAATGCACAGGTACTGCCTGAGTGATTGAAGGAGTGCATGGGTAATGCCTGGGTGATTGCATGAGTGCAGGGGTAATGACAGAGTCATTGGAGGAGTGCATGTGTAATGCCTAAGTGGTTGCATGATTGCAGGGGTAATGTCTGTGGCATTGCAGGAGTGCATGGCTAATACCTAAGTGATTGCATAAGTGCAGGCATAATGTCTGGGGGATTAGAGGAATGCATAGTTTTTACCTCGGTAATTGCATGAGTGTAGGGGTAATATCTTGCTGATTGCAAGAGTGTAGGGGTAGGGCCTAGGTGATTGGAGGAGTGTATAGGTAGTGCCTGAGTGATTTTAAAACTTGAAGGGTTCTGACTGGGTGATTGGAGGAGTACAGGAGTAGTACCTGGGTATTTGGAGGGCTGTATAAATAGAGCTTGGGCAATTTTATAAGTGTATGTGTACTGCCTGAATGAATAGAGCATTGTATAGATACTACCTGGATGATTGAAAGAGTGCAAGGGTAGTGTCTGGGTGATTGCATGAGTGCAGGGATAATGTTTTGGGGATTGGAGAAGTGTATAGGTACTACCTGGGTGATTGGAAGAGTGTACGGGTAATGTCTAACTGATTGCATGAGTGTACAGATAGTGCCTGGGTGATTGGAAGAGTACATAGGTAGTGTCTGGGTGATATTATAACTGTATGGATACAGGCTAGGTGATTGGAGAAATGCATGGATAGTGCATGGGTGATGGCAGGGGTGTGGGAATAGTGCCTAACTGTATAAATCAGTGCATGGGTAGTGTTTGAAAAAATGGATGAGTGCAATAAAAGTGACTTTAGACATTACTTCATATTATTATGCTTATTACATTATTTCATCTTACCTTCTTTATTAAAGAAGATACAAAACTCAGTGAAACTATTTTACAGTAGTTTTGATGTAAACTGAATTTAAAACCTTTTCAAGCTTTAGTATTAATTTCTGTAATGAAAAAAAGAAAACTGTTATTACATATAATATTATAGTTTTAAGAACACAACATCATTTTAGAATTACATAACATATTCAGTTTCCCTTTTTTGCTGTTTTCAGATTCTACTGAATTTCACCATACACAGTGATTTCAATGTAGATCATCATATAACAGCGGGGAAAAAAATACAATCAATGAGATTGTAAAAAAAAACATATCTGTGTTGAAAATATTTACAACAAGTTCAACTATCTGTTTACCTATCTACAGTTTCTAAATTACATTCTTCAACTACATTAAATCATTTATTGCTCTGAAGTACATTTTCTAAAATATACACTCTCATTTACTTTGCGTATAATATAAAGATCAAATATATAAATTACTTCTTTCAAACACAATTTTGCAAATGCAATAAGAATTAGCACAAACAATAATTCAAACAGTAATTGTTCACATCTTCCCAATAGGCCGAATAATGTTTCCAAATCCATTTGCATTGAAAATATCCAAAATAAACTCATGAATTCATGTTCACATCTTCCCAATAGGCCGAATGATGTTTTCAAAACTTTGGCATCAAAAATATCAGATATGAATCTGGTAATTCAAAAGGCAACCTACATTTGAATTCCAAATGGGCATCATTGCAATGTGTCCATCCTTTATTGCACTTTAAATACACAGTATAGTGTCCAGATGTTGTAGTAGGTCCATCATGGAAAATAATAGCCACAGCTTTAAAAGTTCTTCCTGAAATTGATAGTTGACATGCCACAACATTTTAAATTTTGGTTTCCAATTTTCTTCCATTTGCTCTACAATGTTGTAGCATTAAAATGACATATTTTCCAAATCTTTCTATATATAATGTTGACAACATTTCTGATTGACAATGAGAGCATTTCATATCTTGATTAGCTGTTTTTACTAATTTGTTAAAAGACACTGATTTGCAATCTGGTATTGTCAAATATATGAATCGTTCAGTGTCTATTTCAGTGGTAGAAGAAAATGAACACTCTTCACATTTATGATTCCATCTGTAACTTAGTCCAAACAAATTTTCAATTTCTATTCCTTCATCTTCCAATACTGCAAGCAAAAACATACGAAATTCTTGTGCATCTTGTTGTATATTGAGTGTAAATTACGAAGCACCAGTACATATATCCAAAAGATGCAGAATGCCAGAAGCAGTATGGATTTTAGTTCTATCAGTTACCAACTTTTGAAAAATATAATGTAGTAAAGAACAGAATCTTTTTTCTCGATTTTCCATAAATTCATGATGAAGGGGCCTGATTCACAGAACTAACTTACGTCAAAATCCTAAACTTACAACAATTTTGGTATTCACAGAATGAACTTACACATTTGGGTATTCACAGAATGAACTTACACATTTGGGTATTCACAGAATGAACTTACACATTTGGGTATTCACAGAATGAACTTACAACAATTTTGGTATTCACAGAATGAACTTACACATTTGGGTATTCACAGAATGAACTTACAACAATTTTGGTATTCACAGAATGAACTAACACATTTGGGTATTCACAGAATGAACTTACAACAATTTTGGTATTCACAGAATTAACTTACTCATTTTGGTATTCACAGAAGGCACTTACTCATCAATGAGTAAGTGCCTTCTATGAATACTAAAATGTGTAAGTTACACAAAATGTGTAAGTTACACAAAATGTGTAAGTGTCTTCTGTGAATACCAAAATGAGTAAGTTTATTCTGTGAATACCAAAATGAGTAAGTTCATTCTGTGAATATCAAAATGGTAGTAAGTTTAGGATTTTGTCGTAAGTTAGTTCTGTGAATCGGGCCCATCATCTTCTAGGTTAAAAGACAACATTCACAATTACATTAGCATAGCAGTTGATACCTGAACTATTTTCTAACTTGTATCCTACAATATCATCAACAGTGTCCATTTTAATTTTTTTTGCAGCTTCATCATTCCCTTGAATTGTTTTCTTTTTTTGAATCACACTAGAATGTTTCTCATATTTCAGTTTTGTACATAATACACATTTCTCATATATGGGATATTCACCTAAGTTAGGAGCATAAAGTCTTCTTAACCGATTATATTCTCTTACACAATTTGCATCAGCACTAATCTTTTTCTTGTCAAAATCAATCAAATACAAACCAGATAATGTTCTTCCTTGAGACAATGCAACGTATGCCATGCCCTCTTTAAACACTGTACTTCCAATATTTACCAAAGCACTGTTTACACTTAAACCTTGAGATTTATGAATGGGCACAGCATATGCTAAAGAAAGAGGAAACTGTTTTCTACGAACATACAAGTCTTTTACAAGCAAAAAACAAACAGCACAACGTCCAACCTGTTTTACCTCTTCAATCTGTTCAAATGTAATCTTTAAAAATTCAATTCCATCTCTGTTCTGATAATTAACAAAATCAACCACTTTTTCCATTGCTCCATTTACTAAACCTTTTCCTACATCCAAATTACGCCATAAAATTACCTGACAGTTTACACATACATATACAGTCTTATCTAAACCAGCAGTCATAGATACAGACTTCTCCAAAGAACCCAATTTTGACTGTAATTTTTCTGAGAGAAGAATAGTGACTCCTTCGTGTTTCATGTTATCAATGGCTTCCATTTTCACTATTGGTTGTTTTTCCAGTTTCAAAAGTTCTTGATTGAATGTAGAACACACTTGCAGTGTTGGCATTAGGCAATCTATAGACTTCTTTTCTCCAATATTTTTGTACATTATCTCAGGTGCAATCTTTTCATTTGTAAACAAGTTCGTTACTAGCCGACTTTGTAAAGCTTCTTTACCATGTTTTGTCAAAACACCAATTCTTATATCTTGAAGAATGTTTCCATAATGTTCATCACTTGCTAGTCGCATATTCTTAATACGTTCTTTATATTCAAAATGAGACCAAATGTTTACATTTCCAATACTTCCCAAAGATTTCCTAGTGTCTTCATGGACAAGTGTTTGAAAAACTGGTTGTCCTTTCACAGGAAGTAAGTTGTAGTAGATCGCCGAATACAATTACATGTTTTCCTCCAAATAAAACATCATAATCTGTTTTTAAAATCTGTTGCATTCTTAAATGTAAAAAGGCAAGCATTAAGTTTGAAACCATGCTCACCTCATCAATGATCAGAAGTTTCATTTTCTTTAGTACTCTTGAGACTTCATAACAAGCTTCTCCAGATTGCTTGTGATATGCCAACTTAGTTTCATGTTCAACTGGTAGCATGAGTAATCGATGTAATGTAATCCCTTTAATGTTGTGTGCTACTAACCCAGTTGGAGCGGTTACAACACAAGATAAATGTGATTCAGTGGTTTTCTGTAGATAACTGGTCAAAACTTTAATTAAGAAACTTTTTCCTGTTCCAGCTGGGCCACTGATATACATTCGAATAGGTTTAAATGATGTGCATTTCCATTCTTTTTTTCCATGCAGTAAACCATGCTGTATCTGTTGTGTTACTTGCTGATATATTTCTTTTTGTTCAATATTTAGTTGTTCTTCCAAGTTTCCCAACTCAATAATATCCTGATGTGCTTGTTGCATCGCCGTTTCTACTTCATTCATGGCTATTGCTGCTTCATTTTCAAAATTGGTTGTCCTAATGGATCTTGACTTAGTGGAGCAGAACTTTGACTATCTTGAGGACTGTCTCTAGCTATTTCAGCTGCAATAGTAGTTTCTTGTTCAATCTCTTCATTTAACATTTGTAGATAATTTGGAAAAATTGTGCATTGAATTGGATGGGTGGATTGAATTGAATGCTATCTTTACATGCATTAAAAGAATCTTCATAGCAGTGAAAATCTCCAAGTAATTTTATTTCACTACGCCAAGGCTTGAAAAGTTGCAGAAGTGCTAAATAGAAAAATTCCTTTTTATCTGGAGTTTCGCAACTGATTTTCCTGTGGCTAATAAAATTTCCTTTGGCATGTTTTACCAAACATCCTTCACATCCAATTACTGCATATTTTTCTTCATTTATATTTTCTGTAACATTTCTCTAAAAACTGTAATGTTGCAGTACTTCATAGAGAAATATGTTTTCCCGATGTGGACTTCTTTTAGGATAGTACGTATCCAACATATTAGTTTTAACAATATCTGTACTTTCTGGTTCATTCAATGCTAAGTATTCAATTTCTTGTACAGATTTCAATACTAGATTTCGTGTTGCAGCAAGACCTAGACTTACCCAAATGATTCCTCTTGACTGAATATAAGCTTGCAGAGGTCAACCGATCCGAACATTCGTAGGATCCAATATCTCAATGGGAAAGCATCTTCAAACTAAAGCTGTAAAATTTGTTACTAAGAGTCTTCTCTTGTGAAATTTCTTCCCACATTTCTTTCAACTTTCTTTGGTTATATATCACGTAACATAGCGAGCAACAGCAATCGAATTATCTGCAACATACTGGATATCCATATTTGCATTCCACATTGTCAAAATCACTGGATTGTAGTCATTAATATACTTTGAATCTTCAGTTCTTTTTATGTTGTAAGTATTCTTCGGAGATTTTCGAGTTAAAGTATGCCTTACTGCTGACATGAAACTGTTGACTCTTCCTTTTGAAATTACTGTACGTGGGAATCCAAAACGACATTTTGTATAAAATTTTCCCTTTGACTTGTATTTCCGTCAACAATATTTTCCACATCGATGACTTTGAAACCGTAAAACTTGTTGTCTCAAATTGTTTTCTCCTCCTTCTTTTGGAATGGCACAGGTAACATACTCTTCAATGAAAGACAAAACACTTTCATCAGTATCAGTTCCACATTTTGGTGTATTCTTGATCCATAACAGCATGTGTATATGAGGTGCACCTCTGGCTTGGTACTCTTTTCTCCAAAAGAAATCAATAACTTCTCCAAGAGGTGGATTAATGTTATTCCAGATAAAAGACATCATAGCTTGAAACCTATGATTAAAATATCTGCACACATTTACAGGATCAAAGGAACACAGTTCTCCAGCTGTCTTCAATTCAATGTTTTTTTACATTTGAATTTGCTTGTCATAGAAATTCAAGTAAATCGTCCCATGCGTACTCAGCACAGCTAAGCGTAACAAACCACGTTGGGGCTCCTAAGTTCCTTAACATACATTTAAGTTCTCCGTGACGACGATACCAATACTCATTAGTACCACGTTGACACGCCATCAAATTAATTAACTGAGAATCTAAATGATTGCCTCTTTGTTGAACTTTGTCCAAAAATTCCTTTGCAGAATGATGTGTAAGATGAACTCCTGTTTTTAATATGTGGTTCACTGCATATGAAAGTCCAGACAAGTCAATTTCAAACAGAAGATGAAATAAATAAGGAATACACTGTCGAAATCTTGGATCTTCTGAGTACAATCTTGTTGTACGATATTCTGAAGCTGGAATCTGTACTGGTCGTTCATCATATCGTCCACCTTTTCCAGTGGGGAAGAGCTGTGGAAAACAACGAGCTTCCAAACTTTTTTCCCATACTCTCATGGGAGTTCCCTTCGCTTTCTTCATTTGGAATTATTCAATAGTGTTTGCTATCACTTCTTTTGAATGTAGAGGATGTATACTATAATGTTCATACATTTCTTCAGTCCTCGAGTTATCAACTTCTTCTATTTGGCCAGTTGAAATTTCTCTTTCATCTTTTCTTCTTCCACATATACATTTTTATAATAAATATTGTTTTGTACAAGATATAATGTAGCCTTTTGAAGTTTGGTGACATCTACTAACTCTTCCCATATTTTCCGACTCTTTGGTGGTACACCATTAACTAGAATAACTACAGCTTCACTTTCCTCTCGCTCTACACCAACAGTTTAAATATTTTTCTTAAAATCTAAAGGTAAATACACAACTCTTCCTTTTAAACCTCTTTGTAAATCTTTTGGAGGCAGCTTACCTGTTTTAGGCTCCATACGAACTATAGCCTGAAACGGGTGCACAGATTGAATAAGAATGGACTCATACGTATTTAAATCTGCCAGTTCCGGAGGAATAGCTACCAACTCTAGGTTATTACATACAGTTCTAGCTGGCATTTTGTTCTCTTCTAATTTGTTGTAACAATATTTACAAATATGTTGATCACTATCCAATTCAAAACGACCTTCCACCTACAAATAAGCACCAAATTGCTCCCACTTATCATTGTTTTCCTTTTCACTTTTTAAATACTGATCTACATTCCTAGTTTGACTTCTATAGTGAGTACGTCAACAACAAATACAAACATAGTTTGGTTTTTCACAAGAAACTACCTTAAACTTTTTAATTTCTTCTGCAAACTTCTCAGTAGTACTATCTTCCACCTCTTCTTCTACACCTACACTTATCAAACTCTCACTTTCTCTATACTCCTCTTGAGGACCAAAGAAACGAAACTGTATATCATCAGAAACTTTTTTTAAATCCGACACTGAGCCATGCAAAAGAGCTGTGTTTATTTCACTTAATGATAATGCAGGACTTTTTACGTAGTACAATCTTCTTACTAACTTCTGCATTTCTGAGTGATGTACTGCTAACATTCTTAAATGATGAAAAGTACTTCGACACACTTTTCTAGAAAGACAAGCCAGAGAATGACCCTGCAAGTTAGTATATTTTCTCACTTTACAAGGATCTATTCCTTGCAACATCTTAATCTTCTTTCTAACACTTTTTTTTACCGTAATCTCATAAGAAATTTCATAACATATCAATAGATTCCTGTTTTATACTACAAATACTACTACAATCCCACTTATATACTGAAGCTTGTGTACGTCTCCCTTGAACTTCTTCAGCTATTACTTCTTCCACATTTCTAGGAACCATCTTTTCTTTTTCAATTGGACAACTGTTTTTAACCTCATAACAACGACCACTGGTATCAACTAATGTATTTTGTTGAAAATAACTTTCTTCATTAAAAAAGGTTCAGTACTAGAAGAGTGCTTCCATTCACCAGAATTTTTTTGCAAAAGTTAGTTTTATTAACTAGTCTTTTTCTTTTACTTCTCTCCTTCATAAAGTTCATTATTTTATTCAATGTTTATATTCTCTTCAATACTAATATACACAATTTTCTTTTCAATTCAAAAGCCTTTTCAACTACACTTTCAATCTGTTGTTTTTTCTTGCAAAATGCTGATTTTCTTTATATTTTTTGCAATCTTTCAATAAATTTTGTAGTACTCTACTTTTATACATTATCTTTCTTATGTCTTTATATTGTTTCATCCTTCTTTCAACATAGATTGTTTTCCCATAACCTGATTTTCCATTAATTTGTCCTTTTTTCAATTCCTTCTGATTCGCTGTACTACTTTTCTTTCTCTTTTCTCCATTTTGAAAAAATCATTACGTTCTTTAAAAGTCTTTTAACAAATTCTTTACTTCTCTTACCAGAAGTCTTTTTCTTCAATGTCACATATTGTTCTTCATCTAATTTCTGCTTTTCTCTCTGATTTAAATAGTACTGTTTTCTTCGTTGTCTTTTCTTTTCAACTTTTCTTGTCATACTGAATCTTTCTTAATAATAATGGAGAATATCTGGAAAAAAAATTAAAACTATTGTAAAAATTATTTAATATTATTAAAATAATTATATACAAATATTCTCATCTATTACTAAAGAAATACCTTTCAATTTAAAAGGATTTTGGAATATGGTGAGACTTACACTTCAAGTATGCCACATAAATATAGGTGTGTGTTTGAAATGTAAAGTGCAATCGGTCAAGTTTTAAAACCTTTATACTCTTGTGACTAAGGTATATCTCTACTTACATAGATATTTTGATACATATCATGCATATGAAGTTGATAGACATATAAAACACAGCTGTACATCTATTTGCATATTACTTTTATATATGAATTTGCTAGGAAAAGGAACAAACATATGTATACATTATTGCAGGAATGTGGTAAGACCTACAGCTGAGACATGTGATAGTGTCTGAGTGATTGGAAGACTGCAAGGGTAGTGCGTGGGTTATTGCATGAGTGGACAGGTAGTGCCTGGGTGATTGAATAAGTGCAGAGGTACTGCCTAGGTGATTAGAGGAGTGGATAGGTAGTGCCTGGTTGATTTTATAATTCCATGGGTACTGCCTAAGTGATTGAACCACTGTATAGCTAATGCATTGGTGATTGCATGAGTGCAGGGGTAATGTCTGGGGGATTACGGAGTACATACGTAATGCCTGGGTGATTGCATGAGTTAAGGGGTAATATCTGGGGGATTACAAGAGTACATAGGAAGTGCCTGGGTGAATTTTATAAGTGCATCGGTACTGGCTAAGTGATTGGAGAAGTACTGTAGTAATGCCTCAGTGATTGGAGAAGTGTAAAGGTACTGTCTGGGTGATTTTATAAGTGCATGGGCACTGGCTAAGTGATTGGAGGAGTGCATAGATCCTCACAGGGTGATTGGAGGAGTGCAAGGGTACTGCCTAGGTGATTAAACCAGTGTATAGCTAATGCATTCATGATTGCATGATTGCAGAAGTAATGTCTGGGGGATTACAGGAATACATGCGTAATGCCTGGTGATTGCATGAGTGCACAGGTAATGTCTGTGGGATTTCAGGAATACATAGGAAGTGCCTAGGTGATTTTATAAGTGCATGGATACTGCCTTGGTGATTGGAGTAGTACTATTGTAGTGCCTGAGTGATTCAAGGAGTGCAAAAGTAGTGCCTGGGTGATTTTATAAGTGCATAGGTAGTGGCTGGGTGATCGAAGGACTTCAGCGGTAGTGGCTGGGTGATTGAAGGAGGGCAAGGGTAGTGCCTGGGTGATTGCATAAGTGCATAGGTAGTACCTGAGTGATTTTATAAGTGCATCGGTACTGGCTAAGTGATTGGAAGACTGCATAGATCCTGAAAGGATGATTGGAGGAGTGCAAGGGTAGTGCCTGGGTGAGTGAATCAGTGTATAGCTAATGCATTGGTGATTTTATGAGTGTAAAGGTAATGTCTGGGGGATTAAGGAGTACATAGATAATGCCTGGGTGGTTGCATGAGTTCACGGGTAATATCTGGGGATTACATGGGTACATAGGAAGTGCCGGAGTGATTTTATAAGTGCATGGGTACTGCCTGGGTGATTGAAGTAGTACTGTGGTAGTGCCTGAGTGAGTGAAAAAGTGCAACATCCTGAAAGCATGCATGCATAGGTCTGTATCACTACACTATGCACATCTCAAAAATTCACAGAACAAACTTCGAATTTAAAGCAAACACCAAAATTATGTGGCATATTTCAACTGTACCTCTCTAGAGACTTATAAAAAGTAGCATAGTCACTAATACCTTATCTCAATATCTTTTAAACCACACTTTTATGCTGCATTTTCACCATTCTACTACTACTACTCACAGTCTTGACCCTACCACATAAAAAGCAACAACACCTTTTTGTTATACATCATGCACCTTCAAATGTATAAGACATATGAAAATACATATACAAGTAGAGACTGGCTGGGTGAATGAAGGAATGCAGGGGTAGTGCCTGGGTGATTGTATGAGGACAAGGGTAGTACCTGGGTGATTGGAGGAGTACTAGGGTAGTGCTTGGGTGATTGCATAAGTGCATAGGTAGTAACTGAGAGATTTTATAAGTGCATGGGTACTGGCTCAGTGATTGGAAGAGTGCATAGATCCTGACAGGATGATAGGAGGAGTGGAAGGATAGTACCTGGGTGATTGAACCACTGTAAAGCTAATGCATTGGTGATTGCATGAGTGCAGGGGTAATGTCTGGGGGATTAAGGAGTACATAGGAAATGCCTGGGTGATTGCATGAGTTAAGGGGTAATATCTGGGGGATTACACAAGTACATAGGAAGTGCCTGGGTGATTTTATAAGTCCATCGGTACTGGCTAAGTGATTGGAGAAGTACTGTAGTAGTGCCTCAGTGATTGGAGAATTGTAAAGGTACTGCCTGGGTGATTTTATAAGTGCATGGGCACTGGCTAAGTGATTGGAGGAGTGCATAGATCCTCACAGGGTGATTGGAGGAGTGCAAGGCTACTGCCTAGATGATTAAACCAGTGTATAGCTAATGGATTCATTATTGCATGATTGCAGAAGTAATGTCTGGGGGATTACAGGAATACATACGTAATGCCTGGTGATTGCATGAGTGCACAGGTAATGTCTGGGGGATTTCAGGAGTACATAGGAAGTGCCTAGGTGATTTTATAAGTGCATGGATACTGCCTTGGTGAATGGAGTAGTACTATTGTAGTGCCTGAGTGATTCAAGGAGTGCAAAAGTAGTGCCTGGGTGATTTTATGAGTGTATAGGCAGCGGCTGGGTGATCGAAGGACTTCAGGGGTAGTGGCTGGGTGATTGAAGGAGTGCAAGGGTAGTGCCTGGGTGATTGCATAAGTACAAGGGTAGTGCCTGGATGATTGGAGCAGTACTAGGGTAGTGCCTGGGTGATTGCATAAGTTCATAGGTAGTGCCTAAGTGATTTTATAAGTGCATCAGCACTGGCTAAGTGATTGGAAGAGTGCATAGATCCTGACAGGGTGATTGGAGGAGGAGATGTCTCTACTGTTAGTCTCACCATATTCCTAAAAGCATACATGCATATGTCTGTACCTTTTGCTAGCAACATCATATATAAAAGTAATATACAGATAAATGTATATCTATGTTTTCTACATCTATCATCTTCAGACACATAACACGTACCATAATACATATGCAAGTAGAGACATACCTCAGTCACAACAGCATCCACAGCTTACAACTTCACAGACTACACTTCAAATTTCAAACAAACAGTGAAACGTATGCGGTATAATTGAAATGTACCTTTCCACAAACTCATACAAATTACTCTAATAAATAATATCTCTACAAACATATCTCAAACCTCACTTTTGTGCTGCTGCTTTACCATTCTACAACTACTTATAATGTTACACCTAGCCAAATACAAAGCAGGAACCCTTCACATGTCTCTGATATAAGTCTAATCATATTCCTGAAAACATGCATGCATATGTCTGTACCACAACACTATGCACACCTCAAAAATTCACAGAACAAACTTCCAATTTCAAGCAAACACCAAACATTATGTGGCATATTTCAACTGTACCTCTGCAGAGACTTGTAAAAAGTAGTCTAATCACTAATACCTTATCTCAACATCTTTTAAACAACACTTTTGTGCTGCATCTTCACCATTCTACTACTACTCACAATCTAGAGCCTACCACATAAAAAGCAACAACACAACTTTGTTATACATCATGCACCTTCAAATGTATAAGACATATGAAAATACATATACAAGTAGGGACATACTTCAGACACAAGTCCATGCACACCTTAAAACTTGACAGACTACACATCCAATTTGAAAACAACACCTAAAATTATGCCGTATACCACAAATGTACATATCCACACACTAAAACAAACTCCCATAATCACCAATCCATCTTCCAATATACATATATTACTATACAGAATCTTTTTCAAACAACATTTAAGTACAATACACATCTCTACATTGAATATTATATTTCAAACAACACAGTTCTTGAATAATTTTTAAAGTTTAAAAATAATGCTAATACATAATACACCTCACAAATTTATAACTCACCTTCCAAATTGATTTGTAGAATATGAAATATCAGAAACTCATAAAAGATTTTCTTATGCACACAATCAATGAAATGAACTGCTCTCAACAAGGTAAAACCAATAATGGCAAACTTTCCCTCTCTTTCTCCACACAAATAAATGTAAGTAACAAATCACATTGCTTCCTACATAATTTCAAATTGTAAAACACATTTCTATTGGTTAGACATATTAACCCTTACCAACTGACTTCTAAAAGTGCCGAAACGGATTCTGGAATTTTTTGGGAAATGCGATTCCACTGTGCACCAACGCAATGGAGCCGCGAATCTATACGGGAGTTCAAAAATATATTACAAATAAAAATACCAATATTTTTTAAGAACAGACCACTGCTAAAGATAGTACTGACTTGGGAAATCTTACTTTAATAACATATCACTTATATATAAATTACAATTGCATATTTTAAAACCACAGATAACATTCAACCCTTCCCCCATTCTGCCTAATGCCAGTTTCCATAGCAACAGTTCATGGAACATTTAACTGAACTGACAGGTCACAAGTTCACCATATTTTCAAGTTCAGCACACAAGCTTACAAATGCAAACAGCAGGTGTGGTTGACGTTTGCAAAATATGACCTTATCCTATCTACTGTACCTTTCAAACATTTTATACTAACCAATAAGAGACATGCTTTTTAAAGAAAGTAACATGCACCCTATTTTTGAGTGTACAATGTTCATGAACAGCCAATCAATGATCTACTTTTTAAAAAACAGCATCTTGTCTACCATTTTAGATACCTCTCATTCTACCAACTGAGTACCTCAGCTACAGACATCTTTTCATGATTTCCAGACATCTCTTCAAGATGCTTACAGTTTGGATTGTTGGGCACAGCTATGTTTTCTGGTGCTAAATGTATACTGAATGCAGAGGTATTGACAAAGAACTAGCTTTACAACATGTGGATATTAAATGAATTGCACAGAGAGGATTAAAGTGACACCAATTGATGCCATTAGTTAAAACCTTTTTGCATCTCCAACCCCCTGACCTCATGATTGTGCACTGTGGTGTCAATGACCTAGGCACATTGACTGAGGTAGGACTCGAAATGCTAATGAAGGACACCTTTGCACAATTGATGTTGCTCTTACCTCAAACTGTCTTTGTATACTCTAATATATGCCAAAGACAGAAATGGAAGTGGTCAAATCAATTCTGTCCACAGATTGAGAAAGCTAGGAAGAATGTCAATAAAGCTGTTTCTGCTTACCTCAGAGACCATAGGATGGGCTCCATCTATAACAACAATATGCGTTTTGATATGGATGACATCTACTGAAGTGATGGAGTACACTTCACAGATCAAGGAAACAGAGTCTTTCTCAACAACCTAAAGCTGTGCATCAGTACTTGCATGTAGCTCCAACAAAGTCATAATGAAAACAAGGGCTATTTTTAGAGCCACCCTATAACACAACAGTGAATCTAAATTCTTTTTTACACATACATATTTTTTTTTTTGTGGATTCGCGAACCCGACGCGAATTGGCAAAAGCATGAATTCAATGTACTACAACACAATACACTTTTCAGGTTTAACTATTAATTATTAATTTTATATATTCTTAACAACTCTATCAATTTTAATCTTATCATTAACTTCATTCACACTACCTCTTTAAAACAACTTCACAAATACAACACTACCTTCAAAATTATATACTACTAAATTATTTATTTGAGGTGGATTCGCGAATCCAATGCAACGTTACACGGGGGGCCGCGCTGAGAGCCACGTTGGGGTCGCGACTCCAAAATAGAGAAAAAAAAATGCCCCACTTCCATTATTCGGTATTCGCCCCGGGAACCCAATCCGCCCGGGCCATTACCTCTGTTTTTAATTTGTTCAATTAAAGGACGGGGCCTCACCTGGGCCATTTCTAGCCCCGGGGACCCCATCCCTGGGGCCTGGCCAGCCTGTTTTTGTTTCGAGAGGGGAGCCGCGTGGCCCCCCTCCTGAGGCCAATTATGGTCCCGGGGACCCCATCCCCCGGGACCCGGCCTTATTTTTTTTTTTTTTTTTAAATAATGAAAAGGGAGGGGGGCCGAGTGGCCCCCTCCCAGGCCACTTCTGGCCCCGGGGACCCCATCCCCCGGGGCCGGCCCTCAAGTTGGTCCCTGATGGCTCCCCGCCTCCTGCGGGAGCCGGCATTGCTTTTGGGCAAGGGGAGCTGCTAACATGCAGCTCCCCTTGCCCAAAAGCAATTCTGCTTTGATTTTTGGAAGCGTGGGCAGCTTTCCTGTTCTCGCTTCCAAGAAGCAAAGCAGTGTCTGCTCTCCCGCCCTGCCATAGCAAACGGCAAAGTTCCAGGGGTGGGCACCCCGGGACATTGCAGGAGCTGGCCCTGGGGGGTGGCGGTCCACAGGGCCATAGAGGGCTCCAGGAGGGGGGCCCGTGGCCCCCCTCCCAACATTTACATAGCCCCAGGGAGGTGGCGGTCCCCGGGGCTGGGGGTCCACAACGGACCCCCCTATTCTAATTTGTGTATGCCCCAGGGAGGTGGTGTTCCCCGGGGCAGTGTGGGGGGGCAGGAGCCCCCCACACTTACTTTTAATTTATATTGCCCCGGGGAGGTGGCAGTCCCCTGGGCTGCGGGGGGCACACTTCCTGGTTTGGAGTGTTGGCAGCCAATCAGAATGAAGCTCGTGCTCGGGAGGGTTCGCGAACCCTCCTCGGTGCTCAGAATTATAAATTATTATTTTTTGAATTTCTCAGCAACTACTGAACGGATTTACACCATTTAAATAAAAGGGCACTGTTATGTTCCATATAGGTACCATAATATAGGCCCGGGTAACATCATACCCCTTCTCCTACATTACCTCCCCTACACTACACTGTAACGGGCATTTTAGGATTGAACCTTTACCTAGTTCTAGTCCTGGGTGCAGAAGGAGGGTTTCTCCCAAACAATAGAGTCCTATAACTCCATCAATAGACTCACACAGTATGAATGAATATTCGTAAGGGTTCTCAGAAACCAGGCTGGGGCTACACCACTTTCCTCCCCATATCTACGTACACGATTCATCCCATACGTCATCCTCACATCCAACAATGGCTAATAGAAGCAACAAGGGACAAAGGAACCCTAGATACTTTCTGTATAAATACAGCACATCTTGCTAGTGTTAGTTAGAGGGAACCGAGACTTCCAGGCCGACACACTGACCAGAGACTCTGAGACTCCTGCATGCAGACGTTCCAGCTGACAGTGGTCTGAACATCCCTCGCGGGGTGTCCAGCTCGAGACCAAGAAGGGCTCCTACATTCTCACACTTCAGGTAATGGGGTTCGACTAAATCCTAGAGGGATTCTTGGCTTCACACCTCCTCACATGCTAGGTACACTTAGGTACATCTAGATAGGCATCGTAGGAGTACGCTCTTTCTTTTACCATGCATGTTATATTCATGTATTTATTCATGCGTAGTGCAAGATGGTAGAACTGTACTATCCATTTATATTCACTGTACTGCTAATCATATATCTCTGCTGCTGTCTAATGGTTGCTGCAGCTCATATATTCTACACAAGAATAACGACTGTTCAATAAACCCTTATTAAAACGCCCAGGCTGTTTATTCTGTGTATCTCTGAGACAAGATAAGTAAGCATGAGTGACTGAGCGAAAAGTAGTACATTGTTTCCACGATCCTGAGGGATCAGGGTTGTCATATTCTGAAGTTGCCAGAAACTATTCTCTCCCCAATAAGAGGAGACACTAGTGGCACTGTGAGCTAGCTTATGCAAACAGCCTAACATCTCTCGGTGGGGGTGCTCAGAATCAGTTTGCCACCAAACCCACAGTTTATGTTATCCGAACGCGCAGATCCTGTATGGGTAATATAGGAACTACACGACATGGCGCCCAACGTTAGTTGGGTACTTATTTAACAGTAGAATCTGAGTAGTGCAGTCGTGCTAAATCTCAGAGACCCCTTCTCACAAAACGCCAGAGACGTCTGGAGTGGGTGGGCACAAATTCCGCCACAGCTAAGTAGGCAAAATATCTTATGTATTAGCTGTTGGTTAATCAAGCCTGAAGGCCATTTTGTTCCTAAATTTGTGCATAACACCTTATCTTAGTTCCCTTGAACAAACTTCTCTTTTACAGAATGACTGAGGGCGAGAATAGGAGAAGAAGAGGTGGAGGGAACTCTCATTGCACCTAAATTTAGACGTACTATCACCCTGAAACTATTAGAAAATGTTTTACAAGCTAGGGGTGGCATTGTAGCTTTCGTGATTGAGGCACACGAATCAAATAAAACAGAGGTATTTTATTCGTGGGTTACATTCCCAGCAGCAGATGCAAGAACACAGACATTTCACTACAATGTAGAAGGAGATGCACCACAGGAATACGGCCCGTTCAAGGGCATAGAGGTTCCACTCACGTACCAGGAAAACCTATACTGGTTTAAAGGCGCCCTACCCCATATGAGAAATAGAGTAAGATTGGGCCCGCTCGGAGGAGACGGGGCAACATGGCCAATATTAGCGGCCTACACACAACATCCTGACATTGACACAATGCCACAGGCAGTTTTACTCTTACAACACAAGGATTTAATTAAAATCTACAGAAACCTGACACAGTTTGTCATGAGGACTTTCACAGTCCAACCAACATAAGTTGCAACAAATGGAACTCAATATCAGAGTACAGCAACTAAAATCACATCACAAACATTACACGCAGTGATGGGCAAGATGCCCACGAAACGTGAACAGAAAATAACTCAGCTCAAGGCAGTATACCCGAATACTACCCTGTTTGAAAAACACAGAATGCTAACAATCTGCTTGCCCATGGGGATAACACCACAAGTAGAGGACTGCACCTCTTGGGGTACAGTCTTTGCTGCCATATATACCAGGACACATGGTATTCCTTCATTAGCAGTAGTACCAGACGTATTGAGACAAATACAAAATGAGTACGGAGCAGAACCTGCCCTGAATTTAGGGATGAAGTTATTAAATAAATATGACCAGGTATCAGCCATAATACTAGCTAATATTAAAGGGGAAGCAGCTTCAGTGGCAATCTGCCAACGCCTAAGGGAGTTCAGCCCGTTAGAACAACAACACAAACTGCCCAAAATAATAGAAACTGCGTATGCAGAATTAGGCAGAGACCGTTTGGGTGGGAAAGCATTAAAACCACAACTGATGGGTAGTCCTGAAAAGGACACTACCAAGCAGACACCTGCTTCTTCTAAGAAGAAGTGGGATAATAAAAAACAACAAAACTTTAAAAACAGATCTCAATCCCGGGGCAGATCTCCTCCACAGGAGCCCTTTGAAAAGAGGTACAACCTTAGGAATAGGGATAATATTAGGAAACCTGACAGGTATCAGGATACTGATACACATTCCTCTCGTTCCTTTCAGGGCTCGATGAAAAACTCCAAGAGAGAAGGACAGTCAGAACACAAAGAAGATCGTACAAAGTCCAGAGACAGGCAGCACGCTCAAGACTATACTTCCAAAAAAGAAGAAAAGCCAAAATCAAAACCTCAGTTTAAGAAGAAGAAAGTTGCATGCTTAAAAATCAGACATGCCCAGAATTCTGAGGACGCAACTTCTGAACGGGAATTGGGCTCTGACGATGCTAGACAGTGCAGCAGAAGTAACAATAGCTCGCCAGAACCTGATGGAATTTCTGGTGACAGCGGACTTGAATGATTACATCACGGTGGAAACACCAGACAGAAGGGTGAGCGTCCCACATAAGTTACACGAAATAACACTCCAAATGGAGGGGGACAAGCCCAGGAAAGTTAAAGGTCTCTTTTGGGAAAATCTGTCATCTGGTTATGACATCCTATTAGCAGAACAAGATTGGCCGCCAGCATTTGTTATGGAGTGCCCTAGGGGAGAAGCGGTAATTTTTCCAGCATTCTCTGACCTTGTTCCCATACATCTTAAACATGCATATGCACAGGAGTGGGCAGTTGCCCTAGCTCCAGCACTATACAAAAATCATGCCTGTTGATATGAGGATTCAACCCACCACGAGATCCTGTTAAAAGTTTCACCAAACGCTCAGAGGCAATACGCAATAAAGCAAGAAGCTAAAAAACAGGTCAGGGAGATCTTAGATGAGCTTGAATACCAAGGGGTGATTGAAACATGCACCTCACCAATGAACAACCCTTTGTTTCCAGTATTAAAACCGGACAACTCATATCGTCTAGTTTTAGATTACAGACATTTAAACTCATGCAGAAAGACATTTGTTGTCCAAAACGCACAAAGTGCCGCATTAATGAATAACATTGTGCGGAAAAAGTACAAAACTACACTGGATATCTCAAATGGATTTTTCTGGCAAAATACAGTGCCTGAAAGCAGGTATCTGACCGCATTCTCAGTGTTGGGGTACCAGCGGCAATTTTGTCATCTCCCCCAGGGGTATAAGAACAGCCCGGGGGTATTTTCAGCAAGAGTAACAGAGTTACTCCAAAATTTTGATGAGGAAGCATTGTCCTATGTGGATGATATTTATCTGACGGACAATGACTTAAAAAGGCACTTGACCAGGGGAGCACCATTATTATGGGATTCGCCTTTAAGGGCTACAAATTTAATATTAAGAAATCAAAAATAGCCCACCTCAATGTCCTGTTTTTAGGATACGAGCTTTCAAGTGAAGGGAGAAGCCTGGCAGCTAACTTTTTAGAAAAGTGTGCGCTGCTCCAGCCTCCAAGATCATTAAAAAATTTACAATGGATACTGGGATTCCTAAATTTTGGCAGAACATACATTTTAGATCACGCAGAAAGGGTAAAACCTTTCTATGACTTAATCAAACCTGACTTTTCAGTCAGACACTGGACACAGGTACACACAAACATCCTACGTTCACTACAAGAAAACATGATAGCTTCCAAACACTTACAGACATGCGTAAACGTACTCAACTTAGTGATCCGAATAATAGCTGGTCAATGCGGGTACACTTACTTAACCTTCAATGAAGGAGAAACCGTACCAATCGCATACAAATCACACCTGTACACAAGCTCAGAAATGCGTTTCACTTCAACAAAAAAAATCCTGGCGGCAGTTCAGACCACTGTAGCAAGAGAAAGAGCACTGGCTTAGGGGAAACGCATAATTGTCGTAACCCCAGTACCATGTTTGAAGCTGTTACGAAGGCAAGCATTCCAAACGCAAAAGCCTTACATCAAAGATGGATACAGTGGGCTAATTCTCTTACTGCCACGGACGTTGAATACAGATTTGATCCAAGTCTAAAAGCACAAGCATTTCTGCAATACGAACAAGAATATCCTCTACCAAATGAAATTTTGCCTCTCGA
The DNA here is from genome assembly GCA_963921515.1 of Calotriton arnoldi. Taxonomy (NCBI): domain Eukaryota; kingdom Metazoa; phylum Chordata; class Amphibia; order Caudata; family Salamandridae; genus Calotriton; species Calotriton arnoldi. The sequence goes on from CAWUFW010001152.1 coordinate 2,429,819, forward strand.
TCAGAATGAATATATTATTTACACTGACGGATCAGCTCAACCGGCCATAGGGAGTAAGCAACAATACAGCGCAGCATGTGCAATTGTTAAAGGTCGCATGCGGGATGGAAAGTTCCGTCCGAGTTGCACCAGAACGCAATCTCTAGGAGAGACTGCACGGCTCAGTTGGCAGAGTTAAAAGCACTGATACTGGCACTTGTAAATACGGATCACAAATTCCCCACACTAATTGTGTGTGATTCCTTTTACGGTGTACATTCATACATTGAATATTTATATCATTGGGAACAGAACGGGTTTAAGGATGCAAAAGGTGGCACAATTAAGCATAAAATGCTATGGGAACAGGGAGTTGAGTTGAAGAACGAAGGGCTCATGTGATCCATACACTGAGTCATCAGCCTGATGGCGTTCACGTTGAAGGGAATTCATTGGCTGATGAAGCCGCAAAGGGAGCTGCTTGCACAGCGTCCATAGCTGCAATCACTTGTTCAAAAACGCGGATAGACGGTGAGATTATGGTGGCTGATATTGCTTCAAGCAAAAACAGCGGTGCAGTACCAAAGAAATTTCCCCTCAAGTACTCCTACAAGTTAGATGCAAACAACATTCCATATGCTCACATTCCTGGAGTGGGGGACAGAGTAATACCAAATATGGATCGTAGGCAAGGTTTAATGCTAGCAGCACACGAGGGTTTGGGCTCTGCACATACAGGCATTACAGCGACTATTTCATTGTTGAAACAGCGCTATTGGTAGCCAGGTCTAACAAAACAAACTAAAGACTATGGGGTCAATTCCGATTCGGGCCGGAAAACGTACCGACCGACTCGGTACAGGAATTAAGTCTGACCGACACGTACCGGCGCTGCCCGAACCGGTTAGTACGATGAAATGCATGTGAATCACGACCGACTCGTATGGAACTCAAGCCGAACGACCGACCCGGACGGAAACAAGCTATCCGGCCGGGAAACCACGCGAATCGAACCGACCGACACGCACCAGGAATGAACCCGAACGAAACGTACCCGCAAACTCCGACCCGCGCAGTACGATGCAATGCGTGCAAAATCAGACCGATTCGCACGGAGCTCAAGCCGTACGACCGACACGCATACAAAAGCCAGCCGAACAAACACAATACTCCGCGACCGACGCGTACGCCGCACATGAAACCTAGCTGAAACACAGCGGGAACGACTCGGAGAAGCGCGCACGAGACAACTGCAGCGTCCTACTCGGTCAGAAGAACGTCTCCTACATGCACAAAAATTACAAAGGAAAAAATACAAAAAAAGAGGGCCGAACAAGCAATGACAAAGTCAATAAATACAGGGGAGGAAAACAAATGGAACAAGGACACACCCCCAACTCCACCTATATAAAGGCCACAAATCCCTACCATGATCCTTTGCAAATTCCACTGACCTGCCAGCACAGAACACCATCAGACAGCAACCACAGACACACTCACAGCTCATCCAACACACAAGCCACACACTATTAGCACCTCAACAAATAGCACCCTCACACACACCCAGCAAAACCTACACTCACACACCCTCACTTGCACACACACACACATCAATCACCACCACCACCCATCACCATGCCCCCAAAGAAGAATCATAAGTTCCTAGATAGTGAATTGGAAGTCCTGGTAGACGAGATCCTTAGGGTAGAGCCACAGTTGTTTGGCACATTGGTCCAACAGACCCCCATGGCGCAGAAAACCAAGATGTGGGAGAGGATCGTCGACAGGGTCAATGCACAATCACCATGTTTGCGCACAAAGGAAGACATCTAGAACAGGTGGTATGATGTGCGCAGGAGGGTCAGGGACCTACTGAAGAAGGATTACATCCTGAGACAGCACACCGGCAGTGGCCCTCCTGCCAAACCACTATACCTCAGGCCCTGGGAGGAGAAGGTGCGGGCCATCCTACCACCAGTGAGCGAATATGGACTAACAAACATCCCAGAGCCAGGTGAGTACACAACAAATATACACAATATGGTGTGACAATACACACACATCACTGTCAAGGGAATAGTCAAACCATGCACCCTTAGCAAATCCACAGCAACCAAAAGATAATCATCCCAAGACGTGAATGCCAGTCAGACAAACACAATACCTGCCATCTCATAGTGACATGTAACTGTGTCATGACATGTACAAACCTAACAACAAATAGAGCAAGGCAGTGGCCCAAATATAACCAACAAACACTGTCTGATATTTTGCCACCACTAGAACACCACCTCACAGGGAAGCTCACTGAAAGGAAGGAATTCTGTGTATGCTGGTGAAGTCAGTGTAGCCAATAGCATGATGGGAGTTGTAGTCACAGATAATGGTCAGCCTCACATTTGGCCCATCTACACCACCCTGAACCATGCTCACAACACAGGGAGTGGAAAAGGACTGACAAGATGGCTGACACTGGGTACTGCTGTGGGGAGCACAAGGCCCTGCTGGGAACTGTGCAACAACCAACAGCGGACACTACTGACTGACATCCTAAAAGACAACTTGCACTCCCTGCAATGGAAGCACGTTCCATGGTGGGATATCTGGCTGGGTGGGAAGGAGGACTGACAGCACTGACCATAGCTACAAGCAGCTCTCCTTACACACCCCCTCAACACAAACTCCACATAACCCACCTGGGAGAATGCAATGCCTCACACTCTAAATGAAGATCCCACAAAGAACCACCACCCTGGGTAATGCTGTGTGAAGCACAGGGACACTCTTGGGACTTGTAGCCAAACAAACGCCAGGACAACACTGTCAGCCATCCTGTCAGCACAGGCACACTACCCCACAGGGAAGCAGAGTCAAAAGGAAGGAAGTATGGGCATGCTGGGAAGGGGGTTGTAGGCAATAGCATGATGGGAGTGGTAGTCACAGCTCAACATCCCCCACCCACATGGCCCAGCAAGCTCACACCCAAGCATGCACACCTCACAGGGAGTGAAAAGCCACTTCAAAGATGTCTGACACTGGCCTCAGCTGTGGGGAGCACAAGGCCCTGCTGGGAACTGGGCACCAACAAACAACAGGGCCACACTGTCAGCCATCTTACCATTGCTGTCACACTCACACACAGTGAAGTCCACTCAAAAGGAAGGAAGTATGGGCATGCTGGGAAGGGGGGTGCAGGCAATAGCATGATGGGAGTGGTAGTCACAGCTCAACATCCCCCGCCCACATGGCCCAGCAAGCTCACACTGAAGCATGCACACCTCACAGGGAGTGAAAAGCCACCTCAAAGATATCTGACACTGGCCTCAGCTGTGGGGAGCACAAGGCCCTGCTGGGAACTGGGCACCAACAAACAACAGGACCACACTGTCAGCCATCTTACCATTGCTGTCACACTCACACACAGTGGAGTCCACTCAAAAGGAAGGAAGTATGGGCATGCTGGGAAGGTGGGTGTAGGCAATAGCATGATGGGAGTTGTAGTCACAGATATTGGTCACCCTCACAATTGGCTCATCAACACCACTCTGAACCATGCTCACATCGCAGGGAGTGGAAAAGGACTGACAAGATGGCTGACACTGGGTACTGCTGTGGGGAGCACAAGGCCCTGCTGGGAACTGTGCAACAACCAACAGCAGGACACCACTGACTGACATCCTGAAAGCCTACTTGCACTCCCTGCAATGCAAGCACGTTCCATGGTGGGATATCTGGCTGGGTGGGAAGGAGGACTGACAGCACTGACCATAGTTACAAGCAGCTCTCCTCACACACCCCCTCAACACTAACTCCACATAACCCACCTGGGAGAATGCAATGCCCCACACTCTAATTGAAGATCCCACAAAGAACCACAACCCTGGGTTATGCTGTGTGAAGTACAGGGACACTCTTGGGACTTGTAGCCAAACAACCGCCAGGACAACACTGTCAGCCATCCTGTCAGCACAGGCACACTACCCCACAGGGAAGCAGAGTCAAAAGGAAGGAAGGATGGGCATGCTGGGAAGGGGGGGTGTAGGCAATAGCATGATGGGAGTGGTAGTCACAGCTCAACATCCCCCACCCACATGGCCCAGCAAGCTAGCACTTAAGCATGCACACCTCACAGGGAGTGAAAAGCCATATCAAAGATGTCTGACAATGGTGCTCTGTTGTGTGGAGTACCAGGCCCTGCTGGGACCTGTGCACCAACCAACAGCAGGACACCACTGAATGACATCCTGAGAGTCAACCTGAACCCACTGCAAGGGTGGCATGCTTCATGGTGGGATAACTGGGCTAGGTGGAGAAGGAGGGCCGGATGTCCACCAAATACAACCAATGCTGGCCATGCACACACCTCAACATTCACATTGAAATGCCTCAGGTTTGCAGGACAATGTGCTACACCAATATCAACCTCTTACTGTGACAACTTAGGACAATGCAATGTACAGGCCTGCATCCAGAGGTACAGTCACAACTGTCAGGTGTGTGAACCATTGATGCCTGTAGAAATATAACATACATTGTGTGTCTCTTCCAAAAACAGGTGATGATGGGGACACAGCAGCAGGCGAGGAGGAGTCCCTGTCCCAGGCTCCGGGGGACACTGAGCCCACTGGTGTGGAACAGCCTCTGCCCTCCTTGGATGACGAAGACCTACCTGGCCCCTCCAGCGTGAGTCATCATGCAGCACCAGCAGGACCAACATCTGCACCCCCTGCACCCACTGCTCCAACAACTGCCAACACACAGACCACCCCCGCCGACACGGACAGACCAAGGACCACCAATGACAACAGCACAGGGACCCTGGCCCAACGTCGAGCTACGGACAACGAGCCCAGTAACAACCCCCAAGGGGGCCTAGGGTCACCTGGGCGTAACACCGCAGGTCCCGCACGTGTCGCCAGGGGTGGTGGGAGGGGTGGTAGACATAGGTCGCTGTTTGCAGAGGGGTCTGGACTGCATGATGACCCACAACTGGCACGCATTGCTGATGCGTACCAGAATAGCACCGGAGAGGTCAGCCAGGTAGTGGGGATCCTCAAGGACATACAACAGCAGCAGGCTGCCCATCATGCCCGCTTGGGCTCCCACATGTCCCGTGTGGAGACACACATGTCCTGTGTGGTGACACACATGTCTGGCATGGAGTCCAAGTGGGACACATTGGAAGAACTGACAGCGGTGCATAGGGACATATTGACATGCCTCCGCCAGATTAGCACCAACATGGCCACACCTCCCTGTGTGCCCACAACATCTGGTGCTGCAACAACTGCAACTGCCACAGGGAGGGAGGAGGACTCTGGCGGAGAGTCCCCTGCACCGCAGCAGCCTGCACGTGAGGGTCCCCCCCAAAGAAGAGGGGTCGTACGAGGAAGGAAAACTGAGAGGTCGATAGCCATGTACATCCCCCAGGAAGCCAACACCTGTTCTGGAAATTCTCCTTTGTGTGCAAACTGTTCACCCTGTCGAATGCAACACAACTCTCCCACATGACATGGGGAGTTCAAGTTGGACTAATGTATCAGATGACTGTGGACTTCACTCAGGACATTTCTGCTACCAAGACTTGCAACTCATCTGGGAACTTTGGATCACAATCCCAATGTACAGCACCCACCATCCTGTGCACTATACTCACACATGTATGTAAATAAAATCACTAATACACCATACTTGCCTCTGTTGTGATTCCAATGTGGTTACTGTTATGGGGATGATGATCAGCTAAATTACACTGTGTATGCTAACTGCTACAGCAAGTACAACACCGTCATGTGAGTCATGGTGACGTGACACATATGAGGGAGACACACCTCTAGGGCTACACAACACAGAGACACCAGGGCCATCGGACTCATCGCCTACATTGATGTTGCCAGGAAATACTGTGGAATGCACAGACACCACACCTATTCAGAGTCTGTGTCAACTAGCCCACAGGTGCAGTAAGCAAATGTCAGTCAGATGTGTGACCACAGACAACGCACATCCCAAAGTGAAGCACAGGTTTATTACACATTTGCAACATGTTGTTTCCACTACAAATGCAAGGTAATCCCACGTGGCAGTGGCCAAACAGTCAAGAAGTGCAGAAGATATAAAGTCCAGGGGTGTGTGGCACATCACCTGTAGGGAAATGACTGCTGCCACCCTGAAAGCTGAATCATGGTGTCGGGGGATCCAAGTTGACCAAACAACTCTGTAAGCACCCTGTGAAGGACAGACATGACACACAGTCAAAACCACTGAAGAACAGGACAGAACTGCAATACTCATGCCCAATACATGTCACAAGATAACTACACAAAACCAAGTTAGCATGTCAACACTGTTGGGGAGTACAGACTACCTGTAAGGACACATTGCTGCACGCATCCAGTCAAGTAGCACATGGCCACACTCAAACAGCACCAGAGCACCACCCACACATATCATGCAAACTCACATCATTCACATGACAACTCCCTGGATACTCACATTCAGCTGAAGAAGTTGGTGATGAGCTGTGTGCGGACATCACCATCATCATCATCACTGGCATCGTGGTCCAGGCCAGGATCCTCCACAGGTGGCGGACGTTGGTCATCGTCATCCAGGATGAGAGGCAACTCCTTCCGCACTGCCAGGTTGTGTAGCATGCAGCAGACGATGACAATCTTGCACACCTTTGCTGGGGCATATGGGAGGGACCCTCCTGTCTTGTCCAGGCAGCGGAAGCGGCTCTTCAGGATACCAAATGTCTGCTCGATCACTCTCCTGGTCCGACCATGTGCCTCATTGTAGCGCATCTGTGCTGGTGTAACAGGGTTCCTGAGGGGTGTCAGCAACCACGGCATGTTGGGGTGTCCGGAGTCACCTACGGACAGACAATTGCACATTAGCTGAGATGGAAAAGTGGGCAGAATACAACATAGCAGAACACACACAATGGTACAAAGTCAGTACACACCGACAAGCCAGGCACGCTGGTTCTGCATCTGTGACATCATCCTCGGGATGCGACTACTCCTCATCACGTAGGCATCGTGTGCCGAACCAGGGAAACTGGCACACACATGTGTGATGCTCATATCTGCAAGACATACCACCAGAGCATTGATCGAATGGTAATGTTTCCGGTTCCGGTATGCCTGCTCATGTGCTTGTGGTGGTACCAAAGCCACATGTGTCCCATCAATGGAGCCAATGACATGTGGCATCCTCCCCAGGGCATAGACGTCACTCTTGACGTCAGTGAGTTGTTGACGTGTAGGGAAATAGATGTACTGGTTCAGGCATCTCAACATTGCCTCCAAAACATTGCGTAGCACACGGCTGAACATAGTCTGTGACATCCCACCAGCAGTCGCCACAGTGTGTTGAAAGGTACCGGTGGCAAAGAAGTGTAGGGCTGCCATCACCTTCACCTTGGGGGTCAGCGCTGTAGGGTACGGCCGGCCAGGTTGCAAATGTGGTGCCAAGCGCACTGCCAAATCCTCAATCAGCTGCCTGGTGAAGCGGTACCGTCGGATGCTGTCACGTTCCACCATCGTTGCCAGGTCAGGGAATGGTCTATGGACAGCTGGAGCCCTGCAGTGCATAGGTTGAAGAAAGAAAGATTGTCAGTCACCCCACATATGTACCATTCACCATACTCAATTTCACATGATACATCATTACGAGACACAAGTACTTGATGTGTGTGCCATTCTGTTTGGACATATCTGGCACCTACATGGCCATCATCTAACATCTCAGTACAACATGTGTTGACAACAGGTTCCAGGTTGTGCTATGGGAAACCATTAGGCTGTGTCACAGTACCCATTTACTGCTGTCACGTTCCACACACACACCACAGTGACATGTCTGGACAGATGCGCCACAGGCATCACAGCTCATTGACAGGTAGATTCCCAGTGACCCTGTCTTGCCACATGGACACTGGCATGACATGGCGTATCATGTACGCATCAGAAAAACAAACATGACTCCCACAGGTAGTGGCCCCTGTTGCCTCCGCAGGACAGACATGGACGTCAGTGACGCACAACATCAAAGTCCATGCACAAACAACGTTGATGTGGAGACTGTCTCCCATCGTGCACATGGAATCAGAGACATCGGAAACACAACATGCACACAGACTGTGGAGGGCCATCACTATTGTGGCAATGGGTCACCCTGTGACGTACATGCCTTCCCCCATGGGAGCCTGGGGGAAGGCACATACACAACCTGGAAATGTGACCATGCCACATGCTCCGAAATGAACAGTTGCACATCACAGTGGTCATGTGCACAACACACAAAGGACCCTGTCCCCATGAACACGTGCACAGCCTGGGTGTGGCTGCCCCCAAGTGCCACCCCAAAAACCACATGTTTACCCCCATACACAGAAAAGGTAATGCAGCCTTACAAGCCTTAGGATACAGTGTGGACTGGGTGTGGTGTTGTAGGTGTGCCCCTGAGTCCCTGGCAAGTATATGTGGCTGGCATACGTTCACCAGTGACAAGCATGGTGACATATGCGAGTTACCTGTACAGGGACGCGTTGTACAGCAATGGACCGATCGGTGTGTCCGCACGACCCATTGCATCGGTAGTGAGCGGGTACGCGTTGTATCCCGGAATACGCGTTGTACAGCAATGGACCGATCGGTGTGCCCGCACGGCCCTTTGCATCGGTAGTGAGCGGGTACGCGTTGTACAGCAATGGACCGATCGGTGTGCCCGCACGGCCCATTGCATCGGTAGTGAGCGGGTACGATTTGTACAGCAATGGACCGATCGGTGTGCCCGCACGGCACATTGCATCGGTTGTGAGCGGGTACGCGTTGTACAGCAATGGACCGATCGGTGTGTCCGCACGGCCCATTGCATCGGTTGTGAGCGGGTACGCGTTGTACAGCAATGGACCGATCGGTGTGCCCGCACGGCCCATTGCATCGGTTGTGAGCGGGTACGCGTTGTACAGCAATGGACCGATCGGTGTGCCCGCACGGCCCATTGCATCGGTAGTGAGCGGGTACATGTTGTACAGCAATGGACCGATCGGTGTGCCCGCACGGCCCATTGCATCGGTAGTGAGCGGGTACGCGTTGTACAGCAATGGACCGATCGGTGTGCCCGCACGGTCCATTGCATCGGTTGTGAGCGGGTACGCGTTGTACAGCAATGGACCGATCGGTGTGCCCGCACGGCCCATTGCATCGGTTGTGAGCGGGTACGCGTTATACAGCAATGGACCGATCGGTGTGCCCGCACGGCCCATTGCAGCGGTTGTGAGCGGGTACGCGTTGTACAGCAATGGACCGATCGGTGTGCCCGCACGGCCCATTGCATCGGTAGTGAGCGGGTACGCGTTGTACAGCAATGGACCGATCGGTGTGCCCGCACGGCCCGTTGCATTGGTAGTGAGCGGGTACGTGTTGTATCCCGGAATACGCGTTGTACAGCAATGGACCGATCGGTGCGCACGCATTGGCTGGGGCCTGGCATGGCAACGGACGCGTTTTCGAAGCCTCAACGAGTCTGATGCAGTGAATTCAGTTGGCCAGCCACAACAATGTTGCAAATTCATGGGTGTCATGAAGTTTACCTTTTGAAGGATGCTGTGGGCGTGTATTAGTGGTGCAATTCCATGGATTGGCCAGATTCAGAAGATGCTAACGACTTGGACCTATCACTTTGGACACATGGGACAGTATCTGCCTCTGCAGCACACATATAATGCTGGCTGTTCCCCTGAGGGCTCACTTGCCTGCACTACATGCTCCAGGACGACATCTGCCACCAACACTGCTGCTGTCTCTGCATCCTCTGGCTACTGCAATGGCACGTACTGTGGAGAGAGCCCCAGCCTTCAGCCTTGAGGAGAACCAGGCCCTGCTGGACAGCCTCCTTCCACAGTACAGCAAGCTGTATGGGAAACCAGGGGAGCAGGTGAGTGTGCTGTCCACTGCCTTACTAATTGTGCATGTTGTCTGACTAGCAAGACTTACAGTGTGCACACCACTGGCTAGCATGCTCACTGAGTAGTTCTCCCCCCAAAGTGTGTAGTCACATGCACTGAACAGGTACAGTGCATTAACAGTGCATTCCAACAAGGTTTACTTCCCATGCAATGATACCATGTAGTAACTGCTGGCAAACTGTTCTTAGCCATCGTTGCACTGCCTGTGTACATCATATGTCCCTGTGATTGAGACATGTATATCCAACTGTGTGATGCACGGATATGTTGCATGTGTAGTAATGGCCTTTTCACTTTGTCATCCTCACAGGTTGATGCCCACCATAAGCAGGAAATGTGGCTGACCATCGCCCGGGCAGTAAGATCCGTGGGGGTCTACAAGCGCCGGATCCGCAACTGCCAGAAGAGGTGGCAGGACCTTCGGGGCTGGACCCGGAGGATCGCAAGGGTCCAGCTGAAGCTGTCGCCTCCTCGCAGGAGGGGCGGACACCGGACCCTGACCCCCCACATGCTCCGGATCCTGGTGGTGGTCTTCCCTGACCTCGATGGGCAGCTGAAGGACAGACAGCAGCAAGGAGGGGGTGAGTCCATGACTGCACTGTGAACTTTGTCTGACATGCTATGTGCCCTCCTCTGGCCTGGTTAAACTTCCACAGTACATCAGTCTTGTGGTCCAGGACCCATGTCCCTCAATTGTGACATGCCCACTCCTCATCTGATACGCCGGTGTGGTCCTTACAGTCAGGAAATTGTGTCACTTGGGTACTGTGTCCTTGCATTTTGCTTCGCTCAAGGTGGGGGACTGCATTTCTTCCCGTGACTTTGTGGTGTGCTTCATGGGTGGGTCAATTGCTCACACAATGCCTAAGTCCTGACATGTAATCTGGGTGTAACTTTGATATGAGGTCCACTTGCTGATCTGAATCACAACATGTCCCTGGGGTATTTGGCACACCCCCATGCTGCGGGTGGGATCAATGTTTGGGCCTCAGGAGTATGTATATCAAGTGTGTCAAACATGCTTAGCCACCTGCCTACTGTCCAGGGCTCATCCCTCCTTCAAGTGGAGCAGGACAGTCATGCCTACTCCAGGGCATACAATACACTCTGTACTCCCACTCCCGTGTATCAGCTGACATGTTATGATCAGTGAAATGTTCCCTCAGGTGTCTGCCTCTGTGTCATTGTGCTGTGGCTTCGTTGTCAGGACTACTGGGATGTTAATCGGTTAGGGCTTAGCATGCCATCTGAGATGTGACCATGAGAGACGATACTTCTGTGACTTATAGGTGTTTGATCACTTGACTGTGCACACAGGTGTATGCGACTGTGAATTTCAGGCAGCTGTTTTTCATTCACAGCAGACTGTGAGGTGCTCAGGTTCAGAGAGTTGTGTTTCATGTCTCCCATATGTCCAATTGGTATGACGTGGACAAATAAGAGTTCAGATGATGTGGTTTGTGGGGTATGGACATGTGCACTTGTCAGCTAGATAACTTGCATTCACCATGTCCTAGGATTGTGACACAGTGCAGACTGTTGTTGGCTGGCTGCCATGCCCATGTGACTGGAGACAGTGATGTATGACTTTGCAGGCATGCCTGTGCCATGGCATTGAACTTCCTAAGAGTGATCCTGCAGGGGAGTGACATGTGCAACATGCACCCCATTGTGGCATTGACTATCCGGACATGGGTGCATCATGGTGTCTGGTGCTGGTATGCATCACATGCATTTCTAATTAGACTCTGGCCATCCCTTTATCCGGACACCTGTACTGACTCAGTGGCAAGAGATGTGATGTGTGCATGTTCACATACTTCACTGTGTTCTCTGCAATGTCCAACAACTGTGTAGGTGGTGCATGTGTCCACTCTGGGGTATTACCATCAGACAGGCACCAGACCGATGGGTGCAAGGGCAGGAGGGGTGTGAGTTCCATGGTTGACCATCAGACTGACAATTGGCTTCTCCTAATCTGTGTGAGGACTATTGGCAATGTTCAACTAAGGATGCCAGGGCTTGCTCTGTAATGTGCTGTACTTACTGTGGTGTGTGCAGTCAGTGCAGGTGACTGATGTTTGTCTGTTTCCCTAATTGTTTGCAGATACATCCACGGCCACAGGAGGGGACAGCTCCACGGACCAGGAGGAGCTGCAGAGCCAGACTGGGTCAACAGCCGACGAGTGGTCGGAGGGACCCAGTGGCACGGAGGGTGAGGGGAGCCACACCGAGGAGTCCTCAGCACCATCCACCTCAGCTGAGGACCACAGCAGCTCGGAGGATGACTCCCTTGTGGAGGCGGGTGTCAGCAGCCACCACACCCCAGCTAGTCTGTCTGGCCCCGCCACCACCACCACCACCACCGCCCTCCCATTGGCTCCCATTCCAGAGGTCCGTGGAGGCTCCCGTGTTCGGGAACGTGTCTCCTTCGTGCCAGGCACCGCACCCCCTGCCCCTGTGTCCCCTGCTGCCCTGAGTGAGGAGTCTGTGTACCTACTTCGGCAGCTCCATGTAGGGCAGACAGCAATGCTGAGTGTCCTCCATGCACACACCACTCTGTTGACACAGCTGGTGTCGTTCATGGAGGGCATCTCAACGGGTATGGCTGCCCTACAGAGGAGCAATAAGTCCATGGACTCCTCCCTGACGGCAGCAGTGTCCCTCCTCCAACAGTCCCTCACCCCTCCTACCTCTGCCCCATCCACCCTACCTGTCCCAAGCACATGCACACCTGCACGATCACCCAAGCACACAGACACGAGCAGCACAGAAACACCCAAAACAAAAGCAAGACGTGCACGCAAGCATCCTCAGGGGACTGATACCACACCCACAGGGGATGGGGAACAGACACACACACACAGGCATCCACAGTCACTCCGCAGTCCTCCAAATCCTCTCTCTCCAAGACCCCTTCCCTTGCCTCACCTGCAACCCCCCCTACACAGAAAATCTTCCTCTGTAACCTCGGCCTCTTCCCCTCCGATCCTGCTGATCCAGCATACAGGGGAAGAGGAAGTCCACCCACACAGAGGGAGTGCCCTCGCCCCCGGACACCCTCCCCCAGGCGCAGACAGACGGGGGCCCCCACCCGCAAGTCCCCCGGTCCCGGAAGAGCAAGACCCCACCACCGCCCTGCAAGTCAAGCACACAGTCTCCTTCCTCCATCCCTCAGGCCCCCACAACACAGGTTTCCCCACCACACCCTGCCCCAGGTTCCCCCACCCACAGATACACCATCCCCAAAATGATCCGGCCTTCTCCACCTCCCACTTGCTCTTCCTGCACCCCCCCGCTGCACATGTTAGTGCCACTGGTGTGGAGACCGTGTCCTCCCCTCTGTCCTGCCCACCTTACCTGAACCCCATTCTACTCCCCTGGAGATGGGCACTGCAGTGGAGTCCACTAACACCCCGTCTGACTTGGGCACTGCAGTGGGGAACCTGTCCTCTCCATCTGGCCAGCCCACTGGAGTTGTGCCGGCACCCACACCATCCGGCTCATGCCCCCCAGTTGTGCCGGCACACACCATGTCAGACACCTCCACTGCAGTTGTCAGTGACTCTCCAGCACCAGCCACCCCTTCCCTGCCTCCTTCTGGTGAGCCCTGATCCTGTCCCTGCAGTGCCTGGCCTGCCCCCCCGTATACCCCTCCGAGGGGAATGTCCCTGCTCCATATCAGTGCAGGCAAGCAGAGGGTGACATCTGCCACTGTCACCCTGTTTGGACTTGATTCATGGACTGGACAATGGCCTTTGTGTTTTTTCTTGACTTTAATTTTCAATATAACATATGCTGATTAAAGCTACTTTCAGTTCTCTAGTGGTTTTGCTTCAGATGTACATGATGTTGATGATGCTAACCATGCCCTTGCTGCAGTGATGTTGATTTTTGATGTCAGGTAAATGAAGTGTTACTGTGCAGGACCCCATGTGGTCCAGGGTGAATGTGTCCTATCCTGGTGTGTAGCCATGTCATCCTTTGTATCAATATGAAGGTGTCATGTTTTCCATATTTGCAAATGGGATTCCCTACCTGTTTTTCAGTATCACATCTGTGGCTTACACCCCTGCACATCAAATGTGCTTGCCATTGTTCAATTGGTCTATTTCCCTGACCGTGTGACCATCTCCACTGGACATGCATGTTTGGGCATCAATGGGGAAGGACTCATCTGTGGTATCAGTGCAACTTGCTATACATGTGTATTTGATCGGTGCTGATGATTTGGGTGACAATGCCATGACCAGGCTGATGTGACGTGAGCCTTCATTTTGTGCTAATTGTTGACTGAGTGACCAAGTGTTCTGCTGACATGATAGCGCCCTGCAGAGACAACGTATGGCACAGCTTTTCTTACACAGGAGTGGAGTCCCCTCATGGCAGTGTGTAATTCCGTGACATTGCCTGAGCCCAAGGTGTGTGTTGTGTGAGCATGTCTGTGTGTGTTCACTTCCATTTTGCTACGCAGGCTGGGGGCCCTAGTGATGTTCCTGTTTGTGATGCTTGCTGAGTTGAGCAATGTTCCCCCAGATCTTCTCCCTGGGTGCTCTGTGATGTGGGTGCATGGCACATTACTGGTGATCAGGGTGTCATCCATATGTGTGTTTGCTGTCAGGGCTGAGTTTGTGGGCAAACGCAGATGAGACACAGTCAGGATTCCCCTTGGTACTTGTTGGTTACACAAGTCATGTAATTTACAATTTGCGTTAGCTTCCAGTGATTGTGACACGTTGTGTGTGTGACTGATGCCACTCCTCAGGGTCAGAGCTGCAATGTTGGAAGTTGTCTATGTGTGTTGTTTGTGGGTGAGCTTGCCATCTTCATTGGTGTGTGACTGTGTCCGGGATCCCATTGGTTGGAGTGGATTTGACGTCATGCCCATGTACAGTGTACTGTGCAGTGTGTGAGACATTCACAAGTCTTGTTGACTGGGCATGTGTGATGGGTATCTCCGCCTTAGTTCCCACCACCACCCCTGGGATTGTCATGGGTGCATGTGCAATGTCACCAGTCCATGTGAGCTTCACTGCTGCACATTGGTGGAGATCAAGGTGTGTGGTGTTGAGTGTGTGCAAATGAGAGTTGTTGCACGGCTGGACCCCTACCTCCATGTTGGCCTTGGCTGACAGGCCATGCTGTTTTATTTGTGCTTGTGTAGGTGTGATGGTAGTTAGTTGCTCAGGACACATGACTGTGGTTCACAGTGTGTACGACATCTACCTTTGTCATCACAGTGGGATTATCATGCAGGCCAGTGTCACCACAATGTGGGCTCCCTGGGGGTAGTGCTGTGGTGGGTCTGTCTCTTGCTGTGTTAGTTGCTGTTCCTACAAGCTTGTGTGACATTTGTAATTTGGGCTCCCTCATCTAACAATGCCTGATTGCCTACATAGAGGAATCCGATCCATGAGTTACTTTTGTGTGGCACTGTGTTGACATCTGTGTAATGGGGATTCAGGCCTCCTCGTGTGTTGTGTGTTTGCCTGGGGACACTGGCACACCACCCCCCTCACCTGTGGTGTTTGATATGCAGTGTGAGTCTGCCTGTTTGTGTTTGTGCATTTGCAACACTGCATTGGCATATCTTTAGTGTGCCATTGGCTGTATGTTGTTTGGTGGCTTACCCCTGCTGTCCCTGGGACTCCTAGGTCATCAGTCAGCACAATGATCATGGTTTGTATGTCCCATTGCTGCCATGGTATGGTATTTGTTCACCTGACATCTACAGTCTCCACAGGATATCTACATTTGTGTGTCCATTGGTGCAGATATGTGGATCTGCATTGTGATGGTCACTTCTGTCATTGTGTTATTTGTGAATGTTGACAATGTGAGCCCCCATGGGTGATGTTTGTCTGCACATGGCCAAAGCGATGTTTCATTTGCACTGCACTGTTTGCCTCACCCAATCTCTGTTGCTATGGGACACAAGCACTGCTATGCCACTGATGTGTTTGTTGTTGTGTGACCAGGAATCATCGATGCAGTTTGGCATTTGCAGCTTTTACCATGACTACACTTACATTTTGGTCACTGTGGTGATGGGGCTTTAGACATCATTGTCACAATGTTCAAAATGTGCTTCAGCTATGGAACCCACACTTACTTTTTGGTCACTGTGATGATGGGGCTTTAGACCCCATTGCCACAATGTTCAAAATGTGCTTCAGCTATGGAACCCACACTTACCTTTTGGTCACTGTGATGATGGGGGTTTAGGCCCCATTGCCACAATGTTCAAAATGTGCTTCAGCTATGGACCCCACACTTACCTTTTGGTCACTGTGATGATGGGGCTTTAGACCCCATTGCCACAATGTTCAAAATGTGCTTCAGCTATGGAACCCACACTTACCTTTTGGTCACTGTGATGATGGGGTGTTCGACCCCATTGCCACAATGTTCAAAATGTGCTTCACCTATGGAACCCACACTTACCTTTTGGTCACTGTGATGATGGGGTGTTCGACCCCATTGCCACAGTGGTCATGAGTCGGCTTGCATTGTGGAGGCCACACACATTTATGTGTGACACATGTGATAGGGGGTCACATTGTATGTTCAATGTCATGTTCAGTGTTGTAGGCATTTGACACAGACTACACACGCTTGTCATGGTGTTGGGGGGATGTAATTTTCAGGCATTCCTTATGTTGGAGTATGCTGGTTGTGTCATGCATTACCCGTCCTATGAGTGGGGGTTGTGTGGGTGGTAGGCATCCATCCCCCTATGAGTGGGGATGGTGGTAGTGACAGGCATCCAGGCCCCCATTAGTAGGGGTGGTGGTAGTGGCAGGCATCTAGCCCCCCATGAGTAGGGGTGGTATTAGTGGTAGTCATCCATCCCCCTATGAGTGGGGATGGTAGTAGTGACAGGCATCCAGGCCCCCATGAGTAGGGGTGGTGGTAGTGCTAGGCATCCATCCCCCTATGAGTGGGGATGGTGGTAGTGACAGGCATCCAGCCCCACATTAGTAGGTGTGGTATTAGTGGTAGGCATCCATCCCCCTATGAGTGGGGATGGTAGTAGTGACATGCATCCAGGCCCCCCTGAGTAGGGGTGGTGGTAGTGGTAGGCATCCAGGCCCCCATTAGTAGGGGTGGTGGTAGTGACAGGCATCTAGCCCCCCATGAGTAGGGGTGGTGGTAGTGGTAGGCATCCAGGCCCCCCTGAGTAAGGGTGGTGGTAGTGGTAGGCATCCAGGCCCCCATTAGTAGGGGTGGTGGTAGTGGCAGGCATCTAGCCCCCCATGAGTAGGGGTGGTGGTAGTGGTAGGCATCCAGGCCCCCATTAGTAGGGGTGGTGGTAGTGACAGGCATCCAGGCCCCCTGAGTAGGGGTGGTGGTAGTGGCAGGCATCCAGCCCCCCATTAGTAGGGGTGGTGGTAGTGACAGGCATCCAGGCCCCCCTGAGTAGGGGTGGTGGTAGTGGCAGGCATCCAGCCCCCCATTAGTAGGGGTGGTGGTAGTGGCAGGCATCTAGCCCCCCATGAGTAGGGGTGGTGGTAGTGGTAGGCATCCAGGCCCCCATGAGTAGGGGTGGTGTTAGTGGTAGGCATCCATCCCCCTATGAGTGGGGATGGTAGTAGTGACAGGCATCCAGGCCCCCATGAGTAGGGGTGGTGGTAGTGGCAGGCATCCAGCCCCCATTAGTAGGGGTGGTGGTAGTGGCAGGCATCCAGCCCCCCATTAGTAGGGGTGGTGGTAGTGGCAGGCATCCAGCCCCCATTAGTAGGGGTGGTGGTAGTGGCAGGCATCTAGCCCCCATGAGTAGGGGTGGTGGTAGTGGCAGGCATCTAGCCCCCATGAGTAGGGGTGGTAGTAGTGGTAGGCATCCATCCCCCTATGAGTGTGGATGGTAGTAGTGACAGGCATCCAGGCCCCCATGAGTAGGGGTGGTGGTAGTGCTAGGCATCCATCCCCTATGAGTGGGGATGGTGGTAGTGACAGGCATCCAGCCCCCATTAGTAGGTGTGGTATTAGTGGTAGGCATCCATTCCCCTATGAGTGGGGATGGTAGTAGTGACAGGCATCCAGGCCCCCTGAGTAGGGGTGGTGGTAGTGGCAGGCATCCAGCCCCCCATTAGTAGGGGTGGTGGTAGTGACAGGCATCCAGGCCCCCTGAGTAGGGGTGGTGGTAGTGGCAGGCATCCAGCCCCCATTAGTAGGGGTGGTGGTAGTGGCAGGCATCCAGGCCCCCCTGAGTAGGGGTGGTGGTAGTGGTAGGCATCCATCCCCCTATGAGTGGGGATGGTAGTAGTGGTAGGCATCCATCCCCCTATGAGTGGGGATGGTAGTAGTGACAGGCATCCAGGCCCCCCTGAGTAGGGGTGGTGGTAGTGGCAGGCATCCAGCCCCCCATTAGTAGGGGTGGTGGTAGTGACAGGCATCCAGGCCCCCCTGAGTAGGGGTGGTGGTAGTGCTAGGCATCCATCCCCCTATGAGTGGGGATGGTGGTAGTGACAGGCATCCAGCCCCCATTAGTAGGTGTGGTATTAGTGGTAGGCATCCATTCCCCTATGAGTGGGGATGGTAGTAGTGACAGGCATCCAGGCCCCCTGAGTAGGGGTGGTGGTAGTGGCAGGCATCCAGCCCCCATTAGTAGGGGTGGTGGTAGTGACAGGCATCCAGGCCCCCTGAGTAGGGGTGGTGGTAGTGGCAGGCATCCAGCCCCCCATTAGTAGGGGTGGTGGTAGTGGCAGGCATCCAGGCCCCCCTGAGTAGGGGTGGTGGTAGTGGTAGGCTTCCATCCCCCTATGAGTGGGGATGGTAGTAGTGGTAGGCATCCATCCCCCTATGAGTGGGGATGGTAGTAGTGACAGGCATCCAGGCCTCCCTGAGTAGGGGTGGTGGTAGTGGCAGGCATCCAGCCCCCCATTAGTAGGGGTGGTGGTAGTGACAGGCATCCAGGCCCCCCTGAGTAGGGGTGGTGGTAGTGGCAGGCATCCAGCCCCCCATTAGTAGGGGTGGTGGTAGTGGCAGGCATCCAGGCCCCCCTGAGTAGGGGTGGTGGTAGTGGTAGGCATCCATCCCCCTATGGGTGTGTATGGCATTGGTGATGGCCATCCCGCCCCTATGGTTCTGCTGTTGCTAGTGTACGTCATTTGTGCATCCCTATGTGTGTGTGACATATTTCGGGTACGTGTCGTTTGTTTGTGTTGTGGGTGTTTGACTTACCGTCTGCGCCGTACGCGTCCGTGCCGGTCCCGGTAATAGATGTAGAGTATTGGTAGGACCTGCGCGATGGGATTCATGGTTGGGTCGTCTCGTTCGGGTTTCTCGTGTCTTCGACTCGTACTCGTCGTAGGCTTGTTCGTCTCGTAGCCGTGGATCGTCTTGTGGCGCGAAATGGAACTTATGTACGGCTCGCCCGGATGCTCAAACGTGCCGGACGTAGTGACGGGTTCGGCGCGTACGGAAGGCGCATCGTACTCGTCCGGCCAGAAGGTGCTGTGTATTTGCTTCCGTACGACTCGAATCGGCGTTTACGGATCCGGCTCGGGCGGGGAACAGGAGCTGATATGGGTAAGTATGGCTCGCTCGGAATCTGGGCTGTTATGCGCATCGTACTTGTTCGTTCGGACAAGTGTTCGAATCGGTCGGGAAACACGCATTCGGCTGGTTTTTTTTCCGGACGAATACTGTTAGGCGCTCTTCCGGCCGAGATCGGAATCGACCCCTATGTCTTGAAATGTGACATCTGCCAACAGATGAAAGGCTCCACCAGAACACGCCCGGCGCAGACACCATTACTAATATCTGACAAACCTCTCGCATGTGTATATCTGGACCACTGCGGCCCCTTACAATCTGATGGGGCTTACAAGTATATCATGGTTGCAGTGGATTCCTGCTCAAGATTCCTATGGGTATGGCCTCAGCGCTCGGCTGACGCTTGAACTGTTATCAAAGATTTGCGAGTCTTGATAGGGACATACGCAGTTGGCATGTTACATTCTGACAGTGGCCCGGCGATTAGCTCTCGGGCTTACAAAGAGGCCATGAAAAGTATGGGCGTTGCACTGCGGTACTCCTCTCCGTACAATCCTGAGGGAAATTCGGTTGTGGAGAGGAAAAACTGGGACTTAAAGCAATCTTTAACAGCTAGGGTATTAGGCAAGGGCGGTAGTTGGGTCAATCACCTTTATGGGGTACAAAGAGCACTCAATAACCAGCCAAGAAATTCTCTAGGGGGTGTCACTCCA
This sequence comes from Calotriton arnoldi, assembly GCA_963921515.1. Taxonomy (NCBI): domain Eukaryota; kingdom Metazoa; phylum Chordata; class Amphibia; order Caudata; family Salamandridae; genus Calotriton; species Calotriton arnoldi. Next base: position 2,449,985 of record CAWUFW010001152.1, read on the forward strand.
TATGAGGTCCTATTTGGGACAAGAATGTGGGTACCTGATCTTGATTGTGAAGGCACAGTGGCGGATAAGAAACCATTTGATATCCATGATCGTTTGGCTGTTTTACAGGATCTAAATAAATCCAGGACACAACAAAGTAACGTGCTTCAGAAACAGACCGCCACTGGGGAAGTCAAGGCAGTAACGGCAAGACCTGTCTGGATCCCAAAAATCGGGGATCTGGTCAGAGACAAAATAACGGATAAAAAATAATTTGGACCATCATACAGAAAGCCTGTACCTGTCCTAGCAGTTCAAGGAACAAGAATTGTACTTTTGCCGCCTCTTGCCGGAAAAAAGGAGAAAAGATTTGTCTCAATCGACTTAATCAAACCACACTATGTGGCCGATACTGAACAGTAGGCCTCGTGGACTCCACTGTAGCAGACGCCCTCCTCTAGCTACCATCCAAGAAGTTCAAACAGAAAGACTCATTACGTTTGAAGAGCATCCTGTGCGGAATGAAGGACTAAGCAACAATGCTATGGAACTCGTTCCCCTTGAACCAGAAGATCAACTTCAAAATCAAACTCAAAACAACACACAAGTTGCAATTAGACCAAATACAGACGTCTACGTCAACATGCCTCGACGAGTGCAAAATGAGATTTCAACAAATCCCGATGCAATTCCTATAATTGATCGAACTGCTTCTGGCTACTTCATGAACTTTGATACGTTTTCCTTGGATCCAAGTGAAACGGAAACGACGCCAGCCCAAAATTCACGCAAGCAGCAAGTTAAAGACTCTCTAAACTTTCTTAAAAAGACTTACCTGGTATCGCCTTGGTTAGAACTCTGGGTAATTACTGGGATTCTATTTTTGCTTTTCTGGCTAGGCTTAATTATAACTTTTAGCATGCTTATTACTGGACGATACCTTCAACAAAGCTCCACAGCCCAAAAAGTTAATTTGATTTTAAAACCACACCAATCTTCACATCGTGAACAAAGAGATTTGTCAACAGTGAACATCACAGCAGTTCCTATACCGGACGGTATAGTCTGGGACAAAGTTGATTTTGATATATTCGGTCTGACTGAACTTTTAAAACTTTCACTTGTATTTAAAATTTCATTAAGTGATATCATTACCTCCAGTACATTTTCTGATGATTGGGACTCTGAAACTGTTAATAACATGTTGTCTGATCTAGAAAAAACTGCTGCATTTCCGAACACTGAAATGTTAGAAGATAATTCAGACTATGACACATTGTACTTTTATCAACATTATGGTCATCATTTCCTACACAAATCTATTTCGCCTAGAAATGTTTTTGAGTACCACCTGTGGGAACATTGCCCTACACCACCAAAAGGTAGTTCGCATACATTTGCACAGAAATTTGCATATTTTTCAGGTTTTAACACCACTGACCCGAACTCATTTATTATAAGGTTACACCGACATCGGCACTGAAAATTATGTTGACTAACACCAAACAGATATACTCTGCTTCCTTTATTGCCCAATTGTCTGAAAAGGGTTTTGACCTATGGAAGGACACAATAGACTTAAAATCAGTCTGGGGTTCTAGGGACTGGCAAGTCCAGGGAACAGATGCGCTATTTAGAGCATGCCTCATTCCACAGCAGATGATATTTCTAAACGACACTGTGCAACAGACGTCCTGTATTGGATTAGCCAAAACCAAGGACCTGAACACACCTCGATTTCCAACACAATCTCAGATGAAGGGGTGGCAAAATTCGACTTCAAAAGAAGGGGCAACATTAGATGACATTTTACAGTACAATAGAACAGACCCTGATTGGAAAAAACGGGTGGTTTGGCCCATAGACACAAACACATGTCAGAAAAGATTCTGGGGTATAACCGAAGGGTTCAATATCCACAGGCCAGACCCACGTTATGTACAGAGAGAACATCCAGGGGTAGTGACATCCCACAGTGTTGGGAAGTTGTGCCTTGATTGGCTAGAAACCTCAACACTCACAGAAGTGAAACATCACTTATCCTTACTCTCACAAGACATGGATCTAAGGGATTTTTTCCTAGGTCCCAGGAAACCTCGTCAGAAACATTTCATATATGCTGGCATTTATGCTGCCTATAATGAAAACTGGAAATTATCCCAACAAGAGGCTGCAGAGAGAATACGGGAAATAGACCGTATTAACTTGGAGAAATCTCTAGCAATGGTAGACAACGGGTTAACAACTTTGATCTCCATGATATAATCTTTAGGCAACATTGTATCTTCTGCGATAGACATACTGGAACAAGATTTAGCCATATTACAACACGGCAATCTCAGTTACGTTCTGTTATGTTATTTAGCTGGACGCTGCAATCTTTCGTGCAGGCTATGTGCCTTGGCGTTATATCAAAAGTACGTCTCTGTTTTCTGAAAATAATCTAACAGATAAACAGATGGAAATGGCACAAAGGGGAGCAAAATATACAATGCTGCGTATTGAAAAACTGGACAGGTTACCATTCACGGTAGCGGTATCTCCATCTACGGAATGGCTTATCCATGGCCACATCACTCTACCGGTCACTACTTTTCAGTTCCAATATTGCCTTGAGCAAAGGCAGATGGGCAAATATGAAAAGATGGGTAAGGAATACATTAAGGAATCTTGGGAGTTACCATACAGATTTTGATGCCGGAGTGGGGATCGTAGGAGTACGCACTTTCTTTTATCATGCATTTTATATTCATGTATTTATTCATGCGTAGTGCAAGATGGTAGAACTGTACTATCCATTTATATTCACTGTACTGCTAATCATATATCTCTGCTACTGTCTAATGGTTGTTGCAGCTCATATATTCTACACAAGAATAACGACTGTTCAATAAACCCTTATTGAAACGCCCAGGCTGTTTATTCTGTGTATCTCTGAGACAAGATAAGTAAGCACGAGTGGCTGAGTGAAAAGTAGTACATTGTTTCCACGATCCTGAGGGATCAGGGTTGTCATGTTCTGAGATTGCCAGAAACTATTTTCTCCCTGATAAGAGGAGACACTAGTGGCACTGTGAGCTAGCTTATGCAAACAGGCTAACATCTCTCGGTGGGGGTGTTCAGAATCAGTCTGCCACCAAACCCACAGTTTATGTGATCCGAACGCGCAGGTCCTGTATGGGTAATATAGGAACTACACGACAGCACTTTCTGGACTAAGAGCTATCTTTTTGCCAAATTTGGTGTAATTCCGTTCAGCAGTTCAGGCTGTAGCCTGTTTCAAAATTCCTATGGAAAATAACATGGGGAAAACGCGTTTTGGGACCCTTTTTTTTCTCGGCCCCCACTTGACGAATCGCCCCGAAACTCAAAATAGGAGCTGACCTGAGTGAACTATTAGTTCTGAAAATTTCGCGAAGATTTGTCAAACGGCGCCAAAGATATTGGCAAAAGAAAAACCGCTTTTTGAATAGAAACAAGGTCCTAACTATAACTACCTACTGGCGACCGCCAGTAGGTAATATATCTATATATCTATATATATATATATTTATATATATATATTCACAGAAAACAACAAAGGTTACAGGGACGTTATAGTTAGGCTGACATTTCACGTGTACAAAACCAGAGAAATTCAGCAGGTATAGTTAGCTGAGCTAACTATAACTCACATCCCCACAATGCACTGCTTATGACCTCACATATTACATCACTGATGACATGGCCAGCGACCCAAACTTTCCATGACAACCAGAACCTACCTAGACACTTTTTTGGGAAAATGTCATGAAGATTGGTCAAATGACACCAGAGTTATAGGTAAGTCAAAAAGTGCTTTTCCTTTTTTTCCTTTTCCTTTTTTTCTATGAAAACTAGGTCCTAACTATAGCTACCTACTGGCGACTACTACCTGGTTAGCTAGATACACACTAAAAGATCGCCTGTGCTCTCCCTCTGGTAGACTGGTACAGAGCTGTCAGGCTAACTTAAAGAGGCAATGTGCAAAGTATTTGTGCAAAGTACACACACAGTAACACAATGAATACACCACAAAAAGACTCCACGCTGGTTAAATAAATTGAAATTATGTTTCTGAGCAAAATGAGACCAAAACAACAAACATCCAATCAGTAGAAGTTGAGATATTGACTTTTAAAGATTAAATGCAAAAACAATGCTTAGAAGTCACTAGCTGTCAAAAGGTTACTTGAGGTCGCGAGGGACCGGTGTAAATCCAAAGTTCAGGCCAACTGCGATCGAGAAAAGCCAGGCAATAGGACCCACCGAGGGCCTGCTGAAAAAGTACCTTGGATGGAGCAAAGCATCGACGCTGAGGGGACGATGCGTCGATCTTTTCCACTCAGTCAGGTTACTGCCTTGTCGTCAAACTTCTCTGAGGTGAGGTGAAGGCAATCCATTGTTGTCGATCCCCGCAGAGCATCATCATTGGGCCGTGCAGGCTGTAGAGCTGCTGTCATCAAATAGTCTCTGCATCAAAGGGCGATGCGTCTGATTGGATCAGCACAGTGGTAACAATGCATTGGTCTCATAATGAAACAACTGCATTACCAACTTCTGAGGCCCAGAACATGGAGAGGACACCTCAGGCAAGAGTAGGGCTCACAGAAGAGGGGCGCTTTTAGAAAAAAAGCTGAGTCCAGCAGCACAAGCAGAATTGCAGGAAGTCATTTGTGTCCCTGACACTTCAGAAAACAGGAGGCAAGCCAGTAAGCTCTTGGAGATCAATTGGAGGGAAGGCAGAGACCAGATCTCCTTCAGCTGAGTCAGGGAGCAGCAGCCAGCAGGTCAACAAGCAGAAAAGCTGTCTTTTCAGAAAAGCAGTCCAGTTGAGTCCTTTAAGCAGCACAGCAATGCTTCTAGCAGAGGTTCAGTTCAAGATCAAGATTTTAGCGGTTCAGAGATCCAGTACTTATACCCAAAAGTACCTTTGATGTAAGGGGTGACTTCAAGCAGCTCACAAAAGTGCAAAAGGACCTCTTTCAACTCAGTCCTGTCCTCCAGGCTACCTGTGGGGAGTAAATCAGTGCTTTGTGTGTGGACAGAATGCCACCTATTGAAGCCATGTCAGCCTCCCATTCCTCCATGGCCAGGATGACACATCAGAATGCAGATGCGCGCTCAAAATAGAGATGAACCTTATCTTCCTGTGTCTGTGGCTGTCTAGAGGAAATGCATAAAGTATAGCTGTCACCCCCCGCAGACGTGTATTGTAGACAGGCTTTCAGGCACATAGAGCAGTAAGTGCAGAGAAATGTCCTCTTTCTAAAAGTGGCATTTCTAAAGCAGTAATGTTAAATCCAACTTCACCAGAAAGGAGGATTTATCATTATCATTCCAAAGATATGAAACATAAAAAAGCTACTCCTCTGTGATCAGGAATTGCAACTTAAAGGTGTATTAAGGAATTCCCAAAGATGGCCTATGAGATGGGTAGACCTCGCAGTAGTGAAAAATGAAATAGGCTGTTTGTCACTACCAGAACATGCAAACCATGTACATGTCCTACCTTTAACTTACATTGCACCCTGCCCCTAGGGTTACTTAGGGCCTACCTTAGGGGTGACACATGTAATAAAAGGGGAGTTTAAGGCTTGGCAATAGTTTTAAATGCCAAGTCGAAGTAGCAGTAAACTGCACACACTGGCACTGCCATGACAGCCTGAGACAGGTTTGAAAGGCTACTTCTGTGGGTTGCACAATCAGTGCTGCAGCCCACTAGTAGTATTTGAAGTACAAGCCCTGGGTATTTGGTATGCCACTTTAAAAGGGACTTCCCAATACAGCAAATAGGCCAATCGGGTATACACCAATGTCATCATGTTTTTGGGGAGAATCACATGCACTTTAGCACTTGTTTGCAGGGGAAAAGTGTTCAGAGTCCTAAGGCCAAGAAAAAGAATCAGCAAAAATGGGAGGTAAAAGGCAAAAAGTCTGGGGAAAGACAACCCTAAGAATGACAGGTTTAACATCCATGATGACCATTTTACATGGAAATAGTGTTTCATTGTAAATATAGGGCCTGATTCATAAAGGTAAACTGAGACGAAATATATTTATGAGTACTAAATGTCCTTTGTGAACACCATAAGTCGTAAAGTTAGACTTCCATCTCAGTTTACCTTTGTGAATCGGGCCCATAATGTATAAAAATAATATGAATGACATGTGTTTTTAAAGATGTATTTGTTCTTTTTCTGTTGCAGTAGCAAGAAGTGTTGTCACAGTGAAATGTCAAGATATTTTGCAAATTGAAGTGTTCCTTCACTGATTGGCAATTGTATGGGTGGGAGACTCAGTGAGTGTGAGATTGAATCATTGGTTGGATAGATGAGTGAAAGAATGAACACATGGATCATTAATGGTTGAATGACCGCATAGATAGATGGATATAGGAGAGAGTTCATGGATGGATGGTTATGAATAGTAATATCAAGCTTGGTCAGACAGGCTGTAGTTCTGATGAGAATACCACTCCTCCAGCTCCCTCTGTATCAATCAGTACAAGGATTTGCAGATGAAGCAGAGAGCCAGAGAGGAAACAGGGAAGAGAAGCATGAGAGAGACATAGGTGGTACTTGTCTACTTAAAAACCTCAGTAAGGAGGTGGCATCACAACCAGAGAGATGAGGCTTGGAAATGAACACACAAATACATGAGTAACAAGGAACTAGGACACAGTGATGCAAATAATGTAGGAATCAAAAGGGAGTATAACTTACCAAACTCCTTGGCAGAAGATGCTGTGATGAGCCTAGCGCCAGTCAGGATAGAGGGGTTGAACACATCGACACCGTAGACTCTGGAATACTAAAGAGGTAAGTAATAAGACAGCAATGAAGAAATGTATGTCACTTGTATGTATATTGTGTCTAATAATAGGTAATGTTGTTACATTATAAATCACTGTAATACCACTTGGTGAAGCAGCGCTATAGAAAAACACAGTAAATAAATAATAAATAAACAAGGTATCAATACTGTCTAACCCCCCTACATGAAGGAACTGAAAAGGGACAAAGCAGCAAATGTGTGCTGACTGAATACGGTAACAAACTATTGAAGTCAAAAGCCTTACGAGTGCATGAAGAGTTTCTAAGCAGCTTGGGCATACTAATTTAAGAATTCAAAGCCTAACAAACCACGGAAGTGGTGGAACTAAGACAGAAACAAGTACGCACCTGAGGTTACTGGTCTATTTCGGACGTCTAATTTGCAGAAGTCAGTTCTTCGCCACTTCCAAGCAATTTAAAGCCCTCTTCCCTTCCTATGTGGCAGTCCTTTTGGGACTTGTAGACTTTATGTTCTTCCTGGCTTTTGATTCCTCAGCTACAATTCAGGTTGTCTGTCTAGAATTTGTCAGTCTTTCTCTATTCCTAAAAGGTAGGACCTTCCCTCTTCCTAATGTGGAAGTGCGCAGATAGACAGAGTTATGGGTAAGTGAGTACATGAATTGATGCAGACAGGTCACTATCTTGCAAATTGGGATTTTAGGAAATAGAAGTAATAAGTCTATTTAAAAAAGAAATCCTTTTGCCAGGAATATTGAGCCTGGTGGCTTGGACTCACCTTTGTAGTACATTTGTGTTTTCTGTATGGTCACTCTAGATTTTTTGCCTTTTCCTGGTCCATATCTTTTCTTATATTAGGACTCTGTGCCCTGTGATATTTCTAGTCAGTGCAAAAATGGTTGTTCTCTAGCCCTAAAATGGTAGTGGTAAATATAGTTTCAACCAATTGGTCTATTTAACTTTCCAAACCAGATGGCATTGAAAATGCAAATATGGTGTGGAAGTTAAATGTCATGTGTTTACACCACCCACATATATGACACATCGTTATGTTGGCTGTAGCACCGATGTGCTTTGAAGGGAGTGCAGTTTAATGCACAGCAGTGCCACATGCTGATGTATAAAACTAGGGCACACTACATATTGGGGTTGGCACACTCACAGTGAAATGACAACCAAAAGCTATTTCATTATACAAACTTTTCCCTCCACAGACCTAGAAAGGCATCATATCTTTATTTCTTATCTCTGCTGGGAAAATGCTAGAAAAAATGCTTTAAAGTTAATTCTTACTTTATTTGTAAAATCAGATTTAATTGTGAAGTCAGGCTTTCGATAGCTTAAGTAGAAATGTAACTTTGTAAAAATGTACTGTAGGCTTCCACAGCAAGAACTGGCTTAAAACCCATTCTTTAACTTATCAGACCTCCAGTGCTGGAATGCTCTCCCTTGGCTGAGAAAGTTAGCAACTCTGGCTCGAAGGTCAATAGCATGCCTGTGAACATAGGAAGAGCACGTGGATATTAACTGTTGACCACAAAGCAGTGATTAGCTATCTGAGAGTTGGCAAAAAAACAGACAGCTTTAGCACTATCTCTCCATACTTGGAGATGTGAGTGAGGGCTTCTAGTTATTCTAAGGACTCTCTTAGACATTCAGACTCCACTCATAGAAGGAGAAATACAGTTTTTATGCTGTCCACTCATAGAAAGAGAAATACAGTTTTTATGCTGTCAGATGAGAGGAAAGCCTGTCTAAATAGGGGAGTGGCTAAGGAGCTAAAGACCTGCCTGCTTGGTGGCAGCTGGGTTTATCATCAGGGATGGGTATTATAAGAAACATTTAGGATTGATTGGTAGAATGTCTCCCATTACTAGCTAGTACACAGGATAATGTGGCATCTCAGCCACCACTTCCTCATTACATTCCTGGACCTGGGAAGACTCCACCTGAGAAAGAAGGTACCGCTAGAAGAAGACTCCTGACTCTTGAATCCTGACTGCTTCTGGGAGAAGAGGAAACATTCAAGGGCTCAAGGACTGCATGGCTCAATGACTCATGATTCCTGTTGGTACCCAGGGACTGGAACTTGCTCTCCAAGGGTCAAGTGGCTGACCTCTTGTTTGCCTGCTTCAGGGACACAAAAACTGAAGGGTTCCTGGTTCCAAAAAGGCCTATCTGACCACAGAGGACTGGGCCCTGTAGGGGACTTAGTTGAGCAACCTCTGGAGAACAGAAGCCTGCCCTGAGGAGCTAGAGACTGTGGGACAGACAAGGAGGAATTCTTCCAGCACTTTCAAACAAGAGGGACAGTAATTTGTCTACCTCAGAAGGAATGGGAAAAGGTGCAAATGTTGCACAGGGAAGTCACAACGTAGGCATAAGGAAAATCAGGTTTATTTCATTCTGAGTTTTTTGCAGTGCTGAAAACCTGCTCAATGGAACCTCACAGTGATGGTGTCAAGCCTCTTGGAGCTCTGCCCAGCTACAGCTTCCTGCCTTACTCCATTGTAGGATGTAGACTTGCACAAAGGTTACTGTGTCAAAAGGCAAAACCTTGGGCCAAGATGAGGCAACTAATCTATGCCACTCATTAAGCAACCACTGTGGCTATGAAATCCAGTTTTCTGCTGCTTAGAGGTTTTGGTACCAATCCAGTGTACACAGCAGGAGCTTGACAATGACATGTTCAACTTCTATAGACACTAACCAGCCACATCCTTGCACTTTGCCACACTGTAAGTTTTCACCTTCCATATCTGAGACTAAGCCTGAGGGAAAAAAGTTTGACTGGGATGACCCACCTGGTGTGTCCGACTTTCGCTCAATTGTGACTTTTCTATTAGCAGGTGTATCTTCGAAGCTTAAAAAATATGTCATCAGTTATGCTTATCCTATTTTAATAATCTTAGGGCTTGATTTAGAGTTTGTTGGATAGGGTGCTTCTCACAATTGTAATGGAGTACCCTGTCTGGCAAACTCTCAGTCCGCCCACCCTATTTTGAGTCTGTTGAACCACCGGTTTACGATGATGGAGTCAAATTTTCTCCATCAGCATATACCTTCCTACGATGTCCCAAGGGAGTAAGGCCGTTCAAGGTAAACCATCTGCCCATTCGCCCTATAGAGGGGTCGATTCCGATCTGGGTCGGAAAGCCCTCTGACCGAGCCAGATCCGGAGTGTTTTCCGACCGAGCCGTACCCCTGGAGTCCGACCGAGCGAGTACGATGCTGCCGCATGCTGACGGACTCGGCTCGGTCGGATTCCCATTGAAGTCAATGGGAGCCGGTAGTACGACGCGTGCATGGCCTCACATCAGCTGAATAGGTACGTCTCGCAAAAGGGCGCCCCCTGCAGTGGGTACGCATTGGTGCCATCCGCACTGTACATGCATGTGAAGGGGGGACCCTTGGGTCCCCTCCTGTGTTCGACTCGTTAGGCTACGGGTGAAGGGGGTCCGGCACAGACCCCCGAAGTCTGCTTCCCAGAGCTTTTTCGTCCCGGAGACTCCGACTCGATCCGGCTGTCCGAATCGTGCATTGTACTGGCTCGGTCGGAAATCGACTCTTTTGAGCGGTACTGTTCGTCTGCGACTGAGTCGTACGGAGCGGTTCGGACCCGGAAACGAGTCGGTCGGCGATTTCGCGTTCTTCGCATCGTACTTGCTCGCTCGTACAGTTGTACGAGTCGGTCGGAGAACACGCGTACGGCTCGTACTTTTTCCGGACGGATCGCGTTCGGAGCCCTACCGACCGAGATCGGAATCGGCCCCTTAGAGTGGGCTGTCAGATGGCTTTTTTTTTTTTTTCAATCCATCTGTCACTACTAGGAATATTCTGCTGGTGAGGGACAGTAAAAATGAAACAAATGACCCCACACCATATGAGAAAACTGGTTAGACAGCTCACACCAATTCAATGCTCTAAAATGGTAAAGGTTACTGCAAGGTATGGAAATATATGGTATACTGGTATGGCAAATATGATGGAAAACGACACAAATACTTGAATGGTATCTTTGCACAAATAAACCTAGGATGAAAACCTAGGGAGACTTTGATGGATGAATAGTATTGGCATGTTTTTGAAGGAAAGGCACATCTTGGTCTTTCTGAACACACTAGCTCCTACTGTATAGTGATGGTGGTTACAAATTATACATATGTGGGGGTATAAGGTACAATGAATTTGTGCATATATTGATTTATTGTAACCATTTGTTGAACTACGCCTCTATGGCACTAAAAGGACTTTTATCTCACGTTTGTAGCACATGCCCTATACCTAGAATGAAAGAAATGTTTTCTATAGTAATGGATCCTGAGGAAGGTGGATATAAAAAATCCAACCACCTGAATGTGCATGGACCATTGTTTGAGATCTCTAACACATGTCCCCAACATATATAGAAGGCATAGAAGACCTCTTTGTTTTGGGGTCCAAAGGCACAATGGGTGAATGTGTATTAGAATGGATGTAACGTTTGATTGTGAAGATTTTGATCAGTGTGAGTTTGTGAGAATTCATGATCAGATTTATAAATATTTTTTTTTGTATTATTTATCCATTTATTGTATACACACATTTTTACAGAGTGCATACTCTCTGATGGTATCAGTGCTCTGTGCATAAAATGGAGTAACATTTGTATATATTTCAGTATTTCCTAAAATGAGATAAAGCAATTTAATTACTGAAGATATATAATCTAATAAGTCAGGGGCATAGAGATAGATTAGGGAAGGATAAGTGAAAAGAGAGAAAATGTTGTCATAGAATCATCAATTAAAGATATATTGATGAAGAGAGGACAGTATTTCTATGTTGAAATTTGCTTGAACAGAAAGGGTTTCATTTAATTTTGAAAGATCAGCAAGGAATCGGTTCTTCTTATTTCAGCAGATAATGAATTACACAAAGTGGTTGCTACACCAACGAATGATTAGGAGGCTACTTTTTAAATATTAAGGGGGATATTCTCAATGAAGTGGCAGTGAGAGGCGTTAGCCTCCTTGGCTTAACGCCTCTCACCGCCACTTCGGAAACGCGAGGCTGCACCCTATTCCCAAGAATGTGGCGCAGCCTGGCGTTTCCCCCTGCGATGGCGCTAAGTATCACAACTTAGCACCAACGCAGGCACCCTTGCACCAGAGTGCAAGGGTGTCTGTGTGCAGGGGAGGGTTGTTTATGTACAGGAAGGTGCCCCTTCCTGCACATAAACAATCCCAAAATACCATTTTGTAACTCTCATGTGTGCTGCTTCATGCAGCACACATGAAAGTTACAAAATGGCATTTTTAAAAAGGTTTGTTCATGTACAGGAAGGGACACCTTCCCATACATGAACAAACCATGGCATTTTGCTTTTTCCATGTGTGCTGCACAAGGCAGCACACATGGAAAAAGCAAAAACAAGGAGAAATAAAGCATTTCTCCTCATTTCGCCAACTTAAGACCAGGATTTTCCTGGTCTTAAGTTAGGCGCTGCCACCTATTAACGCCGCCCTTGAGAATAGGTGGCAGCGTCGAATTCAATGGGAGTTGCGGTGGAATGCCCACCGCAACACTCACTGCATGCCCTTCCATGCAAAGTTTAGCATGAAAGGGGCCCTATTTACAAGGCAGCGTTAAGCCACTTAACGTGGCTTACAGCCAGGCTAAGTGGCTTAACGCTGCCTTGTAAATAAGGCGTTGACCCTATCGCCACAGGAAAGTCAGAAAAAGTGACATTCCCATGGCGATAGGGGCTTGAGAATATGCCCCTCAATCTTTTGATTTCAAGGGTGAGACTTGTAAGCTCCTTAGAGCCTTATTACCACTTTGTTTTTCTATGTGTACAGCTCCCTAATATCTTATCTTGGCATTCCATCTGCTAAGATCTTGGTGGTACCAAAACGAGTTTTCAGAAATGTGCTTGTTTTCCTCTGGCCAAATTGAGCACTATTTATACTCCTTCATATCTCAGAGTTAGGATTGTATCTAACCTGAAACCCTTCATGGAAAATACTCTGCCTCCAACAGTTCACACATGGGGGCCGATTCCGATCTCGGCCGGTAGGGCTCCGATTCGGATTCGGCATAACCGGATCCGATTCGGAGCCCTATTTCCCGACCGATTCGTACGCGCGTCCGGACGAGCGAGTACGATGCGAAATCGCCGACCGACTCGTTCGGGCGTCCCAACCGCTCTGACTGACTCGTTCCCGGGTCGAACCGCACCGACCGACTCGCTCGGACACGACTCGCACCGCGCAATGGAGACGTTCCCCGGCCGGGTAAGTACGATGCGCGCCGCGAGCAGTCCGACCGACACGAGACGTCCGGCTCGAAAGAGCAGTCGGAGCCATGCCGCCCGGGGTCCGTGTCGGACCCCCCTGTATGCGTAGCCACGCGAGTGGCACACAGGGGGGACCCATGGGTCCCCCCTACCTGTGCGTGTACGGCGCGAGTCGCTTCGCCGCGTACCCGCTGTAGGGGGCGCTCTTGTTCGCCTCGCACCCATTGAGGCAATGGGAGCCCGCGTACGCGTTGTACGACCGGGTCCCATTGACTTCAATGGGAGTCCGACCGACTCGAGTACGATAGCATACGGACGCATCGTACTCGTTCGGTCGGGCTGCACGGGTCCGATTCGGTCGGAAATCTCTCTGGGTCCGGCTCGGTCGGAGAGATTTCCGGCCCGAATCGGAATCGGCCCCATGGTGTTTTTCCTCAAAGTATGTCTACTCAAATCATAGTCTGTCAGTTCTCACCACATATTTCTTGCTGATGCAGTAACACATATGAATTTAGGCATGTTCTTAATGACAGAGTCCTGACTCAATTCTCATTCAGGAGCTGCTGCAGATACCCTTTTGGCTACAAGGCAATGAGAGAGGACAGACTGAAAACACCAAGGGAGGGCTAGCACTAACTCAGCTGAAAAAGCTGAGCTCCCCAATTACTTTTGTAATTTAAATACTAAAGGTTGTTGGGAAACCTATTTAAGACTCTGTTACCAATATACACATTATTTATCAACTACTTATTGCTCAAAAATCATTAATTGAATGTTTAATTGAAGAACAGTTATCTACATGGGATGCTGTAACGTTAACTAGTTTTGCCGAATAGGCACCTACACACCGAAAGAATCTCATTACCCGTTTTAGTCTTACACAAGCTTCCAATGTACCAAAGCATTTCAAAGGGAAGATCCTAGATATAATAATCCATATTCAATCGAAGTTCGATGCCAATTACAAGTAGAGTGGTCTCACCATCGGTTCACTGACAAAATATCGAAGTTAAAAATATAGAAGTAAAAATTATCGCTGTAAAAGTATAGAATGCAAAATATCGACTCCCTATACTTAAAGAGGTAAGTACAAAAATATCGAAAAAAAATATCGATGTAAAAAATATAGTTGTACAAAATATCGAATTTTATATATATATATATATAAATATAAAATAAATTAATAAATAAGAAATATGTTAAATAATAAAATTAATATAAAAATATGTAGATTTAAAATACATTTAAAAAATATAATAAATAAACAATTAAAACAAGTTAAACACATATACATATTAATTCATATATATTTCCTTTAAAACAATTAATAAACTATTAATTTTAATTTATTCTATAATTTTTACATTATATAAAAATGTACAAATATATATATATATATATGTTATATATATATATGTGTGTACCAATAACATAAAATCTAATAAAAAAATTCTATTATAAATTAAAACATTAAACTATTTAAAAATCTTCAAACTTAAATTTCCCACTCCAGTGAGTGCAACAGTAGGGAAAGTGTTGGATAGCGGAGGGGTAGAAATTAAAATTCCAACTCCAGTGAGTGCAACAGTAGGGAAAGTGTTGGATAGCGGAGGGGTAAAAATTACTATTCCCACTCCAGTGAGTGTAACAGTAGGAAAAGTGTTGGATAGCGGAGAGGTAAAAATGACTATTCCCACTCCAGTGAGTGCAACAGTAGGGAAAGTGTTGGATAGCGGAGGGATAACAATTACTATTCCCACTCCAGTGAGTGCAACAGTAGGGAAAGTGTTGGATAGCGGAGGGGCAAAATTACTATTGCAACTCCAGTGAGTGCAACAGTAGGGAAAGTGTTGGATAGCGGAGGGGTAAAAATTACTATTCCCACTCCAGTGACTGCAACAGTAGGGAAAGTGTTGAATAGCGTATGGGTAAAAATTACTATTGCCACTCCAGTGAGTGCAACAGTAGGAAAAGTGTTGAATAGCAAAGAGGTAAAAATTACTATTCCCACTCCAGTGAGTGCAACAGTAGGGAAAGTGTTGGATAGCGTAAGGGTAAAAATTACTATTCCCACTCCAGTGAGTGCAACAGTAGGGAAAGTGTTGGATAGCGGAGGGGTAAAAATTACTATTCCCACTCCAGCGAGTGCAACAGAAGGGAAAGTGTTGGATAGTGGACTGATAAAATTTACTATTCCCACTCCAATAATTGTAAAAGTAGGGAAAGTGTTGGATAGCGTAGGGGTAAAAATTACTATTCCCACTCCAGTGAGTGCAACAGTAGGGAAAGTGTTGGATAGCGGAGGGATAAAAATTACTATTCCCACTCCAGCGAGTGCAACAGAAGGGAAAGTGTTAGATAGTGGCAGGATAAAATTTACTATTCCCACTCCGATAATTGTAAAAGTAGGGAAAGTGTTGGATAGCGGAGGGGTAAAAATGAATATTCCCACTCCAGTGAATACAGCAGTAGGAAAAGTGTTGGATTTCATAGGAGTAACAATTAATATTCTCACTCCAGTCAGTTCAAAATTAAAAACAAACTAAATTTAAACAATAATAAAAATATTTCAAAAACAAAATAACTTAAAAAATATATTAAAAGTTCAAACACAAATATATTTAATAATAAAAAAATTAAAAAGAATATTATAATGTTAAATACACATAACAAATACCTGCAAATATTATATTAAATAAAATAAAAAACAATTTCCAAACAAAAAATATTTTTAATTAAAAATGATTTAAACACAAAAACATGAATTATTACATACATCTACTTTTTTATATTTCCTACCATATAACACCACACAATTCACAACACACATATACATTTTTTAAAGAATGTACTTCCTCAACTAGCATAATTAATTACCAATTAAATAAATAGTATTGAATAAAAAAACTAATAAAAATTATTTAACTTCCCACACTTTACCTTTATAGTCCCCACAACCCTCAGTTAAAGATAAAAAAATAAAAAAATTAATTACACAATTAAAACGTATTTTCAATAAAAAAACTAATAGTATTTAACAACTAATTATAAATTGAGTAAAATGAATTTACTCCCCACACTGTACCCCTATAACAATAAAACCCACACACAAAAAATATAAACAAATACCTTAATTAAATATAAATCAATTAATTAATATTAATGACCAACTAATTTTTAATTAATTAAACAAAAATTACTTTCCACCCTTTACCCCTATAAACCCCACAACCCACTCCTAAAATAATTACACAAATTCAATATTTAATTTTCAATTAATTAATAACTATTTATTAATTAATTAAACATAAATTACTTCCCACCCTTTACCCCATAAACCCCACAACCCACACCTAAAGAAAATCACACAATTACCATAATTAATTATCAATTAATTAGTTAATATAAATTAACAACTAAGGGGCCGATTCCAATTCAGGCCGGAAATCACTCCGACCGAGCCGGACCCGGAGAGATTTCCGACCGAATCGGACTCTAGCAGCCCGACCGAACGAGTACGATGCGTACGCATGCAATCGGACTCGATTCGGTCGGACTCCAATTGAAGTCAATGGGAGCCGGTCGTACAACGCGTACGCGGGCTCCCATTGACTCAATGGGTGCGAGGCGAACAAGGGCCCCCCCTACAGCGGGTACGCGTCGATGCGACTCGCGCCATACATGCACAGGTAGGGGGGACCCATGGGTCCCCCCTGTGTGCGACTCGCGCGGCTACGCGTACAGGGAGGTCCGACACGGACCCCCAAAGTCCGGCTCCGACTGCCCTTTGGAGCCGGAAGGCGCGAGTCGGTCGGACTGCTCGAGGCGCGCATCATACTTGCCCGGCCAGGGAACGTCTCCATTGGGCGGTGCGAGTCATGTCCGTGCGAGTCGGTCGGAGCGGTTTGGACCCGCGTACGAGTCGGTCGGCGATTTCGCGTGCGCTCGCATCGTACTCGCTCGCCCGGACGCACGTACGAATCGGTCGGGAACGAGGGATCCGAAGCGGATCCGGTTAAGCCGAATCCGATTCGGTGCCCTACCGGCCGAGATCGGAATCGACCCCTAATTATTAAATAATGAAATATAAATTACTTCCTACCCTTTACCCCTATAAACACCACAACCCGCACCTAAAATTAATAACACAATTTCCATAATTAATTTTCAATCAATTAAATCATATAAATCACCAACTAATTATTAATTGATCAAAAATAAATTACTTCCCACCCTTTACCCCTATAAACCCCACAACCCGAACCTACATTTTGTTACACAATTACCATAATTAATTATCAATTAATGTATTAATATAAATTAACAACCAATTAATAATTAATTACAAATAAATTACTTCCCACAATTAACGCTATAAAATCCAAATTAAATAAATCCAAAATAATCATTAATTTATTATAATTAAATTGCTTCCCACCCTGTTCCCCTATAAACCCACAACCCGCTACGGAACTAAAAAATGCTAAATTTAATTAAAATAAAATTCATAACTAGTAAAAAATTGAACACATATATTAAAAAACATAAACAATACTTATTCAAAAACCATACATCACATACTTTTAAAATATAAAGTAAAACACATAACACTAATTTAAAAAATCGATATTTTAAACATCTTTATTTTTGCAAACAATATTAATGACTTTTATATTTTTAAAAACGATATTTCTTAGCTTAAATTCGATATTCTTGACCACGATATTCTTGCTGTCTATATTTCTGAATCATGATATTTCCAACTCGATATTTGTGTAAGTCAACATTTCCAACTCAATATTCTGTCTCAGCACCATCACCATCTAGTGATTCCTCTATACATTCAAGACAACACTACCTGAAATTCACATCAAACCATACCTGAAATCCGTTTAATAAGATCTTTTAACAAAATGACCTATTTGGACTGCTCACAAACTTAACCCTTCATTATTGTGACCCCTGATTTCTGTTTTGATTACACTATATTATTTTCCACCTACGATCCTGCAGTACAAAAACAAATCAACTTAATAGAACCTGAATGTGAAATTATGCATGTTAAAAACATCGGGCCTTATTTACAATAAAGGACTCAGCACGGTGCCGCAAGCCATTTTGCTGAGCCACACTGAGTCACTTACAAAGCACAGGAATGCGTCATATCTACAACGATATGACGGAAACCTGTGCTCCCTCCTGCGCAGGCGCACAATTGGCTGCCATGCGCCGACGCAGTCACCCTTTTACTATGGTGCAAGGATGCCTGCGTTGTGGAGAGATTGTTTTTGTGTAGGAAGGGACGCCTTCCTGCACATAAACAATCACAAGAGGTGATTTCCTCTTTCTATCTGTGCTGCAGAATGCAGCACGCATAGAAAGAAGACAAAAAACGAGGAGAAATGAAAACATGTCTCCTCGTTGTGCCTCCCTGAGGAGTAGCATTCTGATGCATTCCTAGGTTACGATTTCTCGAAATCTGGAAATGTGTCAGGTTCCATGGGTGTTGCGTGGGAACACCCTGAGCAACACCCATGGAACGTCCCTTTCAAGCAAAGTGCTGCTTGTAAAGGGGTCGTATTTACAAGGACAGGAAAAGCCATGCAGGGTGGCTTTTAATGTCCTTGTAAATATGGGGCAGCAAGATGCGCCGCCAGTATGGCACAAAAAGTGGTGCAAGGGGCTTGTAAATATGCCCCAGAATATATGACTTTCTGATGAACTCTTCCTTGAGGTAAAGATCATGTGTAAACTTGGAAAAATAGCGTGATATAAGAATACTCCTTACACATTTGCAAAAGAAGGAAAGGAGTAAATACAAAAAACATGTTGTACAACACAAATTGAACAACTCACTAACCACCCTCAAATAGGAATTCAAAAAGATTAAATCTAACTCTTCTCGACCTAACTCTCGAAGTCCTAAATCAACATGATTGCAATGCGTACCAAAATGTCTACTCTAATAAGATAGCAATTATCAGAAATTGTTTACATAACTTGTTCAGGATATCCCTTGTTGATTAGTTACCTCCACTCCAAACCATGCTGTGGACACAATTATCTCTGCTGAATGAAGTGATACTATGAGACATAATAACTAGAAATCTAAACCCCTTATCAGATAAGCAAGAAATATGAACTATTCTCCAACTTGTAGTGCAGACTGATTAACATCTCTCTAAGTCATGTAGTGTTCCTAGATATTTTAAAGACTGATCAAGTCATCCCATTGGTAGAAAACAGTGGCAGATCCAAACATTTTGGCAATTTACTGACCTGTGACAATTTTCTCTTTGGTGGGCAAAGTGCTCTAGATATGTGAAGCCATTCAGCTACATGAACACCTTGAAGTAAACAACCTCATTGCCTCCCAACAGTCACACCTTGAGAGTGGCTGCAGCACCAAAACTGCCACTCTTAAGAAACTCGATGATATTCACTGTATGTTGGATGCTGGTGCTGCTTACCTTCCTATCTTACTGGATGTATGGGTGGCTTTCCACACAATATTGACCATATCAAACTGTTATGCACATACAAGACCACATGCGTGTAGAGGGTTATGTCTTAAGATAGTAAGGAAGTAAAATACTTTACTAGATTGTTCTCGAAAATCACAAAAGTATACAACTAAAATGCATAAAATACAAGACGTAAAAATCATTAGCTCTGGCATATCTCCATTACAAATGATAAAAAATAAAAATAAAGGAAACAACGGAGCTACAAAAACAGCCTGAAAGAATCACAGCATTAAGGCCAGGTAAAAAGGAAAAAACCCACAGATTTATAGAAGGAGAACAAATACTAATAATCACCTCCCATTAATAACCGCAGATAAAAAACGAGTCAGATAAAAGCAAATGGTAAGTGATTTTAAAATTTGCAGAAAGAGATAGGTCGGCATGACTAGATTAAAATTCATTGGCAAGAGGAGTGGGTGGATAAATGTAAAACACAGATGGTTAAATCTAGGGCATATCATGATGTGAAGAGAGTAAGGGAGAGAGAGAGAGATCATCACAGTGGCAAGGCAGAAGATGTGAAACTTTGTACCAGGACCCCTTAGGTAGCAGAAGTTGATAAAGCCTCTTAAACTTAAAATATGTCAGAAGCCTCCGACGATAATTGGACATCTCCAGTGACACATACTCCATTCCAGGTACAGCTTAAATGACGCATAGAGCGTTTATTAAGAGCCACCGCCACAGGTTCTGCAGCCGCTCTGTCATAAAATGCCTGTTTAAGCCGTGGAATATCCCACCTAACTATACCTTCTGGGTCAGTAAACAACTCAAGTCAGCCCAATGAATTAAAAGTTCGCCTAATGTACACTGACCATGGAATGCTCAGCATACCGTCCAGAGCCATACAGCCGCGAATGATAAGCCTGTGGAGAGAGAAATCCTCTTTCAACCAAACTGACAACCAAAATAACAGGGGTCGACCAAAATAACAGGGGTCTTAAGATGGTTCAGCTCCTTCTTAAAATATTGTAAAGAACCGGTGAGAATAGGAAGGCACATACCTAAGATCACTCCCGACTAAGGGCCGATTCCGATTCGGGCCGGAAATCTCTCCGACCGAGCCGGAGCCGGAGAGAATTCCGACCGAATCGGACTCTGGCAGTCCGACCGGGACGAGTACGATGCGTTCGTAGGCTATCGGACTCGATTCGGTCGGACTCCCATTGAAGTCAATGGGAGTCGGTCGTACAACGCGTACACGGGCTCCCATTGACTCAAAGGGTGCGAGGCGGACAAGGGCGCCCCCTACAGCGTGTACGCGGTGAACCGCATCGAGCCATACATGCACAGGTAGGGGGGACCCATGGGTCCCCCCTGTGTGCGACTCGCGCGGCCACGCGTACAGGGGGGTCCGACGTGGACCCCCAAAGTCCGGCTCCGACAGCTCTTTCGAGCCGGACGTCGCAAGTCGGTCGGACTGCTCGCGGTGCACATCATACTTACCCGGCCGGGGAACGTCTCCATTGCGCGGTGCGAGTCGGGTCCGTGTGAGTCGGTCGGAGCGTGTTGAAGCCGCGTACGAGTCGGTCGGCGAATTCGCGGGCGCTTGCATCGTACTCGCTCGGCCGGACCCACGTACGAATCGGTCGGGAAACAGGGCTCCGAATCGGATCCGATAAAGCCGAATCCGATTCGGAGCCCTACCGGCCGAGATCGGAATCGGCCCCTGAGTGTGGGGTTTCAAAGTGCTCGTTTTGGGCTCCTTTTTTATTCAATCTCCACTTTGACTCATTGAGAATTCAGTTGGAGAAGACAAGAGTGGCCATCCACCAACATGCAGACAACACATAGACTGACAATATTTCAGCACTAAAATATAGTTTTCTGAAGAAGCAACATTGGATACCGATCAACCTTCTCGAACTGATCTCTGAGAAACCCAAAGTCATTCATATTAGGCATCAAAATAACTCCTAAGTTAATGAAGAGTGGCTAGCAAAAGTAAACTATGAAGGCTTCTTACCTGTTCTAGCCAATGAGGTGAGTTCCCTGGGATTCTGAATTGTCTATTTAAGGTTTATCATACTGAGCAAACATTTTGCTTCATTGCTTGCAATGAAGAAAGTCAAACACTTCTTCAAAACTGACAAGTTGTGTGATCATTGATTCTTTCCAAAGTGGATGGCACATCCACATCTTTATTAAGTCCCAACAAGACTGTAATTGACTCTGCTGTCAGACTCTTTTTAGGCACGAAAAGGCACTCCTAGTCATTCACTGGCTCCTGTTAGAAGCCAGAATAAAATTTACGCTGACATGCATTACATTCAAATCACCACACTTCCACACACCTGAAGTAACTGTTTTTTTAACTGGAACTGTTTTGAGGAAATACTAATCTGAGGATTATCCAGAATCGAATATAGGAAACTAAAAGGTCCACACTTGGACAGCGGGCGGGCAAGCTTTCTCTGGAGTTACAATCTTGACATGGAGCCGTTTTTAAAACCAAACATCAGACTCTTTGGAATCTTACAGCTCTTCAGATTTGAACATTACTTATTTATTTAGAATTCGACTCTCTAGCTAGTCAACCATACTCCCTTTTAATCGCCTGTCCTAAATTGATAGTCTATTCAACTCAACCCTCTCTCCCACTTTTTCACTGATGCTATGTGTCTTTCCCTGCTCTCCTATTTCCTCTGCTTGAGTCATTTCCCGGTGTTATTCTTTCCCTATTTGCAGAATGACTCTTTCTCTTTCCTGCTACTAATTCCTCATCTTCTCAAAGCTAGCTGGCTGTCGATGATGCATCTTCCCCCCACATTACTTCAATTTTGACCCTACCTCTTTCCTTACCTCCCAACCACCCTCTCCAGAACTCCTACACTTTTTCAGAACACCGACCATTGAATTTGTATATTCTTTTTTCACTATATATCCGATTCACAGCAACTGGTAAGTTTTATATTAGATGAAGTTTGGGTTAACTACAGTTTTATGTACAGCTCGCTGACACCTTCAGTTTGAGTGTGCTCCATAAGAATATAAAAATACTATAGCTTACTCCTAATTTTGGAGGGTGACAGACTACAGAGCATAATCACAAGATCAGTCTTCAACAACAAAAAGAATATTAAAAGGGGCATAACACTAAGGGGTATATTCACAAGAACGTGTGATAACTACCGCAAGAGTAGCGTAACGCAACTTTCAATAACGCAGCCTATCACGAGAAAATAACCCAGTGTCAACGTGGAATTCACAACAAGGCGGTAGCATGCGATAGTCACCAGATAACGCGTCAAATGACAGCGTGTAAATCAACACCACGCCAAAAAAATGTGAAACGCGAATGCGAGAAACCATGCGATGAAGCCAATCGCGGTACAAAAAGCTGCGAAAGGCAGCCTCAGGCCTGCAACTCCCACGCGTCTGGCGGGCAATTGCACCATAAAAACCACAGGCACAACACACCAGAAACAAGCCAAAGCACGTAGCAACATCCATGCACCCTGACCCAGCGCAGAGGGCAACGCGAACCCCACAACCCCCACAGACCACCAGCAAGGAACAAGTGGGTCGGGGAAGGCCAAGGAGAAAATGGAGAGGAAGACAGGGTGCAGACCGCAGGAAAACAAGACCAAGGCCACAGAGTCGACAGAACACTACCAGCAAATGACCCACAAGCAGACTGCCTGGAATACAGTCGCAGAGCCCAGGAGGCCAATCCAGGAGGCCAAGAGGCTCCGCCAGGACGTGACAACCTAAACCAGGTACAAACCCGCTGCCAACAGGAAGGCAGTAACGGCGACAGGAGGTGGCAGTCCAGCGACACAGGAGGAGCAGGAGGAAAGCCAGGCCACAGTCATCAGTGTGGAGAGGGTGCAAGGAGTAGGGAGTACGGACACAGCTCGACAGCACCTGACACAACAACAACAGGGTGAGGATCCAACAGGGACTGGGGGAACGGGGGTGATGGGCACAATGCCACACATGCACAATGAGGTGTAACACACTGCACACCCACATTTACCCAGGGACATGTCCCCCATCCCCGTGGCACACTGCAGCACACACACATAGCAATCACAGCACATACCATGACAATGTGGCACAAAGTGCAACACCCACAATGCAGAACAGGGGACACAACTGGGTCCACCCAGGCACAGAAACAGAACAATCATATTGGACAGAGCAGGAAACTGTGAGATGCAAATCTACCCCTACAACCCCACATCAGCCATGTAGGTAAGGGTGGGCGGAATTTGCGTAGTCGCGTTACGCAAATCTCCGCGAAATTGCTAAAAATTTCCGCGAGCACGCGGAGATTCCGCGAAATCGCGGAATTGCTGGTCCCGTCCGTTCGCGATGTGTTTTTGCGTGCTCGCGGGGAAATATATTGCTAACTTGCCCATGCGGTCGCTAACGGGTGCGGCCATCTTGTTTTCACTTGTCCCGCCCGCTCGCGATGGTATTTCCTGTTCCGGGTCGCGTATTGCATGCTCCCGCCTGCTTGCGATGCTTATTTCCAGTTCCGGGTCGCGTATTGCATGCTCCCGCCCGTTCGCAATAAGGGTTTCCTGTTCGGGAACGCGCATTACGTGTTCGCGACGCTTTTGCGTGCTCGTGGGGGAAATATTGCGCGAACTTGCCCATGCGGTCGCAATGGGCGCGGCCATCTTGTTTTTCAGTCTATTGCTATGGTTCTGGGCCTGCTTTTCAATCCTCCCTCTATCTTTTCAATCCTTTGTTTCTGTAAACTTTTTTGGGTCTTTTTTATTTATTATCTATCTCTCTATTTTCCTGATTCTATATTTTGAATTTTTTTCTACTTTTTGTGTGTTTTTAACTACTTTTTCACACTTTTTCTATTACCTGCTTTTTCATTTCTTTTACTTACTACACCATGGCAAAGGGCCACAGCCACAGGGCTCGAAGTCGGAGCCAGAGCTGCGACCGCCTTCCTTGCGGAAGGCGGCGCCAAAGAGGGGTGCAGGCACGGACCTTATTTAATGAGTCGGAGGTGGCCGCTCTGGTTTTTTTTGTTCAGCGCCACCTCCCCTTAACCCTGGCAGCAGGCGGCAGGCCTGGGTCCGGGTACGGGCTCCGGGAGCGTCGGCAGCGGTGGGGCAAGGTGCGTCGGGCAGTGTTTCGCTGCTCTGGTGTCCGGCGCACCAATAATCAGCTGACGCACCGGTGGTCCAATATTCTGGACCGGGAGCAGGACCTGCTGGACCTGCTAGGAGTGGAGGTCCCGGGCTTGGTGAGTAGCTATTTAATATTACTACTTTGTGTTCTGCTCTGTGTTATATATTGCGAATATATATTTTTTTCCGACCAGCAAGAATGCTGCTGCTTACATTGCAGGTAAATTACGTTTACAAATCTGTGATTGTTATGACACAGGCGCTCGGCGCTACTAATCTTACTTGTTTGCAACTTTGCGCTCGCTTGGCCTGATGATTATGTAAGAGTTTACTTTAGAGAACTTAAGTGTGTAATGCTAGAGAGAGTAGTCCTTCCTTTGTCCTCCTGCCACTAAGAAGGGATAGTGGTGGATTGATAGGTTTAGTTACTTATTAGTTGGTAATTTGTAAGTGGTGTGCGTGACGCATCCTCTGTCATGTCACGTGCTGCTGAGTGGTGCTTACCCCAGTCCTTCGCAGAACCTTTTGTAGTTTGTTTTCTGAGTGTTAATAGGCTTATATCATCACTAGCAGAACATCAGCAGCAACCAGCCAACAATTTGGTGTATGCAAAAATGTATGCATGTGTCCTCCATCTATGCATTTTTGAGGACTAAAATAAATGGAAATGCAGACTTACTGAACAATTGGCCCGTCTGGATTGGAATAGGTGGGCTAGGTCAGGTGGTAGTTAGGCTTGCTAGACGGTCCGTGAATCTCGCAATACTACCAGTCGATCAGATAGGTCAATTTTATTGCAATTGTTGTTACCAAAAAAGTTTTTGGTGCGTATTTTAAATTTTTTTATTTATTTCACACCAAACTTTAATTTTTGTCTCTTTCTTTATTAAATCTTACATGATCAGCAGCACCCAGGGGCAAGAAGACGGGGTCGCAGGCGGTGGGCCACGAACATCAACAAGATGCCTCCCAGGCACAGGACCGCTCCTCTATCGAGGGCTCTGCTGCTGGCCCCAGTAAGTCCTCCAGTGGTTAATATTATTAATTAGATTTCCCAAACTTTTCCTGCACCTTATTTTTCCGAACTATTATTTAGGTATCCTCCTAATTCGAATTTTGACAAAATCTTCTTTGCTCTATACTATCTGTTTCTAAATTCTTGTTATCCCTGCCTCTAAGTGAGTCTGCTATGACTCTCTGTACTACTACTATTAGTCTGTCTGTAGCTAAGCTTGCCCAGTTGCCCACTCTTTATTTAAAATATTTTAAATAAAACTCATATTCACCAATAGCTATAGCCATTGAGTCCAGTCCTTTGGGTTGTCCTCTTCTACTACTTCTAGTCTTCTTATTCTTGATGCTTTTCGACAATTCCCACCAAGAAAATGCCCAACCACATTTTAGAATTTTAGATAGGATAGGACATACTACTACTGTTGTAGGGATTCTGCACATACAGAACTTTGCACAAGAAAATAGGACGTTGGTGATGGGAGGTTGGACCTTCCTCACACCTCAATCACAAGCCACCACAATCCCCTGACCAACTAGTTATAGTGTCTCATTACTCCGAAACGCCCCCAAAATACCCAATGAGTAGACAACCCAGACAACATAACACTCCCAACCTCTGTCGCGGAAGCAATGCACACCCTTTGCTCACTCTCTCGTGTAAGTCCACACCAAATACCACCGAGTCTATGTAAGTTCAAAAGGTTTATTTTTATTTCCAACTGACAAGCTCTGTACGTTGTATAATGCAGCAGCAACAGCAAAATGCATAAGATTAAAACAATAAACATTGTTACACTTAGTTAGACTTACAAGTTACTTACAACTACAAGTCCATAGAAGCCAAAAGGCGAGATCATGATAACTGAACAGTGGTGGAAGAACCACCCTCCCTTGGTAGGAATCTAGTTTATATAAAATTATAAATGGAGATGTGAGAATTCTGGGAGCCCTCACCTTAGAAGAACCTAGTATTGGTTACATCATAAGGTCTGCAAAGCTCTGGTTCTTCGTAGAAGGGAATCTTCCATCTGTAATGAGAAAAATGGTGCACGTTAGTATAGTGCAAGCATTTCTCAGTCGTGCCAAAAAGTGCAGTTTTTTATGGATAAGCAATATGGACTAACACCAGAACTCCATAACAAAGTCGGTTGTTTTTCGACCTTGTACGCAGCGCTCAGACAGTAGCAGTATGAGCTCATGTGGGCTCAAAGGCGTCTTTCACAACAAGCTGCGAGGTAACGTGCGCAAAAATAAAAGACAGAGCTAAAATGGTTGCATGGCTCGGGGTAACTTAGCAAAGACTAGAATGACCCTAGGGACCATATAACACTACCAGTTTCTACTCTACTACCTGATTTATACTAGTGATATATGTTGTATATGTATTATGTATGTATTAACTTTTTTTTCATTCTTGCTAGTCAAAAATAGGGCGAGGTGTATATGGCATCTGAAAAATGTGTAATGTTTTTCTAGGCGTACTACCGACCACCAGTACCGGGGCCAGCGGCGAAGGTGATGCGGCCGCTGAGGGTGCAGGCGATGCGGCAGTTGGAGGAGCTGCAGGGGGTGAGCCAGCAGCAGTGGCGGGCGGTGGTAAGTTATATTCCTAATCCTTACTTATTGACATTACACTCGCTGCAAGGGTGTAATGTGTACTGTACTGTTGAGACTTAAGTAAGAAGTTGTTGTGAACGGTTGAAGAAGACACCCTTTACTTAGCATTAGCAATAGCATTAGCGACGGGAGTGTACTCAGAGTAACCAATGGCCTCTTCTATCGGACTTCAACTCAGCTGTGAAATTTTTATGGAGAAGACAAAGTCTGATCAGATGACCTTGATGGATGGGTTGAACGAAAAGGGAAAGAAGGGTGGAAGGAGGAAGGACGGGCGAGATTTTATATTTATGACTGGCAGAGAAGGATACGTGGGATGCATGCATAGGTGTGTGATATGAATCAGATGCATGGGTGGTGGAATGCCTAAAACTACCACAAATGTTCGAGGCCGAGGTAGTGGGAGGATAGATACATACCACAAATGTTACGTACTGTGCTTGCTAGTGCTACTGTGCCACTATGTGTAGAATGAATTTGTCTGACTGCTTTGCTAAGAGTATATTTTACAATAGTCTTGTTTTTTCTTCTTGATATAGCGAGTGCGACTCCTTCCAAAGGTAAAGTGGACAGGAAGGAGTTGGCGGCCAAGGCCCGGCGCCGGAAGCTGGAGGCCATACAGGCTGAATACCAGCGGCTGGTTCTTCTGGAGGAGGAGGAGGAGGAGGAGGCGGCGGCGGCAGCAGCTGCAGCCTCCTCCAATGCCCCGGGCCCCAGACACCCCCCTAAAGTGTTACGGCGCCACCGCCTGTCAGCCGCCCGCCGCCACACAGCAAGAAGCACTGCTGCCCCCCCCTGTGGATGCAACTGCCGCGCGCTGAAGCACCGCGTGGCCCGCCTAGAGGAGCGCATCCGTGTCCTGGAGAGGCGAGCCTTTTGGTAGGTGGGAATCGGGCGTTGGGTTTTGGACTTTTGGACATTTGTTGGACTTTTTCGTTCTGGGACATGAACATTGGTTGGGGTTAGGGAGAGGGGTGGGTCAGGTGTTGTGTGATTTTTTTACATAGTTTATTTTTGTTAGGGTATTAAATTACATATTTAGACTTTATACAATGTGGTTAATGTTTTGTGGGTGGGGTTACTGTTTTACGTCACACGGTTTCCTTGCTGGTGCAGTGCCACAGCCAGTGTTTGATTTAAATAATTGGCTGAGTTACTAAGACACAGACAGATGCGGTACCCCTCACTGAGGGACTTGTCCTACTAGTACTGTCAGTCTCTCCTCCTAATCTATGCATTCTGCAACTGGACTCAAAGGGGTGTGTGAAATAGAATTAGTGAAAAAATTCTGTTATTAATTATGCCTCCCCCAAACTTCTTCTCTTACCTGTGCTTGATGTTTAACTTGGGCACGGCGATGGCTGCATGGTGATGATGGTTTTCTTTCCCAACATGCCATGGTTGTGGTGGTAGTAGTAGTAGACCCTGGCAGTTTCACTTGCAAATAAAAGAAAATGAGACAGTCAGTCGCCTGAGAGAGACTGTGGGAGGAGTAGTAGAACGAAGTACAGTACGGAACTTACTGCCAAACAATAATATGCCAAAATACAAGGAAACATAATGGTTGCGGGGATAGCCTAGTACATAGAGTTACAAACTATAGCTGTGTCGAGTCACTCGACTAGGCCTACAGTACACCGTGACTCGACACAAGCGTAACCGTTAGTGCTGTTTCGGAGGATGACAACAAATCCAATCTATGCCGGCATCTAATGTTGATGGATTAGGTTCCTTTGGTTAAAAAAATAAATAAATAAATAAATAAATAAAATAAAAAATCGCAAATATACTGCTAATAGGAGGGTGGGCAAGCAGAAGATCCGCGCCCTGCCTTGAAAATGCCTTTATGTTGCTTTAGCCACATCCGCCCCAGCAAGCGTGTGATAAATTATTGGTGTACATTTAATTTAGTCCCACCTCAATAAGTCACACAGCCCGGAGGAAGAGGGTTAGGGTTTGATGAATGGTTGGGAAGGGGGGTTTTGGGAAAGGTTTGACAAAGAAAAACAGTACGCATGGACAACAACAAAACACAATCTTGGCAGACAACCATATCCATAAATCAGTTAAGGGAGAAAAAGGAAATGCATGCATGATGATGATAACTTGATGGTTAATGATAGTACTTACTAACTACTACTACTAGACAATTAGACATTACAGGGCAGCAGTATATTATGCAATTTGCCTTGCCTGTCTGCCCTCAGAGAGACCCGAATTACATTCAGTTTCTGTTGTGTTGTACCGGCCCGGGCTTAAAGATAGCAAAGAAAAGCCAAAAATTGATGTAGGGATGAATTGAATTATAAGCAGAGAGCAAACATAACAACAACAACACACAGTAGTAACGATTGAAGACCAAAAATGAATCAAATTTAAAAGATGATGAAAGTTGATACTGTTACTGTATGTTATCCTGGTTAAAATGTGGAGTTGCATCTCGGCATTCGTCTTGGTCCTCCCTTCCATGGACGCTCCGGCCATCAATCTTGGGTGACGCCACTGCCTGCCTGATGTAGATTCATTGGTAAGGTAAGTGAGAGTAGTTTTTCCCAGTGTAGCACAGGGTAAGGGCCGGCCTGTAATTGCAGATGGGAAAACAAAAGGGATATTGAAAAATCAAGTAGAAAAAAATGCCTAAATTACGGTGGAGTGCAACAAGAACAATTTCAGAGGCGGCATGGATTTGGATACATCATGTCTACTCTAGTCTGTTTCCAGCATTAACCTCCAACAACAACAGGACAGAGCAGGCCCACGGCACCCGTGACACATCCTCCATTTAGCGTACATTTTTTGACAGAGGCAGACAAAGCAGACATACAGCAACATAGCATTTTACAAATTAAGTGACTAAATCAATGCCCGCTGTCAGTCATACCACCACACTAGACTCCACCACTACACAGACATGTAGGTCTGCAGTGGTTGTTGTTGACTTGGTTACCTTTTAATGCACTCTTGAAAAGCACTGAGTTATTCCATCAATCATCTCTGATCGTACTGAGTGACTGCGAAGAGATAATGTCACTGTGGTCATCATCATGGTGTGTTGTCCAACTCAGTGTGCAGTAGTGTACAGATTGAGTCCCCTTTCCATATTCAAAATGCAATGGATCGGCCTGCAGTAGAATTAGAAAATAGGTATTGAAAAACAAGAATGGAAACAAACATTGCATTGAGTTACTTTTAGTGTGTAGATTAGATAATAGTACACAATGAATTACCTTCATGCACTACAAACAACAACAACACAAATCACTCAGTCAGCGTCCAATGCATGTCATCATTCATTACCTGTTCCTTCTCATCTTCAGTTAATGGGCAGTCTGTATCGGCTCGGAAAGGAGGATAGCTATAGTAGTCATCATCATGTTCCACTTCTTTTGGAGAGACTCAACGAGGCAAGATTTTAGTTTTTCTTTGATTATGCTACAACCAATTATCATCTGGCTTGAGGGCAATAGATTTAGGTCGATTCAGGAGGAGCAGGACTCGGAGGAGTGGACTGAAATGCAGAGAGCTGAAACTCATATTAGGCAATAAAATACGAAGACGGTGGTGATGGATTTGTTGTGATTTGAAGTTTCCAAACAGAAAGACAGACACACAAATAGAAGTAAATAAGGGAGAACCACAGTAAGAAGTGGAAGCCTAGTTGTCAGGGAAGTATAGCTCATCCTCAAACTCTGGAGGTTCAACCAGAAGTAGGTAATCAGCATCCAACACGCTACTTCCGTCACCTGATCCGCTGTCCTCATCTTCCTGCGTTGATTCATGTATTGTGTAATTCGGTGGTATAAATTGCTGATTCATTTTGATCATGGTTAACCTCTCAACGTTTTTGGGTGAGAGACTGGTCCTTTTCACTGTTACAATGGAACCAGCAGCACTGAAAACACGTTCAGAAGAGACACTTGTGACAGGGCAAGCCAGATAGTTTATCGCCAGCCTGCTGAGCACTGGCCATTGGCCCCTTTTGCCATACCAATACCGCAAAGGGTTTTGATCAATGTAGACCTCTGTTGGGTCATCCAGGTAGGCCTGGACCATTCGGTCAATGTTCAGGGGTGCTAAACTTAGTGCGGCCTCTTTTGTCTTTGCATCAGCACTGGACCTAGCAAGTCCTTGCTGTAAATACCAATCCTGTGCCATTTGTACTGGGGCTGATGAGCCGGTTATTGCTGTTGTCGATAGTGTTGGTGACAGCTGTGAACCAAATGCACTGCCCACAGGCTCTGAAGTTGAACTTGACGCCGGATGCTCTGCTGCAGTACCTGACGTGGGTTTGAGGCCTTTAATTACCAGCCGTTCATTTTCCAATGTACTGGCTGCCTCAGCTATCCAAGTTTTGTACCGGGCAACATCCACTTCTGAAAAAGGGAGTAATGTCTTACTGTGCAGTGCCGATTTGTACCGTGGATCCAGAATTGTGGCACAAATGTAATGTTGGTGTGACACAATCTTATTTTGCACCCTTGCATTTTCACTTAAGCGACATGATAAGCTCTCCACCAATTCATATGCTTCTTTTTTTCCCTCCACACCTTTGTACCCTTCACACACCCGCATCAGCTGTTGCTCTAGCATGTGCAACAATGGGATAGCTTGGCCCATAGTACAGTCCTCCTTGCTGACTTCACGTGTGAAGACCTCGAAAGGAAGAAGCATCTCTGTAAGAGATTTAACTAGGCACCATTGGTCCATCTGAAGGGTCATGCCTTTCACAGTAGCATCCGCCCTTTGCATGACATATTCATTGATTGGTCTGTACTGCTCAAACAGACGGTCAAGCATGTAATACGTTGAGTTCCAACGTGTTGCCACCTCCTGGATGAGTGCTTTGACTGTCATTCTATAGTCACGTTGAATGATCCTCAGCTGCTTCCGGGCTTTAAAAGAATGGCTGAAATGCGTGCATATTCTGCGGCAGGTGGTCAGTAAGTTGCTGACTATGGGTTCTTTTTTCAGAAAGTCTTGAACTTTAATGTTAATGCAGTGCGCCAAACACGGGACCCTGAAATACTCACCAAGCGTCATGGCCTTAAGTATATTACTGCCATTATCCGTGGCAACAAAACCAATGTCAAGCCCTCTGGGGCGCAGCCATTCAAAGATCTTGCTGTTAAACTCTTCCAAAATGTTTTCAGCAGTATGAGATTTCTCCATGGCGAACATGGCTACAGTTGCATGTTTCCGAGAAGCATTAAAAATTGCAGCTGTCTCAACAGCACCTACTTCAGATAGCTTGTCTCTAACCCCCACAAAAGAGACCCAGTGTGCAGTGATGCACATGTAATCAGTGGCTTGGCAACTGGTCCACATGTCTGTTGTCAGGTGGATTTTGTGAACAGCACTCTGCTGCAAAGCTTGTCCAACCAATTCCAGCACATCGTGATGTAGTGCTGGAACAGCAACTCGGGCGAAATAGGATCGGCTGGGAACCTTCCATTTAGGGCAGATGGCTGACACAATTTCAAGGAAACCCACCCCTTCCACAAATGAAAAAGGGAGAAGGTCCAGCGCTAACATTTTTGCTAGCTTTGCATTGTACAACCGTGCCATTGGGTGGTTGCGTTGGTACTGCCCCTCCGACCTAAGCATGCTGTCAATGGTAGGCTGGAATATTTTCCTTTGTGGTGCACCTTTCTTCTTGAACCCAGCTAGGCTCAACGACGCTGCACTTTTGCTCATTGCAGTGCCCGGTTGCCTTTGTGTCTCATGTTGACTCTTACTACGGTGCCACTCAGATGTTGCTGAGGATGTGTGCGTTACCAGTACACTGCTGGGGGTAGGGCTAGAAATGTCTCCCTCTTGTTGACCTTCCACCGCGATCATATCTTCCCCTAATTATTCATCCCCAACAACAGCAATGGGTCCAGTTTTCCTTTTTCTAAGTGAAGTAGGTGAGCCTCCCACTTGATAGTGTGGTGTTTTTTAGATGACTTGTTTGTCCTCCGGTACCATAGTTTGTACCAAGCTTACCCCTCTTAACAGGCTGCCGACAAATTGAGCATATAGCAATGTTCTCCTCCTTACTGCTAACCGAAAAGAAGTCCCAAACTGGGGAGGAGAACTTTCTGCCGCTGCTGAAGGTGCCACTTTCAATACCAGATGAAATGGAGGGTGTGCATGGAATTTGACTCTGTGCACTTACATTACCACCACCTACTGAGGTGGTGGTTGAGCTGGATGTAGGTCCCTGCCGGACCTTTGCAAAGGCAAATATGGAAGCTGGAGGTCGTGTTGGCATTACCTGTGTTGGTGGTATCCGTGCTACATCCCTCGCAGCGATTTGGGATAGTCTAATAATGTTGGTCTCCATCTCCGCAGGCCCAGGAGTGATGTTCGTGATGACTGGCTCTTCATCATCATCATCATCATTAACCCCCTCGTCTACATCTACCTCCATAACTGTAAGGCTTTCTGGAACCTTCCTTTTCACTAGCCTTGTCTTGTTGCGTGCATCACTCTCAGGCTGAGCTGGTGGCTTCCAAGTGGCATCTAGATCATCAGAAGCGGGGCTTGAAGAAGAAGTTGATGGACTAACCCTCCTTTTCCTTGCTGGGGGTATGGAAGACAATGGATCTTCTGGAACAGTGGCTTGCTCCTCTTCGTCTGCAAAAAGCTCGATTTCCTGAACTGCCCCTACTTCAGGTGGAACAACTACTATTGTGGGCTGTGGTTCCGGCTGCGGCTGTGGTTGCGGCTGTGGTTCCAGCTGTGGTTGCGGTTCCGGCTGCGGCTCTGGCTGCGGCTGGGGTTGCGGCTGGGGTTGCGGCTGGGGTTGCCCACTTATCTGCTGAGTTTCCGCCTGCGTGTGCGTGGATTGGGTACTACTTTGCGATAATGACATTTCAACATCACTGGTCGTTAGTAGACTGGCTACCTCTGCCACAGTCATGGGCTTAGGCCTAGGTTGCTGAGGTGGGCCCACTGATGCAGAGGTGCTGCTCCCTGCTTGGTCCCCGCTGGACACCACTGCTGCAGGCGTAAGTTTTTTTTTACCAAAAAACACATCGGCCGTCACACCAGTCTTGGCAAGTGCCACTTCCTTCTTCTGTCCCTTCTTCTCACTGGCAACTTTCTTGGTACTGGAGGACCTGGTACCTTTCTTTGGGGCCATCTTCTTCAGATGTCAGCAGGACGCAGGTGCACAAGTTGCAGAGATGTCTGTGGTCACACGTGGACGTGACGCGCAGCAGGACTTCTGCCTGGCAGTACAACGGGTGATGATGACACCTCCTCCTCTGTCTTTTTGTGCACCTAAAAGGAAAGAAGCCAGGAGAAGAACATCAGTGAAATGTTGCATTTGTTGCTGTGGTTCAATTACTAGCAGTACAAACAAACAAATAAAAGATATAAATTAGTGTAGCCATTTGTGAGACTGTCAACAAGGGCTTTCATGGTATACTGTGTACACTGTCAGGAAGGATAGGAAAGAAGAGGAACAACAACCAAAATACAAATGTAATAGAAGTGGACCCTGTTTGGCATTAAATTATTTGCTCAGTCATCACATCATTCAGGGAGCTGCAGCTGGCAAAGGGGATGGATGCAAGCAGTAAGCCAAAAGGAAAACCATGCAGGCCTAAATGGCAAAAGCAGCACACTTAGTTAACTCCCACCAGAAATGGCCACCAGCCACATGGACACTCACAAATCACAAGCAACAAGCATGAGGCCTGGAAAACAATGTACTGAAAACAGGCCTACGATATCCAGTCAAAGGCTGCATGGTAAACCACACTGCTTTGCCTGTAATGCAATAAAATGCAAAAACGAAAATACACAGGGCTAAACAAGGCCTGCAACACACCACACACAACTAAGGCATGTATTTAACACACCCCAAAAAACTGAAATACACCCAAAAATCCACATTTTGCAATTCAATCCAATGCCATCCATGTACCCTAAATGATGTTTAAATTGAACAGAACACACATAAACAGTTGTTTCATGCACCCCTGACTACCTCTGGGCCCACTGGATGAAAGGCCTGTTGGCAGACTAGGCTACAAGCGTGCAGGCCTATGGATAAAGCACACTACCGGCCTTCAAAATGGCCGCCAGCCTCATGGCCAGGCCCACAACAACAAGAAACTAAAGACAGACAATGCAGGCCTTTGGCAAAAAGCACACTGCCTGGCTTCAAAATGGCCGCCAGCCTCATGTGCAGGCCCACAACAACAAGAAACTAAAGACAGACAATGCAGGCATATGGCAAAAAGCACACTGCCTGGCTTCAAAATGGCCGCCAGCCTCATGGCCAGGCCCACAACAACAAGAAACTAAAGACAGATAATGCCGGCCTATGGCAAAAAGCACACTGCCTGGCTTCAAAATGGCCGCCAGCCTCATGTGCAGGCCCACAACAACAAGAAACTAAAGACAGACAATGGAGGCATATGGCAAAAAGCACACTGCCTGGCTTCAAAATGGCCGCCAGCCTCATGGCCAGGCCCACAACAACAAGAAACTAAAGACAGACAATGCCGGCCTATGGCAAAAAGCACACTGCCTGGCTTCAAAATGGCCGCCAGCCTCATGGCCAGGCCCACAACAAGAAACTAAAGACAGACAATGCAGGCCTATGGCAAAAAGCACACTGCCTGGCTTCAAAATGGCCGCCAGCCTCATGTGCAGGCCCACAACAACAAGAAACTAAAGACAGACAATGGAGGCATATGGCAAAAAGCACACTGCCTGGCTTCAAAATGGCCGCCAGCCTCATGGCCAGGCCCACAACAACAAGAAACTAAAGACAGACAATGCAGGCCTATGGCAAAAAGCACACTGCCTGGCTTCAAAATGGCCACCAGCCTCATGGCCAGGCCCACAACAACAAGAAACTGAAGACAGACAATGCAGGCTAATGGCAAAAAGCACACTGCCTGGCTTCAAAATGGCCACCAGCCTCATGGCCAGGCCCACAACAACAAGAAACTAAAGACAGACAATGCAGGCCTATGGCAAAAAGCACACTGCCTGGCTTCAAAATGGCGGCCAGCCTCATGGCCAGGGCCACAACAACAAGAAACTAACCCCTTCGATGCGCGTGACGAGCTCAGCTCGTCATGCTGCGCGGTAGCGCTGTGCCCATGACGAGCTGAGCTCGTCACGACCGCACCCGCGATCGGAATGTCCAGCACACGAGCGGAATTCCGATCGCGGTCAAGGGGTTAAAGACAGAAAATGCAGGCCTATGGCAAAAAGCACACTGCCTGGCTTCAAAATGGCCACCAGCCTCATGGCCAGGCCCACAACAACAAGAAACTGAAGACAGACAATGCAGGCCTATGGCAAAAAGCACACTGCCTGGCTTCAAAATGGCCGCCAGCCTCATGGCCAGGCCCACAACAAGAAGCCTAGGCCACAAAGGGAAACACATGCAGGCCTTAGTATATGGCTAAAGCAGCACACTTGTAACTCCCACCAGACATGGCTACCAGCCACATGGACACTCACAAATCACAAGCAACAAGCAGGAGGCCTGGAAAACAATGTACTGAAAACAGGCCTATAATAGCCAGGCAAAGGCTGCATGGTAAACCACCCTGCTTTTGCTTTGCCTGTAATGCAATAAAATGCAAAAACGAAAATACACAGGGCTAAACAAGGCCTGCAGCACACCACACACAACTAAGGCATGTATTTAACACACAGCCCAAAAAACTGAAATACACCCCAAAAAAACACATTTTCCAATTCAATCCAATGCCATCCATGCCCCCTAAATGATGTTTGAAATTAATAAATACATCACACAGCAATCCATGACCCATGACTAGCTCTGAACCTACTGGCTACCCCACAACGATTTATTTTTAAAAATGATGAAAAGTACCAAAAATGAAGTTGCAGCAACTGCAATGCCCCAATCAAACAACACCAACTTACTTGTAAAATCTCAAATTCCAAAATCCTCAAATCCAATGCTAATGATGCAGCAGACACAAAGAGTGATCCTTCCAGCTCAAATCCAAGTGAAAAATGAACAGGAGATGGACAAAGCACTGGGAGGAGCCTGCTGGACAGGAACAGGAAGTAGGAGACTCTGTGGCACTTCCTCCCTCTCCCCCCCAAAAAATTTGACCAAAAAGGACAGCCAAATATCAATCTGAGGTTTCTTTTGCAGCCAAATCATCAATTTATAGAAGGTTTGATGCTGCTTGAGATGTTATTGTTCTCCAGATTATAAATTTTGCGTGTTCGGGATCGCGAGCTGTACAAAAATATCGCCGGATGTCCGATGGCGCGCCCGAATGACGTGTTCGCGGTCGCAATCTCTCTCACGGTGCACGATGGTGCGGCAAATGACGTGTTCGCGATCGCACACTCTCGCGTTGTCTGATGGCGCGGCGAATGACGTGTTCACGATCGCAAACTCTCGCGGGATAACGCGGCCGGCTACCGAAATCTCGTGGCGCACGCGAACGGATAGAAAAACCCGTCGGCGAACGCAGGAATCCCGGTAAGTCGCTATCGCGCGCGCTAGAACGCATTTTTAAAGCGCGACAAGAAAATAATTCCGCTACGCCGCGGATCGCGGAATTGTTGGCAATTCCGCGTTCTCCGCGGAACGCAAAATTGCCTAAATTCCGCAAATTCCACGAGCGGAGCGGAATTGGATGCCCAGGGTTACATGTAGGCCAAATGTACACTGTCCCAACTCAAATAGCCACCACTGCCCAAACAGTCACAATGTACATTGTCACACAGTCTGCATGTCGTCAAGAACAAGGCGCCAACACAGTGCCAACATGCACCTCCCCTTCACAATGCAGAGGGACAAACAACACCTCCAGCAGGTCTGAACAGACAACTCATCAGTGATGCCCGAGACGAACACAACACCCCCGACCCCGACGCCCGACAACAGCCCATGGACATCCCACACAACCCACCACCAGGGCAGACAAGCTACTCAGAGGAGAACCCAGCCCCTGCAACAGACCACACAGCATGAAGCACTCGCAATCACGGCTGCCTCACAACACTTCACCCACCCACACATGGCACCCCAATGCCAGGTGGCAGAACGTTAAAAGGAGGTGGCCCAACAGGTGAGGGTGTTGCCGAACACATGGAATGCGAAGTAGAACACATACGTGGGTGTCCAATACCCTTCAGGGACCACCTACACCCCACAAAGGAGACCCACACCTCCACAGAGATACATGCACATATCATGTTGAACTGGCTACGGGCACGTGATCCCGGCCCTTTTAATGGCAGGGCTACATGTACAGTGACGCCTGTGCTGGATGTGTGTGGGGTGAGTATAAGCCAGCCCGCACGGAGTGCCTGGTGCTGGCAACAACCTGAAAAGTGGACACCAGTGTAATGGAAACAGAAAACACCAGCATAACAGAGTCAATTGCAGAGCAACATGGAGGGATCCGGAGTAAGGACAGAGGTCACCCAATATTCAGTCTGGATGTTCCGTGAGTTGCATTGCACTGAGGTAGGGGCACTAGAGAAGAGCGCGCTCATGTGAAGGAATTGCTAGGATTGTGTCCCTTCGGGTTAGTCCTGATGCAGATGCAGTGTGGTGTGGTACACCCACATCAACTTCCTCATCAACGTCCCAGGTATCCCACACTGCCTGAGGTGACAGTTGCGTCCGCAGTCCACAGCGCAATACCCAGTATCAGATCCGGGTGTGTAGCTTGACTACCGCCACCAGTCTGCATTCCAGCCTTGGGGCTGCTGCCACCTGCCCTCCCATTGTCTGTGCCTTCTCCCGTCCGCACACTTGACACATCCTCCTCCTCATGGTCCCAGGTCTTTCCCACTGCATGAGGTGACATTGCTGCGCAACCTCACAACAGCACAAAACTCAATCAGTAACGGACAATGGCTTGCGGTGCACTGAGTCACTGGCACCTGGAGTGCTGAGCAGGGCAGCAGGCCGATGATGGCATCCACGACAGGTCTGGGCAACTCCGTAGGTGTGTCAGGACCACCCTTTCGACTCTGGCAGATGGCGGTTGAAGGTGGGGGTTGCGGTGGTGGCGTGTGCCTCCTGCAGTGATGCGATGTCCGGGCCGGTCAAGACTCGATGCCATGTGTGGGCCCTTGTGGCCCGCAGTTGGGCCCGGAGGAGGCGGACAGCGCAGGGCCACAGACACATGGCGTTGATGACCCCAAGACCATCACTACAGAGGCCATTCAATGTCTCAGAAGAAGGGGTCCCAGGCCTGACCAGCACAGAGTTAGTGGCCCCGGATGCACTGCGGCCGGCACAGGCACCCAGCCACGGGATGGTGACTTGCGGTGCAGTCAGATGGGCAATGTGACCTGAGCGGGTCCCCATCAATGTCCGAGGTGTATGTTGCGGAGGGTTTCGGGGACAGTGGAAGGTGTCCTCCAGGGCATGATGCGGAAGGTCTGATGTCATCTGGAAGCAGCAAATGGAGGAGTGGAAAGCGCAACCCTCGTTTTCACCAACAATTCGGGATCAGCTACATGAGGATGTAAATTAGCCCCTAGTCCATAGACTCTAACGCCCCCAATGTACGACCAGTGAGTGTCCATGAATGTCGGGGAACAAACTCAGTGGCACAGGTGCTGGGAGGGGATGCAGTCTGCGATGATGCCTATACACAGATGTGAACTCCAAGAATGCCAAATCAAGGCGCTGTGACCTACTGGACCGCAGTGTAGGCCGGAGGCAGCAGTCAGCAGTGGCCCACAGCCACGTGTCGTTGGCTCGCAAGGCACAGAGTTAGTGACACAGTGGCAGTTGTCGGTAGTGTTCAATCACCTCCGTGACGATTATCCTGTTCCCGCTGGTCTGCAACGCGTCATCCTCTTACGCCTCTCCGTGCGTGCGAAGACATGTATTCAGCCTTTTGAATTACCGATGTTCAGTTCCAAATCTGGGATCCCACTCGAGCGCAGCGTAGGCCGAGGGCAGTGGTTCGCGTAGGCCCACAGACACGTGTGGTTGTGATGCCATGCACAGACTTGTTGCCACCACATCGAAGGGTGTATGGTGAATAGTTCTCTGCCTTAAATAATGTTCACTGCCATGGTGTAATCAAGACTCAGTTCCAAATGTGTGACCTACCTGACAGTGGTGTAGGCCTGAGGCAGCGGTCAGCACGGCCCATTCACTGAGTGTCGCCGGCATAGGTTGGATGGCCCCACCGGCCTGCGTAGTTCAGGTTCAGTGGCACCACGTGTAGCAGCCTGGCGTTGAACAGGGT
Source organism: Calotriton arnoldi (assembly GCA_963921515.1). Taxonomy (NCBI): domain Eukaryota; kingdom Metazoa; phylum Chordata; class Amphibia; order Caudata; family Salamandridae; genus Calotriton; species Calotriton arnoldi. The sequence goes on from CAWUFW010001152.1 coordinate 2,490,524, forward strand.
TAGTGGCACCACGTGTAGCAGGCTGGCGTTGAACAGTGTTAGTGGCACCATGTGTCGCAAGATGCCCATATGGAACTATGCCTCACTGAACTGGGGGGTCTGGTGCTGTGGCCACTGGCTGGGATATGGGGTCACTGCCATTTATGACTCAAGACACAGTTCCACATGTGGGACCTACTGGTCCGAAGAGTAGGCCGGGGGCGGCAGTGGAGTACGTCAACGAAAAAGGAATAAAGCGGGCCGGTGTCGTGGAAGCTGTGATGGTCTGAGGTGGCTGCCAAGGTCTCGGGCCTCGGGCTTGTGGCTTGCGCCGGCACGTGGTGGGCCCTCCTTGACACACGCTGGTGTCGGAAGGTGATCAGTGTGGCCTGGCTGCGCAGGGGCTGGCCTGACGGGTTCATGGACCAGTGTGCCGGGGTCCGGCAGGCGCACAGCATCTCAGGCAACTCTGCTCATGAGGATGGTGTCGGCCTCATGGCGAGGTGGGAGGCACTGCCCTGGCAGAGACGTGGGTCTTTCCAGAAGTGGACCACGCCCAGGCCTACGTGGTTTTTATTCACACCCCTACGCTGGCGTGGCGTACGCCGGGCCATCCCACTCCGCTGACGCTTAGGGTGGGCGTAACAGGCAACATTTCCGCGAGGTCCCCCACTGGCTGTGGTGACATGGTGGCATCCATTGTCTACTACACTCCATACGCAAGCGGTGTATGTCACCATGGATATGGGTGTGTTCTGCATACTGCGAGGTGTCCAGCACATCTCCGGCACTGTTGGCATTGTGTACTTTCCCAATCATGGTTCTACTGCATCCTTCACACATGCCTGGTTGCCACCTCTCCCCACATTCGGCTAGTATGTGGCTGAGGTGCCAGGCCATTGCTGGCTCATTTTCAGGGCTTGCCCATGTGGACATTGTAAGTTGTTCTGTCGTGTCTGGTGGGTGGGCATATTGTTGTGCCTGTTGTATGAGATTTTGTGACGTGTGCATTGCCAGAGTTGTGCATTGCATGGTTGTGGTGTTGAGGTGTGTGGGGTGTTCATTTGTATATTGCCAAGGGGCTGTACATTTCCCTTGTTGCCATCCTGGGAACGCTGGTTGATGATGGACTGTCAGAGGATGAAGGTATCATGCACACTGGCTGTGTATTTGAAGGCGACATTGTTGGGTGTTCCACGGTGTTCTGTTGTTGCCTGCACATTGGTGTGAGACGTGTGCTTCCTGTTGCGGTGATTGTGTGCTGTGTCACCAGAGGGCACAGGTAGTACATGTGTGCTGTGTGTTGCCCCAACACATGCGTGCATCCTGCTATGGCGTATGGTCCTTGCTTGGTCTCCAGCGGATCCTGCGCATTGTGTTGTACGTATGGGGACTGAGGTACCAGGGTGATGGTGATGTCCTGGACAGGTGTGGGGGACTTGGATGTGGCTGGCTGTTGGACTCCTCCGACTCTGGCGGCTGTTGGATGGGGGGTCTCAGGGGCCAACAGGTGCAGCCACGCCATAAGCTTTGTGTGGGGTGGGATGTTGGTTGTCTGCTGTGTTGTTGCCATAGGCCTGTTAGGCGATGATGGTCAGGATGCATAGGTTGGTTATCCCTTTCAGCCTGGAGTGGAAGGTGACTTTGTCAGATATTGGGTCTGTGCGGCTGGTACGTTTCCTGGGGTTCCGCTGTCTTTGTCTGCGCTGCGTCTGTGTTGGTCCGGGGGGGGGTGTTCCGGGTGTGGGATGGGGTCCTGGGGTGGTGGGGGTGGGTGTTGTGGACCTCTTGGGTGTCCGGGCTGCATGATGTGTGGCTCCATGGCATCTGTTGCCCTTCGGTTGTGGCCCTGGGCTGTGCTCCCTTTTGTGGTGCTGGCTGCCGTCGGACTTTAGACCAGGTCAGAGCAGGTGTAGATTTCCTGGTGCTAACGCTCCTTATCACCTGTTTTGTGTTTTTATCGCGGATGTGGCTGGTCGTTGTGAATGTTGAGGTGTGCTGTTGTGTCTGCTTTTGTCACGGGAACGCCTACTCTGCATCTCATTAGCGATATTTGCGAGGGTGCTCTGTGGCGATGTTTTTGGCGGCTGCTATCGCGGGTATACTGGTGCTGTGGGCTGTTAACACCGGCTTGTGAATGGGGGGGTAAATTTATCACGACTTTGGCTGCGATAAAGTGCCGTTAATTTGGCGATAGCTCCTTGTGAATATGCCACTCAGAGGTCATGTTATGAGTGGGCCAGATAATGGCCCAGTATTCCTTCTCTGATCCAGAGGTATTGATACCACGGATGTCAGTAATTCCTAGGGGGGTGGGGGGGGAGTCCCTGGAGTTTCAGCAGCCGCTGTGTCTGGGTGAAAAGCTGTGGACCCACGGAATTACTACAGGTCTTATCATCCCCAAGGGGTTGGCAACTCCTACTACCAGACCCACATGGATTAGCGTTTGACTTCTTATGACGCTATGCATGTAAGAGTTCTTAACAATGGACCATTACAGGTTCAGGAGAGGACAGACCACGGTGCTGCTCTCCCAGAATTGCCTTGAACAGGGACCAAATGTTCTCTCTGTTTATGTATGGTTTTTGTGAATGTGTGCCATATATTTTGTGTTTCCCTGTGAAAACGCGATGTAAAAAAGTCCTACCTAATTCAATCCTAATGCTTTCTTTAATGCAGCAGTGAATGGCAACAACAACATTAAACTCACATTCCTAAGACATACTTTAATTTCTTTGCTTAACTCGTGTGCAGAAGAATTTATATTGTTTAACTAAGTCGATGTAAAACACCGTCTGCCAAATAAAGAAGAATTAGAGAAAAAAGGTATATACATTCACAGTATGTCGAAAGAGAACCATGTTTTCTTAAACAGCTAGTCTGCATGGCAGGGAAGCATATTTCTCGCTAATGGAGAAGATAAAGCTATTAGGAAATATAATAACATAGATTGTAGCTATCTATAAGCGGGATCCTGAAAGAAAATGCAATGTTCTTTCCTGAGATTAGTACAGGCGTGACAATTAATTCTGTCCCTTTGACTTTGAGGAAAGATGTGTTATGACAGCTTGCTGGACAGAGTCAGTCAAAGTAATTACAGTCTGAGTAATGAAGCTATTACGGAGACTGAACGAGGCAGAAGAGCTGACAGCATCTACAATAAATGCCTGCGTCTTGTGGGGCTGCAAAGGATTCCCATCTGTTTGGATGCATACCTACTATGGTTAAAAATACGTCAGCACAACACTCACAGAAACAAAGTGTAACTTTGTACGAAACAATAAATACAAAAAAACACTGACATTAAGGATGATTCAATGTACAGAATACTGAGTAAATGGACTTTGATCAACATACAACTTCTTTGCCGAGATAAAAAGAAACTTTGGGGCATATTCACAAGGAAGTGGCGAAGTGAGGCGTTAGCCGTCATGGCTTAACGCCTCACTTCGCCACTTCAGAAACACAAGGCTGCACCATATTCACAAGGATATGGTGCAGCCTTGCGTATCCCCCTGCGCTGGCGCTAAGTGTAGCAGTTTAGCGCCAACGCAGGCACCCTTGCACCATGGTGCAAGGGTGTCTGCGTGCAAGGTAAGATTGTGTATGTACAGGAAGGTCCCCCTTCCTGCACATAAACAATCTTGAAATGCCGTTTTGTGACTTCTATGTGTGCTGCTTAATGCAGCACACACAGAAGTTGCAAAACGGCATTTTCAAAAAATGATTGTTTATGTGCAGGAAGGAGGACCTTCCTGTACATACACAATCATTGGCCTTTTGTTGTTTTCATGTGTGCTGCACAACGCAGCACACATGAAAACAGCAAAAACGAGGAGAAATTAAACATTTCTCCTCGCTCACAGGTTAAGACCAGGTATTCCCTGGTCTTAATTCTGGCACTGCCTCCTATTTACGCTGCTCTTGTGAATAGGAGGCAGCGTCAGAAGCAATGGGTGTTGCGGTGGATCGCCCACAGCAACACCCATTGCCCTCCCCTTTCACGCTAAGTATAGCTTGAAAGGGTGCCTTATTCACAAGGCAGCGTTAAGCCACGTTAAGTGGCTTAACGCTGCCTTGTGAATAAGGTGAAGCCCCTATCGCCACAGGAACGTCGAAAAAAGTGACGTTCCTGTGGCGATAGGGGCTTGTGAATATGCCCCTTTGTGTTTGGTTGAATGTTCAAACCTGGAGAAAAGGGACCAAAAAAGTGAAGATACTGAGAGAATTCTTCACTCCTTCTTGTCCCCTTCACTTACAGTTTTCAATCAGGTAGCCGAGAAAGGTGTATGAGTGTGATTGTATGAGTAGGACATACTCCTATAAAAAAAAGTTGAACTTTGGTAGGAGGTGCACAGTAGTGATGAGGTTGGAAGGGCTATGTTGAAGGATGGTGGATTCTTCCTACTGCATCTCTTCCAGTCCATCTTTAATATCTGTTTTTTTCTGTTCATTTTAAATCACGTTCATTCTGCCGAACACGGAAACTTGTAATGCTGATTGGGCTGGGAACTCCTGTTAGCAACCCCACCAGGATTTCCAGGCTGCTTAGAATCGGGGCCTTTCAGCTTTTTGTGTTGCTCTGTGGTTGCCGCTTTGATGCTGTGTGGCTTTTGAAATTGTCTTATTAAACTTTTCAGTTTGTTAAACCTATTGGTTTGAGCATATGGGGCCATATTATGGAAACAGCACACTGTAAACAGGTGCGCTGGGCACAAACAGGGATAGTGTGACCTATTATAATGAATGTGCTGCCCGAGCCCTACCCAGGAGAACGCAAACTTGTGCTTCTCTGGGGGAAACACATTCAATGAAATACGAAGCAGCTGCTTCAAAGCCCCTTCGTGTTTCACAGTGGCATGCATGCCAGCTGCACTTTAAAGACAGGAGAGAGATGCCTGTGCAGGAAGGTGCAAAGAGTGCCTGCACTCTCCTACAGGGGGGTCCATAGCACCCCTTTTCCCCCCTCCAGAGGGATGCCTTCGGAAAGCACACTGACAGTGTGCCATCTTTTTGTGGCGCACTGTGTGAGTATCTCCTAAGGACTTGATTGCATCTAGTCCCATCTCTAGAATATGGTGCAGGCACAGAGGCAAAGGGATTCCCTCATGTACCTGGGCTGTTGCCACATGCAAATTAAGGTACTTCCTAAAATGGTAGCATTGGCACTACATGAGTGCCAGCACTATCAGTATTACAGAAGGAGTTGAACAAGCTTCTGCAGCCCCCTGTGTAATAGCATTGTGCCCCAGGGCTGCAAAAAGCAGGTGCACACACCCTTTGCACCACTGGGGCGCAATCTATAATACGGCGCCTGGACTCTTTTGATTTACATGTCTCAGAAACATTCATGTTTATAATGATTTGGCAAACCTCATGATTTATAAATGTTGCCAAAGCCTTACACATTCACATTTATTATAACAATTTCCCATACAGATATTCAGAATGAAGAATGAGAGAGTATCACAATCTTTTGTGTCCCTATTAATGTTTGAGATGAGAGTCATCCCAGAGAAATATTCCCACAGTATAATTTTATGCTGCTTTTTATATATGGACAGTTTAGAAAGAAGTGCATCTCATTTTCTATACGGGCGCATACTGTACTGTTCATATGTTCCAGTCCTGCTCTGCTTTCCAAGTCTATCTTCATGCACTTTTTCAATTTCCACACTTGATCTCTGACCCTGATGTTTGTCGCTAGTTAACGGTGTTTGGAATTCTTCCCTATGAAATATTTTATTTATTTATTTGTGAGTTTTGTATAGCGCCTGAATCACCCCCAAAGGGGTATCTCTGCGCTGCAGAAGTGCACAAGGAGACTAACGGGATAAGAGTCTAAAACAGAAAGGTTTTAAGAAGCCTTCTAAATTGAAGATGATTAGGGCATTGCCTCAGAGGAGTGGGGAGCTGATTCCAATACAGGGGAGCAATGTACGAGAAAGCTTTCCCGCCCATCCTTGACTTCTTGACCCGGGGAACCAGAAGAAGGAATTTGGTTCCTGAGCGTAGCTCCCTAGTGGGGGTGTAATGTTTGAGTTTCTCAGTGAGATAGACAGGGCCCATACCATACAGGGCCTTATGGACGGTGCAACAGATTTTGAACTTAATACGCTTGCGCACTGGGAGCCAGTGGAGCTGTTGAAGAAGAGGGAGAGAGGCTGTTCTAGGAGGGGCATTTGAGACCAGGCGTGCCGCGGTGTTCTGGACTACCTGCAGACGGCTCAGCGAGGACTCATTTGCTGAGACCAGCAGAGCGTTGCAATAATCTAGTCTGCTTAGTACCAGTGTCTGGATGAGGGTTTTTCGTGTGGAATCTGGAAGAAAAGGGAAGACTCGCCGCAACAGACCGAGTACATGGAAGCAGGAGCTGGCAGTATAGGCCTCATGTTCCTTCAAGGTCAGTGCCTGATCTAAGCGTACACCCAGATTTTTGACAACAGTCTTTGGCGCAGGGGGGACACCGAGATCCACTGGCCACCAATCTGGTGACCACAGCAACAGAGCCTCTCCGAAGAGCATGATCTCGGTCTTCCCTACGTTGAGTTGGAGGAAATTGCTCCTCATCCAATTGGATATTGCTATCATGCCTAAGGAAAAAGTGGACTGGGCAGACAGAGTCGATTTGTTAAATGAGAAGAGGAGCTGAGTGTCGTCAGCATATGAAATAGGGGTAAAACCAAAGGACCTAAGAAGGCCGGCCAGAGGGGCGACATATATATTGAATAGGGTAGGGCTCAGATTAGGATAAATAGAATAGGATAGTTATATTCCTCTGCAGTACTTATTAACTTTGGTTTGGATTTGTGTCTGTTTTTGGGCTTTTCAATTTGTCTTTGTTTACACATCTTCAATATAAAATCTAGTTAGAATTAGCTATTTTAGAATTGTCTAAATTGTTTGCCCTCAACCCTCCTGTTTGCTGAATTTCGTTTTAGTTCACATTAGGAATCTAGGTGCTTTACCAATGCTAATCAGTGCTAAAGTGCTTGTGCTCTTTCTTTAAAACATGGTACAATTGGTTTACACCTGTTTGCCATATTTAGTTTTCTTAAACGTCACTAGCTTATGGTATTACATGTACATGGAAGCAGGAGCTGGCAGTATAGGCCTCATGTTCCTTCAAGGTCAGTGCCTGATCTAAGCGTACACCCAGATTTTTGACAACAGTCTTTGGCGCAGGGGGGACACCGAGATCCACTGGCCACCAATCTGGTGACCACAGCAACAGAGCCTCTCCGAAGAGCATGATCTCGGTCTTCCCTACGTTGAGTTGGAGGAAATTGCTCCTCATCCAATTGGATATTGCTATCATGCCTAAGGAAAAAGTGGACTGGGCAGACAGAGTCGATTTGTTAAATGAGAAGAGGAGCTGAGTGTCGTCAGCATATGAAATAGGGGTAAAACCAAAGGACCTAAGAAGGCCGGCCAGAGGGGCGACATATATATTGAATAGGGTAGGGCTCAGATTAGGATAAATAGAATAGGATAGTTATATTCCTCTGCAGTACTTATTAACTTTGGTTTGGATTTGTGTCTATTTTTGGGCTTTTCAATTTGTCTTTGTTTACACATCTTCAATATAAAATCTAGTTAGAATTAGCTATTTTAGAATTGTCTAAATTGTTTGCCCTCAACCCTCCTGTTTGCTGAATTTCGTTTTAGTTCACATTAGGAATCTAGGTGCTTTACCAATGCTAATCAGTGCTAAAGTGCTTGTGCTCTTTCTTTAAAACATGGTACAATTGGTTTACACCTGTTTGCCATATTTAGTTTTCTTAAACGTCACTAGCTTATGGTATTACATGTACCCAGGGGCTGTAATTTTTATGCTACCAGTGGGCCTGCATCTCCCATTTTGCCACCCACTTAAGTAGCACTTTAAAACATGTCTCAGGCCTGCCATTTCAGCCTGTAGTGCAGTTTTAAAAATGCCAATTTTCACCTGGTAAAATAAACCCTTTGTCAGGGCTAAGCCTTTCTTTTTAGTACATATAAGGCACCCCTAAGATATGCCCTATAAGAATCCCACAGGACAGAGTGCATTGTATTTAGAAATGAAGCATGAGCTTCTGAGTTTAACATGTTCTGGAAGTGAAAAACTCCTAATTTCATTTTTCAGTTCTGTAAGGCTTGTCTCTCCTATTGGGTATCATTATGTCAACTCACTACATTTAATAAGTGCCAACCTTTGATTGCGAGGAGGTAGAAATGTCCTATTTGGACTGAAATTATCTGTAATTTAAATTCCTCTTTAATGGTCACATCAAAGTTTAAGTCAAAATTCTGAAAATGCCACTTTTACAAAGTTAGCATTTTCCTGTCTTAATTTTTTAGCTCCTACAGCCAGGGTCCTGGGTCACCAGACTTTGAATTGCTGAGCTGTTGAGCTCAGTGTATTTCTCCCAGACAGTGAGACAAAGGGGGATGACACACCACTCCACTTCACTCTACAACATGCCACTGCACTCCACTCTACGATATGCCACTGTACAACACTCTACTCCACTGTATGACACTCTATGCTATTCCACTCTAGAACACTCTGCTCCAGTCGATGCCACTCTGTGACACTCTACTCCACTCTGTGCCACTCTACGACACTCTACTGCACCCTAATCGAGTCTACAACTCTCCACTCTGCGCCACTCTATTCTACGATATTCCACTCAATGCCACTCCACTTTAGGCCACTCCACTCTATGCCAATCTACTCTCAGCTACTCCACTTTCCACCACTCTACACCATTCCACTCTATGCCACTCTATGCCACTCTATGCCACTCCACTCTATACTTCTCAACTCTACACCACTCCACTCTACTCTTCTCCATGCTACGCCACTCCACACTATGCTACTCCACTCCATACCATTGTACTCTATGACTCACCACTCCACAGGGCCCTTGGCATTTGGCAATGCAGCGTGCGCAATGAAATTCGTTTTATTTATTTATTTGTTTACTTACCTCTGTTCTGCCGTATGCCGTAGTTTACTACCCCCACCCTGCTCCTCCCCCGCCCCGCCCACCGCCCCTCCCTCCACGAGCCGCTACTGGGTATTTGGGTCCGTTGTTGTGGAGGCATTTGTAGGCGTGGGTGAGGATCTTGAAGTGACTCTTTTCTCCACGGGGAGCCAGTGGAGTCTTCGTAGGTGTTGGCTGATGTGTTCGTGCCGGGGGACGCCGAGGACGAATCTAGCGGCGGTGGCACCACAACACTGTACGCTATGACATCCAACACCATAAAACCATACACCACTCCACTCCACTGAAAGCAGCAACACTCTATGCCATGACACTATATGCCGCAATACTCTATGAGACAACAGTCTACCACATGACACTGCACGACACTCCACTCTATGCCACACAACTCTATGTTACTCCACTCTACTTCGTTCTAGGACACACTACTCTCCTCTACTCTATGACACTCTATGCCCCTCCATTCTACCATCCTGTACTTTACTGTATGACACTCCACTGTACAACACTGTTCTCCAGTCTATACCACTGAATTACCACTGAATTACACTCAATTCAACTTTATGCCACTCTACAACACTCTACGCAACTCCCTCTACAACAATCCATCTCACTTTAGTCCAATCTACTCTATGACACCATACTCCCCCTACTTTACTACTCCACTCTACACCACACCACTCTACGCCACACCACTCTATGCTACTCAACTCTACAACCCTCTGACAGTTCACTCTGCCACACTGTTCCACACTCTACTGCACGTTACTCCACTCTATGACACTTGCTCTATTCCACTCTACAACAATTTCCAACACTGTATTATATGCCGCTCATCTCCACTATATGACACTTTACTCCACTCTGTTCTATGCCACTCTACACCACTCTACTGGATGCCACGCAACTCCATTCGATGGCCCTTTACTCCACTGTACACTACGCCACTCTACTTCACTCGACGACTCTACTCCACTATATAAAATTTTGCCCCACTCAACACCACTGTACAACACTCCACTCTACACAGCTCCTCTCTACTCCTCTTTATTCAAATTCATTCTACTCCATTCTACTACACTCTATGTCAATGTACAACACTGTTATCCACTCTATACCCCTACACTCCACTCTACAAAATTCTAATCCACTGTATGCCAATGTCTACAACTCTGACACTTTGTGCAACTCCGTTTATGCCACTCCACCCCACTTTACTCCTTGACACATTACATCACTCTACTCCACTAGTACACTCTATGACACTCCACTCTACACCACTGTATGCTACTCAACTCTATAACACTCTATGCCACTCAACTCTACCACACCCTATCACATTCTACTCAATGCCACTCCACTCTATGCCACTCCTCTCTATTCTGTTCTATGACACTCCACTGTATGACACTTTACACACCTCCACTGTACCACACTGCCCTCCACTCTATGACACCGAACTGTACAACACTGTACTCCAGTCTATGTCACTTTATGAAACTGTACTCCACTTTATGCCACCCTACACCATTCTACTCCACTCTATGACACTCTACACAACCCCTTGGATGCCACATGGGGTGGGTGGAATGTTTTGTTCCTCCCAGGGAAAGAGCATAATTTTGAGCACTCGGTGTTACTCTTTAACGCAGATGTCCAGCCAAATTCCGGTAATCGCCGCGCGGCGGAAGTTTTCCCCACAAGGCTCCAGAAAATGCCAGCAAGATTTAGAGTCCCCTAGCATGAGTTTCTAATGCAGGTGGTCATGAGCGGTTGTTGTTAGAAGGTGGCCTCTCAGGTAGGCTTGCTACCGCTTGAGTAGATTTTCTACTCGAGAGGCAAATCAACTAGAATGGCTGTGAGCTCTTCTGAAACGCGTGATGTTGTTCGTGCTGATTTTTCAGTGCTGCTTGCAATACTGGTGCTAAATTGCAGTGCGAGCTACATATTGCCTACCAGTTGGCAGAACTCTGGCAACTCTCAAAGAGTTTTTCTGTACCTGATTCTATGCGTTGTGAGTGTACAGGAGAAGTGCAGACTATCTATCAGCACGTATTAGGGTGCCGACTAAAGGGAGGATATGCCCTTGTTTTTTCGTAACTTGGAGAAATCAACATCCCATGCATAATTACCGGTTTCCATGCATGAATGCTATCGTGCACACATAATACGTGGTCACGAGGTACTCCCTCATTTGGATGGACGACTGATGGCATCATCACCATCCATATAAAATTACGCGCATGCCCTGAAGAAGTCCAATGTACTGGACAAAACGCGTTGGCTGTTCCTCCCTGCACATGCACATTTATTTGAATAATGAAAAGATTTGAAAACACATCTTGGAAATTGAATTGTATATATATTTTTGACTTTCCTACTGTACAAATCTAATTTGGTGCACCAGTTATTCTTTGTTTAGAGTTTTTATGTAACTCTGTGGAATTCTGTGGATTGAAGCTCTGTGAGTTCTTCCCACCCCTATCAGACACTCCATCAACTTTATTCCACTCTTCTCCACTCCATTCTACTCCACTGTTTGACTCCTTACCCACTCTATACCACTGAATGACACTCCACTCTTCCCCACTCCACTCTACAACACTCTACTCTATGCCACTCCATTATTCTACGACATGACAGTGTATGACACTCCATTGTACACCACTCCACTCTATGGCACTCCACTCTACGACACTCTACTCCTCTGGACAACACCCTACACACTTCCATTATACCACTGTGCTCTCCATGCTATGGTACTCAACTGTACAACACTATACTCCAGTCTGTGTCACGGTTTGACACTGGACTCCACTTTCTGCCACAATATAACACTCTACTCCATAGTACCGCACTCTGAACAACTCCCTGTATTCCACTCCACCACACTTTAGTCAAGTCTACTCCACTCCACTTTACTCGACTGTACACCACTTTTCCACAGTCTACGCCACTCTATGCCCAAAAATGTTTTAAGAGCAGACAGTGCTCCTTAGGACCACTGCCTGCCTGCTCTTAAAAAATGAAAAGAAAACTTGTAATTTTCGTTTTTGAAATGCATCCTATTTTCCTTTGAGGAAAACGGACTGCATCACCCCCCCCCCCTCCCAAAAAGCAAACACAGACTTGGTGGTCTACTGTCTCCAGCAGGCCACCATTCTCGTGTTTTTAGAGATTCACAATGGGTCGCAAATTGCAACCTATCTCATAAATATTAATGAGGTAGGTCAATTGCGACTGACTGGGAATATCAAACAGTGTAAAACACACTGTGGTACATGGCTGTTTGCGGTTTCCTAATAGCAAATCACAAAAATTCACTATTAGGAAAGCACAAATGGAAATGTTAGTACATGTGGACTTGTATACCCCTCCAATGTACGCCACTCCACTCCACTCCACTGTATGGAACTCCACTGTACTCTATGGCACGCAACTCCACTCTACGGCACTCCACTCTGGAACACTCTACTCCACTGTTTGCCCATTCACTCTATGCCACTGTACTCCCCTGTACTTGACTGTACTCCACTCTATGACACTCCATTCTATGATGTGCCACTTAATTACACTCTGCTGTATGACACTGCACTGTACAACACTCTCCTGCACTCTATTTTATGACACTTTGTTCGATAATACTCCATTGTATGACACTCTACGTCACTCTACTCCACTCTTTGGCACTCCACTCTACAAAACTATACTCCATTCTATACCACTCTATGACACTCTACTCAATGACACTCCACTCAATGACACACCACACAATGATGCTCCACTCAATGACACTCCAGCCTGAAAACCTTGAGACGTCAGACGCCAACGCCGACGCCGAGACGCGAGACACAAGCAGCGACGAGCAAGCAAGCAGCAACCACCACGGAAAGGAGCTCCTCCACTCTCTTGGGCTGAGCCGATTTCCGTGACTCGGGACCGGGTCCGTGACGCAAGGCGTGAGCCACTAGTAGCAGCTACGCAAAGGAACCCTGCAACTCCATTACTCCATTACTCCGCCCAAACCCGTTTTTATTGACCTGGACCCGGGTCGGACCCGGGTAGACCTGGGGCAGACCTGAAGCAGGAGACAGGGACCTGTGGAGGATCCAGACTTGTGAGAGGCCTGTCTTTCATTCCTGGTGAGTGCGGTGCCGGTAGCTGGTGACCGCCGAGAGTGCATCACAGGTAGTCCGCAGAGGCGGCCTGGTTAGTTCTGGGTGCAGCCTGCGGTCACCTAGTGGGTCCTACTCACCCCTCCAGCCTTTCTCATCAGTCTCAGTCACCCCTGATCCTGGTCCCCTGGTGGTGAGGTGGCAAAGGGTGGAAAAGTGGAAAGGTGGAAAGAGATCAGGAGCTCCTGGGCAGGTCTAGTCCCCTACAGCACGTCTCATCGTGATATCAATACACCGACCCTCTGGGATTGACAAGCACCTAAAGTAGTCAATCAGCTCGCCCCTACCAGCTTCCATCACTCTTGGCCGTGGGGGTTTGCTGTCAAGAATCGGGTAAGTGCAGCTGGAAAAAAAGCGGAAAAACGCACTTTGACCCCCTTGCTGCTCTAAAACGGCCTTGGCTCCCAGTGTTTCTCAGTTATTTAGTGGTTACGCTCGCTGCCACTTACCAAGAAATCTGCTTACAGTCATAGGGAGTCTACAGCGCTTGCCAAAGCAAAAAAGCTATAGCGGCTTGGTGTACCCACTCATTCAAACAGACTTCAGATACTTGGAGGTACCTGTGGGTTTTTTCCCACCTCCCCCCTGCAGCCTTCCTCAGGCTAAAATTACACAAAGAAAATTACAAAAACAAATAAAAGAAAACAAACAAAACAATTTAGTAATACTCTTTCAGATTCTCAGCATTCAGTGTCCAGAGTTCAGTGGCTTGGATCATCAAAAGCATCTAAAGCAGCAATAGAGCCAGATCTGGTAAATCCACACTATTAATAAAACTAATAACCAACTAATCAATCCATATTGTCGACTGTAGAAAATCATGCGGACAAGAAAACTCCACCCAGGCACAGCAGCATGTTCATTACCGCCCCCATAAAACAGCAAAGAGGCAAAAATCAAAAATGCTATACCCTCAAGGAGGGAGGGTAGGGAAACAGAAGTTGCCCCTTGCGGAAGAGCAGCAAGATATACCATTGCCAACCACGAATAGGAATCAAAATGCTAATGCTAACAGCAGTGGGGATATAAGAGCCTACCTGCACCCTAATACCAAGAAAGGAAAAAAGGTAAACATACCCGGTGGGGACTGGGTGGACAGAGTGGACAGAGAGGACAGTTTTGATAGTTAACATGACGAACCACAAGAAAGAACTCTCTTAAAAATTCCATTATCTCCAAAAATAATCATCATAGAAAAATGAATGAATGCACCAATGGCCCACAGAGGCCCCCAGGAAGTCAATGATCTTGAGAATTGTCCCACTGTCTCGGCAAAGGCGGTTCCACCTGAAGAGGAGAGTAATTCTCCAACTAAGGAGGAAACAGGCGGGAAAACAGACCAGAAGTGGCAACACTTAGCTTCCCCGATAGCCCCAGACCGGTGGTGTCATCACTTACATCAACAGGCAATTCAAACAACCCCCACCAGGGTCTCCCCAATGAAGCAAAAGAGCCACTTAAAGATGACAGATATAGTTCTGTGTCTGTTGATAAACAAAAAGGTAGCAAAGGCTATAAATTCAAAAAATTATGCCTTAGAGAATCTCAGTCCGCATTATAAGGCAAGCATGAACAACTTTTCAGCATCACCTCTTAATCCTGGCCATAACCAATTAGTCACCAGCAACAACTTAATCAGAAATTACAAGGAGACAGATCAGTCAAACCAACAAGCCGGCATTATAACCCCCATGATAAGAGACAATGCTCCGCGATTGACAGCAAACACCATAGGAGAAAATTTCTCTGGAGTAAATTTCGACCTCACAGAGTCTCAACCAGAGGTACTTGCTACTGAGCAAGAAAAACAATGTTCCTCATCAAGCTCAAACCTTCTAAATTCCTGTTTCTTTACCCAGGATAACAAGTCCTTGAAACCTGGATCTCCACCAAATACAGAGGATTTTCCAGCACTGTTTCCAAAAATTTAAATCACCTCACACTAATTAATAATGCCCTGATCTCAATGGCAAATGCAGCCCTCATGCATGCGGACAAGCTCGACACTCAAATAAACATACAACAGACAGTAGCTGGTCTAATATCGGGCTTTGACACCAAGCTCGAACATCTGAACTCTCTGATCAACAGGGCCCAGAGACGCGCAGAGCTAAGCATCAAACAGGAAACATGCGGATGCAGCCCCATGTTACAGAAATTGGAAAAGCTCCCTGATATCATGAGTTCCCTAGTCAACGACCTCAAAACAGAGGCAGCTAGACGGCCACAAAGAACAAATTTGTTCCTCAAACAAGATAAAAAGATATAATTCTAAATTCAAATCTTTTATCACCGTATATCTCATCTAACAGGGACACTGAGCCCTTTGGGAAAACAGGAGAATACATAAACCCAGTGATAATGGTTAACAGTAACCAAGATGGGCTGGGGAGACCTAAGGAAACTGTCCAGTATTAGGAGAGTGACAAATTGATAGTAAAAAATACTGTTTCGAATTCCAAAAATGATACAAAGTCCGAACTTTCTCTCATCAAACATTAAGCTTAGAAGTGATAGCCAGCCCAACGGAATTCCAGCACTTATCAAGAAAAAATAAGAAAAAAATAAGAAAACTAAATAAATCCAACAAGGGCAAACCCACCAAGGAGGGGCTTTTAGTGCAGTGGCTCCAGAGCGACATTAAGGTAAACATCGGGCATGCTGCTTCCCCCACAAATCAAATTCATAGAGTACAGGGGACAGGGCAACAGGGCAGAACAATAAGTGACACAATAAGTGTGCATTACCCTAAGCGAAGCTCAGGATATTTGGCCTCGAAGCAGGACACAAAAGATCAAGAGTTACGCCCAACAATACAGGAGCAGGTACAAGGTCTATCAGTTGGAGATGAATGGCTCAAGACCAAAGAACCCCCTGAATCTAACATAGACGATCACCTGCAAATTAGGGTATTCGAAGAAAAAACTCCTAAATTAGAAAAAAGTCTTGAAATGTTAAAAGGCTACCTGGCTAACTCGCACCACTGGCAAACAGGAATCGAAGCAGGCAATCTAAACAACAATCCAATCCAAACAACAACAACACCCCCCAAGGAACAACCACATTCTGCTCCATAAAAGGATACAACTATAAACCAAAATCAGATGCCAAAGAAATTTCTACCCAAACAAATCAAAGAGTCCCGATGGCCTCAAACTCAGATGACAAGGAAACAAAAGCCTGCAGAATAAGTAGTGATGTCCCTCCACCCCGCATCATAGAATAAGGAGTGACGATCTCGAACAGGTAGCACAGAAAATCCAACCTTGGGAAGAACTGAACAGCAGGAGGAACATAACCCCAAATGCAACAGAGGTCCACGATGACTTGGATGTAAGCCCTCCCCAAATACCCCCTACTTCAAACCAACTCGAATCCCCACAAAATCTAGAGCTGAGGCTATAGCCTAGCTATACCTCGCAAGGGAAGTGGGATATTCTCAATAGAGGAAATATCCTGAGGCTCTGTTCAACCATCCCAGGCTTAGAGGATATAAAAACCACAGATATTGATAGTGTGGCATTTCTCGCTCCAGAGCCCGCTGATATAAATGAGGCAACAGAAGTAACTTTCTCTAATCAGGTTATGGCAAGAACCCTTAGGGAAATTAAAAATTGTCTGGACGACTGGGGACTCCAGGTCAGAAACCCAGTAAAAACGAAATACCCGACGATCCTGAAAAAAGGAGCAGACATAGCACAGATCTCAAAACAAGAAAGAATATCACAAAGCAGGGGGAATAGTAAGAATGCGATAAATCCTACAACTGGCTCCATTTTGCATGGCATCAAAGTCGGTCCGAGAACTAGACTATGGAGCGAAAGCCAAATACAAATTACAATGTATCCAGAAGAGGGAAAACGTACATGCTTGGCTAAGAGAAAGAACCCCAAAGGCTGGTCCTGGGTACCGCTTGCCTTAAACTCTTGCTCCTAACAAACTGGGGCCCACTTCTGACAAGAACAATTCTGCCTCCAAGTTAAAAATCTGCTCTTGGAACACTCAGGGCCTAACTGATAATGAAGAGAAAATGGACGCACTACAGTTACTGAAGGGATATGATATCATAGCAGTGCAAGAAACCTGGGCTCTGTGCTCAACCCCATGGCTGGACTATACTGCCTACGAATCATTCGCAATACCCTCACAATCCAGGTTGCCATGCTTCGGGAGGAGTGGCAATTTATATCAAGAATAACTTGACAGTCCAGGCATCCCTGCTATGTGACAGAAACGGTGATTATATACTTCTTAAGGTAAGGCTCCAAAATCCTGATATCAGCATTCCATGATCCTAGTCTGCATCTACCTTCATCCATCTAAGCCTAAAAGAGAAATAACGTTAAGTAGAATGTTACCGATAATTTGTGATTTTCATGCTGAACACCCAGACGACCTATGGATAATAATGGGAGACTTCAATGCAAATCTAATGGAATCAGACCTAAGCTCCTCCCTGGTAGCTTTGGACGACTCTACCTGGTCTATCCCAGAAATAAGCACCCAGTATCAACGAAAAGACAACCATGGTCTTAAATTGTCAGCCTACTTCAACCACCTGGGCCTCCGAATCCTAAATGGAAGATCAACCACAGGCTCACCGGCAGCGTACACTCACTTCTCTCACTCCAGACTAGATACACTGGACTACATTTGGTTGGATCTTGATCGGTCATTTCCATGCCGCACAAGACTTTGTCGTAATCCCCTCAGTGGCAAGTGACCATGCAATTATCGCTTGTCACATACTATCATTGCAATGCCATCGGCCAAAAATCAAACTGATCGGTGAGGGGGAAAATCTGGAACCAATTAAGAAAATAAAGTGGTCGACAGAACACAAACAAAAAATTGAGGAAGAAGTAGAATCAATCCTGATCAGAGCAACTCAGGACAATGGTAATCTAATCCTGACAAAATCTTGGGAACATCTTTGGAAGAGATAAGGGAAAAACTCACAGGGACGAAGCTAAGATCATGTAAAAGAAGATCGTCTCACAAAACAAAAAGAATTAATATCGGCAATAAAACGCGAATCAAACAACATTATGTGAAACGTTAACATCATAAACCCCAAATTGAGCGCCACCAACAATATGCCATGCTGCATCGAGCCACAGTCCGGATCACGCGACCAAAAAGAAATAACATCTGATATGGTTATGCACATCATTAAAAAAATGCGACCCGGAGGGGCACCCGGTCCAAATGGCATTTCGTCTATGGTATATAAAGGGACGGCTCGCAATTGGGCCACAATCATGGCACCGCTATTTATGGACTACAGGTCGGGAAGACATATGCCTGAGTCATGGAGGGGCTCCCTTTTAGTCCCAATACATAAAAAGGCACGCGATCGAACCCAGAAAATTACTGTATGATCGCCCGTTTAGATGTAGATGGGAAGTGCTAAGCCAGCTTGCTACTAAAAGAACTGACAGCTTGGGCTGAAGCACGTAACCTGATCCGTATACGCAAACTGGCTTCCAAAAGGGATCTAACATCGAAGACAACTTGATCTGTATGTCCTGATAGAAACAACACTTGATAGGAAAGGGAGGGCACTCTATCTAGCATATATTAATTTCCAAACAGCCTTTGTTAGCGTGGCACGTTCGAGACTGTGGACGAAATAAAAAAAACTGAGGCATTGATAACTCACTACTAAATGCACTGGTAGCCCTATACTCTGAAACCTGGGTCAAGATCAGAGTGTCTGCTGACTGGACGACAAAAAAAAAAAAAAACTAATAAAGGATTAAAGCAAGGATGCATACTGGCCCCAATGCTTTTCAACCTGTACTTGGCAGACCTACCTGACTTTTTGGCAGAGGCCCGAGCCTTCCCTCACAAACTCGTCGGAACTAAAATCCAATCGCTGCAATATGCAGACGATACTATTTTGCTCGATCAAACTCAGATCGGTCTGCAGAGGCTCTTAACTGTATTGTCATTATACTGCAAAGCAAATAACCTGAAAATCAATTCGACAAAAATAAAGGCGATGCTAATCTCCAGACAAACGAAGAGAAGAGGTCTATGGCAAGTTGATGGTAAACCCATTGAGACAGTTACAGTTTACAAGTACCTTGGAGTGTGGATCGATCATAAAGGAAGGCAGTCCACCCATATTACAGCGATGCAAGGCTTGGCCCAATCCTTGGAGGGGGATTTTTGCAGAGCAGGGAAAGCCATGTGTTCCCCCGATCTTACTCCTCTAATTCAAGCAATGGGGCAAAATTCCTACTGTCAGTGTCCCATGGCGCAATAGCCTTTAAAGACAAGATGTCACTATAGCTGGACAGAGCTCAATCTGCCTGCTTTCACAAAGTTTTCTTCTTACCAACCTCCACTTCCCATGCACAAATTCACATGGAATTCAACTTGGCATCTCAAAAGTGGATACTCAAAGCAAGATTTATAGCATACTGTCTAAAAGCCAAACAAGCACGGGACTATTCGTTAAAGAAGTACATCTGGCTAATGATAAATAAACCTGGGTCATCTTGGCATAACTTTCTTGCTCACTCTGTTGAAATACTGGAAGCTCAGGAAATATAATCTGGCCCTATACCCACACCGGCGGCAGCAAAACGTTTAACAAAACAAGCAAAAATAATTTCAGTGGACAATGACACAACAAGCTTGATAAAGCTAAAGCATGGAAGCTGGGCATCAAATATAACAGCAGGGGCTTACCACACTATCTGTCCTCTCCCTTAAAGCCAACAATGAAGCGTCAACTAATGAGGCTGTAATTCGGGTTGATTCCGCTATTGGCATACAAGTACGGCCAAGGTTATAAAGAAATGGTAGTTACACAGTGCCGAGCTTTTGAGGGAGAAGAGGAATCGCTAATTCACATATTATGCATCTGTGAGACATTACGCCCCTTGAGAACTTATTGGCTGCGCCCCATTTGGCGCATTTTTAATATTCTGACATGTCAGGATGCCATGGTAGAATGTTTGAAGGGCAATTCAGCACAGTTGGTGACACGTTTAATGAAATTTCTGATGGCTGTAAAGGTCATTTTGACTTCTGACAAATCTATAGAATCATAACGTTCAACCCACTGTCATCTGTCTCAATACTTTTTATCGTTGATAATGTGAAGTCTAAATTTTTAAATTTTTAAATAATAGGATGTTACTTTGTTACATTTTACCTTTAACACTGGAACTCATGCACTTTATTTTGTACCTAATCAAGCGCGATTGCAATGATTTTACTTAATTGTGCAATAAAAAATTATCTATCAATGACACTCCACAAAATTCCACTCTATCCCTTGAAACACATTTTATTAAAAATAAAAATGGTATTGAAATTCAATGCAAATTGTTCTTTCTATACAAAACAAACAAACTACACAAAGCATAGAAATTCAAAAGTTATACTCTTACAGTTATAATTTGTCCCCCACCTGAAACATCCTATAACTTGCACACACTCATGCAGTGTTCTGATAAATTATTTCATTAGACATCATAAATCTTGTTAGGAATGCTATCATTTAACATGCTATAAGTGATATAATATGAAAGGGTATAAGCAGTGCATGGGGAAGGCATTGGATTTGGTGATCTCTATCCTTTGAAGCTACATTTAACTGTGCATTATGCAGAACTTAAGTTAGGTAGCCTCTCACCAAAACGCTGTCTTCTCTTCAAAACGTTGTCTTCCTCGGATTTGTACAGATCCATAGTGGAACCATTTCTTTTCATACTGAGCAACTCCCCATATGGGATGCTCCTTTTGAGACTGAGAAAATTATGACTGTCAGCATGATGTTTCCAGAATCTTTTTTACTGTCTAACCTGGTAGTCAGCTGATTATTAGAAACTTCCAAAAGGATGTCCAAATACTCAATGAATATTTTACTTATCTTGTGTGTGAAGCAGAGATTCAGTTCATTAATTTGTAATTTCTGTACAAATTCTTCAGCTAGATGTTCTGGAGCATCCCATATGACAAACAAATCATGTATATGCCTCACCCATGAAAGAATATGGGATGTATAGAACTCTTTTTCATCCAACCATATCACCTGCTTCTCCCACCAGTTCATGGATAAATTCACAAAGCTGAGGGTAAAGCAGGTGCCCATCACTGTTCTGGAGATCTAACAGAAAAGCATGTTATTAAATATGAAAATGTATCATTTGCTGCAACATATTGGTGTGGTCCAAGAACTTAAGTAATTGTCCCTTGAGGAAATGAGTATATGCATCTATCCATTGTTGATGGCCGATGGTGGAATAGAGGGAGTTGACATCTAACGTTAACATGATGTAACTATCTTTTCAGTGTATATTATGTATGTTTGCAAGGAAGTCCAAAGAATCCTTACAATAAGATCGTAAATTACGTACTTTTGGTGCCCGGAAATGGTTCACATGTATGGCATTAGGTTAAAAAAGACCACCATTGGATGAGACTACCAGTCTTCCCGGTGGTTGTGTGGAATGTTTGTGGACTTTGTGCAAAACATAAGTTGTAGGTGTTCTAGGTTTATCCACTTTCAAGATAAAGTATTCTGCAATATCTATAGGATTTCTCCCTCTCCAACCACCAAGAGCCACATGATAAGTGCATATGGACTCTTTGTAATCTGCTTCGATGATTATCTTGTGTGGGATTGTTTAACTGTCTCTGTGCATCATTACAATAATGTTTCACATTCATCAATACAAGGTTTCCCATTAGCTGAGGGCTTGATTATAAGGACAGAATCATTAGTACATTTTTTCAATGCCTCATTCTGTTCTCTAAAAAGATTAAAACTGATGAATGTTTACATTTTCTCAATTCTCACAATTCCTTTTTCATTGCTGCCCAAAATAAGTCTATTGAATCATATGAAGTGCTCGGTTGTATCGACTTTTGGGTTTCAATCCAATATATGAGTGGTGATCCACTTGAAACCCCATCTCTATAGGTATGCACCTTGTGGTTTGTTCAAATGTGTCCTCAATTTGTAGGTCATGATCCCCGACCAGACGTAACCCTGATGCAGTTGTAAATTGTAACCTAATTTGTGGTTGTATGTGAGGTTCCGTATCATGTGACCAACCACTATTTATATCAATACTCTGTGTGTCCAAACCATGTATATTATTTAAACCCTCAATATCTGCAATACTGAACTCCTTACATTCATTAGCATCTACATTTCTTATGTCACATGATTTCAATTTACCTTATCTCTATATTTTAAAGTGTTTCAATTTGTGCCAAAATAAAAACAAATCAATCCTTGATTAAGAGTAATCAAAGTCAATTGTCTGGCAGAAAGAAAGCTTCTTGTTTAATGCACTGTTCCCAATGTCAGTCAAAGCATGATCTGATAAGATAATGATTGTGTGCTCATCACTGGGGTCAGATTTCAGTCCCTCCTGTGATATTATCAAGAGGGCCTTTTTTCTCCCAAATCCCCTTCCTCTCCATGCTTTCCTCATCCTCTGCCTCCTCTTCTTCCTTGCCCTTTTGGTCTCCTCCACTTTGAGAGTTTCGAGATTTTGTTTGAGTGGACAAAATTCCTCTGAAAAAGTGGTTGGCTTATTAAATCCAGATGATGTTCCTTGCAAATCTTTTCTATCTGAGCTCAAATACAAACTTGACCCTGTTAGCAAGAACTCTTCTGATCTTTGGAACTGGGTCATTTTTAACTGCTTCCTTGGGGGTGTCACATTTCTTGGCAAAAGTAAGTATTTTTCCATCTGGTCTAATATTTCTTATCTCTGAGGAATTTTCTTGTTCGTACATCCTCCAAAAATTCTTTCACATACTTATGGTCTTTTAAGTAAAAAGACCATAAGTATGTGAAAGAATTTTTGCAGGATGTACGAACAAGAAAATTCCTCAGAGATAAGAAATTTCTTCTTTTAGCTTGGATATATGTACACATTTGGCGATCCCCACTGGTTAGTTATTGTTAAGTCACCGCTTAATGAATCTCCACAAAATGTTCTAAAAAATTTATCTTTTTGCCTAGTTTGTGCATAGAAAGTTTCAAGGTGATCCGCCAAGCGGGGGTCGAGAAAAAATGGGGGCCCCAAAAAACAAAATCCCCATACATTTTCCATAGACTTCTTTAAGAAGGGTTTCAGCAAAAACTGCTGAACAGAATTAAATTTAATTTGGCAGGAAGCTAGATCTTGGTCCGCAGATTGTGATTTTAGTGATTTGGTGTAAATCTGTTCATTAGCTTTTTAGAAATTAAGGGTGAAATATATTTGTATATCTGGGTTGTTGGGTCCACAAGAGGTTCTCGAGATTCTCGAGGAAGCACCAGTTTAAAAATGGAGTGCTCTGATTGGCACAGGGAGCTTTATTTCCTATGGGAGAAAAATTTTGCAGACAGCCATTACAGGCCTCGGGTGCTTAGTCTCCTGTCCTGAAGTAGTAAATAGAAAAAAATATAAGATGGTAGGGTAGGTATACCCTGCCCTCCTAGGCCACATGGGTGGGACCCAGAGGTCCCTCACTGGGACCAAAATAAAAAAAACACGATAGTTTCTGCCACTATCCTGTGGAACTCCTGCGGGATTGGAAACAAAATAGGACCTGGGCCACCCATATTGTTTAATTAAGGGGCTGGGGTATGTACATCCTGCCCTTAGCCATATTCGGCCCTGGAGACCCTATCCCTGGGTCCCAATTTCTCAAATATGGGGAAAGGGTACACGTATCCCCTCTATGGGCCATTAAAGGCCCCGGGGAGCCCACCCCCAGGGCTGAAATGTTCCAAAAATGTGAGAGGGACCGCACACCCCCCTTCCCAAAGTCTTTATAAGCCCCTAAGGACCCCCTCCCCCATTGCCAAAATTTGCACTAAAAGTTCTGTCATTCTTGCGAGCTGCTTTGGCGTCCAGAAGATCAAAACTGTACTAACTGATGTTCTGTTCCAGATGGTGGGGTTATTTAAGTTTTATTGATTACCATAAGAGTACATTTTTAACAATTATTTTTTTATGAAGATGATGGTGTTTGTATACTTTTATGGTTGTTTTATCAACCGAATAAAGATTTGATGATGATGATGACATTGTCAGTGACATCATTGGGGCTCTAATATATAATATTTTTATGCTAAATATCAACTTAGATGTATTTTATATATTTATTTTAAATATAAAACAAACAGGAAAAAATACTACATCACTGTTACATTTTGCATTGAAATCTTAATTAACAGAATTACATTAAGTTCCATCAATATTATTTTCATGAAGCTTAAATAAAAAAAAACAATTACCACCTGAAGAAAAGCATTTTTTATTGCACTTTAAGAATTATTGAAAAGTATTGTATTTCATTAATTAAAATAATGCGATTATTTTTAATAAAGTGCAATGTTTAATTATACCTTACATTAAAAATAGACTTCAATATTTTGTAATTAACTTATTAATGTATACTATTTTTACATGTTGTTTTAACATTAAAATATATGTGCTTATAGTTGTAACTACTTTAAACAATCCAATTTAATTTATTGCTATTTGCAATGGGTTTTTTAAAGTTCCAAAAATATTTTCCAATGGAGAATGTTTCAGTGCCAGTGGGTGACCATGTGTATTGCTGGACTTACTACAAAAGTATATGGTGCTACAAAATCATTGCTCTTCTACAAGAGGCCCACTTATTGGAAAAGGATTTTTTGAAAAAAGAGGAGACATTTGAAGATTATTAGCAGCAGTTGCACTGTCAATTTCAATTCCAAGAAAATGCATAGTTATACCTGCAGCATTTGGTGTGCCCATTTGGTGTGCATCAAGCATGCACAAGCAAGACTTTTCTCTAGCATGTCCAGACTACTCACTGAATTCAGACCAGTACATTTAATAATATGACGAAATGGAGCCTAGCTCCTGAACCTTTTCTAGATAAATCATATTACCCAGACAAATGTAATGAGAATGAACGAGTTATATTATTGGACTTCCTTGGAACCCATACTATGCTTGCAATTTAAAGTCTAGTGCAATAGACCAGGAATATACCAAGCTTTCCTTCCCCTATGGTAAAATTGTAGTAAATGGGTTCCTCCCACTGAATTTTTCTCATTTGCCTACCAGGTTTTGGACTTTTACTGTGAACGATTGTGATTACCTGAATCTCCCTTGCAGTAAATTCATGGTAAATGGACTGAGAGTGCTAACCACTAGTGTCCTCCTTGATTAGGCCACTGCTGTGCAGATTGGGTGAGAAGCATTGGGCTGTATAGTGTTGAACATGTGAGTAAATGTATGTCTGCACATGTGTGGCTGAATGCTGAATGTTTGAGACTAACATCTTGCACATTCCAGTATCTTTGCAGAAGTAGCCTGTCACAGGAGGTACTCTTCAAAAACTGGTACTGACCTGGAATAGCCCTCATAATATGAATAGGCCTTCATAGTGTAGGTCTGTAGTGCTTACTGAAGGTCAGTGGTGCTTACATTGTATTACACATTGTGTATGAAATCTGCACTGTAATAGAGTTTTGCTCCAATTAGGCCTATATTGTTCAGTAACCTGTCAATCTGGGGTTAAAAATGCACCACAAGTGTAAATTTACTGTCCATAACATCATACTTACACTGCATTTGACACTTGTCATATTTCCCTGGTTCAGCTTATCATTACATTCTAGGCCTCAGTCCCCTCTATAGGGCCAAGTTAATTACCCTGCTCTCCAGCAGGGGGATTAAAAGCCTCCCCACACAATAAATTCATTAACAATAGTTAACCCTGTTCCTGAGAAAAGAAGGTTTGTGGAGGAAATTTGAGTCTGTTTATTAGTTTGTCACACTGCACATGGGGTGGGACAGACCAGGTCTGTAGAAAAAAGGGAGCTGGGCCAGACCTCTGCAACCAATACAGGAGGAGCTTGTCATTGAGGTTTTAGTGGAAATGAGTCAGGCAACTGTGTCAGCAAGAGGTGGAGCTGAGGGTCTCGGGAAACCACTCTTCCCAAATAAGTTTAAGTCAACATATTGGATTGTCCCAGAATGCAGTGCAGGAGGGTTGTCACAGGTGGAGTAATGACGTGGAACCCTAGGATTGGCCAAGGGTTCCTGGCATCTAGAACTTTCTATCCCCACTTTAATACCCCTGCACATGGGAGAGACAGATGAGAAGACACAGGAACTGTAAGCGATGATGGTTAAGGGATGCCCAGCATGATGGAGAAGCCACCAGATGCCCTTGCAAGGATGGGCTTTGTGACTTTGACTCCATATGACCCCAAGACTGGGATGGGTCTGTCTGGGGCCAGTGGGGCTATGTCCTATGAGCCACAGTTGGGAGAATGGAACTGCTGGGAGGCCCTGGATGGCTCCCCTGGAATTTCTGTTAACTGGCCCTTAGCTCAGCTTCTGACACACAGGTGCTCTGCAAGATGACCAGGAGCCCATTAGACTAGAGGAGTGCAGCAAAGAGGACTTTCTGCTTGCTGGCCTTGGAGGTGTTGTATAAGATGCCCCCAAGTGGGAAAGAGTCTCAGGACTACAGGCAAGTACAGGTATGGTGAAGGGAGCCACCAGATACAGCTCACCTCAAAAACCACCCTTAGAGGCTGGGAGGCCTGAGGAAAACAAGTAAAAAAGGAGTTAAACAATCCCAACCTTATCAAATTTGTCCATATGGGGTGGGAGATATTTTCATTTAAGTCTTGGTCCCCCAGTCGAACAGCGCAGAGAACAAAGCATATAATGCTTTGCAGCCATTCTTAAAATCTTACCCATGGAGGGCCAAGCAATCAGGGTCACAGAAACTCTTGTCTTTTATTTGACCTGGGAGGAGGTGTACATTGGGCCTCATTCTCAGAACTTCTATCGGTCCTGTGGACCCCATCCACCAAGGCCTGGCAAAGAGAAAGCCCTTTCACAGGCAACCCCATCCCCGAAAGCAAGGAACTAGAAATATTGCTGTGCTCCCAAACTGCTGGCTGCCCTTTCCCCCATTCCCAGTGCACTTGTCTGGATGGAGCAGGAGGTACCCAGTCACACGGCCCCAGTTATTGCTGTTCGTAGGCCAGAGAGGAGAAGAGTACATATGTTCTCCCTGATTGTGGGAAAACAATGCATGGTTGGTAGGAAAGAACCATCAGGGCAGTGTGGGAGTGGGCTCCCCTTCACTCCAAAAAAGGAGGCGTGTGGATGCCCTGAATAAGACGGGGGCTCTTGTAATTAAAGGGAAAATGCAGCTCAAAGCCACTTCTGTACAAGCCTCATCACAGCAGCAAAGCCACTTATACAATATTCAACCCTCAGGCTAAAGGAGAGCACCAGACTCCTCTGGGGCACTTATAATGTACATATTGTTCTCTTGTAGTATCCCAGAAGGCAAGGGAACCATCAATGAATTCCAAATACTGTTTGGGGGCTATAGAAAGTGCAGCAGCCCCCAGAGAAAGTTTTTTTTTTAAACGGGCCTAAGTTCCCAGGGGGATTGAATCTCTGACCACGGTGGACCATGTCTCCTGGAGCTAGAGCTTTTCCTCTTGGGCTCTTGCATGTTGGCATTTTAGTTGGTTCGTTGGAGGTCCTATCATTGCAGTAGTAGACTAATAAAAGTAGAAGAAAGATTCTGAGACGTGATATTAATTGTAAGGGTTTAATGATAACAGTAATAGGGGCGGCCGGCAGAGCGACCCCTTCTGCCGGCCCTAGCAAAAACACTCAGATTAAAGACTCTGCGCATGTTAGCTTGCGCTTTATCCATAGCCGTGAAGGTTGCCACATATTTACCCAATTCCTTGATCATATCCTCCCCAAAGAGGAGCCCGTTGGGATTGGTCACAAGAAAGAGGGGCATTATGAAGATAAACACATTTCACAAGCAGCATCTTCCGCACTGCAGCCCCTCTCGGACAGTTTCCAAACGATTCGCTTCTGAATTGAAGGCGCAGCCCTCTCTCGCATCTCCAATTTACGAAGTGTGGGCCGCGTCGTGCTTCCATCGTGCTTCCATCCTCCTCCGTTGTTTGCGGCATCTCTCCTTTTAATGCTAAAGCATTACCTTACCTAAAAAAAAAAAAAAAAGACGGCGTTACACCAAGGGCTCTCCCGCATTAGAGGAGAGACCCTTGGCAAGCATTTTTAATGCGCTACGTGCGCTGCTCCATAATTATGCCTCATGATGTTGCTTAGCAACGTTTTCTCCCCAACAGCTGTTCACCTGACGGTTGACACGACGATACGACTACCTTCTTCCTGGCTCTGATTTCTGGCTCTTTTTCAAATTATCACCTTTTAACCCCATATATATCCTGGGCTTGGAACCTTTTTTCACTGAATTAACCCAATTAGTGTTTTTTTGTCTCTATCCTATCATGTCTGACGCTGAATCGGACGACTCTCAGACCCAGGCCCCCGCTCCTAATACTAACGAGGAGCTCATTAGGAAAATAATCCAAAAGGAGATGCATTTTTGTATGAGGGAGACTATAAGTAAAATTGTTGCCGGTAAGAGATCCCTTCACGATCCTAATAACCCCACTGCTCTCCACGGAGGGCACATTGATGAACTTAATAAATGTGGGGGTAAAAGATTAAGAAAAAGCAACAATTTGGAACATGAGAGCACACTGGGAGGTCCAAGCACCTCGAACCTATTGGGAGGTTTACGCACCTCACGAACTGAAGGAGGACTAAACTCCTCAAATACTAAGGGAGGCCTACGCACCCCAAAAAGACCATGTGTCCATAACGGCACAACTTATTCGGATGCCCTAAGCGGCTCACACTATCCAAGTGCTCTAACTGATCCCCTCTTAACTGATGACGAACATATTACAAATGAATCCTTGGATGAATATATTTTTGACTTAGACCAAATTGATAACGATGACGATTTTGATCTCTCTGCAAAGGAACTTCCCTCCTCCTCAAAAGAGATTATTTTTGATCCCTTAGGCGGGGAAATGTTCTCCCCTGATAATATTCAACACCCTAGGAGTTCCCAATGGTGGCCCCAAAAACATGTGGCCAAGTTTATCAAGAGGTGGATTAAGAACCCCCTTGAAAGAGAGGCAAGGAATATCCTGAAGGCAGAATGCCCAAGACCCATCGTCCAAGATAAGTTCTGCCTCACCCCTAATTTGGACCCTGAACTTATCAAGTTCTTATTCAAAATGGGCAGGGACCATAGGAAAGGGATGGAGCGCTCCCTCAAAAACTGTCAAGATCGGATGCTTGGCCCTTTATGCCGAATGATCGACTTAATCGAGGCGAGCTACATTAATGGTTTTCCACCCAACATTGATTTATTAAGAGGATGGAGCCAGAGAACACTAATCCTCCTTGGTAACGCAAATGCTTCAATTAATACCGAGAGAAGGAAAGTGGTTTTATCAAAAATCGACCCCAAGCTCCTTGACATGGCAGAGAAGGAATCATCGTCCAATCCCAATGGGCTCCTCTTTGGGGAGGATATGATCAAGGATATGATCAAGGGATTTGGGTAAATACGTGGCAACCTTCACAGCTTTGGATAAGGCGCAAGCTAACATGCCCAGAGTCTTTAATCCGAGTATTTTTGCTAGGGCTGGCAGAAGGGGTCGCTCTGCCGGCCGCCCCTACCAAAGACCCTTCTTCAGGCAAAGAGGTTTCAGTTGCCCCTTCCAGACCAACGCCGTCTTTCTACCCTCAACGAGAACGATCCTCCCGCTCAAGAGGATTCAGAGCCAGAGGCGCTAACTCCAACACTTCAAGTAAGTACCTTTTCTCCTCATCCTTCCTCTTGAACAGGGACAGTAGGGGGTCGCCTAAAACATTTCCTACACATCTGGAAACAAATTACACACAATCCTTGGGTACTAGAAACTGTTCAGGGTTTGAAAATAGATTTCACAAAAAACCCAATTAAGTTATAACTCCCAAAGTGTTAAATCTGACTCTAGAACAACAGTCGATTGTGGCAGAGGAAGTAAATTCTATGTTAATGAAGGGAGCGATTGTAGAAGTCCCTTGGGAACGCAAGAATTTCTTGAGCAATATTTTTCTAGTGGAAAACAAGGATAAAGGGTGGAGACCAGTAATAAACCTAAGAGAACTGAACAAATCTCTCACCTACAATCATTTCAAGATGGAAGGTATCCATCTCCTCAGGGACATGCTGTTAGAAAAAGACTGGTTAGTGAAAATAGATTTAAAGGACGCCTACTTTACAATTCCAATGGCAGAAGAATCCCAATCCTTCCTACAAATTGCGTGGAACAACCACCTTTATCAGTTCCAAGCTCTCCCCTTCGGTCTATCATCTGCCCCTTGGTGCTTCACCAAAGTTATGAAGGCCATTACCACAGTCCTGAGAGAAAGGGGTGTCCGCCTTATAATCCATTTAGACGACATCCTCATCATGTCTCAAGACCACTCTCAAATTCTGAAAGATTTGAATACTACCTTAGAATTATTAGAGAGTACAGGCTTTATTATAAACAGGGAAAAATCCATCATGATTCCCTCGAGGTCTCTAGAGTTTCTGGGCTTCACGGTGGACACCGTGAAGTCTATGCTGTTACTTCCCTCGAAAAAAATATCCAAGATTCGGAAAGAAATACGTCATGTTCTGAAACTCAATCTTGTAACCTTAAGGGAACTAGCAAGACTCCTGGGCCTCCTATCTTCATCAATTAAAACTAATTTCCCGGGACCTTTACACTATCGAGCCCTTCAAAGGCTGAAGGGCAGAGCCCTCCGTTCTGGCCTTTGGTACGGAGACAAAATTCACCTAGATACAGAAGCCAAAACAGAACTGAGTTGGTGGTTAGAAAATCTGGATGCAAAGCCATTTTCTGGACTTCCCCGGAATTTATGCTGGAATCAGACGCCAGCCTTCATGGCTGGGGTGCTTGTTTTCAGAATCAGAGCACTGGAGGCTTATGGTCCTATTCGGAGAGTTTGCACCACATAAACTTTCTGGAGTTAACCGCCGGGCTTTATGCCCTAATGAGTTTCAAACAATCACTTCAGGGGAGGTCTGTCATTCTCAAAATGGACAATATGTCGGCCGTCACCTACATAAATCGTCTAGGGGGCACCAGGTCTCCAGACCTCTCCAACCTAGCCAAAAAACTATGGATGTTCTGCTTGGAACTCAATATTTCGCTAAGAGCAGAATACCTTCCAGGTCAAAACAATGTTTGTGCGGATTGGAATTCAAGGTTCCTCGTAGATCACACCGATTGGAAATTAAACACAAATGCGTTCAAGAGTCTGGGCTATCTTTGGGGTCCATTAGAAGTAGACCTCTTCGCGACCAGACTCGCGTTCCAGCTTCCCAGATACTTCAGTTGGATGCCAGACCCGGGTGCTCTGGCGGTGAACGCCTTTCTCCAACCTTGGAAAGGAATTCAGGGATACGCTTTTCCCCCCTTTGCAATGATCCAGCGCGTCCTTCAGAAGTTGAGGATGGAACAATCTTCAATAGTCCTAATAACTCCCTTTTGGCCGTCCCAAGCCTGGTTTCCAACGACCTTGGAATTAGCTTACGAAGTACCCTTTCTACTTCCAGCTTCACCAGGCCTCCTAAGAGACATACACGGTTTGGAACACCCTCTTCTTCAGAACGTGACTTTGAACCTTCTTGCCTGGAAAGTGTCAGGCGAGCCAATGAAATCTCTGGGCTTTCGGCGCAAGCTTCTTCTCTCCTCTAAGAATCATGGGCCCCTGGTACACACTATAGCTACAACGGGATCTGGAAAAAATGGTTTAGTTGGTGCTTGGAAAGGAACCTGGATTCTGTGGAGGCTCCTATTGTGCATGTAGCCAACTTTCTTGTTGAACAATTTGAAAGAGGTCTTTCCTATAGGTCAATTTACTGTTATAGATCGGCCATTTCTGCAGGTCACTCCCTTTTAAATGGTAGAACTATCGGCAAGAATTCAATAAAATGCAGAATTATGAAAAGCATCAGGCTCGAAAGACCTCCTAAACCTAAATACGATACCCTATGGGACGCTAAATTATTACTTGACCTATTTTCTAGCTGGCCTAATAATAACTTGCTAGATAATAAAAGACTCTCTATTAAGCTAGCTTCTCTCCTATGTCTAATTTCCTGCCGTAGAGTTTCGGACGTTAAAGCACTGGAAATATCTAACAGATCTTATGATGCCTACGGCGTCAGATTTGAAATTATCAAGAGAACTAAAACAATGTCTGATATGATTTTTTACCCAAGGTTTGATGCTTGTAAAAAATTGTGGGTGGTGGATTGTATGAAGGAATATGATTCAAAGATGAACCAACATCGCACCGCTGGTGTAAACCTACTTCTTATCCCCTTTGTTAAACCCTTCAAACCTGTCTCTTCTTCTTCCATAGCTAGATGGGTTAAACTGGCTATGCAATTGGCAGGCATTGACCTCCAAAGATTTCAGGCCCATTCTTTAAGAGGCGCTATGAAGGAAGTGGCCCACTAGGGCCACTCGTGTTTTCTCACAACCACCTGCTATGCCTTCCCTAGAATGAAGAGTCGGTCAGACAGTAGAGAATACAAACTTACATGCTTTATTGGAAATGCTCTGCAGAGGAGTCCATCATGACCTGCACCCTAAGATGTCTGCCGAGGGACTAACTTCCCAACGGTCCATAGTGAGAAATCATTCTTCCCCAAAAGCCTCCAACCCCGCCCACCATGGAAAACTACCAGCCGGGGCCGAACATGAACAAAGGAGGCACTGGGAGATGAGCTACCACCTGCCAGATGGGTACATGTTATCAGAAACCCAAGGCCACTGCGCTGGGTCTCAGCGTCTCCTAATGTGGGAGCAGAACTACACACTTAGGGGGTCATTATGGCGGTGGCGATCCGCCCGCCATTTTCTTCCGCCCACCTAACATTTCCCCCCGCGATATTACGATGGCGGTGGGGACCCAGGCGGACGGAAAGACCGTCCGCCGCTTTTCCGCCAGTCGACTCGTGGACCGGGCAGAAAAGGGCTCTAACATGGTGACGGTGTCTGCAAGACACCCCCATCCATATTAGGATGGTGGCGTAAAGCAGCCTTTCCATGGCGGTGTTGCCACCATGGAAAGGCATGTGGTCTTTGCTTCTAGGGGCCATTTGCAGGGTTTTGGGGTGGTGGGGGGTGCACATGGTACCCCCCTACATTTGAATGCACAAGGTGGCAGGCACCGCGCGGTGCCTGTCACCTTGTGCATTCAAATGCATAACATGCGTTTTTCCCATTGCGGCGGGTGCTGCTGACAGCACCACCCGCCGCAATGTGAACAATACAGGATGCCACCGCCACCGTGGCGGTAGCATCCTAATACACATGGCGGGACCCCCGCACCTCTTGCGGACGGTCCCGTTTGCCGTTGCGGTGGCGGGCGGACAAATCGTAATGACCCTCCTAGATTGGTATGTGAGAGCTGAATTGTCTCCTCATTAGCAGGTCGGGAAACAGCCTTGGACAGAAAGAAAAAACATTAGCGAAATAGAGTGTTCTGCTGAGGCAAGCATTACGGGCCATGAGGCCTAAGTCGGGCACAGTCTAAGCAGCCTAATAAGGATTGCAAAAAACAAAATGGAGTCGCATTCGCCAACTGAAGCCTGCACATTACGCAGATAACTCAGTGGGTTGCATAACGTAAATACAACTGGCATCTATTTAGCCACACATTGCTACCTAATATAACGTGAAAGGAATACATTGCAGGGACGGGATTTTAAAACCTAACAGCTATGGCTAGCCAGTCCTTTTGGAAAGGAGGTAAGTTAGATGACATTCTCAAGGCAGCAGACTGGTCCAGCTCCTATACCTTTGCAAAACATTACTGCAAACATGTCGAACACATGTCTGACGTAGTTTTACTAGACTACCAACATGCATAATGGTAGCCTCCGGTCTTGTAATGAAATTGCGATTCTCCTTTTACCATGACCAGAGAATCTGGATTTCATTAAAGACACGGAGGCTAACATTATCCCAACCCTCCCTCCCGGGAGTGGATTTTAACATCTTTCATTTTATTGCATTGTCTTGTCCTTATAGTTTTATATTACGTTAATGTTTTGTTAAGAACTTAACTCCGTTTTCATTGTATTTTGACTTTATAATGTAATATTATCACCAATTCTCTTTCCCCCTTCTTTTAGGGCGTTAAGTTCAACTCCTAATATTTTGTCCTTTTTCAGATAATTCAACTTGATTGGCTCCTCATCAAGATACAGTTCAAGCAAGTCTCGACATCACATCTTGTTTCTTCTTGGAATTCTTCGTTGCTTTAAGGAGAAGCCTTTGCCATCATGACTCGGTCTCTTGGTTTTTCGTTACCTTTAGAAGAACTTTACCTTTTTCTCATTGCATTTAAAAGAGGCTGATCTGTGTGTTCATGTTGCCATCGTAACATCTGTACATTCTAGAGCTTTGCTTTGTGATGTAACTTTAAAATGGCTGCTTGAAGTTGCATTAAAGGAATAATGCATAATGTTAGCCTCTGTGTCTTTAATGAAATCCAGATTCTCTGGTCATGGTAATAGGAGAATCGCAATTCTGTGAGTTAGTACCTCCATTCGGTAATTGAGTTGCTGTAACCAGCTGCTGGGCTCTTACTACAGATAAAGTTGCTATTTGTAGAATTTGGGGGGCTCCCAATTTGGTAATACTGAACTAAGAAATTCCGAGTGTAATATTACCACACAATGTCCTGTGATGAGATGTCCTTCCAGGAAAGGGGAATTACCATAGAAATCAGTTTTTGTACACAGTAATTCCCACATGCCAGGTTTTCTCCACTGAGGTGTACCCACAGAAAACTCTGAGTGTGATAGCACTTAATGTGAGAACGCAGCATACCTTGGGGATGTGGTTTCCAATGGAAACTCGGGCTTCTGCCCAAATCATTAACTCTCATTCACGAGTGAGACCTTGATGGTCCTCTTAGGACTTACAGGACTTCCACTGCAGTATTATACTGCCCAGAAATCCTGATGTGACATGCTATTGTCATTTTCAGGTATGGTATTACCACATCATTGATAGTTTTCCCCACTGGAATGAGTAAAAAATTTGAGAATCTGTGTTAATGATTCAGTAGTCTCAAGGTTTTCCTTAAGTATAGTCTAATATTCTTGTATGGATTTTACCAGCTGTTTTGGGTTTGCAGGGAAATAAAAATGGGAGAGCATTGTTTGGACAAAATTTGTAATACAGATTTGGCCAGCTACTCTTGTTTCTGGCCGAATCAGAATTTTCTTAATTTTCATAATGAAAAAGGAGAAATTAGGCCTGTTGCCACTTATGCAAACAGGCGTTAACTTTCTATGGAGTGAAGGTATTATCACATTATTTTATCTGAGTCTCCCACATGCCTTGGGTCTGTCGGTACCTGAGGTTTGCTCAGTCACAAAGTAAGCTGTTGTTGCGTTCTCTTCGCACTAAACTCATTAATGCATTTTGCTTGGTGACATTACTAAGCTTCCCTGGACTAGCTGCAAGGCCAAGTTAAGTGACTGATTTTATGGGAGTAGCCGACTACAATATAGAGGTTTATTTCTTATTCTGAGAGCAAGGAACGCGCACATCAGCTACATTTTACTGGCGCTATGTTAATAACATACAAAGCCGTGCACACTCAATATCTGCTCTGAACATTTTGTTCTGCCTGTCAGAAATGATGATGATTTCAGGCTAGAAACTTGGCTATTTATTTCTGCGTTGTTCTCCAGAGAAAAGCCCTTCGAAATGTGATTCAGGCGTAGGTTCCTGAAAGCAAATGGAACCAGCGCAGAAAGCAGTGTACTTTCATAGTCAGTGCACCAGCGGTAAAGAAGAGTACAAGCTCAATCTCTGGGGCGGGCGGAACTCTGCGAAATCTCAATGGGTTTATATGGCACTCCATGGAATTCTACGGAGTGACACTCCACGAACTCCTCCAACTTCTAATAACAATACAATATTAAGGTAATTGTTTTGGAGACAGATTAGAAACTGAATTGAGTCAAATGACCGCCTTAATGGGTCTAGTTGATGTGGGGGGATCTTTTAGAAACATAGATCAGCTTATGTGTGTGTTGAAAAAGTTGTTGAGCGGTAGAGATTTGTCCCGTTTGAAGCAGGGAAAGGAGGGGTTACAGAGGAGTTCGTTGGGGAGTGAGTTCCAAATCCTAGGATCATTTCCTGAGAAAGAGCACGCCTGGTAGGATTTCGTCTTCAGGTTAAGGGTTATGAGAAGAAGTGAGTAAGAACTTCTCCAGCCTCTTCCTGCTCTTGAAAGTTTGGTTTCTAGGTATTTGAGATTTTTTTATTAAGGGCATCATCGGCAGCCATCCTCAGCCTGGTCCTACCTGGAGCCTCCTTTTATCAGACAAGTCCTTTACTGTGCATGCCTATTGAGCTACATATTTGGAACACTATCGCATATCTAGCGCTTGTTCCAGTTTCTTCGTTGAATCTCTTCCATCGCAAGAGGCTTTCCAGAATACCATATTACTGATTTTAACATTTAGTGGGACCAGGTCGCTTTTCAAATATACCTACACGAGACATCCGACTTTTTCGTGAAATCGTTGATTTTAATATTAATAAGACATCGTTGCACATTCGGTGTACCGCATTTTTATCAGCCATTTATTAGAATCAAGAACATCCACCAACTATGGAGTTGCAGGTTTTAATCACTAGGAACTAATTTGCAACAGGATCTATAATTGTGTGGCTTTCCTGAAGAAGGCGTTGTATACGCCGAAACGCGCGTCGAGTTAATAAAGATATTGCCACTTTTTAACCCTTTATTTATATCTATTGATTAAAAGTGATGTTACATATTGTGTTTCATTTTTTAAATGTTTTGTATAAATATCATTTGTTTAGACAATATGAGAAGAAATTATTAAAATGGTAACAACTTTGAACATATTTTTTCTGTCTTCCTTGGTTTTCTTAATGTTACAGATACTGTGTATATTGTTTGCTTTATTGACATTGCCTAGGAGTTTTTGTTACTACCAGTCAACGGAGGTGAGCCAGGCTAAAGCCTCCGGGGTAGTAATCCAGAGGTCCAAGCGAGACCAGCAGCCGCGGGAGCCAGCGACACAGGTACCCTCACGCGTGTCGGGGCGAGTATGACGCCATGCGTCGTACAGGGAGTGATCAGTGATAATGGAGCTAAGGAGAGCAGTGGCGCGCGGGTGAAGGGTGCGGGGACCAGACCGATCAAGGGAAGCAGACAGTGTTATATTAAAGTCCCCCCCCAGAGAAGCGCAGCAGGGCCGAGAGCTGAAATGTGTTGCCAAATTTGTGCGAAGAAATCAGGGTCATCACAATTGGGCCCGTACAGAGCAGCAAGTATCAGGGGCTGGGCGTGAAGAGTACCGTGAAGAATCACATAGTGTCCCCCAGGGTCGACAACCACCTGTGACATTTGCCAAGGGAGCCCCTTACGCAACAGGATGGACACCCCCTGAGAGTAGTTAAAGTAGTAAGAGGAGTGAATTTCGCCCCAGAGGCGAGAGAGAAGCCTAGAGGACGTGGCGGGCAAGAGATGGGTTTCCTGCAGGAAACATATGTCCACCCTATGTCGAATAAGGTGGGCGTGGACCAGACGCGCCTTACGGTGGTCGTTAAGCCCCCGGACGTTCCAGGTCCATAGGACAGTGTCCTTCATAGTGTCGTGTCAGGGAGGACAGTGAAACACAAGTCGATGGGAGAGAAAAATGGTGCGTGTAAATACGGGTGGTGCTGCCACAAATGAATGAATGAATGAATGAATGAATATAAGATTTGTAAAGCGCGAACTTAGCCCAAGGGCGTCAAGGCGTCAATGGTGCAAGAATAAGGTTGGTGCAGTAAGCGTAGGGGCGCAAAGTGGTGGCATAATCCAAAATTCAAACAGAGCCTCACATGAGATCGCCAATACAATCTTCGCGGTGCCCCCAGCTGAGAGGCAAACAATTGGGGTGCAAGTAGGAAGCATAACAATGAGCCCATTGGGTGCATAAGACAGACACACAAAATAAGAATGGCGTGTCATGAAGGAGCCAATGGCATGAAATAGTGCAAAAATAAACAGCAAAGCCCCAATAGAAGGCAACAATCCCCAAAAACCCCCAGCCCAACTTCCCATCCCCCCCATCCCAAGAAGCAACCCCAGATGAACCACCACCCCCACACCCACTCCAACCCCCCAAACAGGCTGAGATACCACCCACACCCACCCCAGGAGCCCACAACTGGGAAGGGAAGAGGCAATGCCAAGCAAGGGAATTATCCCATGGAGGCATGGCGTCGCTCAGCATACACCCCTGCCGTGTAGGCAGGGTGGCCAAGCCCTTAAGCAAGTCAGACAACAATCAAGAGATATCAAATAGCAAATAATCAAAAGCCCCTATGCTCGGGCCTAAAACGGCATGTCCTGGGGGACCATAGCAACAAAGAGAGGCAGCGTGGAGCAGGCGTTGGAACCACAGAAAGTGCAATTAGGCATCAAATATTAGTGCACAGCCATTCAATCATTGTCACTAAGGTGGTCAGTCGCGGTGGCCTGAGAGTCAGCAGGTGGAGAGCGATGCGATCTGTCAAGTTTCTTTGCAAAGGCAAAGGCTTCTTTAGGATCCGGGAAGACGAGCGTTTTAGAACCCTGCCGGACTCGCAGTTTCGCTCGATACGCCAGTGAGTAGGAGACTTCGTGCTTTTGGAGGATCCGCTTCGCCGGGAGGAATTCGCGGCGAGCCGCCTGGACCGCGATGGTGTAGTCAGGATAAAATGAGAGAGAGTTGCCTTGATGGCGGATTTCACCTTTCTCTCTGGCCACCCGGAGAATGGTATCACGGTCTCTAAAATTCAGGAGTTTGGCGATGATGGGGCGAGCCGGCAGGCCAGCGCCTGGACGAGGGAGCGGTGCGCCCGCTCAACAATGAAGACGGAGGAGAGGATGTTGCCAAAGAGTTCTCTGATGAGCTGTTCCACAAAGTTCTCCATTCGGGAGATATTGGTAGATTCGGGCACTCCCGTGATGCGAAGGTTGCTCCTGCGGGAGCGCGCTTCCAAGTCTTCATTTTTATTCCGAATGAGGTCAAGTACTTTATCCATCTGTAACAATTTTTGGCGATCGTGAGTGGCGGCATCCTCGGCTTCAGACACCCTGGTTTCGACATGCAGAAGACGAGCATCGTGAGAGTCGACTCGGGCCTTGACTGAGTCCAGACGGGCAGAAAGCTGATCAAGCTGGGCCGCTATACCAGTGACCGTGGACTTGACGTCGAGCATAATTGCCTTTAGATCATCTTCACGTGCAGGGGCTGCCTCCGTGATGGCAGCAGGGTCACCACCATCAGAGCTTGCGCCATCCTGGCGCGTCGGGCGACGCTGGTCGAAGGCGATCTTGGGCTGCTTAGGATCAGTTCTCCCCATGGTCGGTGGAAGCAGGTAGGAGACACGGCCAGAGAACAGGGGGGAGGCAACAGCCAAAGAAGCAGGCGACAGTCGCTGCTACAGGCGAGCCACAGACAAACAGCAGCAAGGCCAACTGCAAGGGTGATGATGGGGTCTCAAGAGGCACCCTCGATTCGGGCGGACAGGGGCGGGTAGTCACCGGGGACCGCAGGGGCAGTGGAGAAGTGGCGGGACTTGACACAAGGTGTGCACACTAGACTGGCAGAATGGCGAAATGGCAAAGGCAATCACTGTAGTCTTGGCGGAGTCCCAAGGAGGCCGCGCCACTCCGAGTATGAAATACAGCAAATTTCAAGGAAGTCCAGGGGGCCCCAGTTGAAGGCAGCAGGAGAGGTGGTGTGATGCAACCACAAGGCCCGCAGAGGTGCGCAGGGGGTGCAGGAGCCAGTCGGCGCCAAAAGCAGCAGGGCCACAGGTGTAGACCTCAGGGAGCTGCCAGCATGATCGGATGGCACAATTGCGGGGCCAATGTCGCGGGGTCCAAGAGTGGCAGGCGGCCCCAGCGGAGGGCCGACACTGCAGGCCAGCCAGCCGAGACATGGCGGGGAATACCCCTGCAGAGACGATAAGTAGAGAGGCTCCGCTGTGTGGCAAGCGCACCCCCGGCTCTGCTGCAGAGACCCCCGCAGAGACAGCAAGTGCCGCGAGGGAACAGGGCCAGATGTCCGGAGGGCACCAGGAGCAGTTGCGGCTGGAGGGTCACGTGCAGGAGGATGTGCCAGCCGATGCAGGGTAAGCTGTGGGGTCAGAGCAACCACGGGGTGCACCACAGGGTGTGGATCGTCGGGCCGGTGATTGCGGCGAGTTGGGCCCAGAGCCAGACAACACAGTAGTGCAGGAGCCGATGCGGCCGCGTGGGAGCCAGGGCGGTGTGGCAGAAATCAGGCAGGAGGAGGGCACCAGGCGATCAGAACAGCCCCGCGAGGGGAGCCGGGAGGACGTGCCCGCCTGGGGTCAAGCACGGCGGGGAGTCGCGGGGAACGCGCCGCCCCATCGCCCGATCCGGGCACAAAGAGCCGCCACAAAGAGCGCCGAAGGTTGATGGAAATGGCGCCCGTGCCGCGGGAAGGCCCGGACCGGGTGGTGCAGCACACGTGCCCCCAATCCCGCCACACAGAACCCAGCGGCAGCGGCACTCACCAGGTCCAGCAGTCCAGGGTCCCCGCAGTCCTCCGGTCGACTCACAGGCACAGGAGGCCGCAGCAGCAAACGAGGTAGAAAGGGCCGGGCCTCGCCGTCCGCAGGGCCCAGGCTCCGGGTGCTGATCGGGCGGCAGATCCCGGCTCCCACGCATCGCCGGGGGCCAGAAGTTGCACTGGATAACACCCCAGGATAAGGTGCGACAGGATTGTAGGATACGGGGCAGGTTTGGGGCAGTTGTGTGCAGGATTCTAGCGGATGTTTGGCTTGGCCGGCAGAGCCCACTTAAAGTGCGGCCATCTTGCAGCCGGCTAAGCCACGCCTTCCCAGAGACGATCAGATTTTAGGAGTGAGAGGTCTGTCTGAGAGGGGTTCTGTTTTTATACCCTTTCGGTCTGTCTTAGTTGTCTCCTCTCATTGTTAAGATGTAAGTTGAACCAGGATCTAGATTAGATTTTTCTGGAACTCTTTAGTTTGAGTGATACACTTGGTCAAGAAGATCTGTCATCACAGAACTATAGTGGATGGTGAGGTCATCTATGGTGTGAGGGAGAGGTTAAGAATATAGTTGGGTGCTGATCGTGGATTCCAGCTCCGTTATTGGGATTTGTTTGATGTTCCTAGCCCAGTGTGTAGGTTTATTTAATGGAGTTGGGTAGGATATGGGATAGGTCTTGAGATTGAACAGTATTAGATGGTGGTCTGACTAGTCTGTGGGTATGATGCATTGAAGGGAGACAATCCATCAAGATACTAGCATGAATTGCACAAAAAAGTGATATCTTTCTTAGGCCAGTTGTTTCTTGACAGTACAAATCTCTAAAAACTGACTTCGGCCATAGCGACCCAAATCAATGGAAATATTGATTGCTAACACATTCAGACTGTTGCCAACTAAACTGCAAGATTCCCCCATTGTGCAATATCACACATTTTGGGGTGTCTGAATTAGAGTGGCATCCGGGCTATATGGAGTTCCTATCATTGATCTGTTCTTGAAACATAATCGGTGTGTGTCTAGACTATTGACAGACAATATTGAGACAAGAATCCTTCAAGGAGGAGTAATATTTCCTGATGCAGGACTTCATTACAGTACTTAGGGAAATCAAACTTACATTTCTATACTTCAAGGTACTGAACAATTGGCACAGGTCTCCTTGGAAATTGTACATGACGGGCTTACTTCTTCGATTCAATTGCTGAAGATGCAGCAAGGAAAGGTGTGACTTGTTCCATGTCCACTGGGAATGCTCTGTTCTACAACCATATTGGAGGGCAGTGAGGACTAAGTTGTCAAATATTAGTGATACAACCACCCCCTCATCAGCGCATCTAGCCATCTTGAATGACAAAACTGAAATCATTGGTCTGACCACTTATTGACTTGGCCCTCTCTCCAGAGTCATCCCAAATTGTTTTGCCTTCACCCTCCTGTTTTCTGAACCCATTTTTATTGGGTTTTAGGAATCTCTGCACTTTACCACTGCTAACCAATCATAAAGTGATTTTGTCCTCTCCTTTGAACATGGCAAAATTTGCATACACCCAATTGTCAAATTTAATTTACTTATAAGTCCTAGTAAAGGTGGTACTACATGTACTCAGGGCCTGTAAATGAAATGCTGCTATTGGACCGAAAGCACTCATTGTGCCACCGACTT
Organism: Calotriton arnoldi; assembly: GCA_963921515.1. NCBI lineage: Eukaryota > Metazoa > Chordata > Amphibia > Caudata > Salamandridae > Calotriton > Calotriton arnoldi. Next base: position 2,532,864 of record CAWUFW010001152.1, read on the forward strand.
AAGTAGCGCTTTAAAGATGTCTGAGGCCATTGCAGACTGTGTGTGCAGTTTTAAACTGCCATTTCTATCTGGCAAAAGAATGTTTTGCCAGTCCTCAACTATCCTTATTAATACATATGTCACCCCAAGGGTAGGCCCTATACAGCCCATATGGCAGAGTGTAGTGTATTTAAAAAGTTGAACATATACGTTTAGCTTTTACACATCCTGGTAGTGAAAAAGTCTTACATTTGCTTTTTAGTACTGAAAGGCCTACCTCTCCCATAATATAACATTGGGTTGCTCTATTACATTTATTAAGTGATAACTTTTAATTGGGAGCGAGTAGGGATTTCGAGTTTGGTGTCTAACAAATAGAAACTTAAATCCCTCCTTAACAGTAAAGTTAGATTTTAAGTCACATTTCTGAGAATGTGCAATTTTAGAAAGTTGGCATTTTCTTGCCCCAACCATTTGGTGCCTTCAGCCAGTATCCTGGGTTACATGACTAGGTGTAGCTGGCACTTGGTCTTTTTGTATTGCCCCCAGAAAGTGAGACAAAAAGGCCCAGGGCTTCAGGGATAGAAAAGGCCCCAACACCTGGCACCTAGCACCTGCAATCTGTCTGCTGTGAGTCCTGCCAATAGTGGTCTCACCCCAGTTCTGGACCCATGGAAGTGGACCTGAAGGTGTTCTATTAGCCTGGTTGTGGTTTGGGACTAAGCCTGGGCAAAGCACTACGCTACGCTCGCGTAGTTTGCGAAGTTTGCGCTACTTCGCACTACGCGAATTGCACGTAGCACAGTGCAAACACGCGTAGCGTAGCGGTCATTTTTTGCTTGCTCGCGGTCCTCAACGTCAAGTTGGCGACCGCGAGCAAGCAAAATGACATCCCGGCGAGACTTTTTCCTCGTTCGCGATCAGCAACATCAAGTTGCCGATCGCGAGCGTGGAAAAAACCTCCTGGCGAGATTCTCAACGCGGGAGAGGTCAGGTTTCTCACTGCGAGTGGTTGCGCATGCTTGCGACCGCTCGCGATGAGAAACTACCAGTCCACGTTGAGAAAGCTGCCGCTCGAGTAAAAATCTACTCGAGCGGCAGTAAAAGACAGCTCGCACTGTGCAAGATGCCGTTTTCAATGATTGCACAGTGCGGACAAGCATCCAGCACTGTGCAATCAGTGCGAACAGCATTTTGCACAGTGCACTACGCAGTTCGCGTAGCTACGCGTAGCTCGCGTAGTGCGAGGTGCACTTCACGTAGCTTCGCGTAGCGCAACTTCGCGGACTACGCCCAGGGTTATTTGGGACAATAGGCGCAGCGCAATGCATCTCCTTGCAGCTCCGCATTGCAACCGCCGCTGAATGACGCATCACCAATGCAGTACCTTGGATCGCAGCCCACAGCTCCTCGGGACCATGACCGAGAGATGCAACCTCATTCGAGGACTTCACCTCGCAAGCCTCTGTTGATGACATCCTCAACTATAATGCAGAACCTTGCATCACAAGCCTTAACAGCTTCATTGGAACTGCGACACATCCTCAACGCCGGACGTCTCATCGTCGCTCACAGTTCATCAGAATCACTGCTGCACAACGCATCCTCAATGCTGGATTTCGTAATGGTCAGCAACCAGGATTGAAGGTACTTTGTTCAGCTGGCCTAACTTGGTCCCTGTAACCAGACCCTGCTCTATCGTGGTCGGACTGAACTTGTGACTTTGTCCCGGTCTAGTGTTACCAGAAAACCACAGTTGGTGCTTTGTGCTTTTAGGGACTAGTTCCACTTAAGTCTTTAAAATTGCACATCTCCACATCTACTGATTGTATTTCTGTCATTTTGGTGTCAAATAGTTTATTACATTATACTCTTTTTTTCTAAATTGGCATGAGATTCTTCTGGTGTTGTGTTTCCACTTTCTGTTTGAAGTGCTGCATAAATATTTTACACATTGCCGCTAAGTTAAGCCTGACTGCTTTTGTGCCAAGCTACCAGAGGGTTGTGTGCAGGTTAATTTGGTGTTTGCTTGTGTTTCACCCTGACAAGAATTGCTATTGCTGCTTGAGTGAGATTTCACCCCCTTCAACCAGTAACCTGATTTCCTACACCATTGATAGTCACAGATGGGTAGCAAAAATCCCTGGGCCAAGGCCAAGATTTTAATTCTACATTGGAATCAAATATTCATGCTACATTTCTTAAATGGCTAATGGAGCTCACACACCCTATTGTAAACAAATTGTACATAAAGTAAAGAGCCAGCTGGAAATCTTCACTCTAATGTGGGCACTTTATTTGCTGATCAAGGTGACAGTTGAAACCCAAAAATCTGAATCATAGTCCAAAACATTGGAACCATACCATGCCTAGGTATAAATAATTTAACAATTGCAATCTGGAATAATCCTCCCTTATGACTACCCATGGACAGGGAAATAGTTGATGAATTACATTTACATCCTTGGAAAGAGATTGCACCTGACAAGGAATAGACCATGCTTAAAGGCCTAACACTAAAAAATCTTCCTCTTAAATCCACTGCTCGGGAGAACCACTGAACCGGGCAGTAGGAAACTGTATTAATTTGCATAATAGTCCTGAGGAGCAACTTTGCCTTTCTCCCACCACATCTAATACTCATTTGAGAGAATTTTACTCACTAGCAGAACGTAGATCTTGGATTCTTTACACAGAAATAACTCCACTGTTGCTTGTAGCCTGTTTGTTGCTTTCTACTTCCTATTTTCTAATTTAAATGTTCAATTTCTGATCTATAACAGTAGCCGTGATCTTGCATTACTTTTCAGAAGTTGAAAATGACTTCTCATAATCCCCATCTTCTTTTCCACCCAAGAAGGTAAAGAGCCTGATTCACAAATGTAAAGTGAGACGAAAGTCTAGCTTTATGACTTTCGGTATTCACAAAGAGCATTTAGGGCATATGAGCAAGACTGGCGATAAAATTATCGCCGCTTTAGCGGCAGGAAACTGCCGCTAAAACAGCGATAAGGAACTTGCTAATATGCGTATGGAATTCCAATAGAAGCCCAGGTTAGATGTCCTGCACATCTAACCTGGGCTTCTATTGGAATTCTATAACGCATATTAGCAAGCCCATTATCGCCGTTTTAGCGGCAGTTTCCTGCAGCTAAAACGGCGATAATTTTATCGCCGGTCTTGCTAATATGCCCCTTAGTACTTGCAAATGCCCTTTGTGAATACCGAAAGTCTTAAAATTCTACTTTTGGTATTCACAAAGGGCATGAACGAGTACTATGTGGATATCAAAAGTCGTAAAGTTAGACTTTCGCCTCACTTTACCTTTGTGAATCGGGCCCAAAGTGTTTTGTTCATACTTATTGGTTGAAGATAGTCCACTATGTTTCGAATTAAAGACAATAATGAACCTATTGTATACCACACTATGTAAAAGGACACTCTTCATTTGTAGATTATTTACGTGTAAATAAAAGCGGAGGTGGTAAGTTCTAGAAGATGGAAATCCCTACCCAATTCAGAGATGCCAAAAACCCCTCTGTCCCTAAAGCACAGCATTCTGCTGTCTTTCAAAATTTTAGACTCCACCAATTGCAAAGAAGACTTCACCCCTGCATCTGAATCCATCCACCCAAAGCTGGTTTCTTCATTCCTAGATTTCAAAGTCCCCCCTCCCCCCCTCTCTGTTGGCATTTCTGCCAGAGTTCTGCCTTCCCTCACTTTTCCTCAATGAAAAAAACAATGTTCAGGTTTGTCAGAGAATAGCAGCTAATCATCATAGGCAGATTTCTCTGTCCTAAACTTTGGAAATGGGCCATTTGTTCTGCAAGAGACTTTGAACTGCCATCTGGCCATCACAGTAATTAGTCTGGCTCAGCTGGGTAGTTTGACACCCAAATAACATTATCACTTGCTCACAGAAATACTGCATATGGGTGCTCACATATATCTAGCCTGTTAATATGTATGTGCTTGGGATCCAAGAAAATATAGAAAAAGTAATATCAGAGGCTTTTCTATGTTGCACCAGTTCAAACTTCTATTTTGAGCATTGCTCCACAACATGCATAGTTAAACAATAGATACTTACACATTTAATTTTGTGTTTACAATTAATTTATAAGGCATATGTGTGTAAAAAACATTTTTTCTCGGGCCCACCTTCAACAAGGATACCTGTGCCCAAATACCACGATGAGTCATACAGCACTATTCCTTTCTCAGCATGCACATGCGTGCACACCTGTTCACTTGTAACTAGTGCAGAGCTGCATAACCCAGTTCTGCAGCTTCAGACCTTATATTTAAATGTGGGCACTGGTGGTTATAGTTCAAATCTTTACTAACAGAAGCTTACAGTCAATAAGAGTCATTTAAAGAGGGTTGCTCACAGCGGGGATTCCTTTCATATGGTTCCTACTATTTAAGTAGGACTGCGCATCTTGACAACATAAATGGCAAAATATGGGGACTGAGTCTACTCATATAATCAGAGGGGGATATTCACAAGAACGTGCGATAAACATCGGCAAAATAGGGTAACGAAAGTTTTCATATCGTCGTCTATCGCGGGTTAACGTCGTATTTTCAACACGGCGATAATATGCGATAGTCTCCCGATAACGCGTCAAATGTCCGCGATAACATTACTGGGACGGCGATGAAAATCCAAACCCGAACGCCAAAAAAGTTGCGATGGGCCCAACCGCGATAAGACAATCAGCGAAAAGCAGCGCCAGGCCTGCAATTCACACACGTCAGGCGGGAAAAACCACTACAAAAGCAGAACAAAAACCACAAACAAAAAACAAACTACAGCGAAGCACAATGGAGGCAGCCGGAGCAGGTACAGAGGACGGCCAGAACCCCACAAGCCCACCGGAGGAGCAGCCTGGGACCTCGGGGACAGGGAAGGGCAAGGACAAGAAGAAGAGGAAGAGGCGGTTCAGTCAGCAGGAAAACAGGATCCTGATCACGGAGGTGATAGAACACCATCAACAACTGTTCGTCACCTCCACTGTGTCATTGGCAACAGAAAATGGAACATGGCAGTCCATCGTGGACAAGGTGAATGCAGTCGGAGTGCTGAGGAGGACAATGGTCAAGGTCAAGAGGCGCTGGAATGATGTGAACAGCAAGACCAAGCAGAAACTCGCCAACAACCAGAAGGCAGCAATGCAGACTGGAGGTGGGAGTCCAGCGCCACAGGAGGAGCTGGATGAGATGGAGGAAATGGTGTCCACAGTCATCAGTGGGGAGACGGTGAGGGGGGTGGCCTGCAGCCGATGTGGACGGACGTCAGCTGAGGAGCTCCGACCGCCGCCACCCAGTAAATAAGTATTCTGACCCCCTAATAGGCTCGGGGAGCTGCCTTTTGGACCGGAGGGAACCCGATACTGGTGGCATTCGCGAGGGAGCTTTGATCAGACTTTCCAGCCGTTCCACGAGCTGAAATCGGTGAAAGTCGTTCCTGCCTCGGAGGCCGCAAGATGGCGCCTATGTCAGGTGTGGCCTCCTGAGTCTGCTCGCTCCTGTCAACGGAGGTACTGTGACCCGCAGCGGTGTTTACCCTCCACCCCAGGGATCCTCGGCACCCCACAGCTGAGCTGCGAGCCCCGGTATAGCAGCCGGGGAGCGGCGGCGTGCGGTGAGTGGAGCGGTAGCAGCTACCGCAAAATGGCGTCCGCGTCCTTACGGCCGAGCGCTGGCCTCACTGCCACTGGAATACGCATGCCATCCTGAAGTGGCCCAGCGTGGGGAAGACTGAGGCACAGTGACAGGCGAGAGCGGGCGATCGGAGTACTATCGCGCCGCGTGCATAGACTGTGTTGTTGCTTGCACTTGCTGATGAGACAGAGAGTCCTGAAGGCGGGTGACTGGGAGCGGGCCCGCGCATGTGCGGGGTCTACATCGCCGCAACCTGACGGAAGGGCCTGATGCTCGCCAGCGGGAGGCGGCACCATCTCCTGGGGGTCCCTGCCATACACAGAGTGTCTACAGCCGCCTGACATGCATGCTGGCACAGTGGGGCCTGCCTGAACCCCTGCAGGGCCTGTATAGCAGCAGAGACCGGCGCAATACCTGCAAAGATCTGTCGAGCTCCACATGCCTGCACCGCCAGTGTTGACTCACCCAATCGTCGCTGTGGAGACCGAGGGTCCAGAGAGTGCGTCAATCCGAGGGAGCACTTGCAGGGAGAGCTCTGCGGTGCTGGTGAATTTCCTCTGAGGGGAGGACGACCCCTGCCGCGACCCATTGCCGAGCTGCTCGAGTGCGCGCTGCAGGGAGAGTGTGCACTGCGGACTTCTTCGGCGGCGCCTGGGGGCCCCCGCATCCTGTTTGCTCCTTCGGCTCTGCTCTGGAGGCCTGGCAGACGCATAGGGGCACAGTGGAGACACCAGTGTTGGACATCGACCACCTACATCCTGCTCCAGAGGTGAGGAGGGGTTGGAGCGATCTGCGCTGAATGAACTGCCCGGCGGCACTGACCCCCTAAGGGGATGCAGTGGAGGCGGCGAGGTGGCGGGCAGGCTGTGAGGGCCCTGCGGAGACGGCCATCTTAAGCTATAGACTACCTGCGGAGCTTCTCATAAGATCCCCTCAGGGAGTGGAGAAGGTCACCGGCCCTGGTGAAGCGCTGGGGATTATTGCGGCGTTGGTGGTCCGCTGTGCAGCCTGAAGAGTGAAATTAACAGAGCCGCCTGCAAGTGGGTGGTTGCTTGATGGTAACCTCCGCAACTCGTCGCCAACCCGTCCAGTGCTCAGGGCTAATGGCGGTTTGATTAGGGAGGCGGAGACCCCTGTCGCCCCTAGTTGCAGCTGCGGCCGGCGGCTTCCTTGGTTCCCCGCTGCAAGGCATGGCCCATACAAAATTCAGGCGCGAAGTTGCGCAAGTTGGTGCTTTAAATAAACTGTGTGCATGGGCACGTCTGCCCCTACGTCGGCCACCGAAAAGGAGCCGCAGGGGGTATCTGGGTCTGACAGGGGCGACCATGCAGCTGGGACTACCATTGAGACCTGCGGACCACTGAACAGGGTTTACTTCGGTGAGGCCACTAGGCTCACAACGGGCACAGCGGAGAGGGATACTGAGCGTAAGAGCGACGACTAGCACGTGCGATTGGGAAGTGCGCAGCAGCAATAAATCCGGCAGACCGGGTGACTCTCCAACGTACTTACCGCAACTAGTACTGCAGCTGCCCAGACGACGCACCGACGCGTAGTGACATTGAGATGGGGAGGACGCAGAAGAAACGGGGGTTCACTGCCCTTAGTGTGGACGCGCCGGGAACATACTCTGATGAAGAAGACGACACACCTGAGACCAACGGAGACTTGACCTCCCGGAAACCTACCTTGTCCGATATCATGCAGGCAATAACGGCCACCAGGGAGGCACTGGAAGGGAAAATCAAAGCCATTGGTACAGATCTTAGCCTGCTAAAAGATGATCATCGCAAGCTTGAGGACAGAGTGTCCAGCAATGAGAAAGAGATGAGTGGCCTGCCGGAGTCTGTCCACGAGCTGCGTCGTTCCCTCACTACCCTGGAAGCTAAAGTAAAAACCCTGGAAATGCGAGCTGAGGACAGTGAAGGTAGATCAAGAAGGAACAACATCCGCGTCATCGGGATACCTGAAAAAACAGAGGGGGCAAACATGGTCCGTTATTTGGAGGATTGGCTCCGAACTGATGTGGCTCCCACGGGTCTGTCCCCCTTCTACGCCCTGGAACGGGCTCACAGAGTCCCAGCCAAACCACCGAAACCGGGGGCTCCTCCCCGACCTATTGTGGCTCGACTATTACACTTTCGAGACAGAGACCATATTCTCCAAAGTGCCTGCCAAAAACAAGACCTACACATCGAAAATCGCAAGGTCATGATCTTCCCAGACTTTACCAGGGAGGTGCAGCGCAGCAGAGTGTCCTTCGCCACGGTCAAGGCTAAGCTACGCCAATTACACCTGCCATACGCCATGATCTTTCCCGCCCGACTCCGGGTGGCAGACCCGGCCGGTGCTTCCTTCTTCAACTCGCCACAGGAGGCGTGGGACTGGTTCGAGGCCCGTGGCCGGACGGACCATCATGTCTCGGCTCCTGGAACCCCACAACGGAGCCCCCGCAACCATGGAGTCGGATCCGGGGCCCCTTCGCCCAGGGAACTCAGCCTGGTATGCCGCAGGCCCATGCAGGCAGTGGCGTCCCACAGTCGAGGAGGTCCTGGTTCTTCTCCAATCAGCGCTGGACTCCGATCTGACAAGTCTGAAACCTCACCCGACCGTAGTGACAATGAGAGCCTCGAAGCAGGCCTGCCGCAGGTTACGCCCCAAACGGCTGACGACCTTGTATGAGGGTTATGTTGTGCCACCACCCATGGGGGCTCCCGGGGACCCATCATCTCTATATCCATGGCGTAGTTTCTGAGAACTTATGGCCCCCCCACTACGAACTCTGAGGAACATTCATTTGACCTGGGGCTAGTTGCCTAGATCAGATACTGGGGTGGCGGCGCTATGGGACCATCAGAAAGGCACTAGTCAGGTGACCACCCCTACAACTGTCACTTGATGATGGTTTGCTCTCATAAGGTTTGGACGGGGATTCTCGTTTGGGTATCTGCCCTGGTCGGGGGAGTTGGGATTGTTACTGCATTTGGGGTTTTTTAAGGGGATCCAGGCATGTCACGGGGGGACAATTTTTTAACAGATGTGTCATGGGGGAAGGTGTTTTAGAGGTCACACATGTTGGTTTCACCAATGGGACCCCCATTAGGATTGGCTTGTCTATCCTGGAATGTGAGGGGAATGCACTCCATGACCTGATGTCATAAAATACACTCCTACTTAGTACCCAGAGGCATCCAAATCGCATTCCTTCAGGAAACACACTTGCTGGCACAAGAAGGGAAGGCATTATAACGTCGATGGAGGGGTCAGGCATATTACACTACATTGCTGCCTTGAACTGAGACTTATTGAGCTGCCTTCTGATTCATCTAACGACCATATTTATTGTTGATGAAATATATAACATGGAGCAGCATTTTTGGTCCGCAGTAATTTTTGTTTGCATTGTTGGTGTATGTATGATGTTTTTTCAGATTGCATGATGTATGAGTGAGTCACAGTATGAATTTGTTTTGATGAATGTCTGTTTGCTTGTTATGTGGGATGTACATTGTTTTCGAAATTTATTAAAGTGAAGTATTTAATGTTTGTATTAATAAATTCTGATATGTTTTGATACTTTGTTGCCAGTCGGTCAGCTCTTTAGGTGTTCAATAAAATGTGATGTATTGCACAGTTTGAAATATATAGGTTGAGATTCCCTGTTTAGAGTATATTACACTACCTACTCCGCTTTTGCGAGAGGAATTCTGATATGGGTTAGGGCCGGTGTTCCATTCCAGTGTACATCACAGCTGACTGACCCGGACGGTAGATACGTGGTGGTGTCAGGGAGGCTAGACGGTGGTGACCTCACCCTAGGAAGTATTTATGCACCCAACACAGACCAGCCAGCCTTCTTTGCTCATTTATCGGGGAAATTGGCGACCGTCCTCACGGGCTCGATTTTAATGGGGGGCGACTTCAACTGCACTTCCGACGTCACATTGGACCGCTCACACCCCCCCCTTCCTAATGCACCCGCACACAAATTGGCAGAGGCACGCCGTAGTTGGCAACAGAAATGGGGCTTAATAGACACTTGGCGGGTGCAACACCCTGACACCCGTGATTACTCATACTTTTCCACCCTTCACAAGTTGCATGTCAGACTAGACGCCATTTTAAGTTCGCCTGCTGCTCATGAGGGGATTGGGTGCAGCGAATACCTTGCCAGGACACTCTCCGATCATAATCCGGTCCTAGTGAAGTTACAATGGTCACGTGCTCGTCCGAAAATCCCCACCTGGCGACTGCGGCCTGAGGCCCTAGAAGACCAAGTCTTCCGCGCTGCGATAGGCTCAGCCATCACCACCTACTTCCAAGACAATGAGGGCACGGCCACATCCTCACTTGTAGAGTGGGACGCATGTAAAGCAGTCATCAGAGTGAGGTGCATATCTGAGATGGTTGAGGTTCAGAAGGTACTCCTTCAGGACATAAAAAGGGATGACGAACACCTACGTGACCTGGAAAAAGACAGACCTGGCAACCCAGACAGACAGCAGGAACTTCTCGAAGCTCGGGAGGCCGTAGCGACGCAAGTAGAACGCTTGCGCTGCTTCGACTACAAAAATTACATTACTCGGGCACACTTAGAGAGGGACAAGTCGGGCGCCCTTCTGGCTTGGATGGCCAACCCAGCCAGACGCGGGTCGGTGATTCTTGAGCTCCGTGACCAGAATGGGGTGCCCAGATACGACCAACAGGGTATCAATGACCTGTTTTTAACGTACTATACTGAGCTTTACAGGAGTCAGCTATCCCCCACGGACGAGGAATTACATGCCTTTACACGAGAATTAGATCTGCCAGCCTTAGATGATGACACCGCGGCCTCACTGGGGCGGGAGATAGAAATTGGGGAGGTACGGGGGGGCTATCAAGAGCATGGCCTGCAACAAAACCCCAGGTACTGATGGCCTGCCAGTTGAATTTTACCTCACTTATATAGACCTTCTGGCTCCCAAACTAGTTCAGTTATATAATGATGCCAAACGTCTGGGCAAACTACCGGTTTCCACCAGGGAAGCAGTTATTATTCCCCTGCTCAAGCCGGGCAAGCAGGCATGGGATAAGACGGCCTACCGCCCGCTTTCCATGCTCAATTTGGATTATAAAATATTAAGCAAAATTTTAGCTACCCGGTTTCTCCCCCACATGGCCACCCTGGTTCACAAAGACCAGTCCTGGTTCATCCCCACCAGAAACACAGCACTTAATGTCCGGAGGCTGCTGCGGGTCCTGGAGGCGGATACTTACTGCGCTAATGTCGCTGCGATATTCGCAGTGGACATAGAAAAAGCCTTCGACAGCCTGGAGTGGGCTTTTTTATTTCATGTGATGAGGATCATGGGACTGGGCTCTGACTTTGTGAGTTGGATGGCTCTCCTATAGGCTGATTCCACTGCCAGGGTCAGAACTGTGGGGCTCATTTCGGACGCCTGCGGTGTGGGACGGGGCACGCAATAGGGGTGTCCCCTCTCCCCGCTGCTGTTTGCCCTGGCGATGGAGCTGCTTGCGGCACAGGCTAGGTCGGGGCAAGCCTACCGAGGGCTTTATGTCCACGGACAGGTCCATCACATAGCATTATATGCTGATGACCTTTTACTTTTCCTAGCTGACGCAGGGTCGGAACTCCGGGGAGCAAAATGCCTCCTCCAGGCTCTCAGCGAAGTAGCGGGATTGAAGGTGAATTGGTCAAAATCTTGCCTGTTCCCAGCACGAGGGGACCGTGTGGGACCTCAGAGTTCAGAGGGTGTGACTTGGGAGAACCGTTGTCTATCCTATTTGGACACACAGATATACCACAGTCAGGAGGACATCCTTGAGGGTAACATTGGCAAGGCCATCAGGGGCGCTAAATCTAACTTTGAATTCTGGGGCTTCCTGCCGTTGTCTGTTGCAGGCCGAGTGGCCCTACTCAAAATGATAACCCTCCCGCGCCTATTATATTATTTTGGAACCTTGCCGGTCTGGATCCCGACAAAATTCTTCAAACAACTCTGTTCCATGATTTCGGCTTTCATCTGGGGCACAGGCAGAAGACGGGTGGCTCTCAGTACGCTCATGCGACCCAGAGCGGAGGGTGGGCTGGCGGTTCCAGATTATGAGACCTACTACATGGCAGCGCAATTCCAGTGGCTCACACAGAGGGTGGCGGACGCCACCAGGGGGGATGATGAGCACAGAGAGGACATTAGGACCCCATCATTGCTGTTCTGTATCGTTCTGCAGCTCCCGGTAGACGCTGCAACCCTAACCCTGGAACTTAATACAGTGCGAAAATGCTGGAGCAGGTATCTGCGGCGTGCCTCTCTCAAACGCCCTTATGCCAAGGAAATACCATTACTTATGTGTAGAGTTTTGCCACATGGAGGTAACTGGCAACGATTGGGGTCGTGGACGGAGCAGGGACTGACTTGCATGGGAGACCTTCATGAGGAGGGTGCCATGCTCCCGTTTCATGAGCTACAAGCCCGGTATGATATACCTGGAGGGGATTTTCTACAATATACGGCCCTCACTGCAGCTATTAGAAAACACTGGGGCGGAGGTCTGACAGAGCCGCAGACTTCCCTGGGCTGTCAGTATGTGGTGATGGCGGCTGCCACATTTAAGGCGGTCACATGTCTGTACAGGCGCATGACGGTAGAAACTCTGCTCCCCCTGACTGACCTCAAGACCAAGTGGGAGACTGACATTGGGGAAGACATCCCAGACAAGGCATGGGGGATGATAGTGGAGAGAGCCTGGAAGAGCACTAGAAATGCGTGGTTCCAACTAGTACACTTCCATATATTGCACAGGGAGTATCTCACCCCGGAAAAGTTACACAAATATTTCCCGACCCACACAGCAGCCTGCCCGAGATGCAACGCAGATAGTGCAGACTTCAAGCATATGTTATGGGACTGCTCGTTCCTTGATAGTTACTGGGAGGAGATAGCGTCAGTCCTTTCAGACCTCACTGACAGGGGAATCAACCCAACCATGGCGCACTGCATCTTACACTGATTTCCACACACATCCAAGAACAAAATTACTAGCAAATTCATCGACCTTGGCCTATTACTAGCCAAGCGAAACATCACCACACACTGGAAGGCTACACAAGGTCCCACCATAGCAAGGTGGAAAGCAGAATTCATAAAATGGGCTGAATGTGAGGGAGTGATCTGGCTGCAGTTAACGCATCAAGCCGGGAATGATAAGGCCCTGGAAGGGGCGAGAGCATGGGAAGCGCTGGTTGCTGCACTCAAAGCTCCCGAAGAGATAGATGATAGTGACCCCCTAGACGCCCTTGGCGAGGATGCAGTATAACATGCAAATAGTCCTCTGATCCCCACGACCTGCCACCTTGGATACGGGGATGGTCCTAGACAACTTCGTTGGATCACCACACCCAAAGCCATGCCCCCATTCCAACACGTCCCATTGATATGGGCTTTGACCCGTTGGCCCCTTTTGCTACCTCAACTTAGTGACACGCCTGGGGGTGGGAAGATTGGGGAGGGAGGGGGTTAGTTTGGGATAAGGTTTTGTAATAGGTGCATTTATTCACTGAGCAGTTTGCATACTTTGCATAATTTGCCTGACGGGATGGCTTGGACACTTAATTTTGCCATCTGATCTCAATGTCATGCTTGTAACTTTGTCTTCCACTGAGAGGTGTCCCCGGACCCTCTGACTGTTTTTGAGCAAATCAATAAAAATCTGTTTAAAAAAAATAAAAAATCAGTGGGGAGACGGTGGCAGGAATTGGGGGACCAGACACTGCTCAACATGACCCGACACAACAGCAACAGGGTGAGTAACGACCAGGGACTGGGGGGACGGGGGGAGATGGGCACAATGGCACACATGCACAATCAAGCGGAGCACAGTGCACACCCACAATGACTCTGGATCATGTCCCTGATCCCCTTGGCACACTGCAGCACACATAGCAACAGCACGTAGGCCCCCGTCGACTATGTACCCAGAGGAGGCCCGCCCACACATCACTTATCTCACAACCAACCCATGCACATGTGCTGAACCCAGCAAAGCTGCGGGTCCGTGAGCCACACTGACAATGCAAGTGACACTGCATGATGATTAGCATGGCTGCAGTCCGATCATCATGACATGGTGCACGCCACCACACTGAGGTGGCTGAGTGTGGACCACATCCGTAAAGGAGCAGGTCACACTCTGACACATCCACCTGCACAAACAACCCCTGACCTCAACAACACATCTGCGGACAAACCATGCCCCAGAGTCCCAACTCCCACCAAGACCCAAATTCACCCAAGTCTGCAACATCTCCTCACTGTATGGGCACAGAAGTCAAAGGCACACCACCTGAAAGGGACAAGGGGCAGCAAAATCTGAGCTACAGGGGCGACTCTCTCAAAATGCAGCACACACACATGACAGTCAGAGCACATCAGCATTGACAACAATGTGGTGAAAACTGCAACACGTTTACAACAGGACAGAGGACACAACAGGTGCCGCTTGTGTGTAGAAACTGGCCAGTCACATTTGGCATAGCAGTGAAATGTGAGATGTCAATGGACAAGTACAAACACATATCCGTGATGTTGTCGAAATGTCCACTGTCCCGCATCAAATAGGCAAATAGGCAGCTCCCCCTAAACAGTCACAATGTACATTGTCATGCAGTCTGTATGTGAACGTGTACAATGCGTCAACATACATGTGAACACAATGTAATACTGCATCTCCCCTTCACATTGCAGAGAGAGCATCAACACCTCCTGCAGAGCAGCCCCAACAACTCTTCACTGATGACGATGAGGACATCCCCAACATCGACACCGAAGTCCTCCAAGTCCTCATTGACAGCTTCGGCACCCCACCTCCAGGAGCAGGGCAGCCCAGCTGCATCGAAGAGACCCCACCCCCTGCACAGACCACACAGCAGGAAGCACCTACCACCCCGGCTGTCTCCCAGGACCCCCACAAACAACACATGGCCTTCCAACGCCGTGTGTTAGAGGTCCAGGAGAAGATGGCTGATCAGGTGCGGGTGGGGTTCGACCTCATGGCAGCCAAACTTGATGCCATACATGGGTGTCTGATTCCCATCAGGGACCACTTACAGTCCCTAAGGGACACCCACAGTCCGCTCCATGCTCTCCAACGATCCATGGCTGACATCGCTGGAGTCATGATACTGAGACAAGAACAACTGTCCAGTCACAGTGGCTCCAGCGATGTCAGCCGGGAGTTGGGACAGATGCGGGGGCTCATGGAGAACATGGAGCGGATGCAGGCGGAAAGAATGGCTGCCACGTCTGCACACCAGCGAGATGTGGCTGGGACCTTACATGCACTGCAGCACATCGTCATGGCATTGCTGCCTCAAGGCCTGGTGCAGATGAATGCTGCTGCTGCTTCTACATCCACATCTCTTCCCCCTGATGTGTCAGTGCCTCACAGTGCGGCAGGCAATCCACCTCCGGCCCCTGATGTGTCAGTGGCACACAGTGCGGCCGACATTCCACCACCACCCATGTGTGTGGCACATGTGACATCAGAGGACGAAGATGCGGGTGAATCAACCTTACTGGTAAGGAGGAGGCAGTAGCATTAATCTCCGCCATATGGCCTGTTTCTGCTTGGTTCTGCCCTTTGCATCATCACCTTCCACTGTCCCCCAATACACTCTGCGACACTCACCTTGGACCTCGACATGGACTGCCATATTCTGTTTGGTTACCAATGACACAGCAATCAGACAGCGGACTGAACTCTTCCTCTTCCGATGTACTTGTCATTCCCTGAAGGAATGACAAGTACTTCTAATGTGGACTTCTAATGTGAAGTGGGGTTTGCATGGCCCTGTACTGCTCTAGCTGCAACAATCCACTGGATGTGAATTAAACATTCAGAATCGCACAGATGTGTCATGTCTTTTATCAGTCAAGTATGAAAGTATGGATGGATGTAGGGTCAGTGATTCCCCCTTACGTCCATGTTGCTCATGTCGTGGGACTTGAGTCACAGGGTGCAACATTTCCTATTGCGGTCCGTGTGGCATAGACACTACAACAGAGACACAAGCATCAGTTACTTCCTTGTCCAGCCCAGAACTGAAGCACGCCCAGAGCCCCGGGCTCATTGTTCACACCCCTACGCTGGACTGGCATACGCCAGCCCAGCCCACTCCGCTTACGCTTACAGGTGGGGACAAAGCTACACGTCCCAGGTCTTCCCTGTAGTGATCTGCTGATCACTGGTCTAGTTGTCAGCATGCCACAGCCACTCCCTGAGGGCTGGTTTACACCCACATCACACCCATCCAGCACAGGCGTCACGGGACATGTGACCCTGCCAATAAAAGGGGCCCACCACAGCACATCCCCCACTGCTGGAGCTGACATGATGGCGTCTGCATCCACGGAACTCAGTCATGAGGGTTCCGTGACTTGCGTTGCACTGAGTTAGTGGCACCCGATGGCCTGCGTCCGGCACGGGCCTACCGGCACGTGACGATGACTTGCGTTGCACAGGGTTAGTGGCACCCGCTGCACTGCGGCTGGCAGGGGCCTATCGGCAGGTGACGATGACTTGCGTTTCACAGGGTTAGTGGCACATGAAGAGCTGTGCGGGTGTGCAGCCTGCCATGATGCATAGGCCTCGATGAGCCGTCCTGCTAATCATGCTTCGATTTGAATTGTTAGCCCGGCTGGACCGTAGTGCACGCCGAAGGCAGCAGTCAGCACACACATGGCACCACGGTGTGGTGCCGCAGGGTGCGCTGGGGGCCTGTGGCGCGGAATCCAGCGATCGGCTGAGGAGGTTGCACCGGCACGTGGTGGGCCCTCTTGGAGACACGCCAGTGGCGGCAGGTGAGTATTGAGGCATGGGTACGCAGGGGTGGCCAGTCATTGGTGGGTGGCGGACCAGTCTGGGGACCAGGGCTGGGGTGCAGCAGGCGCACAGGATCACGCAGGCACCACTGGCACACAACGAATTTTGTTGTGTGCGCTGCATCGCAAAATGCGATGCAGCGCACGCAACGAAATTAGTTTTATTTATTTAGTTGTTTACTTACCTACGTTCATCCATATTCCGGTGTTTACTACCCCCCACCCTGCCCCTCCCCTGCCCCACCTCACCGCCCCATGGAACTCCCTCCACGGGCCGCTACTGCATGTTACATGCGCCGTGAAGCGTGACATCTTTTCAAATCTGAGACTGGCCAAAAGAATCTTCACATTAGCTCCGCTGAGAAATATTTCAGTTTCCCCATTCCTACACCTGTAATTTAAAGGCAGGACTGATGTCTTGTGAACAAATCTCTCCCCTAATGCCTCATATCTGCCCACTTGAAAATGTTTCAAACAACACGTGAAATGAAACATAGAAATTGGCAGTGAGATCAATCTGTGGATTAACCATACAGCAGATGGTGTCTCAGCTACTGTGAAGTATTATAGAGATGAACAATGGTGCTATAAAGGCCACTTGGGTCCTTGGGTAGCCTAGGCTAGTACTACTTAAACAAGCATTAGTCAAGAGGACCAAAAATAATAAATAAATAAGTCCGCGAGGGACTTGCTGTGCAGTATATGACGGGACACACGGTTGAAATGATATCACTGGATTCAAGATAGCCTGGCTGATGACGGCTGTAAGCCAGAAACCAGTCCCAGGATGCTTGTTTCCGATCCAGGGAAGACATGGCTTGGCAGTTCCGGCTGGACTGTTCCCATGAGGCACAGGGTCAGGCTGATTTGCATATGGCCATGTCTGAACTGGGGTGGCGGAGTGAGCTAAAGAATGATGATGGATTAAACCCAGATCAGTTGACTGGGGGTGAGTGCTTGCAATGTTCAACACTCCGTCCATCATCCCCTTTGGTTTTGCTATGTTCGCCCTAAGTTGGCAGGGTATGCCCAGACTTGGGTCCCTTGCTCACTTTGCCACTGGATTCAAGATAGCCTGGCTGATGACGGCTGTAAGCCAGAAACCGGTCCAAGGATGCTTGTTTCCGGTCCAGGGAAGACATGGCTTGGCAGTTCGGGCTGGACTGTTCTCATGAGGCACAGGGTCAGACTGATTTGCATATGGCCATGTCTGAACTGGGGTGGCGGAGTGAGCTAAAGAATGATGATGGATTAAACCCAGATCAGTTGACTGGGGGTGAGTGCTTGCAATGTTCAACACTCCGTCCATCATCCCCTTTGGTTTTGCTATCACATTTATTAACAGCATAAATGGAGTATCACTTTTTTCATTCAAAAGGTAGTTCTGGTGCTCACACAAAAATAGTGAAGGTGCGTGAAGTGAGGGGTTGGTGACATTTTAAAAATACATCACATTGACAACCGTAGACAAAACTCCAATTAATTTAATGCAATGGCGGAGTTTTGGTTGTAGAAAGAGGTCGACGGCGTTTCGATCTCATTTGATTGAGATCATCATCAGGACGACAAGAGTGTGAGCAAGTAGAATCTACAAGGGGAGAGAACATGGTGTCAACCATAGGTCCCGGGGGTTGATGATATCATGTTATACAGAACACAGTAGATGAAGAGTAAATACAAGGATAGCCAAGGGATAGGGATCCCTGAACCGAGAAATAGTGAAACAATGAATAGCAACGAATGTACAGAAGAGGCTTATACAAATTAACATACGGCTAAATTAATCAGACAGTCAACCACATCTTTGTTGTAAGGCTTGAAGTGGAGCTGTCTCCGCACTAGATGAAGAGAAAACACAGGGATAGCCAATTGATGCTTGACCAGAGAAAATAGTGAATGTATGTACAAAAAGCCCACGCCAGTTTAGGCAAGAAGAACCGGTATGTAAGAAGCGGGGTCTCCATTGCGAGATATCAATTGGGCTGGTGAGTCAGGGTCGTTCGGAGCTCATGATCGCGATGGAATGTAAAACCAGTTCGCCGGCTGTTCAAGCGTGCGGATCGAGGGTCGCGCAGAGAGTGAGTATCTGACCACAGTCTACAGAGGGGAAGGCCACGGGGGTGGGGGGGGAACCTGCGTGGCGGAATCGCGCCGAGAGAAGGATGACCAAAGCAGCGTGGCGAAGGCCTTCTAATGGGAAAACCAGAGAGGCTCAGGGATGAGCGAGCAACTTACCGGGGTCCGGGGAGGTGCCGGGTCGCCGGCGAGCCCGGGAGGGGAAACAAATACCGAGTAGTTCAAGGGGCACCCGAAATTTCTGGGGAAACAAGGGAGTGGGGTTAGACAAAACGGACTGCAGGGGTTGTTGAACAAGGCAGCACCACACCAGGGGAAGACTTACGGAGGGTCCGCTGTAGAGTGTGGAGTGTGGAGGAGCGTCGGATGAATCGGAGTACTTCCTCATGGGTCGGGTGGGTAGGAGAGTCGGTTGGGTCTGAACTCTTCCTCATGGGGAGGGGCGGGGAAGGAGCCTAATAAGCCAAGTCGCTAGGACGCACGGGGGAAGTGCGCATGCGCAGTGAACACCTGGCCTAGGACGGCGGCCATCTTGGGGAGGAGGAGGAATCCTCGTGAAGGATAAATAGCACAAAAGTGATTGCACTGTAGCTTTGTCGGCCAACCACGGATAGTGTGGTCAAGCGGAGGGTGGAAAAAAGAAGAAGCACTCTTGCTGAAAACGAAGGCAAGGACAGTCAAGGAGCCTTCTAGAATAGGCGCAAGAGGGGTGCTGAAGAGATTAAAGGAATAGTTAGGGAGATAAAACTGCAAAGTTTCATAAAATAACCAATGTACAGTGATATTTACATATTTACAATTACAGTGTAAGCAACATAGAATTATATTAGCTAGACATTACAAAATCATATTCCACTCCTCGAGTGTGTTAAGTCCATTTTCGATAGATCTGCATTTGAACATCCATTTGCATTCCAATTTGTTGAGGATTGCTTGTTGATCACCGCCTCTGCTATTTGGGCGTACCATGTCGATCACTTGCCAACTGAGATCTGATTCGGAATGTCCTTTCTCAAGAAAGTGCTCGACAATTGGTGCAGTGGTCACTTTGCAACGTATTCTGCGAAGGGCAATTTCTCTAAATGCTCAATGCTTAACATTATGTATGTCCCATATTTTATTGCTATTATTTTCTGTGAGCATGTTCAATTACAAGGCAAAAATAAATCAGTCACATTCAGGTATTTCCAGGGCATGGGACTAGATTTAAGAATTCTGCAATGTCCAGCTTAATTACATAATCGATCTAAGCTGACTTTGCATGTGCTGAAAGAGGGACATGTCACTTTGTATAATGTCAGTTTCTAAGGACACAATGTTATTCAGAGAATAAATCCTAGTTGATAATGTTGTCATGCCATTATCAACAACAGCCAAAGCCTTTTCCAAATTAGCCCTGTCAATTTCTCGCATGAGTTCAGCAGCTTGTTGCTAAGAAACTTTCCTAAGTTCATTGTATATGGCATATAGAAAGAGTTTATGATGTGGGGATCTAGGACCAAACCAGAAATTCTGTAAATCCATGTCATCAGAAAGGAGAGATAAGTGTTTCTTAAGTGCATCTGAAGTTGAATGTTGTAACCATTGCTGGCATTACTCCCCACACTGTAGGTAGTAACTACTCCAGAGTGTTGTGTCTGCACATAATGAGGGTCTGATCTGTTTATTTTGAAACCCTATGTGTTGTTTAAAAAGTGTGCATGACAACCATTAGTGCCTAATGGCCACACTACCCATCCATCGGAATTGGAATGTGAAGAATTGTAAATACCATTCTGCATCATGTTGGTTAACTGTTCCTCTGTAAAATTTGTAAAATGTTGCCAATTATAATAACGTGCAATGGAGGGAATGTTTGGTGTATTCATGTATTTAATTTTAGCCAAACACAGGCATGTTGTGTGCTGTACTGTCTTGTTGAAGAAAATCATTTGTCTTGGGATGAGACATGCTCAGTCTTTGCCAAAATTTATAACCTTTTACAGACAATTAGGAAATAAAGAAAGCCCACTAAACCAAACTTGTTTCAGTCAACATAATCTTCTTTGCTGGGGAAGGGGTCATTTAAAATAATAGGAAACTGGGTCTACTGGGTTGTTGACAGAAAAATATTAAAACTTCTGCAGGTATGTTTTTAATCTACCCACTGATGTTGTCAGGCAGTGTTCCCATTGTGTGCAATTAAAAACTGCATGCAGGGTACTAGCTTTGTATAAATAATGGTGTGCATAATGATGATAATAGAACATTTCAGCATAATTTGTGAAGGTACTGTACATATCTTCAGATTTAAATACAGTGTAATGTTCTAATTCAGAAAACATAGAATACACAGAGTTAACATCCCAATCATCTGACAAACTGCTAGGAGCAATAACATCACTTATTTATACTTTAAATACAAAAAGGATCAGTAGTGTTTCTTTAGGAACAAAGTATCAAATAGGACCTTATCCTAAATAATGCTATCTGAGACGAGAAATGCATAAATGTTCACAAGGGACAGGTTTCATTGCACTTTATATGTTGAAGAATGAGGCGTCAATACCTCTCCTACCAGTTTGACCCTAGAGCATTCTGGGACATAATGTCCATTTAGGAACAAATGGAATACTGTCACAAATCCAATCCAAAAGAAGAGGAAGAGCAGTGAAATGACAATCCAAATATATATTCAAGATGAAATCAGGTAAGTCTGTTTTAGTCAAAAAATAAATGCACAAATCCCATGCAATTGTGTGTCTGACAAATCCGAAGAATAGTCATCAACGTCAGCAAAATAGCCAGTGGCAATCTGTGCAAAAACAGGGACCTCATGGGGCAATGTAGAACTGGTAGACATCTCCAAAGGTGGATCATAATTAGGGGTCCCGGATTTATGGTATTTATTTTTGGGACATTTCCATCTGTATTTATACATATTTATTTTTTGATAATTTTATCTGTATTTATCCATATTTATTTTGGGTTTTGTGGAGAATTGAAGCCGAAATTAGTATATTTCTACATTTATTTAACCGATAAATATGCCCTCATGCTTGAATGCCTGCCAGGTTTCAATGCTGTGAACATCCGCAGAAGATAAATCATTGCACTTTTATGAAAATATGCAAATTGCAGCATCAATCTTGTGCATATCAGCTGCTGTTAAATCCTCTTTACTAAAATTCCTTTCTTTTTTTAACCCCTTTACCTATCAATCCACACAGCTATTGGCCTGGCACTTATGGCAGACAGTATTTAGAATTACTCAAAAAGCAACCCAATTTCCGGTTGTATCCGCATTTAAAAATAAATACAGACAAGAAAACAAATGTTTTCTCTCTGTATTTATCTGTAAAAATCAGTAAAAAAGGAAAACAGGGAGCCTTAATCATAATAAACAATTTTGTTGTAAGAAATGGCAGTCAAAGACTGTGAGTTCACATATGGTGAGTGTGTGGTGTTAACAGTAGTAGCTGGAAGAAGTAAAACGTCAGTATCTGATATCTCCAGCTGGAGAGTAACACATTCTGTATTATTTAATACGTGTAGATGTATTTCCTGTATGGTAGTGAGAGGAGACAGGTAACTACTCAGAAGTCCTCATGGCCTACTATGTATGAGATCAATTGAGACAAATCTTCTGTTTTTACAACCAGCAAGAGGCGGCAAAAGTACTGTTCTGCTGAACTCAACTGCCAGGACTGGCCCCGGTGCTCTGTATGATGGGCCAAATTCCTTCTTATCGACAATATTCTCACAAACTAGATCTCCAATCTTTGGAAACCAGCCATGAGTTGCTGGTTGCACCTTAACTTCTTCATTGGTAGAACGTTTGGATTGTTGATTAGAGCGGTCATCTT
The DNA here is from genome assembly GCA_963921515.1 of Calotriton arnoldi. Lineage (NCBI taxonomy): Eukaryota > Metazoa > Chordata > Amphibia > Caudata > Salamandridae > Calotriton > Calotriton arnoldi. The sequence goes on from CAWUFW010001152.1 coordinate 2,555,314, forward strand.
GGAAGTCTTGGAGTTTCTGTAAGACAGTGAAATGTTCATTGATGTCAACAGCCATAACCAGGGTGCCCATGGTATGCATATAAGCCCTAGAGGCAAACGCTGGTCCCTGATCTGAGTGAAATGAGCTACTGCATATGTCTCGAAGAAGACTTGCAGACCTTTTATAACAGTTTGTGTATCAGCCGATCACTGTGGCCACACCCGTAGCAATCTAGAACATGAACCCAGAGCTAATAGAATGCATTTAAAGGAACCATTTGAGTTTAGAGGTCCTCAGTGATTGAGATAACGACAAGCCAAATGTTTGTTTCAGACAAAGAGAGGTGCCTGAGGTGAGCGTGCTATGGTGGAAGCTTTTATTTGTTGACCAATGTCACAACTAAGGACATCCCATTAAGTCTGTTTCTAGAAACCATGCCACCAATAGTGTTGCTGTAGTAGTGAAACGGTAGGCGCCACACCTGCGCAGGCAGAAGCTAACCCCTCATGAGCAGCTATAATTAATTCTAGCCTGCAGTCTGAATTTGATATCACTCAATCCCCATTCTGTGAATACGAGCAAAAGGTATGTTTTGTGCACTCAGTCGGTAGGAGTATTTTGCTGGATATTATTTTAGGTAATGGAGTGCCAGAGCGTGAAGTAGTGACAGCTACCAAGATGTCTCCATCCACTCTCATATTGGAATGAGTAGCTGAAGCTATGACAGCAGACTGAACTGTGCCTTTGCGCCTTCATCAGCTAGTGAATTCCCAGCAATGTGTATTCCAGTATGTTAGTGCCTCAATTGATGAATTATATGAACCTGTGGCAAACATTCTTTTAAATGTGCCACCTTTGCCCAGAGCAGATTCTGTTTGTTAGTATTCTCTTTTAAGTCTCTGAATCTATTCAGGTGCCAGTAGTGTAAGTGCTAATTAGACAACTGGAGACAATAATGCGAATCACACACTATAAGTGTGGTGAATTCAGAATTGGTATTTTCTAGTACCAGAATCAGAGCTTTGAGTTCAGCCAGCTGTGCAGTAAATCACCTAGAGATTAGGGAAAGTTCTTTTGAGGCTGGAATACTCCATCCCTCATCACTCCATGTACCGCTGGGCAAGCTGGCGAGTATTGTTTTATTCCTACTGTGGGCTGGGCTGAACCAGCAGTGTAGATCATACTGGTAAAGAAGCAAAACATCCCTGGGCACAGGGTATTCTTGTTCATACTGTAGGAATTCTTGTGTTTGTAGAGTAGCTGTTGAGCAGGTGGCCCACTGTATCCATCTAGGATGTAAAACTATCACGTTAGGAACACTGGCTTTTGTGACAGCCTCTAAGGCTGGAATGGGAGTAACCACAATTATGCGTTTTCCCTGAGTCAATAATCATTCCTTTATAACAGTCGTCAGAACTGCAGTCAATATTTTTCTGTAGGTGCACAAAGCATTTCAGCATTGGAATATAAATGGGATTTAAATGTAATCGGTACAGTATCACCTTTATTGAAAGTGACATATGTGTATCCAGTGGTTCCGGCAATTATGTGCATCACCAAATTGATGGTGTTAACACATGTGTAAACGTTTAGATGAAAGCATGTCTGTTTGCAGTGTTCTCGGAATATGTGTATGTTCTGGTGTCCAACGTGTGCTTGAGAAATCTGGATGTATTAGTTCATAAAACAGTTTCAACCATTGTGCATAATCTGGTATGTATGGTCTATCAAAGTTGAGAAAGCCCAAAAGTGATAATAGCTTTTTTATTGTATTTGGTGGTTTTAAGAGCGCACATTCCTCTAAGAAATGTGGTGCTAAGCTTTTGCCTTTATTCAGCTCATATTCCAGGAACAGGACACTGAGATAGGCAATTTTTGTTTTTTGGAAGTTCAATTCGCAGCCATATTCAGCAAATCCCACAACAATTCAATCTACTCTGGCTAGATGTAAGCTCAAGTCATCATCCATAAGGTATATGTCATCGACATAGGACAATGCTTCTCGATCAATTTCTTATAGAATTGATGTTACACAGGCAGAGAACAAGCTTGGGCTGTTCTCATACCCCTGACGGGGATGAACAAAATCTTTTTTGCGACCCTAATTGAATAAATGTGGTTAAATCCCAGCTTTCAGGCACTATGTTTTGGCAGAAAAAGCCATTTGAAATGTCTAATGTTGTATTGTATTTTTTGTGCACAATATTGTTCATTATTTTATTAGTGCTGAGCTGTGTGAATTTTGTTTTGCAAATGTGCAAACAAAGAACCGAGTGTTGCTGGCAAGTGTTGATGCAGAAATAGATATGTTCCCTCACCGCGCACTGCGTTAAAAATGACTTCTGTTTGTTTGCTTTCCCTCTTCTTAAAGACGCACTTGGCAACACTGGTACAGGAAAATTCAACGCTGAAAAACAAAGCTACATTCTACTGTGTGTACTGACAAATTAAGCCTTTAATCTGATGAATTAAGTAAAACGACACAAACCTTTAGGAGAAAACTTCAATTAAAGGAATGTTTTCTACAGTAAACCCAGGAATTGAAAACCTGACAATAATCACTTTCAAGGATTAAACAGAGTGTTCATCGTAAGCTTCAGTTAAAAATGCCCGCAAACACAGTAGACATGCTGGAAACTCACGTAAGTCGCACTATGAACCAATGCCTTTTGAAAAACACAATGAAGAATAAGTCAGTTTTTTTTTAACCTTGAGTATCTTTTTGCTTTTTTCATTTGCTGTTACAGTTTCAACTTAACTACATAGGACACTGACAGAAGACATGCCATAATAGAGGCAACTAAATCAACTATGCGGGCTCTATTTGAATGAGAAATGCTCATAAAAACGATGAGAATCTCATAAAGCAGTCTTTTTCATTAAATTTCTTTTCAGTTGTACTCAGTCTTGGTCCTGAGGGGCGCTCAAAATGACAGGGTTCGAAACGCGTTGACCTCTATGCATTAGGGAGGTGTTGGACTTTTCAGCTTCATATAGGTGACCCTTATTGTAAAATTAGGTACCTTGTTTTGGTACAATTCATTTGTTGTTACAACCTCTGTACAAGCTCAAACCTAGGAGTTGGACAACTGGGAAACTATAGAGATCTCCTTCAGTTTGGACTGGTATATTTTATAAGTATTATGCACTGTTAAAAAATGCAAAATTAGTTCAAACAAAGATTAAAAATGTTTTATGTATATGGTACGAGGTCAAGTTAATAATATTTCTTGACCATTAAAGACTGAATTGTTGCGTTGGTTAAATAATTTCAGACAAGGTAAATTATTGTTATTGTATGTTTGAAGTGGTCCAACCTTACTGATAAAATAGACCCAACCCCTTAGTACAGAGTTTTAGAAAATGGACATTTCTCTGCTCTTACTGCTCTGTGTCTCCAATACACATCTGGGGTGGTTTTCAGCTACACTTTGTGAATTCCCTCAACACGGCCACAAACACAGGATGGGTAGGTGTGTCTGAGAACTCATCTGCATTCATCTGCATTCTGATAGCTCTTCCTGGGTAGGAGGAGAGGGGGAGCTGACCCTTACACCTGAATAAGCTAAACATAAACGTTGTATATTGTGGGGAAAGATCACACATTGGTTAGTATCACAATGCATGCTTAAATTAGTCACTGGTATATAAGTATGATTTTAAAGTACACAATTTATTTGCTTAATGGTGGCGTAATAATCTTCACTCCTAACACTTAATACCTAAAATACTTATTACTTATTACTAATACTTAAAACTAAAAGAAAAAGAACAGAATCACCAAGATTTTAAACGGCAAAAAAGTAACAACTAAAATACAAACAATCTTGCTATAGTCTTCCATTTGTTTTGAACAGTGTGGCTGCATTCCTTATTTACTGTGCAGTCCACATTGGAAGTAGTCCTTTGAAATGTGTCACATACAGGACAATCCTGTTCTCAGTTTATTGGTTATGTGTCCATAAAGTTATTTAGCATATTCAAGATTGGATGACTCCTCCGAAGGAAAATGTGGATGAGTTTCAGCCCCTCGTTAGTATGGGCTTCCTCAGGACTTTGGAAGCAGGAAGTACCTATTGACCAGATAATATGTGCAACATAAAATCACTGTTGGTGCTATACATAAACCTGCACCTTCTGTGAAGAACCAAGCAAGGATACCTTTAGGTGTAATCCATGGAGAGCCAACATTAATCATTAAAATGCAGATCACGAAATACTTTCACGCTGCTTATACCATCTAAGACAAGAACTGATATTGTGATAAAGGTCTGCTGCTATTAGTGTGTCCCTATTGGAAATGCAACCTGTTATTCGAAGTGCCCTTCAATGCTGTAAAGTGCTTTGTGCTCAGCCATGCTCATATTTCACGGTGCATAAATATCAGTGGATGGAGCATTCTTAATTGGAAGTGCACAAGTAAAAGATTGCACACCTTATCTCTAGCAGTATATGTAAGAAAGTCACCTTTTGCACCATATAGCTGAATGTGCTATTGGTGCTTTGCTGAAATGCTGTTCAGGGCACTGCTTCGCTTCACTGTAACGAGAAACAGAGTCTCTCACTACCTGTGGCTTAGTCTAGAATTGATTGCTCGAGTTGGAGAAAACAAACACGAGTGCCCCAAACCGTGCGGACAAAGGCTCACTTAGGTGGCTGGTACAGGAGTTAATCGGAGTTGGACCTGCAAAGAAAAAGTGATCGCATAGTCAGCTGTCAAGCGGCATGCCTGAGTGCCATGTATGGCATTATGACAGCATCCAAAGTCAGGTTGCAACTGGACTTACTAGTATGGCTGGAAGGAGTGAAGTTCTTTGTCCACTTGTTCCGGGTTCCCGGCTGTTCTGGGATTTAATAGGAGTGGGAGCTGTAATGAAAAATGATTGCATGGTCAGCGGTCAAAGAGCACTCATAGGTTTGAGGCACTGTGACCAGGTACATAGACAGGCTATAATGGACTTACTTGTCTGTCTGTAAGTGGCGAACTACTTTTTCCACTTGGGCAGGTCCCTGTGTTGCTGTCTTTGCCAAAAGGTGCAGTGATCGCATTGGCACCTGCATTGCAAAAATGCCACATTCGTGGCTACTGTTCGTTGCGTGCCGCCGACGTGTGTGCTATGATTCACAAAGTGCCATGCAGGTCTCGCGCTATAGTGTTGAAACTATCGGTCAGATTTAAATGTCTCAGGTGAAATCAAGCTTTTCAATGCATGCCATTGGCCAGGTAGCTGTGGGGTTATCAGGGAGTGCCTATCAGTAGATTCTCGACTACATTAGGTGTGTGTGTTTTATGGTACTCAGTGGCAGAGACGTGATGAATAATCATTTATTGCAACATACACCCAACAAGGGGGACTATCATCTTAAGTGCTCTGAAACCAAATCATGTGGCACATAGCCCATTGTTTAATTGAGCACCCGAAAGTGGGACTTAAATGTTCTTGACATATATCAGTCACTTGTACATAGAATACATGAAGTCTATGTTGTCTGACGGAAACATACATGTAAATATTCAAGCGCATTGTAAAAATAGAATTAAGTTACATAGCAATCATGTTGATCCGAATTGGATCATGTTTTCAAATTAAAGACCACATCTAATACAAGTCATTAAGCCCATGTGAGGAAGTCCTGGGCCTCTCTATCATCATGGCTTCTGTCTTGTTCTGCACCGATTTAAGGGGCCTTCCTCTGTAGTTTCTTTGGACTACAAAAATAACTGACCAAAGAATGCAGTTTTCTGAGTGAATGAAATTTTTGTAGCGTTCTACAAGGGGTGTGCCTGGCACTGAACATCTGACTCTAGATCTGTGTATCATCTTTCCATATTTTGGGGCAAGCAATGTCTCTCTAGGCGTAAACCAGGCTCTTTTGGATGCAGCCTTGACTTATTTATTAGGGTACCCTCTGCTGACCAACTTATTCATCAAAGTGTTGGTGCTCTCAAAGAAGTAATTTCTATTTGAATAATTCCTCCTGATATGGAGAAATTGTTCATATGTCAGGTTCTCTTTCAGGGTGCCAGGGTGTCCACTGGAAAAGTGTTAAAGGGTGTTGCGGTCAATAGGCTTGGTGTATAGGCTGACTTCTATGTTCCCTTCCTTTCCTTTTATCCATAGATCTAGAAAGTTAACTCTATTGGTGTCACAAGACATATTGAAATTGAGATCCGCTGTTCTTTGGTTCAATGACTCATGGAGTGCTATAAGTGTGTGTTTTTCTCCTTTCCACATCATATGCACATTGTTGATGTATCGAAACCAGTGCCTAATGTTGGTTCTGTATGGATTATCATTGTTATAAACCCACTTTCCTCCAAGCATGGTTTTTGTTTGGATGAGCTACGTATCCTGGCCAAGCAGAAACCAGAATCCTAGTCAGGGTAAGTTAGATACACAACATGAATTAACCTGTGCCCACCCTCTGGTAATTTGGCTCAGAGCAGGCAGGTTTAACTTAAGAGGCAATGTGTAAAGTATTTGCGCAACACTTCAAACAGTGACACAGTGAAAACACCACAAAAAGACTCCACACCAGGTCCGAAACAATAGATCAGAACTTTATAAATAAAACAAGATCAAAACGACAAAAACCCAATAAGTAGAAGTCAAGATATGAATTTTTAAAGATTAAAAGTAAAAATAGCGCTGGACCATGGCAAAGTCAAGAGGTCAGAACAACCACAATGGAGCACTGGCCGGACACTAAAATCACGCAAGGCCTGCTGAACAAAAGTACCTTGATCCTGATCGCAACAGCGAGATGTGGGGTGCAGCCGCGCGATGCATCAGTTTCGATCTCGCAGTTGAGGTGATACGTTGATTTTTTCCAGTCAACGTTGGGGATAGGCCGGGTCCAAAGACAAAGCACTGGTTCCGAGATGTGTTGGTTCCAAAACTGATGCACCGGGTTTTACCATGCAGTCGAGGGGATGAATCGATCATCTCTCTGCAGTGGAGGTGAACCGGTTGTTCTGATGCGTCAGTTCTGAAGGCCATGTGCTGGTCTCAAGTGCGATGTGCCCGTTCGGTTCCTGCAACAGTGGAGATTTGTTGATTCTGCTTCATGCAGCAGAGGATGCGCCAGTTCCACTGGAGCAGGTACCTGGATCCACTTCCAAAGGACTAGGCACAGGAGCAGGGGGTAAGACTTTGTTATCCCTGAGTCTTAAAACAGAAGGCAAGCCAGCATACACTTGGAGATCCCTCTGTGTTTAAGCAAGATTCTAGTTCTTCTTCAGCAGAGCAGAGGGTAGCAGTCAGCAGGGTAGCACACCAGAAAAGCAGTTCTTCCAGAGCAGCAGTCCAGCAGAGTGGCAGTCCTTGTAGTGGCACAGCAGTCCTTCCACCTGGCAGAGTTTCTTCACAGATCTAGTAGTGTTTGATTTGGTGGGGTCAGAGACCCAGTACTTATACCCAGTTTTGCCTTTCGAAGTGGAGGTGACTTCAAAGAGGGGCTTTGACGTGCACCGAGGTCTGCCCTCGCAGCTCTGGCTCCAGACTCACTACAGGCGGTATGTAGTCCTTGAAGTGGGGAAAGTGCACTGCCTATTCAGGTGTAAGTGTAAGTTCCTTTCTCCCATCTGGCCAGAACGACCATTGAGGATGTGGATGGCCACTCAGTCACACCTAACCTCCCTTTGTGTGTGGCTCTCTAGAAGAAATGCAAAAAGTACAGCTGTCACGCACCCCAGATTTGTATTGGAGACAGGCTACAGGCACACAGAAATAAGAGCAGAGAAATGCCATCTTTCTAAAAGTATCATTTCTAAAATAGTGATGATAAATACAACTTTGCCAGCAAAGAGGATTTATCATTACCATTCAAATTATATGAAACATGACAGGGCCACTCCTTCTCAATTAGGAATTACAGCTTATAAGTGTAATACAGAATTCCCAAGGTTAATCTATGAGAGAGGTAAGCCTCACAGTAGGGAAAAACTAATCTGAGTGCTTTTCCCTATCAGGATATGCAAAACTTAAAAGCAGATGTTCTACAGAGCACCCTGCCCTATGGACTACAAAGGACCTACTTTAGGGGTGACATATATATAATAAAAGGGGAGTTTAAGGCTTGGCAAGGGCTTTTAACTGCCAAGTTGACATGGCAGTAAACCTGCTCGCACAGATTCTGCAGAGGCAGGCCTGAGATATGTTTAAAGTGCTACTTGTGTGGGTGGCAAAATCAGTGCTGCAGGGGCCCACTAGTAGCATTTAATTTACAGGTTCTGGGCACATGTAGTGCACTCTGGTAGGAACTTAAAGATAAATGAAATATACCAATTGTGGATAAGTCAATCAAACCATGGAGTTGCACATGCACTTTAGCACTGGTTTGCAGTGGTAAAGTGCCCAGAGTCCTAAGGCCAACAAAAGAAATCAGCAAAAAGGTGAGGCAAACAGGCAAAATGTTTTGGGAAGACCACTGTGAGGCTTTCAGGTATATCAATGTCATACTGATACTCCTACCTATTCCTACTTATACTATTGAGAGCATAGTGAGAGTGGTGTCTGCCATATCGCTTGGGATGCCAAAACTTATCAAAACTCTGTAGAATGTATCAGGAAGCCAGTCTGGTGTAGAACAGGCTGCATTCCTTTGCAGGATAGAGATTTGAGTCAGCAGGGCTGGACCTCAGTCACTGGCGAACATTCCAGGATAATACATAGAAGTGCTCCTCTGAGGAACCTTAACTCAGAGTCAGTTTATATATTCAAAGCCTGGTTCCATTTGCACTGTGTCAGAGGTGCAATGCTGATATGATTTTTTGCCTTTCAGAGCTGTCTCCAACCAGACAACAAAATGCAAGGGCAATGTGCTCAGTGTTCTTTAGCCTTGGACATAATGTACAAGTGCCATGATAAATGCTTATGAAGAAATGTACTTGCAAGCAGAACATTTTCTGAGTATGTTATCATATACGTGCAAAGCATATAAAAAGTCAACATCTAAAAAGGATGTAAAATTGAAACATGTACGTCAAAATGGAAGATTTTGTGTACGGGCCCTGTTGAAGCCCACAACATTCCCAAACAAGGAGGACAAAATATTAAGAAGTAAAAATATGTGGTGGGGCTCGAGGGGTCAGAGCCCACTATCTTACCTGACCCTGCCATTAGGGTAGAGCCAAATACACTTTTGAAAATTAATCTTTCTTGACTGATGCACCACAAATAATCAGTACTTGAGGATTTATAAAACATAATGACATATATCTGTTGTCACACCCTAGTCTCCTCACCTTCTTCCATTTTCATCTATAAACCCAAAACTACACTAACAGTTTGCAGGAAGCACAACTAAATTGGTGATCTAATTTTTGCCATACTGTAGGCACACCAATTGGACATTAATTAGTACCTCTGTCTTGTCACAGCATTGAGGTCTAATATTTTGGATTAGTATTGCCTAATTGGATTTATACTGGCATATTTGGCCAGTCTGATAAAACGTTCACTCCCTAGATACTAAACTAAAACTTTGTTTCACTGAGTCTAGTCAGTTACACAGATTTCTCCCCCAGTAGCGGTCGGTGGTGGGAGTGCCGCTGGGCGCTGACGTGGGGCGGGGGAGGGGCAGGGTGGGGGGTAGTAAACTACGGATTACAGGCGATTACAGGTAAGTACACATATAAATAAATAAAACGATTTCGTTCTCGCGCTGCATCGCCAAATGTGATGCAGCGCGAGAAACGAAATTCGTTTTATTTATTTATATGTGTACTTACCTGTAATCGCCCGTAATCCGTAGTTTACTACCCCCCACCCTGCCCCTCCCCCGCCCCTGTCAGCGCCCGGCGGCACTCCCACCACCGACCGCTACTGTTCTCCCCACCGGTACTTAACCAACCTGATCTAGCAGGAATCTTTGAACTGTAGGTTGGAGTTAGCATTAGTAGACAATGTCTGCTTTGAGGACTGCTAAGAGGCTTATCCTCCCCTTCCCCAACCCAACTAGTCTAATATTAATTCCCTAGCTTTTAAATATAGATCCCACAACTTATTGGCAAGGAAAATTCAAATAAATGCTGAAGAGTAAGATCAGCTGTTACTAATAGTATCCAGATCTACAAAGTTCATTGCTCAAAGCTATAACAATGGTGATAAGGAGAGTCTAAAAATGCTCTTTCTACAGAGCAGAGGTGGTCCCACTTACATTGGATAGAAAATGTGAGTGTCTTACCATAACACCGAATATCCAGTGGGGGGAGGCAAAACAAGGGATATGTGATAATAGAAGTGAGGAGGTAAAGCATCTTTTGAGAAATCATTACAAAAACAAGAGACGAAATAAGTTACCCCGAGACATAATCAGAAGAAAGATAGAGGTAAGGAGAGAATCTAGAGATTAATGCTCAAAGCAAATGGTAAAGGATCATCCATGAATGAATCCTTCCCAGGTTCTGTTTTAAGGAAAATCCATACAGACTCAAAGTATCTTTATGAATGCCTTTCTATGTAGGAAAGGTATACCATGGTAAGTCCTGTCATATTAAAAAAAATGAGCCAGATAGCCCAGAAGGAGGCTGCTGTAGATACCACCACCATTCCATCCAGAGATGCGATTCTACAGAAAGTCCAAACCAAAACACCACATGCCAACATGTATATCAAATTGTTAATCCTTGTGGAGGAGAAGTAAAAGTAGACTGTCAGGGTAAAGAAGACCTGTGCTAAAGGCACAATGCATAAAAAAGCCCCTGCAAGTGTTACCATCACCTGGAAAGCCATTAATCAATCTTAGGTAAGGAACATACTAACCAAGTGAACACAAGTGAGAACATAAAGTCAGCTGAGCTCATCTCAACAACGTATTGCAATAATTCCTTAGCCAAAAACGTGAGTCATGAACATCTAGTTTAGTCAACAAGGGACTCTGAACATTAAGCAGAGTAAACAGCAAGCAATTGAATACCACTGCCCACCCATTTTTTCCACCCCCGTCGCATAATCATCTTAATCCAATGAAGGTAGTGCTATATAAAAATCTAATTTTGTTCAACAGAGGACAAGCTTAAAGACAAATGGAATAAAATCATTTTCAATATTCCAAGCGTTATGTGTCCGAAAACATGGGATGACCGCTTTGCCAAATAAGTTAGCCAAGGTTCTGGCCATTGGGCTGTGCACTTTGATCTGCGAGTTACTCTACTTCTCACAGGTAAGCTGTGTAATGGAATACTCTTTCTATACAACTTACATCAGCTACTCCAGCAGGTGCCGTGCAGAATTATAGTAAATAATAAATATCTTTGAATGTTTGCTGGTGTAGACTGGGGCTTTCTGATTAAGGTAGTGGAAAGAGTGAATTTGGATTCCAACTTTACAGTGAAGGTGAAATGGCTATGTGCTTCTCCTACTTCCTAGATGAACTGATGTTGCATCATACCTGATTCCTTTCAGACAAACAGTGGCACATGTCAAGGATATCCCCTGCAGCAGCTTCTTTTCATCCTTGCTTTAGAAAAAGCAGTGACTAACAGACAATCTTGTGCCATCTCTAAAATAAAAAAGACTGATGGGACACACATACTCAATCTGTTTGCAGTTGACATACTTACGAACATGTTCCAACGAGACACTTTAATCCCAGCTCTAGGTCGTACCATACTGTTCTTGCCAACCTTTTCCGGGTACAAAATAAACTGGCATAAGTCTGGGGTCCGCCCGTGAAAAAATATTCCACAGCATGTTTGTTAAAGGCCATTCACAATGGTCACAAAGATTCTCAGATACACAGGCTTTCTACATAACACAGCTTCCAAGAGGTACTTGTTATCTATCAGAAAGGGGGGGATTGAACCACATAAGTCTCAGTACCAGAGTCTCAGAATTGTTTGTCTCGGAGACCCTCAACAACACGATCACAGACTGCGGTATATGTAATCTCCGCTTAGTGTGGTTAGGTGGATAGCGTCATCATTGGGTCTTCTCACTTGAGTGTCCCATTCTACAAGTGACATCAAAAGCTCCACTAGGAGGGAGAATGTCTGGTAGTTGACAGTGGTGAGTGGATTAAAATTATCTCCTGACCTTTAGGTGAATCTTTATTGGGGGAAAAGATTAGGATAGGGATAAGTCTAAAAACAAAGCAGTGTTTAGTGGATGAGTCTATGGTCCACGACACCTAGTGGTCGGGTCGACATATTTCAGCCTGGACCAGCTCTTACGGGTCTATGGCCTCAATGATTCAAATCCCCACAATATCAGTACCCAATTTTGGAAGAAATACATTGACGGTATTTTTATAGTCTAGAAGGGCTCATCTGACAACATTCTGGACTTTTTAGGATGGCTAAACACCCGTGATGAATTTCTCAAATTCACGTGCACAACGCACAACAACACGCTTGATTTTTTAGACGTTACCATCTTTGCTGACGGCATCGAGCTTAAAACTAAGAGACATTTTATAAACCAACTGCCAAGAATAGCCTTCTCTCCTTCAAAAGCTTTCACCCACGCCCACTATGGGAGAACCTCCCCTATAGCCAGTTCTTACGAATATGACGCAACTGTAGCAATATAGAGGATTATAAAATCAAGCTTCAGCACTACAGGAAAAACTGAGGGTGAGGGATTACCCCAACCAGATTATCAACAAGTGCTAAAAGAGAGTCAGGAATCAGAACAGGGATAACCTCCTGGAACAAACAGAGAACACAATGGAAAATGACATCCTCATATGTGTGACCGCCTACTGCACAGTGTCCAACAGCATTAGGAAAGCCATCAACAAATATTGGCACATTAGAACATCTGGATCTTTAAAATGGCCAAAGCCTAGATTTGCCCACAAAAGGAGTAAAAACATCAAAGATCTCTTGGTACATGCAGGATCCCCTAAAAACAAATACGATGCTCACAACTTGGAGCCTGCCACCTGATGCAGGACATTACCCCTGCGGGTCATGTGCAGTGTGCCTTTTGACAAAAGTAACAAAAACCTTCACATTGAGCAAGAACTTGGAGTGGACTCTAAAACGACACACAAATTGGAACACCACACACACCATATACATGAGCACATGTCCATGCAGACTAAGATACATAGGAATGACTTGCCGCAATGTCAAAACACGGATTGGAGAACGCCATAGCAATATCAGATGCAAGAAAGCCACCAGAAGGATGAGTAACCACTTTCTTACTTCTCAGCATACAGCCAACGAACTTGAATGGGATATTTTGGAAACACTGGATGAGACAGACGGAGATGCTGAATGCACTCTCTTTCAAAAAGAACAAAGATGGGTCTACTGTCTTAGAATCTTTGATATAGGACTAAATGAGAATGTCCCCTGCTTAGCGTTTGGTCAGTAATAATAATAATATGTACTTTTATGATATTTATATATGTATGAGCCATCAAGACTAGTGACAATAACCTTTAAGTTTGGAGACATCATCCCCACAGCTTCTACTACCAGTAAAGTATGACCATATACTGACAACAGTGACCTTTGCTCTTGGATCCACAAGCAAATACTAACACGCATAACATCATATCATAAACCTGAGAGACATCAGTTAACCTTACAGTATTCCACAGATAATGTTTGCGAATCTCTACTCTTGAAGGTAAGCTTTAAATTACATAAGTGATTTCCATCACCATGAAACTTGATTCCTACGGTTCACCACCATCAGCAATGGGTGACCGTATGTTGACACCGGTTACATTAGCTCTATTCCTTTTCTGCTCCTGACTCTACAAATTAACATACATGTACATTGCATGCCTAAATATAAGAAACACAAGTTAACACTATAGAGCTTTTCAAACGTGCTCATGAATCTCTTCTTTTATGTACACAAAAAAGCCTTGTACTTGAGTTGATTTTCCCCATGAGATTTGACATAGGGCACCTGGTATGAGTTTGAAAGTCCACTTCTGTATGTTGCACTCCTATTTAATTTGTAACATGCAAACACCTATTCTGCATGTATCTCCTCATTATATCTACAACATAAGGGACTTGCCATGACCTTGCCAGCAGGTGTGCATTTGACACAGCTCACTGATAGCAGGTGTCTTTCTTTCTTTCTTTCTTTTTTTGAAACGTCCTTTTTTCAAGCTCCCAGAAATTAATTAAGCACATTACAGCAATTTCAACAATAGATTCTTCTTTACAAAAACATCTCTGAGAGTTTATTTGTGCATTTGACACAGCTCACTCATAGCAGGTGTCTTTCTTTCTTTCCTTTTTTGAATCATCCTTTTTTTGAAACTCCCAGAATTTAATTAAATTACATTACTGCAACTCCAGCAACAGTTTCTTCTTAACAAAAACGTCTCTGAGAGTTCAGTTTATAAACAGAAATGTTCCTCACTTGTAACTTTCATTTCAGACAATGATTTACGGTCCTTTTCAGTAGTTGATTCCAAAACATTGTTTTTATCAATCCACACAAGCCTGCAGCAACCTAATCTCAACCACCTGTTCTCAATCATTCAATTAAGGTCACAAAGCAAGCTATATAAACTGCCTCTCTCCACCTTCAACATTTGATGCATGCAGGAGCACTGAGAAGGACGGTTTAAAGCCAAGTAAGTGCAATTGACAGAGAGCACAGAATTCACCCTTTATGGTTTAGTTTTCAATTTAAAAGTGCATATGGATTTTTTGCCTTACTTATTTCATTTTCCCTTCAGGCCTAAACCTCTGTCCTACATTTCTCCATACCATGATGCAAAGGAAATGCATATTTAAGGAAACAGTACATTTTTTGGGGGATGAAAAATATCCCTCCCCTGTTCTGGGTTCCTCAAACAGCCTAGTATTATCATTTCACTTGTTTAAAATTAAATAAAAAATTAATAAGAGACATTTTTGTCCCCTAGGTCTGCCAGCATGTTTGCAAATATTGAACGCAGGGATGATTTATCTATACACTATCATTAATATTTAACAGAGAGAGTGCTATGCTTTACCTCACAGTTCTTTATACACATTTGCCAAGAGTGAGAGCAGGGCAGTGTCCCTGTTCCCCATGGCTGTATCGTTCTTCCACTAATGTATATTTATAGGATCATAACCACGCCGTCACCAGTGACATCGCTGCCTACGTTTTTTCTCAGTGTCACACTGGGTGAATTGGGAAATTGGCAATGTTAGTTTTATAATGCATTTAATTTTCCTTTGTTTCCCCCACAGTTATAGGTCTAAAGACTACCTATAACCACGTTCTATCTGGAGCAAAGTGTGCTAACTGACGAAGACGGGTGAGTGCTTCCACTCACTTATAACACACTATACGGGAAGCCATGAATTATTAGGCCTCATATGTATTCCTTTGGTCCTGACGAAGGCCATAGACCCATAGGAGCTGTTCCAGGCCAAAACATGTCAACTCGACCAATAGGTGTCGTGGACCAGTGTCTCATCCACTAAACACAACTTTGTTTTTAGATTTATCCCTATCCTACTCTTTTCCACCAATAAAGATAGCCCTCCCCCATTCTTGGTTCCTTAAACAGCCTAGTATTATCATTTCACTTGTTAAAATAATTAAGAGACATTTTTGTCCCCTAATTCTGCCAGCATGTTTGCCAATATTGAACGCAGGGATGATTTATCTATACACTATCATTAATATTTAACAGAGAGAGCGCTATGCTTTACCTCACAGTTCTTTATACACATTTGCCAAGAGTGAGAGCAGGGCAGTGTCCCTTTTCCCCCTGGCTGTATCTTTCTTTCACTAATGCATATCTATAGGATCATAACTGTGCCGTCACCAGTGACATCGCTGCCTACGTTTTTTTTCAGTGTCACACTGGGTGAATTGGGAAATTGGCAATGTTAGTTTTATCATGCATTCAATTTTCCTTTGTTTCCCTCACAGTTATAAGCCTAAAGACTGTACCTATAACCACGTTCCATCTGGAGCAAAGTGTGCTAACTGACGAAGATGGGTGAGTGCTTCCACTCACTTATAATACACTATCTGGGAAGCCATGAAGTATAAGGCCTCCATAATATTCCCTTGGTCCTGACAAAGGCCATAGACCCATAGGGGCTGTTCCAGGCTGAAACATTTCGACCCAACCACTAGGTGTCGTAGAGCAGTGACTCATCCACCAAACACCACTTTGTTTTTAGACTTATCCCTAGCCTACTCTTTTCTCCCAATAAAGATTCACCTAAAGGATAGGAGATCATTTTAATCCACTCGCCACTGTCAACATCTAGACAGTCTCCCTCCTGGTGGAGGTTTTGATGTCACTTGTAGAATGGGACACTCAAGTGACAAGATCCGATCATGACGCTATCCACAGAACCACACTAAGCAGAGATTACATACTCCTCAGTCTGTTAATGTGTGATTGAGGGTCTCTGAGACAAAAAGCTCTGAGACTCTGGTACTGAGACTTATGTGGTTCATTTTCCCCCTTTCTGATAGATAACCTTTCTACAAAACCCTTTAGAGTGGTGAACTTTAAGTTTACGTCCTCCACACTACCTTTATAATGCAGAGAATGTGAATGTCATGGCCAGACATTACACTAAGGACTGGAAAATGCTCACAACAGAAGAATTCCCTTTGTAGGCCCATATGTTGGCTGCTGGGGAAGAGCATCCCAGCAGCCTGAATTATTTTTTTGTAGATGACTATGAGTGTCTTTGACAACCTCACAATATTACTATTGAAAGGGAAAGCAGGAAATGCAGTTTGGCTCCTTTTTTTATTGTGTTGAGTGCTTGGTGGCACAGCTCAGCTCCATGAACACTGATCAGGAAGGGGAGATACCGTTGCAAAGGAGAGATTCCCTGCCTTTCCAGTGGCACACCTTCCTAGTAGATCCTTCTTGGGAAACACAGTACAAGGGTGATCCCTAAGCAAGCATCCAACCACAAAACACAGAGTTGAAAAGGAGGAGCAGCCCCTGTGTCTTGGGCAATTGCTCATTGCAGCACCAAGATCCCCAAATATCTTTCTTCCCCCTTGGGTGGGTAGAGTGGGGGTATTGTTCTGTGCTTCTTATGTTCGGTATTTTCTCAGAAGCAGAAGATCCTTATTGTTATCCATGCTAAACACCAGTACATCCCTACTGCACAAAATCCAGCCCACCACTGGTGAAGAAGTACCTATGGATAGGCCACACAGTGGATCCTATGTTATATCAGGTATCTCCTGCAAACACAGGGTTATAGCCCTGCTCATAGCTCGTAAGTATCTGTCTTAGGTACATTCTCACACCTATCCTGATACTTGCTATTCCTCTCTGATCATATTTATATAAGAAACATCGTTAGACTTTAGTCCAATACTTATCTTCTTTTCCTCACTATTCTGTTGCATCCCACAAGGCAGTAAATTATTCCATATGCTCACAACAACCTAACCTTAAGTGCTGCATACTGGAAAAGTCCGACAGGAAGCTGATTTATTAATGGTTAGCTCTGATAATGTCGGGCACTCCTGCAATACTTATGTGATGTATGTGCCATATGTCCCTGGTTGTTGGGAATAAAAAGAACATGATCAAACAAGACATAAACACGTTGCTAATTCTATGGCCTTGGCTAGCCTGAAACCCAAAGAGATGCCAAAATTTCATCATTCCAATTCATACATTTCTTGACTTCGATCACATGCTTTTTCCACTGTGCCCAAAGTTAATGTGTGTTTTTGATTTCCAAAGGACTGTCACCAAAGTGTATTTAGTCCAACCTCAACTTGAATGCTGTATGTAGTTGCAGGGGCGATAAATGAGACCAGGATGGATAAACTCCTTGAGGTGGTGTTATGGGAGAACATAGTTTCAAGCAACTCAATATCATGCTCGATCAGCGATGCTACTACTGTGATCTATGCTTGGAGATGCAATAACACAATAGTATGTGCAACACTCAGATGAACTCTGCATATGCATTCTATTTTTTGCTCATTTGTTGATTACCCTAAATAGTTACGGCATGAGAAAATGATTTATTCAAGAATGAATTACACATACTTTTGATTATGCACATAATTAATGACAGATTTAGAGAACGAAAATATAAATCTCAGAGGAAATAAGACAATTATTTAGACAAGAACTGTTGACAAGAAGCAATTCAATTTGATTACATTTAATGATTCAAGCTGTGTGCAGCAGGATTAAATTTGCTATTTGTTAATATAGCAATAGCTGAAATAAACCATGGGTGCCTTTCTCGGGAAAAAACAGTTTGCAAAGAAATATGTATTGCGTAAGGATATTTCTTTAAACTGATCACTGCAGCCACGATAGGCAGAATTCTTTGTGGTGAAGGTGAAGATGGAATAGAGATGCTACTCAAAAATATAAGTACACTTTGTCCACAATGCACCATGCTGAACAGAACCCACATGAATAACTTAAATTAAATTCAATTGAACACCTAATCCACCTGCGGCCCATCCTAATGGATTAAGGGGACATGCCCCCTCCCCTTTTGCCCAAAAAGAAGTGTGTCTGTCAGTCTCAGCAAAGGTCCACCTGACAGACACTCTTTATTTTCACTTCAGGCAGGCAGGAGCTAGACATGCACTAAATGAGCAGGCTACTGGTTGCCTGAGCTGAACTTTGCCGGGCTGAAGTTGTCACAGCTCCTGTGGGTGTAACATCTTCAGCCTGGCAAAGCACCTCAAGGCCCTCCCCCTCATGATGAGTGGGAGCATCACTGATTGCCTGTGACCTTCACCTGAAGTTCCCAGGGCCAAGTGTCAATCACTGACACCTCATCACAGGGTAGGGTGGGGTCAGCAATTCTCACAGATGCCCATCCCACTCTGTGATGAGTAGGGACTCGTACCTCCCCAAATTGGCTGACCTAAGGTCAGCCAGTGGGAGAAGGAAGCAGGTACAACCCTGCTGGGACCTCTGTGGCAGAGCTGCGTGGGTAAGTGGAAGTTTTTTTAATGTTTGGCACTTGCGTGCATGAATATATGGGAGTCCGTTTTTATGTGTGCATTTGTGCCACATCCACCCCCATCCCTGCTATAAGTACCGTCCACCACTGACCTAATTAGTATTTAGATTTAATGCTTTAAGGCTGGAGTGTCCCAGTCAACAGGTCTAACTAGATAGTTGTTCTTTACAAGGCTCGCTGGCTGAACAAACTATTGAGAACAGTGAATCTACCCTCTTGTTTGTGATGTATGGAACATTTTATGTAGTCAACAACATAGAGAAACTTTAGAAGAAATATCTTGAACTTCGAGTATCCCGATGTATATTACATCAATGGAGTGATAAATAAAGAGAATTATAGCTGGATAACAGTGAATTGCGGGGATATTTTTCACAGTGGAGTTCTGAATTGTCCATAATATCACTCAGAACCCCGTGGTGTAAATAATTTCTTACCCATCTATAATGTTGCGGTATGCATTGTGAGCATGTGCGTAAATGTTCTTTATTTCATACTGCAGACCCAAATTAGTGTTCATATATGTTACTGTAAGATATCATTAAATGATGGGAAGCACAGATGGAAGATTTTGGAATATATTTAAGCATAACCTTAAAGGTGGGAAGCCACATGTCAACTGATGAGAACAGAATGTGGCTGGATGGCTTGCTCAGCATTCCAACCCATGACATTACATCAGACACTACAAATACTGATAACCACATCTCAGAGGCTACACAATCCCATCATAGTCTACACAAACCCAGGTGTTTGCTTTCTGTGACAACTTTTAGCCTTCAGCAAAGCCTCTGGACCTCCATGTTGGAGTTCTGAGTGTTCCTTTGCACCTGAATTGAAGGGTGGATAAAATGTGTAAGACAGAGCAAGCATCTTGATATCAGAGGAGCTCAATGCCTTTTACAAATGCTTTTACAAAGCAAACAGATCACAATAACATAGTCTGCTAGCAGCAAGCTAACAGCATCAACAGGGTGAAAGAGGTGGCTAAACTTCATTTCATCATTGTGAGTGTTTTTGTAGGACCATCAGTCAGAGCTGAAGCTCAGGAAACAGCATCAAATGCCCCAACCACCACTCCCACTAATGCAGAAGCCTTCAGTGCAGACACAACTCCTGTTAGTTCAGATCCTGATGAGGAGCAGCCTGGTCCATCAGGTGTGTCTCAGAAAGCTGCTAGGGTGAGCCTCACTCAGCCTAATATTCCAAGTACAACTAAAGTACTACCTGCCCTTCCTCCTCAACCCATGGCTATCACAGCTCCCTGTGGCCCAACATCTAGCACTACCTCTGTAGTGTGCACCCCAGTCCTGGCTACCGTACTGCTAATACCAACAACATCTGCAGTTGAGTCAGGACCCCCTGTTATGGTGCTCACTCTTCAAAGGGCATGGAGTAGTGGGGGTAGGGCACCATTGGGGAAGCCGAGTGAGGCCATTAATGCCCATAGTTTTCATCAGACTAGCACCACAACATAATTGGAGTAGCCTCCAGAGATGAATACCAGATGGACCATGTCATAGGGCTCCTCAAATAAAACAATCAGCTCCTGTGGGAGAAAAACCATTTGCAGAGGGAGCACAATGAGGTTGTTAAAGTTTTATCAAATGTGCTAATTTGGGTAAAAAATAATCTGTACTTATTAATGATGTTTATAACAAATATAGTTGTAACTGATGAATTAATGATGTTGCACTTAAAAAACAATGTAATTATGATAATTCAACATGTGTTAATATAGTCTAGTTATGCCACATTTTCTTAAAAGACACATTTTTTCTTAAGATTGATGCAGTTTCTGATATTTTGTTCATCTTGCTCCTGCTCATTCCCCCCTCCCAATCAATGCTCTTAGAACATTGAATGAGAGTCAACAACAAACCTCAGTGTAACAGGCAACAACTGAAGCACAGTACTGAAGGAAGCAAGACAAATCAGTCACTGCTTGGAATTTCTCTTTTTTATTCCATTCCTTTTCAGCAAGCACAGCCAATGAATTTTGCTTAAACATAGGCTTCCTCAGGACTCAAACATGTGAACAAAATATATAGTAAACATAAATATATACATAAAACAATCACATAAAACTTTTTAAACATGAAACAAAATAAATACTACATTACATCACAAGTGTTTACATCAATGCAAACCTTGGGCACATTAAATATCACACACAAACATTTAAGAAAAACAACTAGGGACTTAAAGAACTCATAATCACAAATAACAAATATAATATTGTAAAATCCAACATCATGGTTGTTATGTCCAAGTATTTGTGATTATGAGTTTTCATGGAGAACTGTACACTGTGACGCAATTGGTTATTTTCCTTTGAGAACATGTATTGTGAATGAAACTATTCATCATATTCCCAAAGTATCCTTTTGAAGGATACTTCTGCTGGAAGTTCTGATACTAGCTTGCTAGCACACTAGTGTATGAGTCTTTGTTTGAAAATGTTTCATATTGCATTTTACATCTCTGGACTGCTGTTGCTGTGGAAGCTAATGGGACAATTCCTACAACTTTCAAATGGGTTAGTGTTGTAAGACTTTTAATGATGATCTTGCTCCATATAAGTGCTAGCGATAGTCATGCCATGCTGAATCTATAGGTTTGCTAATTGTTTATGTACAAAATATGTATAAACCCCCTGGTTTGGGGGGGTGAGATGAATAACGTGCCTTTTTTTCCACCAGGAACTCTGTCCTGTTTTATTTCGAAAGACATTCATTTTCCTCTGAGAACTCTGTCTGACTATTAGACATTTTCCTTTTCACCAGAGATGCTGTCAGTGTTCCTTATGAACCTGACATTTACATTTTAGAGCGATTTTTCCTGCTTATTGGGACTTGATTTAATTCTGATTTCTGACTATGTACTCTGTAACTATGCCTTCATGGCATTTATTGCATTTTTTTCTATTGCCTATTTTAACATTTTTGTCTTAACATTTTTTAACTTCTCCTCAACTGGAACACAATTCTTGAGTGGTCCCAGTCACTATTTGATTGGCTCTGCTAATGATGTTGGGCCTGATGTTGTGGAGAGTTGTGACTCATTGCAAGATCAAGGGTGCTGGAGTCAAATTACCAGAGGTATATTTTGGGGTGAATGAAATATTTGGATCAAAGAAATATTGGGGTTCGGGCTCCCACAATCTTATGGAAATGTAGATACCTATATCATGCTCCCTTTATGGGGTGGTGCAAGATGGGTTTAAACATTTGTAGGGCCATTGGGAAGTCATTTGCCCCTATCTGTGGACATTATACATCAGCCAACACTCCAACATGCTCCTTCACAAAAAGGGAGGCCTTGTAACCGCTGGAGGTGGGAATATATCTGTCTACCTCAGCAGGGGTCATTCGATTTGACCAGTGGGAGAGGATTCAGCCAAGACCACCACCAAGAGGAGCAAGACCTAATTTCCATCTTTGAGGAACTACCATTCACTTGTGGGACAATTTTTCAACACATTTGCCTTGGGAGGAACATACAGATTTTGGGCATGAACTCCAGATACCTGGGGCTTTATTCTCATATTTCAATGACATCATAATGGTTAATTCCGTGTCTGTAATTTAAATTGGCAAATCATTATTTTTGGGATTTGTATTATTGCATGTTAATAGTAGTCTTTAATTAAATATTAACATTCTTGGTAAATGCACAGAAATAAGTTATTATTGTATTTATTTTTCAGCATGGGACATAGTCATGGAAGTAGATCAAGAAACCTGGCTACCTGCACCCATTGATGAGGACGAAAGGCATTGAGTTGGGGAAAATGAGACACCCTACTCAGTCTTAAGAAACAAAATGGGGTGTATATCCCCTAAACAAGGAAAAAGGAAATGAATCAGACCTTAACTCTAATCCCATTAATCACTGTAGGGAAGAGTCTCCAACGATCGAATGGGGATGGATCGCATGAGCATTAAACAAGCCACAGGCTGCAAAGTGACCCAGGGCAGTCCAAGGAGACACCCTGGACGATGTAATACCCACACTTCAACTCTGTTCATGGTACATACACTGCCTGGAACGAAAGCTTGGTGATCAGGATTTTCTCATCTTCCTTTATACATTCCCGGTGATCTCCCTCCAGGAGACGTGGGCTCAGGAATCAGTTGCAAAAAGCCATGCTTCTCACATAACCCAATCCAGGTCACTAAGGAAGTGCAATTCGGCTGCAGCAAATGGGGCCATGTAATTTATCTGTCAACAGCGATCACAGCCAGTAGCAAGGAGCAAAAAATTATACTGACAGCCTCCAAATATTGCATCTAACAATGGATGTGGAGGGAAGAGCCACTACAGTGGGCATATTAAACATCCACACACCACCCAGTCGCAAAGACCACATAGAGAAGGTGAAAAAACTGATTGAAAATCTCCTCAAAATAGGGGCTTCCCACCTGAGTTCTATGATCATATTAACAGGCGACTTCAATATGAAACTACTTCGCCACTTAACAAAGAATGAAATCACCGAGGCACAAGAGCAGCAATGGGACTTTCCAACACAAGTAACAATTGAGCTAGGGAGGAGGGACCTAAAGGCCCTAAATCTGCTTGGCAAACTGGAACATTTGGGTTTTAGGGCCTTAAATGGTCAATTCAAAGGCGACATTCCTCCCGCTTTGTCCTTCCACTCCACAAACGGAAACTCCCTAATTGACTTAACATTTGGATCCCTGCCCCTGCTACAGTCAGTCCGCTTCTTTAAAATGGGTAAAAGATCAGAGAGTGACGACCTGCCTCAGGAGCTAGAACTTACCCTTGCTGTGACTGAAAACAGACCCACTGCAGACCTAGCAGGCTCAATCAACTCAGCCAACCTCGGAGGGTAAAATTGACTTCAACCACCATAGGATCATTGTAGAAGAATGCTGAAAATCATCTACAGCAGACTTGGAGTAACATGAATCCTTCAAGAGAAAACTGGGAAGCCTATACAGAATCATTCTCCAAACAGCACGCTTTAAAAGTAAAACCACACAAAGACTATCTAGCAGCAGTTCACCACCTGCTCAGCCATAATCAGTATAGGAACAGAGAAACCAAATTATTGAAGAAAGGCTTCAACAAAGCCCTGTCGGAAGTGCTATGGTCCCCGCACATTGAAATTAACATAGCAGAATTAAGGCTCAAGAAATAGGAGATAGAAAAGGGCAGTGTGGGATGAGAAGGGAAGGGAAAAAACACAGAAACTTTCTGGGCCAACCTTATCTGGCACATCACACCATAACTCTAATGCATTCTGGTGAACTGCGAATGTGTTAAAAAGGTCATTACAGCCACACCAAGAATCTAACTTGCCTGAAGAAGCTTGGGCTAACTTGTCTGTAGCTTGGGCCTCCTTTCTTTCTGCACACTTCAGTTAAGCCGCAAGTATAACAGACAAATTAGAACATACAGAGGAGGCCGCACCGGGAGGGCACACCAATTTAGCAGCTTTACTCAGTGATATAGTTGATGTACTAAGTATAGATGAAATCTCTGTCAAACAGCAGATAACTAAGGGCAGAACCACTGGAGGCCCAGGTTGGAATGAAATCCCGCAGGCCATCTACAAGACCGGCCCAGCTAAATGGGCTGGGCACATGGTGCCCTTATTTGCTCATGTTCTATTTTAGCAGGAGCAATGATGCCAGCTTCCTGGACAGGGTCTATCATTGCACCCATCTTCCAAGGAGGCAATAAATCATAAGCAGAGAACCACAGACTAATCAATCTTATTGACAACGAGGCAAAATACTATGCGGGCATTCTGCTGGAGCATCTCATTGATTGGGCAAACATAAACTCAATTATCCCGATCAACCAGACAGGGTTCATAAGGAAAAAAAACAGGACTTCGACAAACATCATGGCACTAACATTACTGCTCGAATCCACCAAAACCGCAAAGCTGCCTCTCTACCTCTGCTATATTGATTACAAATCCCCCTTCAACTGCGTCAACTCAAACAGGCTTTGGAGCAAAACATAAAAATTGGTCAGCACAACCGGTGCTCTTAAGAGCAATAGAAAAACTACGCTCCAACACCGGGGTCAGAATTAAGCTGGGAAAAGGGGAAACCTTATCCAGGGCTAATCCAACATCCTATGGATCCAAACAGGGGTGTGTCTTGTCCCCCATCATTTTCAATTTAATTTTGGCAGACCTTCCTCCTGCCCTGTCTTCTGTTAACTCACATGCCAAGAAGCTTGGCATGACACTCCTTGCAAATCTCCTCTACATTGATGATTTGGTACTGATTAACCGGACAAAGGTTGGGCTACAACATCTTCTGAACCCCAGCCAAAGAATGCTCCACAAAAACATTATTTGACAATTAACACCAAGAAAACCAAAATTGTGAACTACTCCAGAAAAATAAATGGCAAAGTCAGCTGGTTCCTAGACTTCACCAAGGTTGACGAAGTCAGAAAATACAAATACTGTGGCCTTATATTCAAAAACAAGGGGAACTTCAAGCCCCAAAAAGAAGAGATTAAAAGGAAAAGGCTAGCACTAGCAGCTTCGCTAAGGGCCCTATTTAGAAATCTGAATGGGCTGTTGTACAGCCCCATCTCAGAGACAGCCAGGGCAAATGTGGTGCCCATGTTTGAATATGGAAGTGAAGCCCTGTGGGGCAGGGACTTAAAACCTCTCGACACAACAATTGTAAGAATCTACAGAGACATTTTCCAACTCCCCAGCTATATTTCTCCCACCTAAATTAGGCTGGAATTTTATCTAGGCAATCAATCAGTTGCTAAGTGTGCTGCATTCACCAACATTTGCCTCAGGTGACCACCATCAACCACAATGCCTGGGTGAAAATAACTAACAAATCTCACTTTGTGGCCAGAGACTACCTCAAAAGATGAATCAACCTGTTTGGATTAGCACAATTGTGGTCTGCATCACCCAGTTTTGAAATATTAAAAAGAGCTGTTAATAAAACATTAAAAATAATATCATCCCTAGTAGACAGGGCAACAGATAAGAAACATGCCCATGCCTGGATGGTGCTAAATAGCTACACCTCCTCAAGGCCACAGAAATATCTGGGTGAGGCCCTCTATATTAGGGTAAAAGGAAACTTCTTGAAACAGCAGTTAGGTGTGCCCTTGTCTAATACACATGCTGCCCCCTGGCTGAGGGTAAAAGGAGGAGAAGCCTGTAGGCTGTGAGGAAAACTAAAGGAGGATACAATTCACACCATTTGCCTCTGCAGGTCCACTCAGAGCCTTCGCTGTCTCCGGTTGCAGCCTTTTAGAATCAGGCATTGGTGCGCTCCTGTAGACAAGCCATACTAGCATGCCTAAATACAGGAGATCCGCATGTAATCTTCCGAACAGCAAAGTACCTTCAGGGAGTTGACAGGGTTTTAAGCAAGGCACCTGACCTGCGAGACTAAAAAAGGCAGACTAAAACTTCCAGCCTTGAACATCTGCTAGCCTTGAACAGTTGTTCAATCTGTGGAAGGGGGTGACATATCACCCCAACACCCAGTGCCACTGCCTAAACAACTCCTTCTGGAAATCGGGGGCACACAGAAACTAAATCCTCTACACGAAACCCTGCCCAAACAACACAAAAGGGACTAACCAAGTTGCGCCAGTCATAGCACTGTAGCATGGCAACTGCTCTTTGCTGATGTTTTAAAATAGACCTTCGTACGATTTCTCCAGCTGTACAAGCACATTTCACTTGGATTAGTGCACGGCAGTGATTGGTTTAAAAGTAATGACTACACTAACCATGGCCCTATTGGGTCAGATTGAGAAATGTAAAATGCACTCTAGACACATTTCTTGGCATGCTTGCATCGACAACAATAGCTGACTGTAGACGCTTGCGCTAAGCTGCTTAGAAGGACTTTTAATACTTTTACCCATATGTGAGGTCATAAGCTGTGCATTGAGGGGGGCATAAGTTATTTTTAGCTTAGTTAACCATAACTGCTGAATTTGACAGGTTTTGGACGAGTGAAATTTGAGCCTAATTATAGCGTTCCTGTAACCTTTGTTTTCTTCAGTGAATTTCTATGTTTTTTTAATTCTATTTCCTAACCACAACATCCCTGTAACCTTTGTTTTTTAATGGATTTCTACAGTTTTTTAAATGGCATTTCCTAACGATAATGAACCCTGTAACCTTAGTTTTTTTAGTGAATTGCTAATGTTTTTTTAATTTAATTTCCTAACTGTGACCTGTAACCTTTAAGAGTGGGTGTGTGAGTGGCTGGATAGGTCAGTGAGTGGGTGTGTGAGTGGCTGTATGGGTCTGTGAGTAGGTATGTGAGTGGCTGTATGGCTCAGTGACTAGGTGTTTGAAAGGTTTGTGGGTGTGGGAGTGGCTGCATGGGTCTGTGAATGAGTGTGTGAGTGACTGTGTCTGTGAGTAGATGTGAGAGTGGCAGAATGAGTGTGTGAGTGGGAATCTGAGTATGTGTATGGGTGTTTCAGTAGCTCTGTGAGTGGCAGCACCTTCCCTGACTTTTTCTAGTTTGGAGTGGGAATAGTAAATTATATATGTTTAGTTTCCAGCACCTTCCCTTAGTTAATATAGTTTGGAGTGGGAATAGTAAATTATATATGTTTAGTGTCCAGCACCTTCCCTGAGTTAATATAGTTTGGAGTAGGAATAGTTAATTATATATGTTTAGTGCCCAGCACCTTCCCTGAGTTAATATAGTTTGGAGTGGGAATAGTAAATTATATATGTTAAGGGCCCGATTCCGATCTCGTAAGGAACGCCTCCAAACGGGATTTGTAAAGAGCAAATCCGATTCGGAGCCTATCTTTCCGCTCAAATCATCCCCCGTTCCGAATGACCAAGTACGATGCGAATATCCTGTACGCGCTGTGCGAATTGTTTATGAACCCAAACCTGTCCGTCCGACACGTTCGTAGAGGAATCGTGCTGCGCAAAGGAGCCGTTTTCCGACCGAGCGTGTACTATGCACGAATCGGTCAGCTGTATCGACCCGGTCATCGAGATGAAACGGCTGTCGGATTCGGATTTTGGGGGGGCCATAGCAGGCCCCCCTTTACCCAGAGCCCTCCGTTTCGGTCACGGGGGGGTGCGCATGGGTCCCCACGATCCAAGCATGCACAGTGTGGTGGGCAACATGGATGCCCGCCACAGTGTGCACACTTTTCCCTGCCCACCCTCTGTTGCTATGGGAGCCTATGTACGCGTCTGTACAGGGGCTCCCATGAAGTTCAATGGGAGTCCGAGCGAGCCGAGTCCATAAGCATACAGCAGCATCGTACTCGCTCGTTCGGACTCCTGGAACACGTCTCGCTCGGAAAGCCCTCTGGATCCGAGTCGTACGGAGGGCTTTCCTAGCGAGATCAGAATCGGGCCCTTAGTGTCCAGCACCTTCCCTGACTTTTTCTAGTTTGGAGTGGGAATAGTAAATTATATATGTTTAGTGTCTAGCACTTTCCCTGAGTTAATATAGTTTGAAGTGGGAATAGTAAATTATATATGTTTAGTGTCCAGCACCTTCCCTGACTTTTTCTAGTTTGAAGTGGGAATAGTACATTATATATGCTCAGTGTCCAGCACTTTCCCTGACTTTTTCTAGCTTGGAGTGGGAATAGTCAATTATATATGTTTAGTATCCAGCACTTTTCCTGAGTCAATATATTTTGGAGAGGGAAGAGTACATTATATATATTTAGTGTCCAGCACTTTCCCTGAGGTAATATAGTGTAGAGTGGGAATAGTAAAAAACTAGTTCTTTGTTTTGGAGCAAGGTTAATAATAAAAATCTATGTTTAAGTGGTAATAGTATGTTATATATGTGTATTTAAAAAATAGTTTTATAACAGCAAGTTAATGTAAGATAATTATTTTATTGTAAATATAGAAAAATAAAAATAATACAGGAATTAAATACAGAACAATATTTATATTTTATGTATGTCTTTATTTTCATTCAAAGACTCAAGCAAAGAAATATTATACATTTTATTTTATTTACAATGTTTGATGTATATATTGTTATAAAGAGAAATAATAATATTTTTTGTATTTTTGGATATATTACATATTTAGTAAATATTTAAACATAAACATGTAATTTTTAAGTATAGTCAGTCTGAAACATTTTTATTTTTATATAATGGAGAAGTTGGTAAATATGTAAATTTTTTACAAATAAAAGATGCAGTTATTCACAGTTTTTTATACATTTTTTTTAATGCATATTTTTTGGTAACAGTTATAGAATATTTATTTATATTGTAAATATGCATTACATAATTACATATAGTGTACATTTTTAATAACATACATTTTGTTACAATTATTTCATTGCATAAGTTTTTATATTATTTGCATAATTCTTAATAAATAATATTATATCTCGTATAATATTATTTAAATTGTATCTATCAATAATATTATAAAGGTAAGAAAGCATTTTGTAAAAGAAAAATATTTTTTAACCTTAAAACAGTTTTTCACATTTTTAGCAAGCAGTACTATTTTTTTTCTTACATTGGTAAGTTAACATAATTTTTTTTAACGTATAATAATAAATATTATTTGTGTTCTAATATTTACTATTATAATTTAACAATTTTAAACAGCAAAGAAAAAACATTTTGCACATTAGTAATATTATTATTATTTTTTTTAAATGTTGTATTACATTTCTAATGTATATTTAGTTTAATGTAGAAAAGTATTTTTGTTATTTCAATTAGGCAGCCATTTTTTAATCTAAGTTCTATTTTGTAGGCTATCTGTATTGTTTTAGGTCATTTCTGAGGGGAGAAGCTCGCGGTTGGAAGCTGCATCGCATCGGTTAAGGTAAGTTTAATTTAATTGCTTTGAGGCTTAATTTATGAGTAGGGCCGAAGGTAGTTAGGTAGTGTATAGTGTATGTAATGTTTGCATTTTGTGTTTTTTGTGAGGTTTAGTTTGTAGTTTTGCGTTTGCGAAATGCAGTTAGTGTGTTGATAGGTCGGTGTTAGGGTTTGCTATATATGTTTAACTATGTTTAGAGCATGGTGTTATTAGTATGTTTACGTGTGTTTTTTAATGATTTTAATGTATATTTGTGCGGGAGGGATTGTGCTGTTTTTTCCACAGGTTTTTGACATTTGAAAGTTGCCGTTGGGAGAAGTATGCTTTTTTTTTAATTAAAGGACCTGTGTATTAGTTTCTAGTAAACTAATAATTATTTTACAGTTCCTTTATTTTCCGGGTATTCCTGGAGCGTTTCTTATTTTAATTACATTTTTGGTTTTTTTTATGGATTCAACAATATTGATATATTGCCGGCGGATTATATTTTATACAGTTGTATTTTTGCATTTTTTTTTGGGACTGTTAACTAAGGGGTCTATTAGGATGGCGGTCGGATGTCTACCGCCGGGCCGGCGGTGGTGCCCGCCGGACCGGCGGTGGACATCCGACCGCGATTGCAAGCCAGAAATCCCGCTGGTCAAATTAGGATGACGGTGGTAAATTCCGACCGCCGCTTTTCCGCAGGTTGCCATCCGCACTCCTGCCTGGCGGACGGAGCAGGACCGGGATAATGGTGGCGGTGCAGAGCAGGCTCCACCAGCAGGATTATGATGCCGGCGGTAGCCAGCCTTTCCTCAGTGGTCAGACCGCCATGGAAAGGCATGCAGTGATTGTCTTCCGGGGGCCCGTTGCGGGCCCCAATGTTTTGGGGGTGTGGGTGCACTGGGGGTACCCATGGTCCCTCTACATTTCCCTGTACCAGGTGGCAGGCACTGTGCAGTGCCTGCCACGCAGTGCAGGGAAATGCAGGACATGCTCCTTTTGACATCACGGCGGTGCTGCGTGCAGCAGCAACCGCCGCAATGTTAAAGCCCACGATCCGACCGCAGCGGTCGGATTTTGAGCAAGGAACATCGTAATACGACCGGCGGTTATGTCGCGGGCCTTGCGGGCGGTCTTTTCCCGTTACCATGGCGGTCGGGGAGGTTTTCCGACTGCCATCATAATAGGCCCCTAAGTTTTGGGATATTTCTACGTTTGGATTTATTTATGGCAGTTTGGATTACTTTCTTCAGCTATAAAAATGTAAGTTTTTTAAAATTATTTACAATGGGAGGTAAATGTAATTTCTGTTATTGTTATTGATATTTTTTAAATTTATTTATTTATATGTCCAATATTTTTTTTTAAGTTTAAATTAATTGACATAATATTTATATTTTAGATGTTTGAAAAGAAATGTTTAGTTAAGAACTCAGTTTAAAATTACAATTTTTTCTATGTTTATATATTACTGTTTTAAAGTAGGGATTTAGCGATTGTTTCTAAATATTTTAGCCCTTTAGTGTTTGGGTAGAGTCTTACTTTGTATTGTAAGTGCTCGAAAATTGTTTTAGTTTATTTAGTTAGTTTTGAACCTAGCTGTGTTACAGATTATTCAAGTCTTAGTTGTTGGTAGCTTTGTTCTTTTTGTATTGATTGTAATAATTTATGTAGGGTTGGTTGGGTTCTTCCTGCTGTGGCTTGGAAAGCATTATGCCATCCTTCCACAGCGTTATTAGTTTTTGCTTCTTTGTTTAGGGTACGGTTATATACATTCCACCATGGAATGTGGTATTTGGGCTGTCTTCTGTGTTCAGATCTGTTTAGCCTTTCCACTCAGGTATCCTCTAAATAGTCGAGTAGGGGACTTGGTTTATGTTCATTTGTTTAGTAGTAGGGGTTTTCTATTAATAAATTGTAGTGCTCTGTTACATCAGTTATTGGGATGTATGCTAGTGCAATTAGCTTTTTAATTTCATATGCAAAATTGCTATTAGTTGCATACTCTACACTAGGTTGCCGATTACGATGGCGGACGGACTGGAGTCCGCCCGCCATCGTGGTGGTGACCGGGACCATCCGCAATACATGCGGCGGTCCCGCACACACAATTAGGATGCGACCGCCACCATGGCGGTCGCATTTTGCACTATAACATTGCGGCGGGTGCTGCTGACTGCAGCACCCGCCGCGATGTTCAAAATGCATGTTGTGCATTTCACTGCACTACGTGGCAGGCACCACACGGTGCCTGCCACTTGGTGCAGTGAAATGTAGGGGGGTACCATGGGTACCCCCCCAGTGCACAAACACCACCCCCAGACACAAGGGGGGCCCACAACCGGCCCCCGTAACCAATCTCCACCAGCCTTTCAATGGCGGTTTATCCGCCATGGAAAGGCTGGCTGAAGACAGCATCCTAATTTGGCGGACAGTGCCTGCTAGGCACCGCCACCATTTTATGGATGCAGACCGCTCCACCAGGCAATCGGTTCCTTGGCGGACGGTCTTTGCGTCCGCCGTGGTTGTGATCCCACCGCCATCGTAATCTGGCAGTGGGAAAATCACGGTCCGATGTGGG
Source organism: Calotriton arnoldi (assembly GCA_963921515.1). Classification (NCBI taxonomy): domain Eukaryota; kingdom Metazoa; phylum Chordata; class Amphibia; order Caudata; family Salamandridae; genus Calotriton; species Calotriton arnoldi. Next base: position 2,587,592 of record CAWUFW010001152.1, read on the forward strand.
AAGGACCGCCACCGCCGGGCTGGCGGTGACGGTCCTTCTGCCATCTTAGTTGGCCCCTAAGCGTAGATTTTTTAAGGTGTCTCTATATGCATTTATTAAAGTGGTAATAGAAACCTTGCATTTCTGTGTGAGGGTAGTTTTTCAGGGTGGCTTGTATCACTGACTGTTCAAAGTCTATGATAATTTTTTGAGGATAGTAATTATTAGTTTCTTGCTTTACTTTTGTTAAGAGTTCTACATAGGTAGTGGTTTGTTTGTTTGGTAACAGGGCATATACAAAGGGGATGTTGCTATTGTGATACAGTCCATGGATTGTGTGTAATTGGTAAAATGGTTAGGACATATTTTAAATGTTCCTATCATCATCCATGTCTCACAATTCTGTGGTTTAAGTAAGTTTGGGTTAGTTGCAAATATTATAATCCTTTTTTCGTTAGATTTATTGTCATAAAGAAGAAATTGCTCTTCATTATGAGTATCAGTGAGTTCAGGTGGTATTTCAATTTCACTGAAAGTTTTGGGGGCAGGCGGTGTGGTAATAGTTGATTTTTTTGTTCTAGCTATTAGCCTTTTTAACGTTGAGACAGAGGGTAATTGGCCAGTTCTGGAACTTGGGGGAGTATGGCTTTTAGTATTTCAGCAGTAGGTTTTTGAGAGCTAGTGCTAGCTTCTTTCAGAGTCTCTAAAGCGTCTCTCACTTCTATTTCAGCTATGTTAGGGGGGTGGTTATGTTCCTTAACATTTAATACAGTAGTTTCTTTTGTTGTAGCCCTCCCATAACATGCATTTGCATAATATTTGCTTCATTTCCAATTAATTTTGTCGCCTGTCTGTTTTTCTCGGGTGTAGACATATCCAATATAGCATAATAAAAGTTTTCCTTTCTGGGAAGTAATGAATTTTGCACCTTCAGTCATTCTGATGTTTCAAATTGTATGAGAAATGTATATAACAAATATTAAATGTATTGTAATTGTTTTTATTGTAATACAGATTTCCATATACATAATTATACTGACATGCTTGAATATGATGAACTTTTTTTGATGATGAGATGTTTCTGTTGGTGCTTGGCTTTAGTGTTTCTTTTTATTTTCTGCAGAAAAAAAATATTAATTTTAATAAATTTGTTTAACAGCATTTTCTGTATTTTGGGGTTTGTGTGGTTCGTGGGTGCTTTGGGTTGGGACTTTTAGTTGTTATATTAGTTTAATTGTAATTTATACTTACTTTTTTTGCAAGGTGTTTTTTTTGATGATTTCTAATGTTTCCAATTATTTTGGCAGTTGTTTCCTTATATGGGAAATGCTAATTAATGTTTAGTTAACGTTTTTTTTACTCCTACTTTAGTTAAAAGTATAATAGTATATAATTTGTAGTTTATATTGTATTGAATGTATAATAATAATTGTTTATTTTATATATTCTGTTTGTAAAGAGTAATTAATTTGGTGGATTTACTTTTGTTATTTTTTTTAATTATAGTTTATTTAAGTTTTATTATATTTCTTTAATATGTTGTGTGTGTTTGTGATATTGTTTATATTTTTTTTGTTATGTATTGTGTTATTTGAAATATTTTTAAGGTGTCGATATTTTGTTTTTTGAGATAAATGTGTGGTCTATATTTTTGTTATCGATATTTATGTAATTTTGTATGTTTATTTAATGTTTACGATATTAGTTATACCAATATTTCTTTTATCGATATTAGTTATATCGATGTTAATGTGTGACGATATTTTTGTGCCGATATTTGTGTATTTTTTTAAATAAGTATAGAATATCGATATTTATGTTATCGATATTATGAGTGTCGATGTTATGTCAGTGATCCCTGTGACACAATTTGCTGATGAATATTTGTGAAAGTGTTGCAGAAAGGTTGATCTACATGTTGCTGTATTACTTCTTTGACTAACAATAAGTATAAAAGTAGATTAACTGTAACTCTGGTATAGCAATTTATGACATTCTGATTTTTAAACGTATGTTCTATAATTTCTGTGCATTTTGTTTTTTAAGTTTTCTTTTTAGGTTGTTGAAAATCTTGTTCATAATTGTAGTTTGATGCAATGTTTCTTTTGAAAGCCAGTTTAGGTTTTGTAAAAATGGGATATTCACACGCGCATATCCTTCACAAATGATTGTATTCGTATACACAGCTATTGTCTGCATTCTTTCCTGTTTCATTAAAATTGATAATATACAGTCCTGTCATTTTTTTTATGCGAGAGAGAGCAATGTCTGACATTCCCTCTTTGAATACCGTAGAGCCAATATTAATTAGAGCATAATCTAAGCTTAGTCGTTGTGATGTGTGTATTGTAACTTTGTAAACCAAATAAAGAGGAAACAGTTCTCTATGAATATATAAACATTTGATAAGTAAGAATGTTGCTCCTAAACAAGAGATCTTTTTTTGTATTCAATATGATCACGTTTCCCCACTACAAGTTCAATGTTTTCATTGTTTGTAGATGCCAGAACGTCTACGACAAATCCCATTGCTCCATTTACAAGTCTTTCTTCTACATGTAAATTGCGAAATAAAAATACAAGTTTTACATAGATGTAAATCATTTGTCAATCCTGCTTTACGTGACACAGATTTTTCAATCGTTTTCATTTTTTAGCCAAGCTATTGCAAATAGGTATGCTCAGTCCGTGACTATCTACTTTATCTTTACACTGTAGAAATACATTTTTTTTCCAGATGTAGCATTTCATTATATATTTGATTATATTCTTCAACAGTTGGCATTAAACTAACCATGGGTTATAATTGTGAAAGAATAGAATGCATGGCTTCAGCAGGTGAATGAAGGTTAAGAAACTTTGGGGTTCATTAGGATGGCGGGCGGGCGGACTTTAGTCCGCCCGCCATCCCAGTGGTAACAGGACCGGCCGCCTGCCATGCGGCGGTCCCGCACCCCTGATTAGGATGCGTCTGCCACCCTGGCGGTCGCATTCCGCAGTTTAACATTGCGGCGGGTGCTGCTTATAGCAGCACCCGCCGCAATGTCAAATTGACATGTTGTGCATTTCCATGCACAACGTGGCAGGCACCACGCGGTGCCTGCCACCTTGTGCATGGAAATGGAGGGGGGTACCATGGGTACCCCCCAAGTGCACCCCCACCTGCCCGTGGGCCCGCAACGGGCCCCCAAAGCAATTCCCCGCCAGCCTTTCCGTGGCGGCATCGCGCCATGTCCATCAGCGCTCAGTCCATCAGCTTCAGAGGGCCATGAAGGCAATTAACAAAGAGATTAATCATACAGAGAGAATGTTATCCCTTACTGCTACCACGGCCGGTGCTTCTAATAGCTGTAGTGTCTCACCTGGCCATGTAACATCTCCATCACCTGATCAAGGGCGATTCTCCATAGACACAGACACAGTGGTACAAGGTTCAAGTGCTATTCCATTGCCACTGAGAGAAAGTACTCCTGGCAGTCCATCTCAATGTAAGCAGACGAAATGCCAGAAGAGAAATCCAAAGTCTAAGGCTATTAAAAAAGCAGCCCGAAGCTCTTTACTTTCAAAGTCCCATGATGTTGCCCTAGTGCCTACTCCACCAATACCTCCATTGCACCCATCATACCCGGATCAAGCCAGGGGGAAGGAAGGTTAAAATAAGAAAGCTCACTGGATGTTAGAAGGGGAGACTTTGGCTAAAATGATGTCGCTTCTATGGATTGAATTATTACTGATATTTGCAAAGCTGGATGGTTTAAATAATGTCATCGAAGACGTTAAGAGGATGGTGTGTAACAGGGAACAAGCATGTGCTCATTGTGATAATGTAGATAAAGATGCAATTTGCACCAAAGCTGCATTAGTCAGGCATGAGAAGTGACTCCATGGGACCTCACAACTCAGTCCCCTAGCGGATACCATAAATCTCATTTTAATGGTGCGTAAGATAGGCGATAACTGTTCTAATTTTACCCCAAATGTACATACTCAAAGGGGATCTATAGCACCCAATAACAAATCCAGAAGGGAAGAACTCCTTCCCATTCCATCAAAGGATCTAGGAAGCAATAAGAACCAAGATGGCAGTGAAGCCTTAGTAGAAGTACAGCCAGGGAGTGGACCGCCCCCAGCTTCATGTCCATACGTGATTATCCTCTCCGGTTTTCCTGGTCTAAGGAGAGGTCAAAAGAAGTCTTATGAGCAATTATTTATTAAGACACTGAACTGTTTGGGCCGCTATAGAAGCTTTCTGCCTAGGTTCGTTAATAACATCTTCTTAATGCTAAGGTGGGTGGGGTGGATCGCGCCTGGGAGGCCGGACAGACACGGAGACTGCATCATTGTTAACTTCAATACTCACAATTTGGCTAAAAGCCTGCTACATGGGAATTTGAGTACTCAGGTTGAATTCAGCAAAATTGTTTTATTGCCCTCTGGTTATGAGATCAACTGAGCCAGGTCTCCTTTAGGGCGCCAAACATAATTAGAGAGGATGCACAGACATATGTTACATTGAAAGCTGGGGGCTCGGCGAACGTGCCCTGTTGTCCTGGTATACCAATATACAACCATTTTGATGCCCTAGCAGATGCAGATTGACTGCCCAGAGAAGAGAACAGCCCACATCTGCTGGATCACACTGAGGATACATATTTGTCTGTGAAAGATATGATAGGAAGAGAGACTGGGGAAGGAGCACCTTTAAATACTATAAAAAGTAATTTGTCCATACTAAGCTGGAACATTGCAGGGCTAAGCACACTTTTAGCAGACAAACGAGGGGTGGATCAATGTAAAGCATTTGGGATAGTGTGCGTTCAAGAAACCTATGATGTCAAGGGGAATCTATTTATGGATGGGTTTATCGCTTTTCAGGTTACAGCAGAAGCCTCCCATTTTGGCAGAGCAAAAGGGGGCCTGGCAATGTTTATAAGCCTAAGTTTAAACTGCACCACAGAACTAATAACATTTGATTTTAGAACTATCTTGGGAGTACTATTATCGTTTGCCTACCATATCAAGGTGTTGATAATTAATATTTATAATTCACCTTCTTCCAAGATAGCACTGAACATGGAGCTTAGAACATTTTGTGAAAAAAAACATTGTCAGAGTGGTCCTTCTCAACAATAGTCCTGCTAGCTAGAAATGTTAATTTACATCCCTGTGGAACCTGTGTTGAGGAAAGGGATCAGGAACACCCAGAGGGGTCAGAGCAGGTTCATTTTAAGCACTCAGGCCAGGATGACAATTTTAACCTTTTTGTCTCAGAATGAAACCTTATTAATCTTTTATCTAAAGAAGATTTTGACTCACCCATGGCCATCCCGACTTTTAAGGGAAGACATTACTATTGATTATATTTTGGTGTCTGCATTCCTGCTCTAGTTTTTGGTATATTTCAAAATAGTATGGAGTATTTTTAGTGATCATAACCCGATAACAGTAAATTTTGGTTGGAGTGATCCTGTAGCCAAGACTCCTGTCATTTATAAACACCCGCTAACACTTAAAACTCAAGTGAGGCGTATTAGCTGGGAGAAAGTCATGTCAGAGGACTTTCTAAGGAATATGGTTCAGAAATTTTAAGTGTGCCTGAATATTGACGCACATGATCAGGCCATTTTAGACTCTTTTTTATTATTTGCAATGAGACCCAGTGAGCCTTGAATAGACATAACATCAAGACAAATAGCCCAGGAACTAAATGGTTCGCTAAGAATTGTTCTAAGGCCCATAAAGATCTAAAGTTAGCCATCAAGACAAAACCTAGGCAGATATGTGCTGCAAAAGTGGCCAGGAGGGCGTATGAGTTAGCTTGCAGGAGTAGACTAAGGGGCATATTCACAAGGAGCTATTGCCAAATTAACGGCACTTTATCGCAGCCAAAGTCTTGATAAATTTACCCCCCCATTCACAAGCCGGTGTTAACAGCCCACAGCACCAGTTTACCCGCGATAGCAGCCGCAAAAAACATCGCCACAGAGGACCCGCGCAACTATCGCTAATGAGATGCAGAGTGGGCGTTCCCGTGCCAAAAGGCGCGACAACATCACACCTCAACATTCACAACGACCAGCCACATCGGCGATAAAAACACAAAACAGGCGATAAGGCACGTTAGCACCAGGAAATCTACACCTGCTCTGACCTGGTGTAAAGTTGGACGGCAGCCAGCACCACAAAAGGGAGCACAGCCCAGGGCCACAACCCAAGGGCAACAGATGCCATGGAGCCACTCATCATGCGGCCTTTACACCCAAGAGGGCCACAACACCCACCGCCACCACCCCAGGACCCCAACCCACACCCGGAACATCCCCCCCCACGGAGCACCACAGACGCAGCGCAGACAAAGACAGCGGACCCCCAAGAAGCTTACCAGCCTCACAGACCCAACATCTGACAATGTCACCGTCCACTACAGGCTGAAAGTGACAACCATCCTACGCATCCTGACCATCATCGCCTAACAGGCCTACGGCACCAACATAGCGGACAACCAACATCCCACCCCACACAAAGCTGATGGCTTGGCTGTACCTGTTGGCCCCTGGGACCCCCCAACCAACACCCACCAGAGTCGGAGGAGTCCCACAGCCAGCCACATCCAAGTCCCCCACACCTGTCCTGGACATCACCATCACCCTGGAACCGCAGTCCCCATACGTACAACACAATGCGCAGGAACCGCTGGAGACCAAGCAAGGACCATACGCCCAAGCAGGATGCATGCACGTGTTGGGGGCAATACACAGCACACATGTACTACCTGTGCCCCCTGGTGACAGAGCACACAATCACCACAACAGGAAGCACACTTCTCACATCAATGTGCAGGCAACAACAGAACACCGTGGAACCCCCAACAATGTCGCCTTCAAATACACAGTCAGTGTGCATGATACCTACATCCTCCGACAGTCCATCATCAACCAGCGTTCCCAGGATGGCAACAAGGGAAATGCACAGCCCCTTGGCAATATCCAAATGAACACCCCACACACCTCAACTCCACAACCATGCAACTCACAACTCTGGCAATGCACACGTCACAAAATCACATACAACAGGCACAACAACATGCCCACCCACCAAACATGACAGAACAACTTACAATGTTCACATGGGCAAGCCCTGAACATGAGCCAGCAACGGCATGGCACCTCAGCCACATAATAGCCGAATGTGGGGAGAGGTGGCAACCAGGCATGTGTGAATGATGCAGTAGAACCATGATTGGGAAAGTACACAATGCCATGGGTGGCGGAGATGAGCTGGACACACCCCAGTATGCAGAACACACCCCTATCCATGGCGACATACACCGCTGGTGTATGGAGTGTAGTGGAGAGTGGACGCCACCATGTCACCCCAGCCAGTGGGGGACCTCGCGGAAATGTTGCCTGTTACGCCCCCCCTAAGCGTCACCTGAGTGGGATGGCCTCGTAGGGGTGTGAATAAAAAGCACGTACGCCTGGGCGTGGTCCTCTTCCGGAAAGACCCACGTCTCTGCCAGGGCGGTGCCTCCCACCCCGCCACGCTGCCGTCCTCGTGAGCGGAGTTGCCTGCGATGATGTGCGCCTGCCGGACCCCGGCACGCTGGACCACGAACCCGTCAGGCCCGCCCCTGCGCAGCCAGGCCTCACTGATCACCTGCCGACACCGGCGTGTGTCAAGGAGGGCCCACCAAGTGTCGGCACAAGCTCCAAGGCCCGCGACCTTGGCAGCCACCTCAGACCATCACGGCCTCCACGACACAGGCCCGCTTTATTCCTTTCTCGTTGACGTACTCCACTGCCGCCTTCGGCCTACTCTTCGGACCAGTAGGTCCCATTGTGAAATTGTGTCCTGAGTCATGAATGGCAGTGACCCCAAATCCGGGCCAGCGGCCACAGCACCAGACCCCCCCGATCAGTGAGGCATAGTTCCATATGGGCATCTTGCGACACATGGTGCCACTAACCCTCTTCAATGCCAGCCGGCTACACGTGGTGCCACTAACCCTGTACAACGCCAGCCGGCTACACGTGGTGCCACTAACCCTGTTCAACGCCAGCCGGCTACACGTGGTGCCACTGAACCTGAACAACGCAGGCCGGTGGGGCCATCCAACCTATGCTGGCGACACTAGGTGAATGGGCCGTGCTGACTGCTGCCTCAGGCCTACACCACGGTCAGGTAGGTCACACATTTGGAACTGAGTCTTGATTACACCATGGCAGTGACCAGATGTCTACTGCAGGGGTGATATCACTAAACTCCCTGCAATCAGTGAAGCAAACGAATGCATCACAAGCACACGACACGTGTCTGTGGGCCCATGCTGCCGCTGCCTCCGGCCTACACTGTGGTCCAGTAGGTCACAGAGACTTGATTTGGCAATGTTTGAGTTCACATCTGTGTACCGGCATCATCACAGACTGCATCCCCTCTCAGCACCTGTGCCACTAAGTGTGTTCCCCAACATTCATGGACACTCACTGGTCGTACATCGGTGGCGTTTGAGTCTATGGAATAGGGGCTAGTTTTCATCCTCATGTAGCTGATACCGAATTGTTGGTGAAAACGAGGGTTGCGCTTTCCACTCCTCCATTTGCTGCTTCCAGATAACATCACACCTTCTGCATCATGCCCTGGAGGACACCTTCCACTGTCCCCCGCAACCCTCCGCAACATACACCTCGGACATTGATGGGGACCCGCTCAGGTCGCATGGCCCATCTGACTGCACTGCAAGTCACCGTCCCATGGATGGGTGCCTGTGCCGGCCGCAGTGCATCCGGGGCCACTAACTCTGTGCTGCTCAGGCCTGGGACCCCTTCTTCTGAGACATTGAATGGCCTCTGTAGCGATGGTCTTGGGGTCATCAACGCCATGTGTCTGTGGCCCTGCACTGTCCGCATCCTCCGGCCTCAACTGCGGGCCACCAGGGCCCACACATAGCATCGAGTCTTGACCAGCCCGGACGTCGCATCACCGTAGGAGGCACACGCCACCACCGCAAGGACCACCTCCAACCGCCATCTGCCAGAGTCGAAAGGGTGGTCCTGACAGACCTACGGAGTTGCTCAGACCTGTCGTGGATGCCATCATCGGCCTGATACCCTGCTCAGCATTCCAGGTGCCAGTGACTCAGTGCACCGCAAGCCATTGTCCGTTACTGATTGAGTTTTGTGCTGTTGTGAGGTTGCGCAGCAATGTCACCTCATGCAGTGGGGAAGACCTGGGACTATGATGAGGAAGATGTGTCAAGTGTGCGGACGGGAGAAGGCACAGACAATGGGAGGGCAGGAGGCAACAGCCCCAAGGCAGGAATGCAGACTGGTGGTGGTAGTCAAGCTACACACCTGGATCTATTACTGGGTATTGCGCTGTGGACTGCGGACGCAACTGTCACCTCAGGCAGTGTGGGAGACCTGGGACGTTGATGAGGAAGTTGATGCAGGTGTACCACACCCCACTGCATCTGCATCAGGACTGACCCGAAGGGACACAATCCTAGCAATTTCATCACATGAGCGCGCTCTCCTCTAGTGCCCCTACCTCAGTGCACTGCAACTCATGGAACCTCCTGACTGAATATTGGGTGACCTCTGTCCTTACTCCGGATCCCTCCATGTTGCTCTGCAGTTGACTCTGTTATGCTGGTGTTTTCTCTTTCCATTACACTGGTGTCCACTGTTCAGGTTGTTGCCAGCACCAAGCACTCCGTGCGGGCTGGCTTATACTCACCTCACACACATCCAGCACAGGCGTCACTGTACATGTGTCCCTGCCAATAAAGGGGCCGGGCGCACGTGCCCGTAGCCAGTTCAACATGATATGTGCATGTGTCCCTGTGGTCTTGTTGTATGCACGGGGGCCCTGGGCCCTACAGCATTATATTGTGCTGTGTACAGCGGACGCAGACATGTCACCGAAGGCAGCGGGCAAGAACCTGGACATGTAGCTTTGTCGTCACCCACTCAATTCGTAAGGGGAGTGGACTGTGCCGTGGTATGCAGAGCAAACGTGGGTGTGTGACTGATATGTGTGTGCCCCTGGGCGTGGTTCTGTACTGGGTATGTGCATCTGCATGTGTCTCTATGGCAGTGTGGGTCTCCTTTGTGGGGTGTAGGTGGTCCCTGAGGGGTAATGGGCACCCACGTATGTGTTCTAGTTCGCATTCCATGGGTTCGGCAACACCCGCACCTGTTGGGCCACCTCCTTTTGGCATTCTGACACCTGGCATTGGGGTGCCATGTGTGGGTCGGTGAGGTGTTGTGAGCCAGCCATGATTGCGGGTGCTTCATGCTGTGTGGTCTGTTGCAGGGGCTGAGTTCTCCTCTGAGTAGCTTGTCTGCCCTGGTCCTTGTGGTGGGCTGTGTGGGATGTCCATGGGCTGTTGTAGGGCGTCGGTGTCGAAGGTGTGGTGTTCGTCTCCGGCATCACTGATGGGTTGTCTGTACTGACCTGCTGGAGGTGTTGTTTATCCCTCTGCATTGTGAAGGGGAGGTGCATGTTGGCATTGTGTTGGCGCCTTGTTCTTGTCGACATGCAGACTGTGTGACAATGTACATTGTGACTGTTTGGGCGGTGGTGGCTATTTGAGTTGGGACAGTGTACATTTGGCCTACATGGCTGATGTGGGGTTGTAGGGGTAGATATGCATCTCACAGTTCCCTGCTCTGTCCAATGTGATTGTTCTGTTTCTGCGCCTGGGAGGACCCAGTTGTGTCCCCTGTTCTGCAGTGTGTGTGTTGCACTTTGTGCCACATTGTCATGGTATGTGCTGTGATTGCTATGTGTGTGTGCTGCAGTGTGCCATGGGGATGGGGGACATGTCCCTGGGTAATTGTGGGTGTGCAGTGTGCTACACCTCGTTGTGCATGTGTGCCATTGTGCCCATCACCCCCCGTCCCCCAAGTCCCTGTTGGATCCTCACCCTCTTGATGTTGTGTCAGGTCCTCTCAAGCTGTGTCCGTACTCCCTACTCCTTGCACCGTCTCCACACTGATGACTGTGGCCTGGGTTTCCTCCAGCTCCTCCTGTGGCGCTGGCCTGCCACCTCCTGTCGCCGTTGCTGCCTTCCTGTTGGCAGCGGGTTTGTACCTGGTTTAGGTTGTCACATCCTGCCTGCGCCTCTTGGCCTCCTGGATTGGCCTCCTGGGCACTCCGACTGCATTCCAGGTGGTCTGCTTGTGGGTCAGTTGCTGGTAGTGTTCTGTCACCTCCGTGGCGCTGGTCTTGTTTTCCTGCGGTCTGCACCCCGTCTTCCTCTCCCGTTTCTCCTTGGCCTTCCCCGACCCAGTTGTTCCTTGCTGGTGGTCTGTGGGGGTTGTGGGGTTCGCGTTGACCTCTGCGCTGGGTCAGGGTGCATCCATGTTGCTACGTGCTTTGGCTTGTTTCTGGTGTGTTGTTTCTGTGGTTTTTATGGTGCAATTTCCCGCCAGACGCGTGAGATTTGCAGGCCTGAGGCTGCTTTTTGCTACTTTTTGTACCGCGATTGGCCTCATCGCATGATTTCTCGCGTTCGAGTTTCGCATTTTTTCTGCGTGGCGTTGATTTTCACGCTGACATTTGACGCGTTATCTGGTGACTATCGCATGCTACCGCCTTGTTGTGAATTCCACGTTGTCACGGGGTTATTTTCCCGCGATAGGCTGCGATATTGAAAGTTGCGTTACGCTACTCTTGCGGTAGTTATCACACGTTCTTGTGAATATACCCCTTAGTGTCCTCAAAAGGAAATCCTGGGATATGCTTAAGGAGGCCTGCAATACAAGGAATAGTGCAGACTTCTGGAGAGTAGTTAACCAGCCACTTTTTAATGAGGGCACAGTACCAGACTTAAGCTTTACTATATCTGCGCAAAAATGGGAAGAGCATTTTGGTTGCATATATGCAGGATACAGTGATCATATTAATGTTGCCTGTCCTCTTAAAGGAAATATTGTACATTCTGAAATTCAAGAGGTGAGGGAAAGCATAATGGAATAGTCATTGGGGACGGCACCGGGCCCAGATGGGGTTCCAGGTGACCTTTTTAAATCATGTATAGATTTGTGGGCTCCATTGATCACCCAACATCTGAATGTAGCAGCTCGTGGTCACATCCCCTTTTCCTGGAAGCAATCGATCATAGTACCCATTTTTAAAAAAGGCCATCGTGCTGATCCAGCATGCTGCCATCCGATTTCTTTGATAGATGCAGAAGTAAAAGTGCTGGGTAGGGTCTTGCTGAAGCGTCTAACAGACGTTAATAATAACAATATCCTGTCAGAAATTCTATATGGGTTCAGGTCGGGACGAGGCATGATAAAACAGAATTTGAATTTATATCTTTGAGTTAATAAATATACTGTGGCTAAAAAAAAGTATACATTTAGCCTTTATGGACCTCAGCACAGCCTTTGACACAGTGGTGAGATCTAAGCTGTGGGCTGTGCTGAGGGACATGGGGGGATGAGGCCCGAGTGGCGTCTTTGCACAATTTGCACACAGGGCTAGTAGCATCGGTAAAATATGGTCCATCAGGGGAATGCACTAAGCACTTTCAGCTAGAAAAAGGGGTTTGGCAGGGTTGTATTTTAGCTCCTTTCCTTTTTATCTTATATATAAATCAATTAGATCAGTTTGTAAGTGTTAGAAATGGGGGTCTCTAGTTGGCAAGGGTTTGCACCTTTGTCCAAGTAGGGACCCTTCCTTCTAGTCAGGATAAGGGAGTTACACTCCTAAAATAACCCCTGCCCAATCACTTGGTAGCTAGGCATGAGCAGTCAGGCTTATCTGAGAGGCAGTGTGTAAACCATTTGCACATAACCAACAGTAGTACAGTGCAGACACTACACCAATTTAGAAAAATGTCCAATATTTTTATATATCCAAAACAAGACTAAAAACAATAAAAATCCACTATACAGATCTCAGAAACATTCAGTAATCAAAGTAGACTTGAAATACAGTTCCTTGAAGTTGATAGCTCCGACAATGCATTGTGTAACACCATTGTGTAACTTACAAGCAGTGCCCTCGAACCACGGTGCAAGCAGCAGCGTCGATGTCGGTGTGGAGCGGCATCGAAGGGGATACCAAGGTGGTGTCCTGAAGCGAGGCAGTGCGAAGTGGGGTGCCCACAGGTCATGGTGTAAGCAGCAGCTCGGTGGCAGCATCGGGTGGTGTCGTCAGTGAGACCAGGGTTGCAGTAAGGCGTGCGGCGGTGCCCTCTGCGGTGCCTTCAGGACATGGAGTCAGCAGCAGCATCGTAGATGGCGTTGAGTTGCTTTTTCTTCTGTTGCAGCACAAACACACAGTCCCCAGTGCTGATGGCAGAAGAACTTGAAGTCGTTGATGTTCCTGAGACTTATTGAACAGGGGGAAAGCTCTACCTCAAGCCCTTGGAGAAACTCACAAAAGTAGATTGCAGAAAGTCCAGTCCAGTCCTTTCACTGCCCAAGACAGAAGCAGCCACTGCAGGCCAACACAGCAAAGCACACAGCAAAGTGGTAGTTACTCCTCCCAGCTTCTCCAGCTCTTCTTCTTCTTGGCATTCTTCTTGATCCAAAAGAGTTCTAAAGTTCAGGGGTCTGGGCCCCAATATGTATACTCCCAATTCCTTTGTCCTCTCAGGCAGAGAGTGTCTGTGCTTAGTCCAAACCAGTTTGGTCCTCTCTGGCTCAGCTTCCCAGCAGGAGGCGGATACAGCATTGGCTACAGCAGACCAGGCCCATTTAGGTGCAAGGAAATCTCCTCCCGCTACTCTAAATGCAGCTCAGGTCTATTCAGCCCAGCCTTGACTCATTCAGGAAAGGCAAGACACACATCAATCCCCCCACCCCCGGTGGCTGTCTGAGAGAATGCACCTCCCCAGCCCCTGTCACTCAAAAGCCAGACAGTCAATATACAAACCAGAAGAGGCACATAGAATGGCTAAGCAAGAAAATACCTACTTTCTAAAAGTGGTATTTTCAAACACGCAATATAAAGATCATCTTTACTAAAAGATGCATTTTTATGTTCTGAGTTCAGGCATTCTAAACTTTACTTTCCTATCTTATCCCAATGGCAAGTTATTTTTATAAGATGTTATAAATAAACTCCCATTCTACCCTACTGGATAGATAGCCTTTCCATAGTGAAAAACGAAATGCACTGTAATTTACTACCAGGACATGTCACACACCAGTGCATGTCCTACCTTTAACATACACAGCACCCTCCCCACAGGGGTACCATGGGCCCATCTTAGGGGTGACTTATATGTAAGAAAAGGGAAGATTAGGGCCTGGCAAGTGTGTGCACTTGCCAGGTCGACATGGCAGTTACAAACTGCATGCAGACTCTGCAGTGGCAGGTCTGAGTTACCTTATCAGGGCTACTCATGTGGGTGTCACAATCAGTGCTGCAGGCCCAATAGTAGCATTTGATTTACAGGCCCTGGCACACTCGAAGCACTTTCTTGGGGCTTACCAGTAAATCAAATATGTCAATCATGGAAACACCAATCCATAATACAAATTTCGCAGAGAGCATATGCACTTTAACACTGAATAGCAGTGGTAAAGTGCCCAGAGTCCTAAAACCAACAACAGCAGGTCAGGAAAAAATAGGAGGAAGAAGCTAAACGTTTGGTGATAACCCTGCAAAAAGGGCCATTTCCAACAGTAAGGGAACATTGTCCCGAGGATAGGACATAGAATGGTTCACTCTTTGTTGTACGTGGATGATTCCATTCTTTTCTCCCGTACAACAAATGGCTTGCAATTTTTATTATATCATTTTTATGATTTTATGGAAATCTGGATCTAAAAATTAAATATTCTAAATCGTATACCATGACCATAGGACCCAGAGGTACCAAGACTAAAAACTATATAATAAAGGTGGACAAGCTTAGCTATTTCAGCATACTGTTGGATCGATAAATTGGCTTGGGAGCCATTACTGAAACCGCATACTCAATCCTTTAATAGGGTTGCCTTTAGCATTGATGCTATTTCCAGGAGTTTAGGCTACAATCATATAAAGTCTATATTATACCTCTATAGTGCTTAGTGTGTTCCAACTGTAACGTTTGGAGCAGAGATTTGGGGTTACAAATCTCCTACTCCTATACAAACGGCAGAAAATAAGTATTTAAGGAAATTGTTATGAATCCCGCAGAATGTCCCTGCAGAAATAGTACTTGAGGATTTAGTGGCAGGTTTTATAGCTGACTATATACGTCTGCGTCCCATACTTTTATGGTGTTCTATATGGACCAAGAGAGAATTAGATTTTAATAGATTAATATTGAGAGATTGTGTGAATATGGACTGCAGGTTGCGTATACCCTGGCTGAGTTACATAAAATCTACCCTGACAAGTTTGAGCTTATCACATCTTTTTAATTCACCAGAGCTAATTTCCAAATCAGATATTGTAGGAGTTAAGAAAGCATTTAAGGAGTTTTCCCAAAAAGCTAGAACTCTAGATTCACAGTATAAACTTTGCTGTACACATTATGCCATGGTGAAATCTATAGATAAAATGGAATTTTATTTAGGATTGGAAATGGCCATTACCCACAGAAGACTTTTAAGATATTTTCATTTTAATATGTTTCTTCAATTAGTAGCAGGATGGCATAAGCCTCAAGACCCTCCAATTGGCACATGTGACGCGTTCTCTACACAGGACACTTTACATATTGTTTTAATTTGCCCCAAATGGGCCAATTTACAACAAAAGTATATCCGCCCATTACTTGTACCTTTGAATTTTAACCAAGCAAGACCAGCTCTCTTATGCTTGCAATTTTTAAACACTTTTACTGTTTGTTGGCATTTATCAAGATTTTTAGTAGCTGTGTATTATGCTTATGTTTGAGACTGTACCTGTATGGTGTTTATTTTATGGAATTAATTTAATTGATGTTTTTACTGTACTTTTACGATTGCTGATGCTAATCGAATAAAGTTAATATTGATTGATTGACTAGTTTTCACATTTAAGCAAACACAGACACTCAGCAGCATTTCCCAAATCAACAAGCCTCATCCTCATTCAAGCCTCTGAAAAACATCTCACCATCTTTGAACACCATTTCAGCACCTATTCCTACCTACTCTCGATACCTTCCTCTGACCCTTCAGCCTCCCAATCACAGTCTGACCCTCCTCCCCCTCTTTCCCCTACTCTAACCCCTCCTCATACAGACACTGAAAACACCACGGAAGTCTCCCAAGCACAGACTCTCTATCTCCCTCCTGCGTTAACAACTTTCCCTCCTACTGATTCACCAACGGCCTACTCAACCATCCATACTCTCTCTCCTCCTCTTGAGGCTCCAACACCTCGCACCTGTTCCTCCCTTCTATCTTCTTCTTCCTCCCATCCCCCTAAACTTGATCCCCCTACGACTCAATCACTGACTCTAACTTCTTCCTCCGTAATTGACCTTCCCCTCCTTAACCAAGATGTCAACCCTCCTCACTCTCCCCACGCACCCTTTCCTTCTCTGGACTCTCTTGTGACTCCAGTGAATGCCCTGTCCCACCTCACTTCCCTCCCTTCGCTCATCAATCGGAACACCCCTCACTACCCCCCACCTGGGCTCCCACCCCTTCCTCACCCCAGACCTCTTGTCCTGACTAACACAGAACATCCTCCTAGTCCCCCTGACCTCCCAGCCTCCGTCCCTTTCTCTCTTATACCCCAGACGCTTTTTAATATAGAACTCCATCTCGCTAACCTGTCGTTTGAACTCACCTCACTCAGAAAAGATGTCAACTCCCTCTCCTTACTTAACCGCCCCAATCATTCTATTTCCCTGTGTGCTGAACAAACCAACACTACATTCCCCCAGCAATGGGATACTACCCCCCTCTGTAACAACACACTCAGAATATTCCGTGCCTCAAACCACCTCCCCGCCTCTGATCTCCCTGACCCCTGTAAGCCTTACCCCCCTACTCTTTGACTACTGACCCTCTGGTCCCGCAGGCACCCATCCCCGTGATCCTTGGGACTAGCAGAATTCCAGCTTCCCCAGCTTCACCCAGACTGCCCCCGCAATTTACCACTATCCACTCCTGCCCCCCCTACAACCAACCCTAAACCCCTTACCTGCATGCTGGTTAACTGTCGCTCGGCTGTCCAACACGCGATTGAAATTTCGGAAACCATCCTTAGCGAAACCATTGACATCGCCTTTCTAACTGAAACTTGGCTTAAAGATCACTCTTCTTCCATTCTTGATATGCTCTCTCCCCTGGCTACTCCATACTCAGAAAAGATAGACCTGTCAGAATTGGAGGCGGTCTAGCAATAATCTATAAAAACGAACTCCAACTCTCACCTGTACAGAACTCCGATCATTCTACTTTTGAATACCTTGGAGCGGAACTTAAAGTGCAAGGCTCCCCTCCAATTCGACTACACAACATCTACCATCCTCCTGGTGACCCTCTTCCTTTTGTAGAGGAATTGTCCGACCTTCTTACCCAATCCTCACTTTCCAATTCTAAAAACCTCTTCCTCTGAGATTTTAACCTTCATTGGAACAAAAATGATGATCCTATGGTTAACCTCCTCACTGATCTACTTGATATCAACGACCTGAAACAACTCTGCCACTCTCCTACTCACACCAAAGGAGCCACTCTCAACGCTATCATTACAAGCAATGACCTGGCCTCCCTTTCCTCCATCGTTCCCATTGACTGGTCAGACCATCACCTCATCCTTTTCACGATCACTAACACTGTACTACCCCCTCCACCCAAAACCATCAAACAGATGAAATTGACTAGGAATCTTCATCTTATTTCCCCAGGCGAACTGGAGACCAAAGTCAAAGCACAACTTCGACTCTCTCCTCTCTCCCAAAATGCTAATGACCTCACCGAACACTTTAATAAATCCATCGTTGAGGTCCTTGACCAAATAGCCCCAGCCAGACTAAAACTTCAAAAAAACTCCTCCTCCAAATCCTGGTTCAATACAGATCTCAACAATGAGAGACGCGTACTTAGATCGACTGAACGCATATGGAGGCAAAGCCCTTCCCCCTCTAATCTCTCCCTCCTCAGATCCACTAGGGCCAATTATAAAAAACACATCCTCAATGCTAAGACATCCTTCTTCCGCTCCCAACTCGACCGGGCCAAAAACAGACCTAGGGAACTATTCAGCATTGTTAAAAACCAAACCTCTTCTGCACCCCCCAAGGTGATTGCCACCAACGAGAGATGCGAAGAGATTGCCAACTACTTCTCAGAAAAAATCTCCAAAATTGATCAATCCTTCGCCTTAACTCCCCTCCCTCTTAGCCTACCTCCCTCCCTGGACATTTCCTCCAATTCTCCTTCACTCTCAAAGCCTCTTCATGACTCCTCATCGCTTCCTCCTGTCGTCCCTATTCTTGAACCCATCCCCACCATACTCGAGCAAAAAAATAATGCTTCTTGGCACAACTTCCATCCAGTCACTGAACTTGATGTTCTTAACGTCATTACCAGACTTAAACCGTCATCTCACACCAAAGACCCTCTCCCTTCCAACCTTGTCCAAGATCTAAAACATATCATTTCCCCCTATTGGACCTCTATCATCAACTCCTCCTTTACCTCCGGTTGTGTCCCTGCTTCCCTCCAACTGGGTCAAATCACTCCCATCCTCAAAAATCCTGCTGGTGACCCGAATGACCTAAATAACCTTTGTCCTATCTCTAACCTTCCTCTTCTCTCAAAAGCCCTTGAAAAATGCGCCCTGCTCCAACTAGATAGACACATTGATTCATTCAATCTTTTAGACTCTTTCCAATCAGGCTTCAGAAAGGGCTGTAGTACGGAAACAGCCATGCTAAATATAATTGATGACATCCATCACTCCCTCGACAAAGGCGAGTCCTCCCTTCTCATTCTCCTTGATCTCTCCGCTGCTTTCGACACTGTTAACCACTCTACTCTACTTAACACACTTAAAGATCGGTTTGGCCTCAACGGTTCAGTCCTCAAATGGTTCACCTCCTTTTTCCAACACAGAACCCAGCAAATTAAAATTCGCGACTGCCTTTCCAAACCTATGCCCATCTCCCTAGGGGTCCCCCAGGGCTCTATACTCTCCCCTCTCTATTCAACCTCTTCATGGAACCCCTCACCCTTATCCTTAAGCAAACGGGAATCAATTACCACCTATACGCAGATGACACCCAACTTTACTATAAGATTCAATCCCGCTCGGACATTCTTCACCTCAATGATGCCTTGAGTAAGATTCAATCCTGGTTCCACTACAACCACCTCAAACTCAATCCAAAAAGACTGAAATCATTCTTTTCTCCCCTAAGAACAACTCGCTCCCCATTCTATCCTGGATCTCTGACCTAACCGCACTCAACTGCTCTCTCACTATATCCAACTCAGTTAAATCCTCGGATTTAACATTGACCAGAACCTTACTCTTATCCCCCACATAAAAATTCGGCCAAAAGCGCCCTCTTCACTCTCCATCACCTCAAGAAAATAAAACCCTTCATTCCTGCAGATGACTTTAAATTAGTCGTCCAATCGCTGGTCTTGTCGAAAATTGACTATGGTAACGCCATCCTCTCTGGAACCCCTAAAGTCCACCTAGCCCCAGTCAAATCTGTTCTGAACCTGGCTGCTAGGCTCATTACTGAACTCAAACGGTTCGATCACATCTCCCCTGCCCTTAAAGCCCTCAATTGGCTTCCCGTCGAAGGAAGAACTTCCTACAAGACAGCTTGCATTACGCACAAAGCCCTGCACCAACGCTCCCCGCAGTACCTCTCAGATAAACTTCACAAAGCTGGCTGCTCTAGAGCATTGAGGAGCTCCAACACTCTCGCTCTTGTCCCTCCTCTGTTAAACAAGAAATCCACACAATCGCGCTCCTTTACCGGAAATGCGCCTAACATCTGGAACTCCTCCCCAAAGAACTTCGTTGTAACCCCTCTTACGTCAGCTTCAAAAAAGACCTCAAACTCCTCCTTCTCAACAAATACTGGGGTCCTTAATCCCTCCCCGGGCACTCATACCACCCCGACCTCCTACTGTTTAAGGTCCTCCCCCTTTTTTTTGATCCCTGACTCCCTCTCTCCTCACCCCTCACACTTCTTACTTCGCCCACTAACTTCTCACACTAACCTTTCCCATAGGACCTGCTTCGTCCCACTTGGTTTTGCCTTAACCTCCCCCCTCCTCAGCCTCTCCCCATTCTTATACCCTACCCCCTCTTCTCCATCATTTCCCTCCCACGCTAGCCTAATCTCTCCGGACTTGCTGTAGCCCATTGCAATATATATGCTTAGATCGTGTAAAGTTTTTAGCTGTTTTTTACTGTCTGTATTGGTTTTTGAGTACTACCTCATTGTAATTCTATTACATTGCAATTAATACCCATGTAAGCGGTATGGTATGGCCTTAACCTCCCCCCTCCTCAGCCTCTCTCCATTCCTATACCCTACCTCCCTCTTCTCCCTCCTTTCCCTCCCACGCTAGCCTATTCTCTCAGGACATGCTGGAGCCCATTGCAATTTATGTAATTAGACAGTGTAGAATTTGAGCTGTTCTTTACTGTTTGTATTTGTTGAATACTTCCTCATTGTAATTTTGTTATATTGCAATTAATACCCATGTAAAGCACTCTGATACCCTCGGGTCCAGCCAGCGCTACATAAAACCTTTTTAAATAAAAAATTTTTTTAAAACACACCTCTCTCCAGTCCACAGAGCTGAGTAGGCCTCAGAGTCATCATCATGTTGATTTCCCTTTAAAGTCGATAGACTCAATACCTTTCTTCTTTTAGCTGTTGAGGTAGTCCCACCCTGAGTCCTTCCCTCCTCCTCCTGACTCCGAGTAACAAATTGGTCCAATTCCGTCCCAAGACCTGTAGTGCACTGCTGTTGAAGAACAAGAAGAGATACATAATTTTCTGTAGATTTGTGTTTGTTAGCTAAAATGACTGTTCTGGTCTCTGAAGAACCAAAAAAAAGGAATGAACCCTGCAAGTAAATCTCGCTAAGTGTGAAAGGGCCAATCACCTTCAGGATAAATTATCATCCACAAGGCCCTAAACATTAGAAATCATCGAAATCAGGTTTACTAACTATTAGTTGAACACCCTCCCTCACTGTCTGCCACCACATGAATCATCAATTACCACTCACAATCACTCAATAATATATCACTCATTGGTGAAATAGTTAGTTACCTGTTCCAATCCAAGCACAGTGGTAGATACACAATTGTATCACCTCTGTGATGGAAGCAAAACATTGGAAATTGGCAGTCTTGTAAATCAAATGATCTTTTCTTGGGCAACTCTGCTAGGGGATGAAAAAAGGAAGGGTAGGCATGAGAGGGAGGCAGGCATTGTCTCCTATATCCTTGAAGGGAATGGGGAGGATTCTTCACTGCATACTGGTCCAACTTCAATTCGAAATGCAGTTTGACGATAAATAATTAAAAAGTTCCAGGGTGGCATACTCTCGGTCAAAGAAGTAGAGCTTGTCTTCAAACTCAGTTGGTTCACCCAGAAGTTGGTCATCATGATCTAACACATTTGAGTCTGACCAATCACCCTCATCCTCCTCATGTAGTATTTCAGGAACAGTGTAATTGTTTGGTATGAAGTGTTGGCTCATTCTGATCATGTTCAATATCTCCACGATTTGAGGTGAAAGACTGGTCCATTTCACTGTGACAACTGTGCCAGCTGCACCGAACCCATGCTCAGCAGACACACTAGCTAAATGACAAGCCAAATACTTTATTACCAGCCTGCTGAGCTCTGGCCATTGCTGCATCTTCCCATACCAATACACCAATGGGTTTTGATCACATAGACCTCTCTTGGGTCATCCTAATAGTCCTAGAGCATCCTCTGAATGGTCACTGGTGCTGCCACTTAATCAACCTCTTTTGCCTTCACTGCTATACTGGACTTAAGACCTGTAAATCGAAACCAACCCAATGCAGAGGTTCTGGCCAACTTTTGTAGCATCTGGTTATATTGTTGCTTTTGTTGACTGCTGTGAGACAACAGGGCTACCCTCTCTGGAACTTGAAGGTGGTGCCCCAGAACTTGTGCCTGGGGATGGGACTCTAATTTCCATTTGTCCTTCTTCCATGTCACCAGCTCGCTAACCAATCCACGTCTTATATCCCATTCTGAAAAAGGAATGAAACTGGGTAGTATTTTTTTGTACTGTAGATTAAGTATTGTGGCCAGATATACTCTTTGAGCTGTACAGTGTCTCTTTGCATTCTTGCACTATCAGCCAAGCAAAGGATTAAGATCTGAATCGGTGCATCCTCGTTTACACCTGCAAAGCTTTCAGCCACCTTTTTAACTGGTCCTGTAGCAGATGCAACAATGGGATAGCTTGCGGACTTGCCATGTGAAAACCTCAAAAGGAAGTAGTATCTCTATCAGGCATTTGACTAGGCCCCATTTGTCCATAACAATGGATAGGTTATTCAAAGTTGCATCTTAATACTTGCCAAACCATAGCTCCATCCCACACTGGACATATTAATGAAACACACCCTTCAGCGTCTGGGCATAAGTAGCATTGGCGATTTGTTCCCTAATGGGCACGTATTCTCCCACATAGAGGACCCCCAGTTTTCAACAGCTTCTTTCATGGACCACTTTATTCTAGCCCGTGTGCAGGGAACACTAAGAGATGCGGTACCCACTTACCCCATTGAGCCTAAGGAATTTGCACCACTCACATTTATAATTGAGGACCACAGCGGAGAACACATTACATCCTGACTATATAAAGCTTGTCTTGCGCTCATGCCACAACATGACTCCAGGGTAAGGGACGCCTGGGCAGCTGACCTGGGATATCCCCTCACTGACAAAACTTGGAAAAGCTGTTGTACACAAACAAAACTAATCTCATGTAATCACAGACACAAATTGATCCACTTTAAGATCCTATGAAGGGCCTATGTCACGCCACATTTGTGCACCGTCCCAAATGTAACTTACATGCGGCCACATTTGCACATATGACATGGACATGTACCACGATAGCTTCGTACTGGTAAGACATATTCAGGGAAGTGCAATAGATGACCGCGTTGTAATTGGACCACTCCCCATTATTAGCTTTACTGGGCTATGTAGATGAGATCCCTAAGAGCATGCGCAGATTCGTAGCATTGGCAATGTTCCTGGCAAAGCGAGAAATAGTTATACACTGGGTCAGTAAACAGAAACCCACGGTAAAAAGCTGGATTAGGAGTATGATACACTGTGACACCACGAGCGAGTTGTTTGCAGAACTTCAGCCCCTACATCTTGCCCAAAGGACGTATGGCAGCCATTGAGGGAATACCTACAACAACAAGACGAACACACCACACAACAAAACTAGGAGCGAAAAGTCACGCAACATGACACACAAATGTGCACAACCGCTACATATATGCTGAGATACTGCACTGAGTAGCCGGAAATGTATTTTGAATTGGGATATGCTGCTGGGGGTTGTGAATACAACAGGGATGTCAACTATGCAGCATGTATAAGTTGTATAACGACGGTGGAACGTTGAGCTTGCCAAATATGACAAAGAGATATATATTTATACAAATGCGATGCCTACTATGTAGTTGTGACTTTAATGTTTTAAAAATGACAAATAAATATATATAAAAAAAAGTTGCATCCCCTCCTCTTTAAATGACATACTCCTTGATCGATTTTTACTACTCAAAAAGACATTACAACATGTAATAGGTCGAGTTCCAACATGTTGGCACCTCCAGTATGAGGGCTTTAACTGGTACTCTATTATCACGTTGAATGATCCTCAGCTGCGTCCCAGCTTTAAAAGAGTGGCTGTAATTAGTGTAGTTCTTCTGCAGGTGGTCAGTCAATTGCTTACTATGTCTTCTTTTTTGAGAAAGTCCTGCACAATGAGGTTGATGAAATGCGCCAAACACAGGACCCTGAAACATTTGCCATCAACCATAGTCTTAACTACATTACTCCCGGCAAATCCAATTCTGGGATCTCTGGGTCACAGACATTCAGACACCTTGCTGTTCAAGTCTTCCAAGATGTTTGCAGCTGTATGGGATTTCTCCATGGTGAAAATGGCTACTGTCACATGCCACCGAGTGGCCCTAAAACTTTCTTGAGCACATAACCACCACAAAAGAGATCCAGTGTGTAGTGATACACATGTAATTTAGTGGCTTGACAGCTGGTCCACATGTCTGTTGCCAGGTGGATAATGTGAAGAGCACTCTGCTGCAAAGCTTGTCCAACCAATTGCAGCAAATCATGATGGAGAGCTGAAAGAGCAACTCTGGCAAAATAGGTCTGGCTGGGAAACATTCATTTTGGGCAGATGGCCACCACAAATTCTAAAAAGCCCACTTCGTCCACCAAAGAAAAAGAGAGGAGGTCCAGCACTAACTTTTTAGTAACCCTGGGCGTAAAATCTGCTCCGCTCATGGAGTTTGCAGATTTTTGGCAACTCTGCGTTCCGTGGAGAACGCGGAGTTACCAAAAAACTCTGCGCTCCGCAACGGAGCGGAGGTTTTTTGTGTGTTTGCGTGCTCAAAATGCGTTTTCCCGCATGCTGGAGCAACTTACCGGGATGCCTGCGTTTGCCGACGAGATTTCTTAACCATTTGGTAGCTGGCCGCACGGTCCCACGAAAGTGTGCAATCACGAACGCGTCATTCGGGCTCGCCATCGGACTTCCGGCAGAAGTTTTGAAAAGATCGCGATCCCGAACATGCAGAATTTGCAATCTGGAGAAGAATCTCTCTCGAGCAGCATCAAAACCTTCTCAAAATGATGATTTGGAGTAAAAAAAACTCCTCAGATTGACATTTGGCTGTACTTTTTGGTGCAAGGAATCCTTTTTCTTTTTAAATTTTTTTTTGAAGAGGAAGGAAGTGCCCCAGAGTCTCCAACTTCCTGTTCCTGTCCAGCAGGCTGTTCCCAGTGCTTTGTCTATCTCCTGTTCACTTTTCATTTGGATTTGGAGCTGGAAGGATCACTCTTTGTGTCTGCTTCATCATATATCATTGGTTTTGAGGACTTTTGGATTTAAGATTTCACAAGTAAGTTGGAAAATTGGTGTTGTTTGTTTGATTGGGGCATTGCACCTACATTTTTTGTGCTTTTTATCGTTTTTTAAAAATGTATTGTGGTGGGTGACCTGTAGTTTCTGTAGGGGCCTAGTTGTTTCTTTGTATATACTTTTTCTACTAGTTTTCTTTTATAAAGGAAACATGTTGCAAAGTTCACTACATTTTCTCAAACTTTTGAAATCAATTTGCAATATGTATTTAATTCACTAGCCCAGTAGTCTGCCAAAAGGCCTTTCAGCCGGTAGGCCCAGAGCTACTCATGGGTGCATGAAACAACTGTTTCTGTGGTGTCTGTTGAATTTAAACATCATTTAGGGCATGGATGGCATTGGATTGAAATGCAAAATGTGTTTTTTTGGTATTTCACATTTTGATGTGTTAAATAAATGCCTTTGTTGGGTGTGTGTGGTTGTAACTTGCAAGACTTTTTTGCCCTTTGGATTTTCGTTTTTGGCATTGTTGCATTAAAGCTGTGTTGTTTAGCATGCCTCCTTCCTTTGTCTGGCCAGTGTGTGAGTGTGTTTGTAATAGTGGGCCAGCATTTGCCTTGGCTGAGGCTCCCCCTGTGGCCAGGGGCCATTTTGTAAAGTTTGTATCCATATCAGCCTGCTTCAGTTTGTTGTTTTCAAGGCCTCCTGCTTGTTGTTATTGTGAGTGACCATGTGGCTGGTGGGAATTGTGTGGTGGTGGTAGTGCTTTTGCCATAGACCTGTATGTCTTCTTTCCTTTGTTCCTCTTGGCTTATTGCTTCTTGTTGTGGGCTGCCTGGCCATGTGACTGGCAGCCATTTTGTGAAGGCATCCAGTGTACTTTGGCCATAGGCCTGCATTGCCTGTCTTCCCTTTCTTGTTGTTGTGGCCTGCCTGGCCATGTGGCTGGCGGCCATTTTGTGAAGGCAACCAGTGTGCTTTTGCCATAGGACTGCATTGTCTGTCTTCACCTTCCTGTTGTTGTGGCCTGCCTGGCCATGTGGCTGACGGACATTTTGTGAAGGCAGCCAGTGTGCTTTTGCCACAGGCCTGCAAGCCTTCTTTGTGGTAGCCATGTCTTCTTGCTGGTTGCTGTTTTGTATGTAATTTTTTCTTCTTTTATCCAGCAAAAAATGTAGCACAGTTCACTACATTTTCTAATAAATGTGCAATATTATTGATTTGAATTAATTGATTCACTAAGTGGCCTAGTATGCCAATGGGTTTTCCAACCAATAGGCCCAGAGCTACTCATGGGTGCATGAAACAACTGTTTCTGTGGCATCTGTTGACTTTTAATATCATTTAGGGCATGGATGGCGTTGGATGGAAATGCAAAATTTGTTTTTTGGGGGTTTTTCAATTTTTTCATGTGTGTTAAATGAATGCCTTTGTTGGATGTGTGTGGTTGTTGTGTAACTTGAAAACCTTTTTTAGCCCTGTGGAGTTTTGTTTTTTGCATTGTTATATTAAAGCTGTGTTGTTTAGCATGCCTCCTTTGTCTGGCCAGTGTGTGAGTGTTTTTGTAATAGTGCGTGGGCCAGCATTTGCCATGGCTTAGCCTCCCCATGTGGCCAGGGGCCATTTTGTAAATTCTGTGTCCATATAGGCCTGCTTGAGTTCATTGTTTTCCAGGCCTCCTGCTTGTGGTTGTTGTGAGTGACCATGTGGCTGGTGGCCATTTGTTGGTGGTAGTTAGTGTGCTTTTGCCATAGGCCTGCATGTCTTTCCTTTGTTTCTCTTGGCTTATTGCTTCCATCCATTGTAAGATGCAGCTCCCTAATGCTGCATCCCACGTGATGCACAATGCCAAACTGGGTCCGTTACATTTGTATTTTTGTTCTTCTTCTTTCATATCCTTCCTGAGTGTACTGTACACTACAGTACACCTACCATGAAAGACCTTGTTGTTGTCAAAGTCCCACAAATGGCTAGACTATATTGTTATGTTTTTTTTTTAAACTGAGGTAATAAATGTAATAATATTAATAACACTAACAAGTGTAACCACACACTAAGTTATATATTATATTTGTTTGTTTCTACTAGTAGTAATTGAACCACAACAATGAATGCCATGTTTCACTGATGTTCTTCTTGCTTCTTTGCTTTTATGTGCACAAAAGAGGAGGAGACAACATCACCCATTGTACTGCCAGACAGAAGTCCTGCTGCGCACGACGTCACGTGACGTGTAACCAAAGACATCTCTTCAACTTGGGCCACTGTGTGCTGCTGACATCTTCAAGATGGCCCCAAAGAAAGGTCGCAGTTCCAGTACCAAGAGAGTTGCCAGTGAGAAGAAGGCACTGCCACTTACCAAGACCGGTATGTCGCCCAAGACCTTTTTTGGGAAACCAAAAATTGCGCCTGCAGCAGTGGTGTCCGGGGAGCAAGCTGGGAGCAGAACCCCCCATCAGTGGACCCACCCCACCAAACTAGGCCCAAGCCCATGTCTGTTGCATACGCAGCTAGTCTAATCATGAGTCCAACGCTGATGAGCAGTGATGTTGAAATTGACTTATTGTTATCGCAAAGTAGTACCCAATCAATGCAGGAAACTCAGATAAGTGGGCAACAACAGCCGCAACCACCCCCAATAGTAGTTGTTCCTCCTGAAGTAGGGGCAGTTCATGAGATCGAGCTTCCTGCAGAGGAAGAAGAAGAGCAAGCCACTCTTTTTGAAGATCCATTGTCTTCCAGATCCCCAGCAAGGAAAAGGAGGGTTAGTCCATCAACTTTTTCTGAAAGCCCCACTTCTCATGATCTAGACAGCACTTAGAAGCCACCTCAGTCTGAGATTGAGAAACACCATGAGACAAGGCTAGGGAAGAGGAAGGTTCCAGAAAGCCTTAGAGTTATGGAGGTAGATGTAGAAGAGGAGGATGATGATGAGCCAGTCATCATAGACATTAGTCCCGCCCCAGTGGAGACCGACATTACCCCATCACAAATTGCTGTGAGGGATGTGGCATGGATACCACCAACACAGATCATGCCACCAACACCACCTCCAGCTTCCATATTTCGCCGGCAGCCACGTACATCCACCACAAGTACCACCACTGTAGAAGTAGGTACTGCAGAGAGTCAAACTTCACACCCACCTACCAGTTCATTCAGCATTGCAAGTGGCACCAGCAGCAGCGCCAGGAAGTTGACCTCCCCAGTTTGGGACTTCTTTTTGGTTAGCAAGAAAGAGGTGACTATTGCTATATGCTGCATTTGTGGAAAAGGTGTTAGTCGGGGTAAGCTTGGTACAAACTATGGTACTGGAGGCCAAACAACTCATCTGAAAAAACACCTCTTGATCCAGTGGGAGGCGCACCTTGGGGGCCAAAAAACTGCACCCATTGCTCTTGGTGAGGATGAAGAAGTAGAAGATGCGATTGCGGTGGAAGATGAACAAGAGGGAGACATTTTCTCTGGTACACAAAGTAGCCCTGTCCCCAGCAGTGCAGTGGTACCGCCTACATCCTCATCAGCAACATCTCAGTGGCGCAAGAGTAAGAGTCAGGCTGAGACACCAAGGGGTCCCAGGCAAAAGAGTACCGCAACGAAAAAACGTGCAGCGTTGAGCCTAACAATATCTGGTAGAAGTCACCTGCATCAGTGGCACCAGAAAAGAAAAAAATCCAGCCTGCCATTCTCAGCATGTTTAGGTCAGAGGGGCAGTACAAACGCAACCACCCAGTGGCACGTTTGTACAATGCGAAGCTGGCTAAAATATTAGCGCTGGACATCCTCAATTTTTCTTTGGTGGAAGGGGCGGGTTTTCTTGAATTTGTGACAGCCATCTGCCCAAAAAGGAAGGTTCCCAGCCGGTCCTATTTCGCCAGAGTTGCTGTTCCAGCACTACATCACGACATGCTGGAATTGCTTGGACAAGCTTTGCAGCAGAGTGCTGTTCACATTATGCACCTGACAACAGACATGTGGACCTGTTGCCAAGCCACTGATTACATGTGCATCACTGCACACTGGATCTCTTTTTTGGGGGTTAGAGAAAAGATATCTGCAGCAGGTGTTGTTGACACTGCTGAGATTTTTAATGCCACTCCGAAACATGCAACTGTAGCCATGTTCACCATGGAGAAATCTAATACTGCTGCAAACATTTTGGAAGACTTTGACAGCAAGGTCTTTGAATGGCTGTGCCCAAGAGGGCTTAACATTGGTTTTGTTGCCACGGACAATGGCAGTAATATAGTTAAGGCCATGTTCGATGGTGGCTATTTCAGGGTCCTGTGTTTGGTGCACTGCATTAACATCATTGTTCAAGACTTTCTGAAAAAAGAAGACTGACTCAGCAACTTACTGACCACCTGCAGAAGAATCTGCACACATTTCAGCCATTCTTTTAAAGC
The DNA here is from genome assembly GCA_963921515.1 of Calotriton arnoldi. Classification (NCBI taxonomy): domain Eukaryota; kingdom Metazoa; phylum Chordata; class Amphibia; order Caudata; family Salamandridae; genus Calotriton; species Calotriton arnoldi. The sequence continues at coordinate 2,617,020 of CAWUFW010001152.1, forward strand.
CCGGAAGCAGCTGAGGATCATTCAACGTGAACATAGAATGCCAGTTAAGCACTCATCCAGGAGGTGCCAACACGTTGGAACTCAACTTATTACATGCTTGAACATCTGTTTGAGCAGTACAGACCAATCAATGAATATGTCATGCAAAGAGGGGATGCTACTGTGAAAGGCATGATCATTGAGATGGACCAATGGGGCCTAGTTAAATGCCTGACAGAGATGCTACTTCCTTTCGAGCTCTTCACGCGTGAAGTCAGCAAGGAGGACTGTACTATGGGCCAAGCTAACCCATTGTTGCACATGCTACAGGAACAGCTGATGGGGGTGTCTGCAATGTAAGCAGGTGGGGAGGAAAAAAGAAGCATATGAGTTGGTGGAGAGCTTAACCCTTCGCTTATCTGAAAATACAAGGGTGCAAACAGGCATTGTGTCTTCCAACCATTACATTTCTGCCACAATTCTGGATCCACGGTACAAACAAGTACTGAACACATTGATTCCTTTTTAGAAGGGAATGTTGCCATGTACAAAACTTGGATAGCTGCGGAAGCCAGTCGCTTAGAACAAGAACGGCTGGGAATTAGAGGCCTGCTACTCCAGGCCACAACAAGTTCTGCAGTGCAGCCGGCGTCAAGTTCAACTGCAGAGCCTGAGGGCAGTGTGATTGGCTCACAGCAGTCAAAACCACCAACAACACCAAGAACAACATCAACAACAACACGAACAGGAGCATCAGCCCCACCAAATGGTTTCTACAGCAAGGGCTTGTTAGGTCCAGTGCTGAGGCAAAGGCAAAAGAGGCCGAGCAAAGCGGAGCACCCCTGAGCATTGAGCAGATAGTCCAGGCCTATCTGGATGACCCAACAGAGGTCTACATTGATCAAAACCCATTGGTGTATTGGTATGGGAAAAGGCGCCAATGGCCAGTGCTCAGCAGGCTGGCAATAAACTATCTGGCTTGCTTTGTCGCAAGTGTCTCTTCTGAGCGTGTTTTCAGTGCTGCTGGTGCCGTTCTGACAGTGAGAAGGACCAGTCTCTCACCCTAAAACGTGAAGAGGTCAACCATTATCAAAATGAATCAGCACTTTATACCACTGGATTACACCATACCTGAAGTAGCACAGCAGGAAGATGATGACGGCGACTTAGGTCATGGAAGTAGTGTGTTAGATGACCTACGTCTGGGTGAACCACCAGAGTTTGAGGATGAGCTCTACTTCCCTGACAACTGAGCTTTCGACTCGCTACTTTCTTTCTTGCTTATTTACTTTTATTACTTGTGTGTGTCTCTGTCTTTCTGGTTCGAATCACAACAAATCCATCACCACCATCTTACTCCTTCATTGCTGGATTGGAGTTGCAACTGTGTGCAGTCAGTGAAGAAGTAAGTCCACTCCTCCGAGTCCTGCTCCAGTCCACTCCTGACTCGCCCTAAATCCATTTCCCTCAATCCAGACATTTGGTGGAGAATAGTACAAGAAATGTGTGCCTGCCTCGTCGAGTCCCTCCAAAGAACCTGACGATAGCTATCCTCCTTTCCGAGCCAAGAGAGACTGCTCCTTAAGAACAGGGAAATGATGGCATTCATTGGACGCTGACTCTGAGTTATTGGTGTTTGTGTTGCTGTTGTGCATGAAGTCTACTAGTATAATCTACACACAAAAAAGTGACCCAAGTCAATGTTTCCATTCTTGTTGTCTACCGACAACAAACAAACAGCAACACCAAGCAAGGAGGCATGGACACCCAAGAACACATGCAGGCATATAGCAAAACGCACTTGCTGGTTACACAAAATTGTTGCCAGCTACATAGACAAATAACAAGCAAGAAGGCCTAGAAAACAAACAACATATGCAGGCCAATGGACACCGACTACACAAAATGGCCCCTGACCACATGGCATGGAGAACAAAGACAAATGGTGGCCAATGGCAAACACACTCACTGGCTGGCCATACAAAGGAGGCATGGTAACATAGAAGAAAACACTACCATTAATTCAGCAATGCCAAAAACTAAATTACCTGAGCTCTAAAAAATTTAAAACAACACACATCCTCCCAAGGCATCAAAGGCTACCCCACTTATAAACGTTTTGTAGAAAAGAAATGTGAAATACCCCAAAAACACATTTAATTTTAATACAATGCCATCTCTGCCCTAAATGATATTTTTAACAACATATACCACTGAAGCAGTTCTTTCATGCATCCATGACTGGTACTGGTCCTCCTGGCTGGATGGCCCATTGGCAGACTAGGCCGCATAGTAAAATAAATGAATGTATTGCAAATTTATTAACAAACATGGAGAAAATGTACTAAACTGTGCAACATTTTTGCTTTACAAAAGATTAAAAATGAAGTTGAAAAAATAGCAAGGACTGTACTGCAACTGCAGGCCACCCACCACAATACATTTTAGAAATCTAATACAAATACAATTGAATACTGGTGCATGCCCTCTATCAAACAAACAACACCCTTAAACAAAAGTTTTTCAATCTACCTGTGATATCATAAAAAGTCCATAATTCCAATGGTATAATGCAACAGACAAAGAGAGTGAACCTTCCAGCTCCAAATCCAAAAGAACAGTGACCAAGAGATGAACAAAGCACTACGAGGAGCCTACTGGACAGGAACATAAAGTTGGAGTCTCTGGGGCAGTTCCTTCTTGTTGAAAAAATAAGAAAAAAATAAAAAAGGCTTCTTGCAACAAAAAACAACTTGAATGGTCCATTGAAGTAGAATATCAACTCAAAAATGTCTTTTTGAGATTTAGTTGCTTCTTGAATAGAGAATCTGCTCAAGGTGCAGCCATGGTTGCTCACCAGCATCACGAAAAATACATTGTCGCGGCTAGAAGCGCTAGCAGAAGCCAAATATTGAGCACACTCTCTAGTGGCCAGCAAGACCCCATGGCACTCACCAGTGTGAGCCAAAACGAGCCTGGTTTGTGCCATGGCTGATGTCAGAAGTTAGCTGGAACTCCGCAACCTCCGCAAGTGGTGCAAATTGTTCTGCCCACCCCTACATCACATTCAGTCAATCCTGAACTGTTTCTTAAATATATGGTGTACTCACCACAAATAGTGTTTTCTCCATGATGGAAAATAATTGTGGGGCAAGTGAAAGTGTGTCTAGATATCGAGATGTTAGAAGCAGTGAAATCTGTAATTATGGTATTAATGTTTGTAGTATCTGGAGCACTTCTTTGTATCATTACACATAAATACGTAATCACCATAGTTAAGGAATGTGTTGAGACAGCTTGACATCCACATTTAGATCAAAAGTTAGAGTGCACAGCTTGAAATATGAATTTTTTCAGTGATATTGATACACAATCAGGAATAAGAAGGTATACAAATCTTTCAAATTCTGTGACTGTTGAGAAAGCATTTAAGCATTGGAAACATTCATGTTCCCAATAGTAGATTAGAGCAAAAAGATGTGGATGTGGGAAACTCACATTCGCTACTATTTTGAACAATAGCCATACAAAGTTCCATGGCATCCTTTTCCTCATTTATTGAGAAACAAACAGTTCCTGTACAAACATCCACTATATCTGTGGCACCACTTGTAGATTGGCATAATTGTTTGTTGAACCGAAGCAGGCAATACAAATTAGCAACAGTCTTACAAAAAGACTTATCTGTGTTTTTCAAAAGAAAGTCTTTTACGGAAGGTAAATATAAAAGCACATTAGCAATCACATTACTATAGTAGTTAATGCCATTTGTATTGGTCTTTTTTCTTTTTTTACACGGTTCAACATTTTTCAAAGACTCATTAGTTCTAAAGCATTCTTTCTTTCTCATATATATTTTAGGTTTACACACCACTGGACATTTCCCAAGAGAAGGAGTATATATCTGTCTTAACCGCTTCAGTGCTCATGACGAGACCAGCTCGTCATGAGTCACAGTGGAGCTGTGCTCATGACGAGCTGGTCTCGTCATAATGGCTGCGCTCCGCCCACGCGGGATTAATTCCCCGCCTGTGCGGGAGAAGTAATCAGTGGGCGGGGTCGTGACAAGACCAGCTCGTCATGAGCACAGCTCCACCGTGACTCATGACGAGCTGGTTTCGTCACGAGCACCGTGGCGCTGCGCTCACCCCCCCGCCCCCCCGCACCCGTGGGGGAATTACCCCCGCAGGGAAGGGGTTAAACAATTTTGTAAACACAAGAAGGGTCTGCATTAGTTTTAGTGTAATAATATATAGACCTTGCAAAGTTTTCATATGGTATACAGCAACATATGCCGTACCCTCTTTAAAAAGTGTTGAGCCCATATTAATATATGTAAAATCCAAGCTTAAACCTTGAGATGTATATATTGTAACAGCATAAGTTAAATATAAAGCAAATTGCTCATTTTGAATGCATAAGTATTTCATTAATAAAAATCTTTGGGGGCCTTAATAATGTCAGATTGGACAATATCAAATTCAATTTCCTCATACTTTTGTAATGTATAAACGTTACTATATGTCCCATACCTCCAATTATGAGTCCTTGTTCAACATCTAAACTGTGTTGTAAAATAACACAGCTATTTGCACAGATATTGCTCTTTTTCTAATCCGGCTATTTGTGACACAGATTTCTCCATGTTCAATAATTTTGTAGCTACGGTTTTTGTAATAGGAATATTTGCTCCATGAGTTTTTAAGGAATCTGAATATTTTTTTCATTTTCCAATGACAACATTTCCATATTTAAATCATTCCATCCTTTTAGGCTTGGCATCAAACAAACTACAGGTAGTGCTTTGAAAAGAAGGGAATGCATAATTTCTCCTGGAGTTTTGAAATATGAAAGAAAAGTAGATATGCTTCTTTTTAAAGATTTTCTTCTGTGCTTTCTCTAATGATTACTAGCCTAATATCTTTTAAAATGTTGCCATATTCTTCATTGTCTTCTGGTCTCATATTTTGTGTAAGTTCACTGTCTGAAAAATGTAACCAGATATTAACATCGTCTATACTTCTTAAGGAGTTTCTAGTTTCTTTAGCTGTCACAGTTTTAAAGATTGGGTCCCCTTTAACTGGAGTAAGTTGAAGTAGGTTGCCAAAATAAATGACATGTTTGCCACCAAATACATTATTATGTGTTGTCTTTAGTATTTCTGTCATACATAAGTGAACAAAAGCCATCATCTAGTCGGAAACCATACTAAACTTGTCTATAATCAGACTATGTCATTTTTTGCGAACTCCACAAATTTCTTATGAACTATTCACAGTTTATTATTATGTCCCACTAGTAGTATGTGGTAATGAAAGAATGTTTCTCACATTGGATAATCTGGGAAGTAGTTATTTTCTCCAGAGATAATAACCCCCAAACTGCCGTCATGCCAGGCACAGCTAGCAACTGAACTGCCTTATTCAAATCATGTAAACCATACATGTCACCCATGGAATGCGAGCATGAAGTAATGCCAGGCACAGCTAGCAACTGAACTGCCTTATTCAAATCATGGAACACATACATGTCACCCATGAAATGTGAACATGTCACTGCAGCCTCAGCCTGGCTGATGCTGGCTAAGTACATTATAACATAGTTGTGTAATGCTATTTGTTTAATATTATGTGTAGCTATTCAAGCTGAAGAAGTAACAACACAAGATAAGTTTGAATTGGTAACTTTTTGAAGGTAAGCAGTTATAAATTTGATAAGGAAGCTTTCCCTGGTACCAGCTAGGCCTCATATATATTTTAATGTAGGTTGATATTCTTTTTTTTTCTTTTTCTTTTAATATTTTATTTGGAGAGAGTAAAAACAGTCATAAATACAAATAGTGCCATTTTTGGCCATCAGTTTTCGGGAAATGTCATATTTATACATTCCATAGAACACACAGACAGACAAGGAAAAGGGTAAGAAAATGGGTAAAATCTAGCACGGTACAATATAACATAAAATCATAAAAGGGATAATAATACAGATAACAATACATAGTGGTCCCATCGGGGGTAACAGTAGATAGACAATTGTCTCCTACGCTAACGTATTTAAAAGGCCTTTCTATAATCCCACCCGTTCTTTTCTTCTCCATCCTAGGCCAGCCAGTCTCTCCCATCCTTATGACTTGTAAGCCATTTGCTCATTGGCGCCCAGATTTTGCGGCCTCTCCTGCTTTGGGGCCGGCCCTTGTAGTTATACAAGGTTCTTTCAAGATTAAATATGGCCAACAAATGTCCCAGCCAGGCATGATACGTGGGAGGATCAACATCCTTCCATTGTGTAGCAATAAAGAACCGAGCTACGGCCACCACAATAAAGACAAAGTCGTTCTGCGATACATCAAGTTGTTTCTTGTTGTTATAGCCCAATGGCATCAGTAATGGAGTTATACGAACCCTGCCCCCCAATGCCACATACAAAAATTCCTCTATCCCTTCCTTTAGCAGCACCAGTTTCCCACAAATTCGAAAAACATATGTATTATTTCCGCCGGTCCTTGATCACACCGAGGACATTTATCGTCCCCTCTTTTGCCCCAGCAGAATAGCTTAGCCGGAGTAAAATAGAGGTCACAAATTGTTTGATAATGCCGGGCTTTTAAATTGGCTGGGAGAAATATTCCCTTCCCTAGTGCGATTGATTGATATAGATCCACATCAGGGTTTCCCAATTTCCTGGCCTATTTAGTTTCTACCTTTTCCAAGTTGTCAGGAACTGTATCCATTAATATTTTATATATATATTTGATTCTGGTCTGAGGATAAGTTATAACTTCGATTAATGGAATTTTATTTGTGGAAATCTTTTCAGTCCCTAATTGAGTTAAGAAACTAGTGATCTGCCTGTATTTGAAGTGAGCCCCTGCCGTTATTCCATATCTCTGTTGCAGATCTATAAATGAGCATTTTTGATTAGTTGTATAGAGATCCCCTACCTTCGTTATACCCCTTTCCTCCCATTGTCTGCCCATAGTATTGTACAATGTTTTGGGGAATAAGGGGAATCGCCACAGAGGTGTGTACCTATTATATTTGTGTATCTGCATGAGTCCGACCACTTTACTCCTAATTTTCCAGATCGCTATTATCATCTTAAACCGCGTCTTCTTATAATAACTCGCCTCTACTTGCCGAAGGAGTATGCCACACGCCGATCTGCCTATAGCCAGCTCGTATATAGAGGGGATGTCCCTGCTGACCCCCTTATTCCTGGTAGTAACATTGCCGTTTCCTGGTGATAATAGTACCGCCTTGTGCTGCAAGAAAGCTGCATACTAATAAAATCCTAGATTGGGAACCGCCCATTCTCCGCGTTCTTGCGGCACAGTTAACAATTTAAGGGATTGCTGAATTTTCTTATATCTCCAGATGAAGTTACTGAAAATCGAGTCCAGTTTCTTTAAGAGTTGGCCTTCGATTTCGAGAGGGATAGATTTAAATAAATATAGTATCTTGGGAAAAATTCCTATTTTTAAGTACATTGCACCTTCCAATTATTGAGAGATGGAGCCTATCCATGTACCTTAGGTCCGTGCTGATCTTATTTAACATGGGGGTCAAATTTATTTTCCAAGTGGAACTAACCCTACTGCTAACCCTGATCCCAAGATAAACTGCTGCATCCTGTCTTCGGGGATCCTCACAGGGGGTATTGGAATTACAAACGATCTGTGTTTTCCCAGCATTCAGTAGGTAACCTGACTTCCGACCATACTCCCCAGCCAGCCTTTGTATTTGTATTATCGCCGTTTCAGGGTCTGTGGTCACTGTAGCGATATCATTGGCGTATGCCATTATCTTGGTTTCAAAGCCATTGCTGCAGATTGGTCTAATTGTCTGATCTTGGAGGATTTGCTGGATAAATCAATCAATATTTAGGGCACATAAAATTGGAGAGCAGGGACAGCCCTGTCTTGTCCCCTTGGCCACCTTGATACGACCTGATTCCTGACCCATAATTTGTAGTCTTGCATAAGGTCTAGAATACATTGCCCGTATGGCCATTATGAAGCCTGGGCCAAACCCTTTTTGTGCCAAGATACCCCATAGCAAAATCCAAGAAACTCGGTCAAATGCCTTCTCTGCATCCAGGAGGATCATAGCCATCTTCTCTCCAGTTACCTCTGCTATGTCAAATAGCGCAATAGCACACCTGATATGGTCAGTGGTGCCTCTTCCAGGTATAAACCCATGTTGCATTGGTGAGACAAGATGGGCTATGATCCTCCCTAATCGATTAGCTAAGATGTTAGAATAAAGCCTGGCGTCTACATTCAAGAGGGATATGGGCCGATAGGATGCAGGGTTGTCTGAGGGCTTCCCCTTTTTTAAAAAGAGAGCTATATCTGCTCCCTGCCAGGATTCTGGGGAAACCCCACTATATTGTACTCCAAGAAACAAATCTAGAAGTAGGGGTGCAATCTCTACCTGAATTGCCTTGTAGAGCTCCAGAGGAATTCTATCAGGACCTGCCGCTTTCCCTGAGGCCATAGAGTGTAGGGCATGTAGGACCTCTTCGATTGTTATATCCCTTACCAACTCCTGCCTTGTCTCCTCGTCGACCCTCCGTTGATCCCCCATGATTCTGTCAATCTCTTCGGGAGTTATAGGGTCAAGGTTATCATGCCGATATAGGTCCTGATAGAATTTCTCAAAAACCTTAATAATATCTTGTGACTTGCCGTCCATCCTGTTTTTTTACCCCAGTGATGTTATTCCTGGTGGCCCTCTGTTTAGTACGAAATGCCAGCAGCTTGCCCACCGACTCCCCGTATTCATAGCTCTCGTTTTTATATGTTTGAAATCCTGCCGCACCCTTCCTACTATAGTAGCTGCTGACAGTTTTTGTGACCACTGTTTTCTGCCGTAATGTTAACTCAGCCGCTTCTTGATTTTGCCTAATGGCTAGGGTGTGCTCCTTTTCTCCTTTTCTAACACCCCCAGACCGTTAATTTCCTCTTTTTCTTGTTTCCTGTCTTTTCCTACAAAACTGATTGTTTCTCCCCACAGGCCCGCCTTGAAACTCTCCCAAACCATGCCACGTGATGAACTACACCGGTTCACCTCAAAATACTGTACCACCCACTGCCTAATATGTTGAACATACAGCTTATTAGTAAATAGTTTTCTGTCGAATGTCCATTTAGATTGGGCCTGAGCCCCCACTTGAGCCACCAGATCCATAATTAGCGGGTTATGATTGGACAATAATTTAGGTAGCTTCTTGATTCCTACCGCCATGAGCATGGAGGAGGAGACCAAAAAGTAGTCAAGCCTGACATGCTTTTTATGAGGGCATGAAAAATATGTATACCCTTGGTCAGTAGGATATTTAGCGGCCCATACATCAGCCAGGTCATGACTGGCTATTAAAGCAGACAGAGGCTTATACACTTGTGGCTTCCTTCCCAAGTATTTTTGTGTTTGGTCTCTGCTCACCTCCAGGGCCGGACTGGCTACCGGGCGTTTTGATGTGCTGCCAAGCTGGGAGCTGATTTCATTGATGGGGACCTGCGTGTGCTTAAAACCATTCGTTTTGCTTTGTTTATTTAGAAGCACACGCAGGTCCCCATCAACGAAATCAGCCCCCACCGCAGTGAAATCAGACCCCAGCCTGGCAGCACACCAAAACGCCCGGTAGCCAGTTCGGCACTGCTCACCTCATAATTAATATTCATATTCCCAATTTCCTGGCCTATTTAGTTTCTACCTTTTCCAATTCGTCAGGAACTGTATCCATTAATATTGTATGTATATATATTTGATTCTGGTCTGAGGATAAGTTATAACTTCGATTAATGGAATTCTATTTGTGGAAATCTTTTCAGTCCCTAATTGAGTTAAGAAACTGGTGATCTGCCTGTATTTGAAGTGAGTCCCTGCTGTTATTCCATATCTCTGTTGCAGATCTATAAATGAGCACCTTTGATTAGTTGAATAAACTACTAGTGGGCCTGGGCCTGGCCATGATGCCAACTCAATTTCTAGGTCATTAAATATCTTTGGATCGTCCTGATTTGACCCATATATAGTACAGACTGTCAGCCCTATGGGTAGCGACACAATAGCCCATCTTCCCCACTTATCCTCCGGAACACGTTTTACAGGGCCGATGCCATTCCTTACATGAATAGCTTCCCCACTTATGGTGGAAGTTTGTGTAGAGCATGCTGCAAGAGTGTACCCTTTAATCGTTAGGGTGTCCCGTCTCCCCCATGGAATATGTGTTTCTTGCTGGCATATTATGTCAGCTCTCTGCATTCTTAAAGCTTCTGCGACCCTTATACGTTTCATCTTGTCATTTAAACCCCCGCATTAATTGAAAATATACTTATTTTACCCATTACGTAATACAAGTCGTTTACCATTATTCGTCCTTTCATTTTTTCCCTTTCCTGATTGGATTTTTTTCCTCCAAGCTTTAGTTTGCACTCTCTCCAATTTCAGCCCCCCCTCCCCCATCCCCAGCACCCAGTGCATCCCTGCCCCCCCTCCCCCTCCTGCCCCCTCCACTCTGGCCTTCCCCTCTCCACAGTGACCCTTCCGCCCTCCCCCTCCCTATCCCACGCTGATAGGCAGCTAGACTGATCTCAGTCTGTGGTGATGAGTGCTGCTCCCTGACCGATACTCCATCCATTATTTTTGCGGCAGCATAATACAAAATAAAACCCAGCCCAAACAGTACTACCAAAAAAAAGAAGAACATGAGAAACAATGAGAGAAGGCTAACATCCAACACAACAGTGAATAGTGAATATCCTACCCTTCCCTAGTAATTTTGTGGTCCTTGCTCGCCCCCTACACTACTTGAACGTGTTCAAGGGTTTGACCCCCATCCCTCTAAGTACTCCTTGGCCTTAATTTCTCATGTAAAAAACCGAGTTTGATCGCCCTTAATTACTTTAAGGCGGGCTGGGTTTAACAAGAAAGCTTGTCCCCTCTTATCTTGAAAGGGTCTGATCATCTGGCGCAAACGCCAGCGTCTCTCCACCGTAAAATGGCAGAAATCCGGCCTGGCCTAGCATTCTCATAAATGGTCTGCCGCAAAAGGAAATTGCCAAAATAAACGAGAGTGGTGCAGGGCTACGTGTCTGGTCTAAATGGTTGCCTTAAGTTAAATGGCACCCGATGTGCCCTCTGTACTTCCAGTGACCAGTTCCAGCCTTCCAAGTCAGGGAATGCTTTAGCCAGCATATCTACCATGTATGCCCGAGCATCCGACCCTTCTTTGCCCTGCGGAACTCCAAGAATCCGCAGATTGTTGCTGCGCTGCCGATTTTCCTGGTCCTCCAACTTCCATTGTATGTCGACCAGCTGTGCCTCATGCGACTTGGTTTGTATTCGTGTGTCAGCCAAGTCGCTCTCCAGAGCCTCTGTTGTAGTTTCAAGATTTGTCAAGCGCTCTCCAATTGCACTGCAGGTTTTCGCCACTTTCCTTACTGCCCCTTTAAGTTTCTGCATAGCTGTCTGTGCCCGCCGACTGTCCTGACGGGTTTCCTCGTGGTGGGAAAGTATGCATTGTAGGACGGTGTCTAGGGTTGGCGGTGCTGCGAGGGTAGCTGTAGTGTCTTGAGGGGGTGCTGTTGTGGTGCTACAAAGCAACTCTGCCCCTGAATACTCCCATTTAAATCTTTGTTGTGTGGGTTAGACCGACCTGCCTTTTTAGGCATTTTACGCGTTGTGGCCATTGGGTCATTTTTGTCTGTATCTGATATATTCCCATCCTCACTAGAGTCACATAGGGAGTCTGATCCAGTCTCCGGCCATACCCCGTCCGATAAGGAAAAGAAACAGTCATTGGCATCAGTGTCCTGTTCACTATGGGTTGAGGCAGTAGTCTGTTTTTTTGGCTGCACACTTCCCTGCAGGGAATGTAGGGCATTGACCTCAGTATCCATTTTATAGGAACATCTTCCTCCACTGCCCCCATCTACCCTGGAGGATATGCCCCAGACCTATCAGCCAGCTCCACACAGCCTCCCCCAGACATTACTTCCATGGAATGAGGAAGGGGTACAGTTACCTCTTTCCTTGCATCTGGTCCCGTCTGATCAATTGCAGTATCCCCTGCACAGACATTGCTGCTCTCCACTTGGTTTTCCTTTTCCTGTGGTTCTGGTTGATCTTGTGGCTGCACTTGCTGCTCTGTAATTCGACTCCCTCCTGTGGCAGCTCTCAGCATTTCCAGGACGGATGGCTCAATTGAGTGCTGCTGGGGTGGAGCCCCGCCTTTGCCCATCCTCTCCTCTGCAGTCTCCGCCCGGGTCACGGAGTTCCCTGCCGGCTGCTTCCTGCCATTTCCTTTCGCCTGGCCTGTGGTGCCTGTTCCTGTTCCTGCTCCGGCGCCTCTGCGGGGGTCCAGCTGCATCCCCAGTTTCAGAGAGGGAGCTGCTGACAAACCACTGCACATCTTCCCTTTCGCATTTCCCCCGACAGGGATCTTCGGCCCCATCTCTCGCTGAGGAAACAGCCGCCGGCACCCCTGAGAGCCTCGGCAGCCTCCACGCTCCTCGATGCTCACCAGTGCCTTCAGAAGACGCTGCAGCACCCAGACCAGCTCAGCGTGACAGATGGCAGGCCCATACCAACCGGTACCAGGACAGAACTGTAAGTAGGGCGATACAGTTCCCATTAGTACTTTAATTCTATTCAGGGGTTCATTATGCAGCCTTCCTGCATTACTGCATTGCACCGAGGTCAGGGAGCTGCTGTGCGACCGACTCACGCAGTCGCCATCTTGCCCATCCTACCAGGTCCAAAGGCCCCAGTACACAGTTCCTTTGTTAAATCTAATATAGGCTGATATTCAGAACATGTACATAAACCATTTTCATGTTGTGGTCCATGATCAACACTTGTTTTAATTTCCCCAAATATTTCTTGTTGATCACAATTTAATTGTGATCAGATGTAGTCAAACTTTTCTCCCATAGCAGGTTCAACCTCATCCATATCAATTGTTCCTTCATTTGCAATATTTGGTAACCCATGTGGGTCTTCAGGAGTTATATAAGAAAGAGTATTGATACTTGCAGTATTACATATTATTTCAGATTGGATTTTTTTCATCTAAAATTCCTTGGTCCAACATGTCAATATAATCATAAACTCTGATATTGTGATATTGCATTTGTAGTTATAAAAACGTCCTCATGAGATATAAAAGTTCCAATCAATTCTTCGTCTTTTTGACATTGTTTAAAAGTTGTAACAGTACCAAAAAATGGAAATCTTTGTTTTCAGTATGATCTATGTAAGTTTGTGGTGATTAATAGGTGTAGGTTGACGTATTAAGCAGCTGTCTGTTCCCTGCACATGCATTTTTTAGCATGAATATCCTCAATGACATAGGGGTCGATTCCGATTCGGGCCGGAAATTTCTCCGACCGAGCCGGACCCGGAGAGATTTCCGACCGAATCGGACCCGTGCAGTCCGACCGAACGAGTACGATGCGTCCGTATGTTATCGGACTCGAGTCGGTCGGACTCCCATTGAAGTCAATGGGAGCCGGTCGTACAACGCGTACGCGGGCTCCCATTGACTCAATGGGTGCGAGTCGGACAAGGGCGCCCCCTACAGCGGGTACGCGGCGAGCGGATTCGCGCCGTACACGCACAGGTAGGGGACCCATGGGTCCCCCTGTGTGCGACTCGCGCGGCTACGCGTACAGGGGGTCCGACACGGACCCCGGAGCACGGCTCCGACTGCTCTTTCGAGCCGGACGGCGCGGCTCGGTCGGACTGCTCCGCGGCGCGCATCGTACTTACCCGGCCGGGAAACGTCTCCATTGCGCGGTGCGAGTCGAGTCCGAGCGAGTCGGTCGGAGCGGTTCGAGCCGGGAGCGAGTCGGTCGGAGCGGTCGGGACGCCCGGACGAGTCGGTCGGCGATTTCGCATCGTACTCGCTCGGCCGGACCCGCGTACGGTTCGGTCGGGAAACAGGGCTCCGAATCGGATCCGGTAAAGCCGAATCCGATTCGGAGCCCTACCGGCTGAGATCGGAATCGGCCCCATAATGTCTGTAAGTATAAAATTGAGCTACTTTATATAGTGATAAGCCTTCCATTAAAAGGCTTCTTTTAGGGTAGTATGTGTCTATTAAATTTGTTTTGACAAAGTCCTTGTTTTCAGGACCAAAGTAAGCAAGATATTTATTTTCTGGCAGACTTTGTAAAACTCTTATTTGCAAGGACGCTAATCCTAAACTAAGCCATGTAACAGCCTGAGACTTAGCATGCAAATTTGAAGAGCTTAAATTGGCATATGCCTCATAACTGCTAACCTCTCTATGAGATAGCCTTTGAAGGTTACCTCAATACAGCCTTTTAGTTAAAAATTGCTCAGCAGATATTTTTTTTCCCATACTTTCTTCATATCAGTTTTCTCTGCTTTCGTAATATATGAAGTCACATACCAGGCAACAGCAGTTGAATTATCAGCAACAATTTGGCTAGCAATATTAGCATTCCACATAGGCAGTATCAAAGGGTTGTAATCATTGATCATCTGTGATGCTTGTCCTCTTTTTAAATTGTATGTGTTTTTTGAGGACTCTCTTTTAACAACATGCATAACAGAAGACATAAGATTATTCACTCTTCCTTTTTTAGAACTGGCCTTGGGAAACCAAAACAACATTTAGTATACTGCTTTGATCTGTTTCAAACTTTTCTTAAACAGTATTTTACACATTCATTAGTTTGAAATTTAATAACTTGTTCAAACAATTTTGTGTTACTTTCTTAATCTGGGATGCCATAAGAAACTGAAGAACAGATTCACCAAAGTCATATCCAAATTTTGGTGCATTTTTTAAAATTCATAACAGCATATGAATATGAGGTGCACTGCTTGCTTGGTACTCTTTTCTCCAAAAGAAATCAACAACCTCTCCTAGGGTTTTATTTTGTTAGGACCTGAAGCATAGTTTGGAATTTGTGATCAAAAAATATTCAAAACATTTCTGGATTTAAGAACATAATTAACAGCCACATCTGTCAAGTAGGGAAGTATGTAAATCATCACATCGCATAAATATTTTGCACAGCTTAAAGTCAAAAGAAAAGTCGATGGTCCAAGATTTCTCAACAAACATTTTAGTTCTCCCTGTCTTCAGAACCAATATCCATTTGTGCCTCGTTGACATGCTATGATATTTATTAAGTTATATTCGGTGTTTTCACATTGTCGTCCACATTATTTAAGAAATCTTTAGCTGTTATGGTATTAAATCGTATTCCAGTACGCATCACATGCTCAACAGTTTAAGAGGTAATGTATAATTAAATTTCATACAGTAAAGTGAAAATGTAAGGTATGTTTTGCCTAAAATGTGGGTCATCAGGATATAGTCTTGTCAAACAATATTCAAATACAGAAACTGGAATGGGACGATCATCATATCGCCCTCCTTTTACTGTTGGAAATAAAACTGGATAATATCGACCCACTATCGTTTTTTCCCAAATACTAACAGGATCTTCTGTAGCCTCTCTCATTTGATAGAGTTTTAAGGCATCACCCATTAAATCTTTTGAATGCAGTGGGTGCATACTATAGTGCTCATATAGTTCTTTTGAGTGTTGTTGACTTATTTTCTGAACTGACCTACATTAGTTTTGTCTATAACTAGTACGTCATTGGTGGCTATGAAGTCATTCAATTTAAAATTATGGTACTGTATGTTATTTTGTAAAAAGTATGAAATAGCATCTTGTATTTTGGAAATGCTTATCAATTCTTGCATTTTTTAAAATCTATTGTTGGAGCTCCATTAATTAAGACAACTAAATGTTTCTCTATCTAATGGTAGAAAAGCAACCTTTCTTTTTGGTGCATGCATTAATTCTTGAGCTTTTATATCACAGGTTTATGTTGCAATCTAATAATAGTATCAAAAAAATGTAAAGATTGAATTAAGATAGTTTTATATAAACTCAAATTTCACCACCAAAGTATTTTGATTGTATATACCTTTTAGTAGATAGTACCTTCTCAGGTTTAAAATGTAATAGAGCATTATTAGCTCCAATTGTATTGCAGTCCCTTTTCTAAAGTACAAAGTTCTTACTAGTTTTCTTATACTGGAATGATGAGTTGAAAGCATTTTATTGTAATTAAAAGAGGAATTACATATATTATTTTGAAGGCAGCCTCAACTATGTCCTTGCAGCTGCTTAATATTTCAAAATGGTCAGTTGTCCAATGTTTGCAAAAGGTTAAGTGCTGTTCCATTGGTAAACAGGATGTTTACTTGTGTTTTCCTCAAAATTACTTTCCTTAAAAATACTTACTACAATTTAGTTCGACAGTGCATGCAGTGCAAAAGTTAGATGTGATTATAAACATTCCTACAGTCTGAGCTTTGTAGCTTCGACTAAGAAGCATATTCACAACCCTACATGGCAGAAAGACATTGTTTCTTACCTTTTTAAAAATTCAATTGCTCCACAACTGTGCAACCCTGGCTACAGTTTGAGAAACATGTGTGAAGAGTGGCAGAGACATGCTGTAAGAAACAAGGAACTATGCAATGATTCTTACAACTAAGTGAAGAATTTGGCTTACCACAGGAGGGGAAGGAGCTGTCTAGGGTCTGGTCTTCATCGTTTTTGGCCACTCTGTCAACTTCTGCTGTGATAGCAGGCCCCTGGGTGGGGGCTGCCTCGTACCCTGAGCATCCTGCCACATTTTGCCATTTTGGACGATTAGGCCATTGCGGGGCGCAACCGCGGGGGACTATGAATCCCACAATCCTTTTCCTGGCCCCAGCTGAAGTTCATCAGTGCTATTTTAGCGTGTGGGTGACCCCACTGCTGAGAGGGGAAGGAGCTACCTGGCATCTGTTCTACACCGTTTTGAGTCACTCTGTCAACTTCTGCCGTGATAGCAGACCCCTGGGTGAGGGCTTGCTTGTACTCTGAGCATCCTGCTGCATTTTGTCGTCACGGAGGATTAGGCCATCGTGGGACATTACCGCTGGGGACTACGAGTACCACAATCCTCTGCCTGGCCCAAGCGCTATTTCAGCACATGGGTGCCCCAGCTGCGGAGAGGGCAAGGAACTGCCTGGCATCTGCTCTACATTGTTTTGGGCCACAATGTCAACTTCTGCCGCGATAGCAGATTCCTGGGTGGGTGCTGCCTCGGACCCTGAGCATCCTGCCGCATTTTGCCATCCTGGAGGATTAGGCCATTATGGAACGCGAACGCTGGGGACTACGAGTCCTACAATACTCTGCCTGGCCCCAGCTGAAGTTCATCAGCGCTATTTAAGTGCACAGGTGCCTTGCAGCATGGGCCACTAGCGGGCCACACTCGGGTCACTAGCGGGCCACACTTGAGCCGCAGCTGGCAAAGCCAGAGCCAAGGGCGGGCCCATCCTTGCCCGTAATTGCCAGGAAGAGGCAGGGCAGGGCCACCCCCTCGTGTTTTATTCTGGACACCCGTGCTAATGATGGTAAGAACTTGATGTGCTGTTGTCCTGTCATCTGTCTTGAGCTGTTTATCCACTGCTTTATTTCTCTAGCTCGATACTTCGGCTATTGTGGGCTCCACTATGTAACATTGTATACTGCAAAGGAGCCGAGTATGGCATTGGCGGGCAGACAACCCTCATTAACTTTGCCCTACTTAAACTCTACAACCAGAGACTGCTGCATTGGCTGTGGGCTAATTTGGTGGACACAAAGTGTAAGAACACTTGGAGGTCGAGTTTTCATTTGCTGTTGGAAAAGCTGCTCCAGTGTACTTCGCACTTGGACAATTTCCTCCCTTGTTGTTTGACCTGTGGCCTAAGGAGTCTCTGTATATAGGGGAAAGATTGGGTCACTTTAGATCTTGTCCAGCGGTAACAGATGGACCCAGAGCCTTATTTCATACTACCTGCTCTGTAGGGCTGTTTACCCGAAGGTGATTGCTGTAAAAATGTATTAGTATCTCTGTATCAGTAGCTCCACTATTATTTGACAGACATTGAGCAGTTGGGGAAGGTGCAAATGAGACATTTATTACATCATTGTTTTCTACTGTCTAGAATTAAATAAAGGGACTTGTAGCTGACTCGGCTTTTATGTGCAATGTCATTAGTTTGGATTTGCTGATGGCATAATAAAAGGCATAGTTTGGTGGTCCTAAATAAAGGGTGGATTCCTCTTACTGTGAAAGGAAAGTAAAAGTGTAGTAAATATCACAACTAGCCTAAATATGGTGAAACGGAAAGCAACTGGGAAGTCCCCGGAAGCTGGGAAAGCTAAGAAAAGGTCCAAGACATTGGATGAAATCGATGTTTTATTGGAGGAAGTAGTAGGGCTTTTAGCTACCAAGGCAGCTAAGGCGACCAAGGCCAAAGGGAAGAAACAGGGGAAGGAGGTTATTAAATGCTCCTTTAAAAAACCTGAGGGCAGGGATATCTTGGCATGTAATACTGAAAATAGTGACATTGACACAAGTATTAGGCCCAAATCACCAGCGGGACAACAAGATCTGATAGTTGGCCATCAACTTGATCCATCTGTTGCCACATCTGTAATAATGGTCAAGTGTAGTAACCAGTTTGAAGCCTTGGGGGCCCTGGAAGAGCCACAAGCACCTAGAACTGCACTCACATCACCTACATCAGCTCACAATAAATCTGTAGTCACAGAGAAGGATGTTCCAAACAAACAGAATGCTATTATAAAGGAACAGATAGCAGGGCTGAAGGAATATATGAGCAACTTGACAAAGATTATTAACAAAAAGGTCGTGATTTGACAGCTTTAGTACTGACACTTAGGGGCTCATTAGGATGGCGGTCGGAACACCTCCCCAACCGCCATGGTAGCGGGAAAAGACCGTCCGCATGGACTGCGATATAACCGCCGGTCGCATTACGATGGCCCGCGGTCGAAACCCGACCGCGGCGGTACGATCGCGGGCCTTAACATTGCGGCGGTTGCTGCTGCCCGCAGCACCGCTGCGATGTCCAAAGGAGCATGTCCTGCATCTCCCTGCACTGCGTGGCAGGCACTGCACAGTGCCTGCCACCTGGTACAGGGAAATGTAGGGGGGACTTGGGTACCCCCCCAGTGCACCCACACCCTCCCCAACACATTGGGGGCCCGCAACGGGCCCCCGGAAGACAATATCCGCCTGCCTTTCCATGGCGGTTTGACTGCTGCGGAAAGGCTGGCTACCGCTGGCATCATAATCGTGCCGGCGGAGCCTGCTCGGCACCGCCACCATTATCCCAGTCCTGCTCCGTCCGCCAGGCAGGAGTGCGAATGGCAACCTGCGGAAAAGCGGCGGTCGGAATTTCCCACCGCCGCGGTCACCACCGCCATCCTAATCTGACCGGGGGTTTTCTGGCTTGCGTTCGCGGGCAAATGTCCACCGCCGCCCCGGCGGGCGCCATCGCCGTCCCGGTGGTGGACATCCGCCCGCCATCCTAATCAGCCCCTTAGCTCTTAACTGCCTCCAATTATGGAGGCAGACGCCTCAACTTGTTTTAGACATAATGTTAACCTGGGAGGCACTCTACGTGATGGTCTAATAACACGTACCTCAAATAGGCCCTATGTATCAAAGATCTCTGAGTATACTAGAACAGACAGGGAGCTGCCTACGACTCCCTTGCAAGCTGGTCATAACTGTAACATGCTACAGGGAAGTGAATTGACAGCTAGAGAATCTGTAAGGGGCAAAAGAGTGAACGATTTATACTACACAAGATAGGCTTTATTAACATCAAATCTAAAGAAAAGTCCAAGGCCTCCAGGAGGGCAAGTAGAGCAATGGGACAAACATATGATAGACGTTCCAAAAATCCCATCTACAGCCAGAGAAACAGGACTTATTGATCAATAAAGCCATTCATTGGCTTGGAAAAGTGAGGGGCTGTAGAAATGTTATAATAGAAGACTTAAGGAAAGCCAATAGATTTAGTGATGACCAGCAACCACCAGACTATGTTGGCTTAATTTAGCAAGCCACAACTTAGTGGAAGGACTAATAGGGATGGAGCATAGGTGTAGACCTCCCACAGAATCGCATATAAGACTCAAGATTAATCCCCCTGACCCTATACAATGCTTTGGTAATATCCACAAGTAAAAATCAGTAGCCATCAACCAGCCATCTACCCTCTCTGTGGATTGTGGGGTGGGGGGCTGACCTTGACTGACACCTAGAAAATTGTGTGTCTTTTGCTACCTAGAAAACCAGGCAGAAGTTATTAAATCTCCTCATCTGACTCATGTAATGACATCAGGACTCCACAAGCTTGTATCTTTTTACAATCAAAAAACAATAGATGCAAAAGATTTTAAGTCAGTAACTTTAGATAGTAGAGTGGAAGCAAACATGGCATTACAAAATTCAAGGGATGGTGTGGGTTAGACAGACATCATAAAATTGTTATCTTGGAACATGGTGGGGATCAGAGCAAAGTTAGTGGACCCAGAGTGGGGCACATTTATAGACCAATGTCATATAGTTTTTCTGCAGGAAAATTGGGCTTTAGAACCAGTGCATAGAGCGGAATACAACACCTTTGCATCTAATGCTTGTTCCTCAAATGCGGGCAGACCATCAGGTCAAAATGGAACTGTTCCCTAAAATAAAAAGACTTGGATCTGGTTGCAGAGACCAATTGGGTGTAGCTATTCCTTCTTGGCCCACATTAGGGACAGGGCATTTTGCAATTATAAATGTTTACATTCGTTCTATTCAGACAAACCATCAATCAGGAACAGTGACCCAACTATCATATGATTGAGCCCTTACATCACACTCATTTTAAAATTATGGCAGGTGATTTTCACACATATCTACCAAAGGGCTTAATTCTATTGCACTTGCGAGAACAATGCTATGGGCCAAAGATATCTTTAGCACGTGACACAAAAACATAAGGCAAGACAACCTAGCATAGTTGATCAAATTATTGATCTGATTGCCTCCTATGATTTGAACATTGTTAATGGATGTACAAAGTCTGATTGACCTGCGTGTCCAACCTTCACGCGGGGGCTGTACACAAGCAATATAGATTACATCTTTTTGGACAGTCCCCTCTGGCCTTTCTTAATTGATATGGCAGTGACATCAAGAAACAACAGTGATCACAAAGCAGTGGAGCAGTAACCCCAGCTCTGGAAGTGTACAGGGCCACAGCCCTGTCAGGGGCAGTACACCGTGCAGAGCTTTAGGGGTGGACAGACATGTCTTTGCTCAGTGTTGCTGAAAATATATGTATTGGGTCCCTTTTTAATCTCCCAAGAAGCACCCCGCTTACCCCACTTTGATTTGATCTAGAATTAAAAAGAATTGATCATGCAATTTTATTAAAACTTATAATGTATTGGGTTTGAATCTGGAACACTTCGGAAACTTGAGATTTATAGGAAAACCCTAGAGGAGATTATTAGATTGGACAAGCGAGTTCATGCCCCCTGGTTAAGGAAGATAAAGGCATTTTGTGAGTCTCTTAAGATGGAAGAGGAATGGCTATATCCTGATAAAATGACAAAGTGTACTACTGTAACATTGAAACAAGCCTAGTGGAAATGTATGATGGAACAAATTTGGAAAGATCAAAAAGTGGGGAGCTTAACTGAGAAATTCTTGAGTTACAAAAGCGGCCCGTGCTTTGAGACCTTTTTAGATAGAATAAACCCAGGCCAGGCGAAAACTTGGGTGTATAAAGTTTAGAATTGGCATTTTACTATTAAATTCTTTTACTCCTATATGGGACAAAAATAGCCCCTTAACCCCTAAGTGTCCCTTCTGTCTGCAGGGAGAGGAATCCATTTATCACTTTTTGTTCTTTTGTCCCATCTATGTTATACCCTGCAAGAAATGGATCATTCCAGTTTGCAAGTTGTTGGGCATTGCCCATTACTGGAAAGCATCCAGAATTTTCAGATGTGATACAAAAGAGCTAATTGTGTTTAGTGTGTCTAAATTCGTATTATGGGCATGGAGAATTAGCTCTACTAAGCTAAAGGTGACATTTTAGTGGAAGGTTTATTTTTGTATTATGTGTTATTAACCATAAAATGCACTTGCACTTAAAAAGGTCATCGAGAATAAATTGTTATTAAATGAGCTTGACAGTGAAGGGGGGTAGTAGTATTATCAGATTTAAATAACCTATGGCTCAAACTGTCTATTTTAATATAGTTTATAGGGTGAGTTTTAACTACTTTCAGGGTTATTTATAGTAGTATTGATTTTCTTATTTTATCGTGGTAGTATACTGTTTGTTTGTTGTAAGAACTTTTATGGTTGAGAAACCGACAAAAAGTATTGAATTGAACTGACTTTCCACAACTCCAGCCACTACTTCCTGTCCCTTCTCAGCTACGAGCTGATGCTGTGTTTTACCTAGAAAAAACGTCTCTGATTATTAGTATCAACCGTAGGCTTGCGTAGGAAAAACATTAACAGTTAAACATTGTGTTCAGTCACCAGTACCTATCCTAAACCTCCTTTTCTTTGACTAGTTCTAGCCTCATCCTAAACATATTATTCCTCCTCCACTGCTATCATAAATTCTCACTAACAGGCTAAGGATTCTGTAATGTACCAAACGTGGCCCGTTATATTTCACAGCAGAGTCTCTGACCCATATATTTGCAGTCAGAAGTAAGGTGGGTAATTGTTTCACTGATTGCCCCTCAGGGATGCCATTACTTTAGCCACCTACGTGTGAGCCCAAAAGGTGAGCTTCAACGGGAGAACCACCTTTAAAGGGCAAATGATGGACACAGGAGAAAGGCTACTCCTTTGTTCAGATAGATGGGTTGGCTTCAGGGACAGAGAGGGGATACCAGTTGCCAAACCAGTTTTTCCATGAGCATGTATCCCTCCGGAAGCCACACCTCTAGGGTGGGCTACGAAGTTCTACACTGAAAGAGAGGGGTATTGCTATCATGGGAATGGGCAGAATAGTTCACTCTGGGGTAGCTAGATACCACAGATTGCAGAAAGCTGTCTTCAGGTGGGGAAGGTCTTAGTAGTCCATTAGCTAGTAACCGCTGCCTTCCTCTAGGGCACTTTCTGGGCTCAAATTTCACACCCCTGGCACCCAGACCTCAGATCATATCTGGACTGGAGAGAGGACCAAGGACTGACTGCGCTGCTGCTCCCTGGATCTAGCAAGAGAGGCTGCACCAGCCGCTGGACTGCACCTGCTAATCCCAGGGCTAGCAAAGAGAGGACTGAGCCTGTGGTGCCTGGCTCATGGCAAAGTTGCACCTGAGCCCGAAGAAGTGAATCCTAAGAGTCAGTTGGCTGACTTCCTGTTACAGCACAAGGGCCACAAAAACTGAAGAAGCCAACACTGGCCAGTAAGTGACCACTGACGTGCAGCCAGGGGGACCAAGTCCTGATGCTCAAAAGTTGCACCCATGCCTGCTGGACATGGGACAGTCGTCAGAGTGTAGTTTGGTCACTCAAGTGGACACTAGCCTTCATCAAAGGTAATTGCTGGTTTCCTTTCACCGGAGACCAGTACTCCAGTGGCAATTGGACTTTTGGCGGACCATAGAGAACCTCAAGGAACCCCTGAGGCTAAAGCCACCCCACCTTGATCAAGTTATAAGACCTAAGATGCCCCCCGTCGACCATCTCAGCATCTTATAACAACTTCAGTATCCTGTATCTCTTGCATCAGGATCACCCTGATAAAGTCTATGGATGGCCGAGCGAATGCAACTTTATAAAAGTTACCAATCTTTCTGCTTACCAGTGCTTGTTGGAATTTTGCATCTTCAACAGTGATTTATGACAATCAATTTTAAGACAGTCAAATGATATTAATTTTGGTGTCTACAAATTCATAAAAATATGATGTATTTTTATAAATCGGTTATCGGATTTCTTTCGCATTGCATGACTTCCTTATTTAGTTGTTTGGTGCTTCTAAAAGCTTTCCAATTGTTCCTTTGTTTAAGCATGACTGCTCGATGTCACAGCTACTTGGGGTTGAGCTAAGTTTTAACATATGAGACTGACTAGACCCAAGTTTGTATCGTGAGAGTATTACACGGCACGATCCAAAAACCATACCATATAATCTACCACCTTTTTCACACTAACTGAATTTACAATTAGGCATTCATGCTAAAAAGCTGCATTAATTTAAGAAAAATTAAAACTGATTTATGAGATAGTGACTCAGTCTCAGCCTCAATGTGATGCAGGAGGTCATCGTTCCCTCTCACCATGCCAGCCCATTGATGCACCTGTCACTGGGAATGCGCAACGCAGGTTTTTTGGGTGCATGAACAGTCACAAAGAAAATGAGTGAAATCACCGCAGAAGGTGATAGCCCTGCTAAGCTGGCCACTTGCCACCAACATAAGGAGGAGCAGTTTTAAAAAATAGTGTTTTCACTTTCCTGACAAAGCCGTTCATCTGCCATTACTCGAAAATATGGGCAAAACAAAATAATCACAAAAAGCAAAAAACAATAAAAATTAAAAGGAAGAATAAAGAGAGCCCGGCAGATCCAGTGAAACAAAAAATAATGGCAAAAAAACCCAAGCATTGGCATAGCAAATAGGTCTCGCCTTTGGGATCTTATAAGTGTTTAGCCAGAGCTATTGGATTTGCCAACATATTTAAGCTATGTTGTAGAGCAGCATGGCTTCTGTGTAGCATGTTGAAAAGTTATGGGTAGATATTCATTTGCACCATTACATCATACAACATTTTTTTTGAGGAATTTACTGTTAAACCTGTTAGGCTACCAAGCTTTTAGCTGTCCCTTTTTCTGAACAAGTTTAAATCTTGCCTCCTGGGTGCAAATCTTTAAGGAACCATGCAAGCACAGGTCCTGGCCTATGTGGATGTTAGCCATTCTATATTTATGGGTATTGCTGTGTGACATTAGAGACCAATAAGTAACTGTCTTTGTGCATTGCCCAAAGATGCTGAAGGAGGACGATAGACTATACCAAATGGTCTCAGAAAAATGGGGTGATTGCTGGAGGTTAGAGGGGGACAAGTGCCCAAACAGCAAAAAGTAATTTTGCCAGTGCTCCAAAAATCTTTTCCCTGAGCATATGAGTGTGTAAGTATACCAAATGAAGGGTGGTACAGACACTAGTGTTCTGGATTCCTAGGGCCAGATGCACGACCATGTCATTTTGCGAGTCACAAATTGTGCTTAATTGCAAGTCGCAATTGGCAACTCGCAAAATGACATGTACAACAGTGTCAGAGATATTGTTAGCGATTCTCAATGGAGTCACAACTTGCATGCCTCATTAATATTCATGAGGCAGTAGCAATTTGTGACCCCATTGAGAATGGCTGGCCCTCCCAGGTATCGTGGCCTGCTGGGCTCAGAAGACCTCTATATCTGGGACTGCTTTTAAATAAAGCAGGTTTTTTTAAAAAATGCAGCCCGTTTTCCTTAAAGAAAAATGGGATGCATTTAAGAAAAGAGAAATGAAACGTTTTCGTTTCACTTTTTAAGGGCAGGTAGTGGTCCCTGGGATCACTACATGCCCCTAAAAAATATATTCCCCTGCATTTGCAGAGGGGAAGGGGTCCCCTGGGGACCCCTTCACATTTGCGAGTGCATTATCACCCTCTTGAAGAGGGTGGTAAATTGGGAGTATTTTGCAACCGCAATTGCAGTTGCGAAACATTCTTACATAGGGTAGTGAGTCGCGATTAGGAAGGGATGCCCTTGAAACGCCCCTTCCTAATTGTGAGTCGGTAAATTGCGAGTGTTTTGCGACCGCAATTGCGGTTGCAAAACATTCTTACATAGGGTAGCGAGTCGCGATTAGGAAGGGACCCCCTTGGAATGCCCCTTCCTAATTGTGAGTCACAAATCCTATTTAGCGAGTCGCAAATAAATTGCAACTCTCTAAATAGGGTTTGCACATGGGCCTGTAGGTTTTTGCATGCGCAAACGGGTCGCAAACCCGTTTGCGCATGCAAAAACCGGTCGTACATCTGGCCCCTAGTGATCCCTCGTGAGTGTCCTGGTTTTACCTTTGCTTTGTGGAACTTGTAGCCAGTATTGTGTTTATAAGGGAGAAAAGCAAAACAACAAGTTCCAGAATGCAAAGGGGACAAACAGGGCTGGATGAACAGATCACACTTGACAAAGCACCTTGACATCTCTTGTTCCAATGGCAGTGGGACAGAAAGGAGACAAGGGACCTAATGAAAGCACCTGTTTCCTCTGGTTGGTGTTTATGGTGAAGTAGGTCCCTCATACCCATATACCCTGTTCTGCTGCACCTGCTGCACTGATGGCAGCCGCATACCTGGCCACTGGTGACTAAGCCGCTAAGTCTTTGATCTGATTACCCAGCCACTATAGTTTTCCACCTTTGAATTTAAAATCAACATTCTTAGCATTATAGTTTAGTACCTGTGTTAGTCCACCTACTCAAGCATAACCGATTTGGGTGCAAAACGCTGCACATCAGGCAACACTACTAAAGGGAGAAGTGTTTCTTAGCACTGGGGGGCAAATTCTCAAGGACTTATCGCCGATTTATCGGCACTTTAGCGCCGCAAACGTGGCGATAGGTTTATCGCCCTATTCTCAAGCTGGTGCAAACTGCCGATATCGCCAGTTTTCCAGCGATAGCTGGCGCAAAAAACATCGCCACGGATGAGAGCGACAACTAACGCTAATGATATGCAGAGTAGGCGTTCCCGTGCAAAAACACACGAAAACACAACTCCGCGATATTCTCAACGACCAGCCAGATCTGCGATGCGATCCGAAAACAGGCGATAAGGAGCGTTAGCAGCAGGGATTCAACGCCTGCCTTTTACTGGTGTTAAGCAGGACGACAACCTGCAGTATGAAAGGGAGCCCAGCCTAGAGCCACATCTGAAGACCAACAGATGCCATGGAGACAATGATCATGCAGCCTGCAGACCCAAGAGGGCCACAACACCCACCGCAACCACCCCCCGGACCCTCCCCGCCAGGTCATGAAGTTCAGTAGTCAACGGTAGTGGAAAAACAGTGAACTTTATTACAAATACATAAACAACAAGACGAAAAGCTCAGCCAACGCGAACCATTCCCAACGGGGAACTTCACCAGGGCAACGTGTGGATCCAATAAACTGCAAATGCTGCGGGAACTCCCCAATACCATTCCATATCCCGAAATCAGTAGTCAGAAACCTGTTGGAGAAATGGTGACAATGGTCAAGGTCATAGTCACAAACGTAATCTGGTACAGTGTATTGCACTTGGACAAACCAGAATGCATACAGGTATGATGAATCCAGTCCAAATATACTGTAACAGACGTCCGTGTGCTCGCAACCTCCGCAGGAAAGAAAAGGAAGGTTACGACCACACAAACATCTGTTACGGTCTCATCATGCAGGATTCATCGTACCTGTAAACATCACAGTTTGTATCATCTTGATACCCCTGCACCTTCACTTCCCCCACGCTGTGCATGAACAGCTGGAGACCATGCAAGGGAATTACGCCATAGCTGCCTTACTGCACGTGTCGGGGGCAATTGACTGTACACATCTACCACTTGTGCCCCCTGCCGACCCAGCACACAATTACCGCTCCAGAAAGCACACGCATTCCATCAATGTGCAGGCAATAGTGGACCACCGGGGACAGTTCACCAATGTTGTCGCCAACTTCACAGGCAGTGTGCATGACACATACATCTTCCGACAGTCCATCATCAACCAGCGCTTCCAGGATGGCACCTATGGCAATGCACTGCTCATTGGTAAGTACTAACTGAACACACCACACACCTCAACTCCACAATCACACAAATCACAACTGTGGGAGAGCACACGTAACATAATCACATACAACATGCCAACCAACATGCCCAACTACCGGACACGACAACACAAGTAACCGTGGTAACAGGGGCCAGACATGTAGACAAACCATCCACAAAGGCAGAGCCCCTCTGCCACACAATTGCAGAATGTGGGGAGAGGTGGGAACCAAGAATGTGCGAAGGAGGCAAGTGACCCAGCAACAAGAAAGGACACAATGCCAAGTGTTGGGGAGATGTGCTGGACAGACTGCAGTATGCAGAGCACAGACATGTCCATGTGGACATCTACTGCTGGTGTTTGCAGTGTAGTGGACAGTGGACGCAAACAGATTACCCCAGGCAGTGTGGAAGACCTTGGACATGTAGCCATGTGGTCCCCCCTGTAAGCCTGAGCGGAGTGGCCTTGGCCGGCGTATGCCGCAAATGAATAGCCCGGGGCCCTGGGCGTGGTCCAGTTCCAGGATGGCCACCACAGTAACTACTGCGTGTGTCTCTGTGTCCGCCATATCATGACCATAGGCCTACACATACGTGCCTGACCAAATTAAACGGCTGTATTCACACTGGAGACGAGGTGACTACGTCCCAAGCCAACCCGCGCACATCTTGTCAGCGCATGCAGGGTCGTGTCTGCCTGGGTGGCGCCCCCCCCAGCCATGAGGCTGACGCCGTGACCGGTGGTGCCTGCCCTGGTCCCCAGACCGGTCCGCCTCCCAGCGATGACTGCCCGCCCCTGCGCACCCAGGCCTCAATGCTCACCTGCCGCCACCGGCGTGTCTCCAAGAGGGCCCTCCACGTGCCGGTGCAACCTCCTCAGTGATGGCTGGATTCCGGGCCGCAGGCCCCCAGCGCACCCTGCGGCACCGCGGAGTCATGTGTGTGCTGACTGCTGCCTGCGCGTACACTGCGGTCCAGCAGGGCTCGCAAATCAAATCGAGTCCTGATATGCTGGACACCGTATCGAGGCCAACGCATCATCGCAGGCTGCACACCCGCTCAGCTCTTCAGGTGGGCCTAACTCAGTGCAACGCAAGTCATCGCCACGTGGCGGTAGGCCCGTGCCGGACCCAGGCCATCGGCTTCCACCAACTCAGTGCAACGCAAGTCATCGCCACTTGGCGGTAGGCCCATGCCTGACCCAGGCCATCGGGTGCCACCAATTCAGAGCAACGCAAGTCACGGACCCTTTATGATTGTGTTCCGTGGATGCGGACACCATCATGTCACCTCTGGCAGTGGGGGATGTGCTGTGGTGGGCCCCTTTTATTGGCAGGGTCACATGTCCTGTGACGCCTGTGCTGGATGGGTGTGGTGTGGGTGTATACCAGCCCTCAGGGAGTGGCTGTGGCATGCTGACGACTAGACCAGTGACCAGCAGATCACTACAGGGAAGACCTGGGACATGTAGCTGTGTCGTCACCCCCTGTGAGCGTAAGCGGAGTGGGCTGGGCAGGCATATGCCAGTCCAGCGTAGTGGTGTGAACAATGAGCTCGGGGCTCTGGGCGTGGTTCAGTTCTGGCCTGGACAAGGAATTAACCAATGCGTGTGTCTCCGTTGTAGTGTCTGCACCACCCGGACCGCAATCGGCAATGTTGCATCCTGTGACCCAAGCCCCACAACATGTGCTAATTGGATGTGAGGGGGAATCAGTGACCCTACATTCATCCATACTGTCATACTTGAAGGATCATAGACATGACACATCTGTGTGAATTTGAATGTTTTATTCACATTCAGTGGAGTGTTGCAGCTGGAGCAGTACAGGGGCATGCAACCCCCACTTTACATTGTTGCCCCATGGAGGGCCAGCCAGAGTACATTAGGGAAGGACAAATTCATCGGAAGAGGAAGAGTTCAGTCCACAGTCTGATTGCTGTGTCATTGGTAACCAAACAGAATATGGCAGTCCATGTCGAGGTCCAAGGTGAGTGCCGCAGAGTGTATCGGGGGACAGTGGAAGGTGATGACGCAAAGGGCCGAACCAAGCTGAAACAGGCCATATGGCGGAGATGAATGCTACCGCTTCCTCATTACCACAACAGCAGTCTCATCCACATCATCGTCCTCTGATGTGTGATGTGCCTCACCTGTGGGTGGTGGTGTTTCGGCTGCAGCACTGTGGGGCACTGACACATCAGGGGCCGGAGGTGGATTGACATACGCACTGTGTGGTAGTGACACATCAGGTGCCGGAGGTGGAATGTTTGCCGCACTGTGGGACACTGACACATCAGGGGGCAGAGATGTGGATGGTGTAGGAGCAGCAGCATTCATCTGCGCCAGGCCTTGTGGCAGCAATGCCATGATGAGGATCTGCAGGGCATGGAAGATCCCAGCTACATGTCGCTGATGTGCAGCCGTGGCAGCCATCCTTTCCGCATCTATCCGCACCATGTCCTCCATGAGCCTCCGCATGTGTCCCAACTCCCGGCTGAGATCGCTGGAGCCACTCTGACTAGACAGGTGTTCTTGTCTCCGAGTCATGACTCCAGCGATGTCAGCCATGGCTCATTGGAGGCCATGGAGAGGACTGTGGGTGTCCGTTAGGGGCTGTAAGTGGTCCCTGATAGGACGTAGACACCCATGGATGGCATCTAGTTTGGCTGCCATGAGGTCGAACCCCACCCGCACCTGCTCAGCCATCTCCTTCTGGCCCTCCAACACATGGCGTTGAAATGCCATGTGTTGGTCGTGGGGATCCTGGGAGACAGCCGGGGTGCTGGGTGCTTCCTGCTGTGTGGTCTGTGCAGGGGGTGGGGTCTCCTCGATGCAGCTGGGCTGCCCTGCTCCTGGGGGTGGGGTGCTGAGGGTGTCCATGAGCTCTTGGAGGGCATCGGTGTCAAAGGTGTGGAGGTCCTCTTCGTCATCAGTGAAGAGATGTTGGGTCTGCTCTGCAGGAGGTGTTGATTCTCCCTCTGCAATGTAAAGGGAAGATGCAGTTTAACAGTGTGTTCCATGTATGTTCACGCATTGGCCAAGTTTCCAAACAGACTGCATGACAATGTACAATGTGACTGTTTAGGAGGCGCTGCCTATTTGAAGCAGGACAGTGGACATTTGTGCACCATCAGGGATGTGGTGTTGTACTTGTCCATTATCATGTCACAGTTTCCTTCTATGCCAAATGTGATTGGCCAGTTTCTACACACAAGCGGCAGCAGTTGTGTCCTCTGTTCTGTTGTGAATGTGTTGCAGTTTGTACCACATTGTTGTCAATGTTGATGTGCTCTGATTCTTGTGTGTGTGCTGCATTGTGGGAGAGTCGCCCCTGCAGCTCAGACTTTGCTTGGCCTTCTCCCTTTCAGGCAGTGTGCCTTTGACTTCTGTGCTTAATTTGCTTATGCAGTGCTGTGATGTTGCATACTTGGGTAAATTGGGCTCTTGGTGGGAGTTGGGACTCTTGGGCATGGTTTGTCCGCAGACGTCTTGTTGCCATCAAGGTTGTTTGTGCACGTGGATGTGTCAGTGTGTGACCTGCTCCTTTCCGGATGTGGCCCACACTCAGCCACCTCGGTGTCTTGGGGTGCAACATGTAATGATGATTGGCCTGCAGACATGCTCATCGTCATGCAGTGTCACTTGCATTGTCAGTGGGGCTCACGGATCTGCAGCTTTGCTGGATTCAGCACATGTGCATGGGTTTGAGGCGAGATCGGTGGTGTGTGGGGAGGTCCCCCTCTTGGCACATTGTGGACGGGGGACTACTTGCTGTTTCTATGTGTGCTGCAGTATGGCAAGGAGATCAGGGACATGATCCAGAGTCATTGTGGTTGTGCATTGTGCTATACTTCATTGTGCATGTGTGCCATTGTGCCCATCTCCCCCCGTCCCCCCAGTCTCTGGTGGTTACTCACCCTGTTGCTGTTGTGTCAGGTCATGTTGAGCAGTGTCCGGTCCCCCGACTCCTGCCACTGTCTCCCCACTGATGACTGTGGACACCATTGCCTCCATCTCATCCAGCTCCTCCTGTGGCGCTGGACTCCCACCTCCAGTATGCATTGCTGCTTTGCGGTTGTTTGCGAGTTTCAGCTTGGCTTTGCGCTTCACATCATTCCAGCGCCTCTTGAGCTCTTCCATTGTCCTCCTCAGCACTCCGACTGCATTCACCTTGTCCAGGATGGACTGCCATATAGTATTTTTAGTTGCCAATTACACAGTGGTGGTGACGAACAGTTGTTGATGGTGTTCTACCACCTCCGTAATCAGGATCCTGTTTTCTGCGGACTGAACCGCGTCTTCCTCTTCTTCTTCTCCTTGCCCTTCCCTGACCCCGAGGTCCCAGGCTGGATCTCCGTGGGGCTTGTGGGGTTCGGGTTATCCTCTGTACTTGCTCCGGCTAACTCCATTGTGCTTCGCAGTTGTTATGTTTTTTTAAATTTTTTTATTTGCAGCTTTTATGATGATTTTTCCCGCCTGACGTGGGAATTGCAAGCCTTGCGCTGCTTGTCGCCGATTTTTCTATCGCGGTTGGGCCCATCGCAATTTTTTTCACGTTCGGGTTTCCTTTTTTATCGCCGTCGCGGTAGTTGTATTGCGGACATTTGACGCGTTATCTGGAAACTATCGCATGTTACCGCCGTGTTGAGAATGAGACGTTAACACAGAGTTATTTTCCCGCGATGGACGGCGATATGAGAAATTACGTTACCTATTTTGGCGATGATTATCGCACGTTCTTGAGAATATCCCCCCGGGTTTTTTAAACAATATGAGTAGCAGTGGATTAACTCGGCAGAGGTTCGTGACAGGTTGGTTAAGGACTGCATCACAAAAGTATTTTCTTAAGAAATGTAAGATGGCATGCCTTGGTTTGCGAGGAAATGGCTGATGTTGAGGGAAGGGTTTAAACGTAAACCCTTTATCATTTCTTCTAATAATGCGTCTCTGTGGATTTAAACATGTCCAATGCAGGAGTGGTCATTGTATGACCATTATGTGCCTGGTAACAGAAAGAGAGACATGTGGATAGCAAATTAATTCACATTACTAATAATACCTTGGTTCTGTTTGTGATCGTTTCGTTGACTTCTTATATTCTTTCACACCTGGAAGTGCCGAGTGTACTTTGTGCAGTTCATCGCATATGAATCCTCAAGCCTTCACATTCAACAAAACCTTAGTCAATCAAGGGTATGTGGCGTGCTATAATCTCTAATTGAGAAGGTGGTGGGACGTAAGCACCCTTTATTGAGCTTCAGCCAAACAGCAGAATTGTGGGTGTGCATCATAGTCGGGGGCAACTTTGCATTTTATTAGACATTTTTAGCTATTTCAAGCCCAATGTTGCCTAAAAATATTGAATTATAAGTTAAGGTTAAGATGGAGAAATACACAGAAGTGAGCAACAAAGAAAGTTCACTTTACCAGGGGCACCTTGAAAGGGGGGGGAGCCCTGGGCAATTGCTCACCTTGGCTGTGCCCTAAAATTTCTCTGCTCACACCTTTTATGGTACTACTTGATAATTAGTGAAGCCTTGTTCTAAGTAGGAGGTCCTGACCTGGATGGATGGTGGGTGGGGGGGAGAGATGGGCATTATTCTACGGGTACGTGTGCTAAATTTGTTTGGTTTCATATGTAACATGTTGTTCCATTAAGCTTGTTTTTTTTTTCTTTTTACATTTTGGTGGCCTGGCACATGTGATCCAGCGCGACACTTAAGCAGGGATCAATACTCATCAATATTTCATACAATGACCCATACACATTCACCCAAATCCCCGATGCGCTTGGGGTCAAGTTTTAAAGACGTGAAACATTGTTTTCTTCACAGATTCATGTTTAACAATTCTAAATACATAACTAGACCTGTATATCAACTCTCTTTCCTCTCGGTCGATGGACCAATTAGTTGAGAAGTTGATGGTACTAAAAGAACTAACTGACTATCTAGTCAGCTAAATAACTACAAACTCTCGGTAAGTTTAAAACAAAAATTTATCTCAAATAAATGGTTATGCTCATCGTACACAAGTCACAATGCAAACAAAGAATCTCATACAAGGGAGAGAAAATCAAACAGCAATGCAAACAATATCAAACCCATCAACAATTAACAATATGCATATGAGGGAGTGGATAGATGAAGAGACATATGTTTCAGGAAAAATAATGTGAAACAATATACTTATGACGGAGTGGATAGATGAAGAGACATACGTTTCAGAGACAAAATTACGTTTGCAAATGATTATGCAAATTTCGAGTCGGAAGATAACACAAACCCAAAGATCAATGAAATACCACCCCCCTGGCCAAGGGAGTAGTGGGGGTCTCCTGAGATAGAGTTAGGAAACAAAGATTACAGGAACAGGACAGGACCAGGACAGGAACAGCTAGGCCTCTCTGCAAACCGACGAACAGCGATGTATCTCCCCTCTCAATCGCCTACCGCTGCAGCCATCACCAACCACACCCCCAAAGGCACCCCAGTTGTACCCTAAAACCTACATGTCCAACCCACATTAGTTGAAACATTTCACGAAACTCGACAGTTCATTGGTGGACTTGGGAGGTGGTCTGTCACACCACTGTAATTTCATTCATTAGTTGTTCATGAATATAATTCTACATCCTTTCCCATTACCTAATAACTGACTCGTTCACATGATTTATTATATGATACATTTAATAAATTTTCGCAAATCTTTTCCAACAATGTCCGCAGAAGCAATCTTTAGTCCCATGGTCAGTCACATCCTTTTGGCAGACGAACTATGCATTCAGTGCTGGATATCCTTGAACTTCTTGTCCCTTCTTACAGCACTCAGCACTTCTGGCTGCTCTGTCATGACATTTTCGCTCTCACTCCAGCCCCTCCTCTATCTGGCTAACTTAAGAATAATGGAGGCCCATTTCAGCTCACAACAGCAAATAGAACATAAGCATTCATTAATTACATAGAAATGCACTTTTCACTGTTTACCACCCACCTTTGCACTATCCCTTGTTACATGTTTTCCTAGCAGAAGCTTAAGGCAAAAGCGGCATTATTCATTGTTTTTAAAGCAAGATGCAAGATGCAAAATATAAAATGCAGCTTAAACATGCATTAATTCTGTTTCCTTCTAAACGCATTTTAGTATGTGGCCTAGTTCTTTCATGCATTAGTTTACATTAGTACACACATGCGTAAAGCGGTTTCCCTTGTGTTCATGTAATGTGTATATTAAACTGTCACTGCACACTGTTAGTACGTATTATGGGGGTGTTAATTCGAGCAGGTTTCATTTTTGCGAAACCCTGCTCCATCAATCCCCCTCTGATGGCTTCCTGGAGCCATCATAAAATACCTACCATACCAAGTGCCATCTTTATCTATCTAAAGATCAGTGTTCCTTTCTATTTTCATCATCTTCTCATCTAACTCCTTCATCTCATCATAGTAATCTCCTTTCATATCTTCTAGTTCTATTTCATATCTTTTTCTCTTTCTTGCTTTTTGTTTGTTGTTTGATCCTGTCATCTGTTTTCTTCCACACTTACACATGCAACATTTATATATCGTTATTATCACTAAGGCTATTCCAGCCACCAAAATCATTGGTATTATTATTTTTTCTAATAAACGTCTTCCAAAGGTAGAAAACTATTTACCTACAGAAGAGAAACTCTTACCAAATCTCTCCCAGACACCGTCAACCTCCAGTTGGGTCAAGTCTTCATGTAATTTCGTAATATTCTTAATATAGCCCTCAATACCTTTACTTTTATCAGGGAAATACGTACAGCAGTGTTGAATTTTCAACATGCCACAGACTCCACCCTCTTTTGCCAATAAGATATCAAGGGCAAGTCGATTTTGCAAAACCATTGATCTGATCGCAACCATTTCGCTGTCAATCATCAAGAAGCCACCAGCAGTATCTGTCGATAAACGATCAACCACTGTGGACAATTTCCGAATTTTATGCGAATTCAAAATGACTCCAACTGATGGTATCAGTGCACCAAAAATATCACCTACTATTTCTGAGAAACTAGCTCTCTTCCTACGTGTTAGTCCTTGTTTTATTTCAGTGATTCTGTTGTGGCTTTTGTCTACATGGTAGACCTTTGGGAAAACAATTGCAAAATAACAACTACCATACCAATGTGCAGGTAACCTGTAATAGGCTTTCTTACCACACACATAATAGACTCCTGGGAAAACAGGATCAGTTCCACCCTTCAATCCCCAACCTCCAGTAATTTGGTAAGTATGTTCACATTCACTAGAACCAATGAAATAATTATTATAGTTAGTTTTCATTCTAAGCAAACAAATGTTCCCCTTTTTATACCAGTCCAGGGACATTGCAGCATATGTCTCGCCCTTCTCATAATTTCCTTCTCTAAATGCCCATGGTGGTATCTGTGACTTCTGTTCAGCAGCTTTCTTTTGGAAACTTTCTCTTCTATACTCTACCATATCTATGAACACTTTTTCTTCAACCAGTAAACTACATGTTAGATTGTTTTTGTAAGCATATCCTATATCTAGTGTCGTAGTAATATGGAAAAATTCTCCCATATACCGTGCATTTTTACTACTTAAAAACTTATACAGCTCCTTTATAATAGGTATCTCCGAAAATACTAAATCTATATTAGAATAATGATACTCCAGCTTTGCCGTCACATAAAATAGGCTGGTTAAGACACTGCAAGACACACCATATGTTAAAGGAAGGTGGTGATAAGTCACCCCTTCTGAGACAGATGAAGGTAATTGCATGCACACATAACAATCACTCACATTCATTGTATTCACATATTCATACAACAGTAAAAACATTCAACGAGAAATCACTAATTGATTTATCATGATGGAGAATGCTTCCATCCATTCGTTCTATGATAGTATTTGGGGTATCTTTAGTAACATCATCCACTCTTTCACTTATTACGTCATAAGTTTTGTTTTCATTATTAGTTACCATTAGAATAGGTACAATGACAGTTAATATTATCCACATAAATGTCAGTAAAAAGACACTACATAAACAAGCTTTAATACATCTATGTTTTAGACTAGATTTTGGATGTTCAGTCACTTTTGCTTCGGCCATTTTTGTATTCTTCTAAAAAATAAAAATCTAAATCTATAGAAAAATCTAAATTTACAAAAAATAAGTTTCTGAAAAATAGTGTAATCCTACACTTCAAGGCTTTCTTCTTTTACCCCTTTCTTTTATTTCTTTTGCTTTAAATCTTCTGAGTCTTTCCATTCATTTCGTCTGACAAAGTTTTTCCTCAAAAAAAATGTTCAGAGTTCTTTTAAGGTGGTCTTAATTTGCTTTCATCCACTTGCAAGACCCATGACCTCTTGGTCAGAGACCTGCTCTCCCCCCACAGCTCCGCCGTCAAGTGCCACCGCTCCGATTAGCTGCTCTCTGTCGCTTTTGTGCCCGTGTCTGCCTGCGCCTCTTGGTGCTCTCTGTCTCTTTTTGTGCCCGTGTCTGCCTTGTGCCTTGCTGCTTTCTGTCTCTTTTTGTGCCCGTGCCTGCCCTTGTGCCTCCTGTTGCCTTCTGTCTCTTTCTGCCCGTGTCTGCCCTTGTGCCTCCTGCCGCCTTCTGTCTCTTTCTGCCCGTGTCTGCCCTTGTGCCTCCTGCCGCCTTCTGTCTCTTTCTGCCCGTGTCTGCCCTTGTGCCTCCTGCTGCCTTCTGTCTCTTTCTGCCCGTGTCTGCCCTTGTGCCTCTTTGCCGTTTTTGGCTCTGTTGGTGCCTGGCTCTGCCCCTGTGCCACTATTCTGCTTTTCTGCCTTTTCTGTGCCCGTTCTGTCTCTGTTGCCTTTTTCCTGTTATTTCTCCCCCTTGTGCCTGTTTTCTACCTCTTCTCTTCCTTCCCGCAGTTGCTGCCCCCGCGGCCCCTCCCCTGCCAGTTCCCGCTTCCCGCCTCCCAGCTGCGCTTCTCTCCCCCCTCCCCTCTTTAATGGCAGCCGCTGCGCGGGCCATGCGCAGTGGGCATGCCGCTGGCATGCCTAAGGCGCACCAAAGCAAGCCCGTCTGCGCCCGTCTGCAACCTGACCGCGGGCAGCGCCAGGGACCCTGGTTCTATGGCCATCCACTGCTACGACTCAGCTGCCCTCCTCGCACTCAACCCCGGACGGAACAACAACTGCCAGAGATCAACGCCGAACACCACCCATGGCCAGTTCTCCTGCCTACACTGCCGACAATACTTCACCATCAACAGCCCCCCATGACCAATGAACCCACGCCATACTCCTGCACCACCGAAGCCCTGACTTGCATCCTCCTCAACGTGCGCTCCCTACACAAATTCGCCTAGGAGATCTGGGACCTGCTCGACACCCTCTCGCCAGATGTCGCCTTCCTCACGGAAACGTGGACCAACACCACCTCCGCCCCCGACATCGCCACCGCCATCCCCGATGGAAACAAGATCCAAAGGAAGGACCGCCCCCACCGCCCAGGAGGAGGACTCGCCATCGCACACAAGAGCTCCCTCCGACTCTCCACATCCAACACGAGCGACCCCCGCTCCAACACAGAGCACCTCCACTTCCAGATCCAAACCAGCCCCAGAACCACGCTGCGCGGGACCCTCGTCTACAGACCTCTCAGCCCTCGTGCCTCTGCCGCCACCACCATTGCCAACCTCGTGGCACCCCACGCCATCGCCTCCACGGACTACATTCTCATCGGAGACCTGAATTTCTACCTCGACAACCACAGCGACCCCGACTCCACCACCCTCCTTGACAACCTCACCAACCTCGGACTGAAGCAGCTCGTCACCACCCCCACCCACAGAGCTGGACACACCCTCGACCCCATCTTCGCAGGAGGGACAAAGATCCACTTCAGCCACACCACGCAGCCCCTCTGGACAGACCACCACTGCGTACACTTCACCTTCACCACCACCACTGCACTGAAAACCCGCCCCGTGCCCACCACG
This sequence comes from Calotriton arnoldi, assembly GCA_963921515.1. Classification (NCBI taxonomy): domain Eukaryota; kingdom Metazoa; phylum Chordata; class Amphibia; order Caudata; family Salamandridae; genus Calotriton; species Calotriton arnoldi. Next base: position 2,655,698 of record CAWUFW010001152.1, read on the forward strand.
AAGGAACTGGAGCAAGATCACAGAGCAACACCTCAACTCCACCCTCCTCCACGACCCCCCCTCCGCCACAACCGACTCCAACTCCGCAGCCAAAGAACTACACTGCTGGATCGCCGGCTGCGCGGACAAGCTCGCACCCCTCCGCCTCCTGGTCAAACAACACCCCCTGTAGGCCACCTGGTTCACCTCCGACCTCCAAGAAGCCAGGCGCTCCTGCAGACGCCTCGAGAAACTCTGGCGGAACAGGAAAACCACCGAAGACCAGAACAACTACAAGAGCGCCATGAATGAATACCACCAGCGCATAAGAGCCACCAAGCGGACCTTCATCAAGAACAAAATCCACAGCCAAGCCAGTAACGCAAAAGAACTCTTCAACGTCATACAGCAGTTCACCAAACCCCCCAGCGAAGCCACGGACATCACACCATCCCAGGACCTCTGCAACAAGCTCAGCTCCTACTTCCACCTGAAAATCAAGGCCCTCTACGACAACTTCAGCGAACAAACCCCGGACACCACCCCCCTCCCCACCACCGACAACCAGCCGACCATCACCACCTGGAAGCCTGCTACTAATGAAGACACCACCGCAACCATGAAGAACACCCACTCAGGAGCCCCCATGGACCCCTGCCCGCTGCACACCTACCACAGAGCCACCGCCGCCGCCATAGCACCCGAGCTAGGCCAGACCATCAACGCCTCCCTCGAATCCGGCATCTTCCCCGATGACTGGAAGCAGGCAGAGGTCAAACCCCTCCTCAAGAAACCCTCGGTTGACCCGACGGACCTCAAAAACTACCGGCCCATCTCTCTCCTTCCCTTCACAGCCAAAGTCACCGAGAGATTCATCAACTCCCAGCTGACCACCTTCATCGAAGAGAACGCCATCCTCGACCCCTCGCAGTCCGGATTTTGCAGCAACCACAGCACCGAGACCGCCCTCCTCGCCACCACCGATGACATCCGAATGCTACTCTACCAGGGCCACACTGCGGCCCTCATCCTACTAGACCTCTCCACAGCCTTCGACACTGTTTCTCACTGCACTCTCGCAGCCAGACTCCATGACGCCGGTATACGAGGAACCACCCTCGACTGGATCCACTCCTTCCTCTCTGGCAGAACCCAAAGGATCAGACTCCCCCCCTTCCTCTCCGAACCTACAACGATAAACTGTGGAGTACCTCAAGGATCCTCGCTCAGCCCCACGCTCTTCAACATCTACATGGCCCCCTCGCCACCATCGTCAGACAGCATGGGCTCAGCATAGTGTCTTACTCCAATGGCACCCAACTCATCCTCTCTCTCACAAAGAACCCCGAAGACACCAGACTCAGCTTCCAAGAAGGAATGAAAGATGTCGCAGCCTGGATGAGCGACAGCTGCCTAAAACTGAACTCGGAGAAGACGAAGGTTCTCATCCTTGGACCTTCCCCCACTGCGTGGGACAGCTCCTGGTGGCCCCCTGCGCTCGGAAACCCACCCACCCCGACAGACCACGCCAGGAACCTTGGCATCATTCTAGACTCCTCCCTCACCATGACCCACCAGACTAACGCCGTCGCCTCAACCTGCTTCAACTCCCTCCGCATCCTCCGTAAGACCTGTAAGTGGATCCCCCCTTAATGCAGAAAGACCGTCACCCATGCACTCATAACCAGCAGACTGGACTACGGTAACGCCCTCTATGCCGGAATCAACAAAACCCTACTACACAAGCTCCAAACTATCCAAAACACCGCAGCCAGACTCGTCCTCAGAACCCCTCGACACGAGCACATGACCCAGCACCTACGAGACCTCCACTGGCTCCCCATCGAGAAGAGAGTAACATTCAAGCTTCTCACCCTCGCCTACAAATCCCCCCACAACATCAGACCCAAATACCTCAACGAAAGAGTCTCCTTCCACGTACCCAAAAGGAACCTCCGCTCCGCCGGCCTCACCCTGGCAGAGACCCCTCGGATCTGCAGAACCAGAGCAGGCGGAAGAGCTTTCTCTCACGTCGCAGCAAAAACCTGGAACGAGCTCCCAGTCAACATCAGACGCTCCCCCACCCTGCACACCTTCAGGAGGAGCCTCAAGACCTGGCTCTTCGACTGATCCAGAGCTGCCCCCCCCCAGCGCCTTGAAACCCTCACGGGTGAGTAGTGCGCTTTATAAACACCTGATTGATTGATTGATTGATTGATTGATTGCTCAGTGTCAGTACCGTCTTTTTCTTCACTTGGATCTGAGTTTTGAATTTCTTCCAAGCTCACGTACGTCCATTCTGGTGCTGTGTACTTTCCTTTATGCTTGGAATTCTTACTCTCTTTATTTTTCGTACTGACTCTTCTTCTGACTCTTCTTGTTCTGTTTGACTTGTGACCTCATTGATTTGCTCTGGTCTTCTTTTTGACTTTCTCCTTATAAGAGTGTATTTCAGTCTTTTCACTCCGCTTGGCCAATTGTCACCTTTTCTTGGCCTTTTAACTTGAACTACTTTTTCACCTTCTCCATCTGGTTCACAAGTTCTCTTGTTTGACCTTTCTTCTATCTGTTCTACTTCTTGACTTTCAGTAACTTCTCTTTCTTCTGGTTCAACAGCAGTCTCATGAGACCCAGTAACTGGTGCCCACTCTACTAGACTTGTGCTTGGCTGTTCATCATCCGTTTGTTCTTCAGAATCTGTTATTCTAGATTCTTCAGCTTCACACACTTCAGCTTCTGGTCTTTGGCTTTGGTTTACCAATTGCTGCTTTTCTTGTCTTTCAAGGGAATTTGGGACTCGTCTGGTATGTCTGGCATGGATCCAATTTGGCAAACCACCACACTTCACTGCTGTTGTCATCACCAGAATCACCTAGTAGGGTCCGTTCCACCTGGGTTCTAAACACAATTTCCTCACGTGTTTCTTGACAAGAACCCGCTCACCTGGACTCAGATCATGAGCTTGATTTGGCTGTGTCATAGTAGCATCTTCTCTAACCTGGCGAGACACAGAACACACCAGATCAGCTAATCCTCTGCAATAATCAAGCACTAGATCATCAGATATATTCATCAGTTTGTTCGCTGGTATAAATGCTTGTCTCATTGCTCTTCCCATCAGGACTTCATGTGGACTCAAACCCGTCTTTTTGTCAGGAATGCTTCTAAGACTCATTAATACAAGGGGTAAAGCATCAGGCCATTTCAGTGTTGTGGATGCACACACTTTTCCTAACCTAGATTTTATTGTGCCATTTAACTGCTCAACCACTCCAGATGCTTCGGGTCGATAGGCACAATGCAGCTTCTGCTCAATCTGTAATGCTGCACAAATCATCCAAATTATCTCATTGTTAAAATGTGTTCCTCTATCTGTTTCCAAAGTGACTGGAAATCCAAATCTAGGAATCAGTTCTCTTAGAAGCAGTTTTGCGACAGTTTGGCTGTCATTCCTTCTTGTTGGATAGGTTTCCACCCAGCGAGAAAACAAGCAGGCAACAACCAACACATATTTCAGCCCATTGCACGGGGGAGTTCAATGAAGTCCAACTGAAGTTGGGTGAATGGACCCGCTGCTTTTCCAATTCGTGCTCAACTAACAACTGTCTTCCTGCCTGGATTCTGTTGTTGGCAGGTGACGCACCTCTGGCAAAGACTCTCTGCAATGACCCTGAACTTTGGGTTATACCATGATTGCTTGAAGAGCCTGATCATTGCATCTCTTCCAACATGTGCAATCCCATGGTATACCCCTGCCATTTGGGATAGTAAACCGTCTGGCATGACTGGTCTTTCGTCTATATAGACCCACACTTCGTCCTCTGCTCTCTTTCTGCAGCCTGAATTTATCCAGATTTCTTTTTCCTCATCACTCGCCTCTTCCTGTAACTGCCTAATCTCATCCCAAGTTTCAAAAGAAGAAGAAAACATAAGATGGCAATTGGTATTTTCCTTTTCAATCCCTCTGTTTAGGGCAATTAAATTTCGTGCACAGAAACGCGCTACTTGATCTGCGTATCTGTTGCCCCTCGTCACATAGTCATCTCCTGACTTATGTGCGGAACATTTGACCACTGCAATTCTTTTGGGCATTTGTAAAGCATCCAATAAATCTTTTACAGTTTTGCTGTTTCTTATAGGGGAACCTGAAGAAGTCAGAAATCCCCTTTGCATCCATAGCTGACCGAAGTCGCGGACAACCCCAATACCATATTGACTATCAGTAAATATGGTTACCCTCGGACTTTTGTAAATTCTGCACGCTCTAATCAGAGCTATCACTTCAGCAATTTGAGCAGAGTTTACCCCCTTTAGACAGGATGCTTCTAAAACTCCCGCTGTGGTGCAAACAGCATAGGCAGAACACAATTCTCCTTTTTCATTTCTTAAACATGATCTATCAACGAACATCTCACAATCCGATTCTTCTAGTGGAGTGTCCTCAATATCGGGCCGGGGCTTCGTGCACAACTCTGTCACATCCAGACAATCATGATCCGCTTCCTCTCTCACTTACTCACAATATGAATTCGCCAACAGAGTTGCTGGATTCCCTGTAGTCCACCTTACCACAGTCACATTTTCAGCACCCAAAATCACTCTTTCATACTTAGTCAGCCGACTAGAGGTCATGTACTGTGTCCTTGTACGTGTCAAAAGGATCTCAACTGAATGTGGCACATACACCTTGACTGGATGTCCCATCACAATTGCTTCACTCTGTTCCAGACTCACACAAGTAGCAGCAACTGCTTTTAAACAGCCTGGCAACGCTGCAGCCACTGAATCCAAAGTAGCAGAAAAATATGCTACTCGACGTCGTGCCAGTCCATGTTTTTGAGTTAAAACTGAAAGTGCACACCCATCTCTTTCACAACAGGACAATGCAAAATCCTTTGCATAATCTGGCATTCCCAATGCAGGTGCTCGACAAAGACTGTTTCGCAGTTTAGTAAAAGCTTCCATACTTTCATCATCCTGCACAATTGGATCTTTCATATCTTTTCGTGTCAACCTCTGTAGAGGTTTTGCAATAAGTGAGAAACCACTGATCCACTGCCTACAATATCCAACCATTCCCAAAAACATTTGGACTTCTTTCTGAGTGGTAGATGGGCTCATTTGTTTAATCACACTAATTCTTTCTGGTGTCACCTTTCTGACTCCCTTTTCTATTTTGTGTCCTAGGTATTGGACCTCTTGTTTACAAAATTGTAATTTTGCTGGTGACACTTTGCGTCCTCCTTCTGCCAAATGGTTCAGTAAGGCAATGGTATCTGCCACACATGCCTCTCGGGTCTTTGATGCCACAAGTAGGTCATCAATGTACTGAACCAAAACTGAATTTCCTGGCATTACCAAGGTCTCGAGACACCTTTTCAGAATCTGATTAAAGATTGAAGGACTCTCTGTGTACCCTTGAGGAAATCTGCACCATGCCAAAACACGGTCTGCGAACCGGAATGCAAACAAATACTGGCTTTCCGGATGTAGAGGAATCGAGAAAAATGCTTGGCACAGATCAATCACTGTGTACCATTCTGAATCACATGGAATTTGGTAAAGGATTACTGCTGGATTTGGTACTACTGGACAACAGGGTACTACAATTTTATTAATCTTTCTTAAATCCTGTACTACTCTCTATTTTCCGCTTGGCTTTTTAATTCCTATAATGGGCGAATTACAAGGACTTCTCATTATTTCTTTCAAAATTCCCTGTTCAATCATTTGATCAATCACAGGAGTGACTCCTGCAATTACTTCTGGACTCATTTTGTACTGAGGTGTGTTTGGATACACAGCACCCTCTTTCACTGTAACCTGAATCGGATCTACATTTGTCATTAGGCCAATGTCTTTCCCCGTAAAGTCCCATACATCCGACCTCACTGTACTTTTTAATTCTTCGGGCAAACATTCTTCTGTGACAAGTGAAAACAACTCATCCACTTCTGTCCCTTGCTTCGCTAACATCATCTTCAAGTCAACGTCCTCATCAGGTGTCTGAAACGCAATACCATCTGGTGTACAATAGATGGCACAATTCAATTTGCACAATAAATCTCTTCCCTAGAGATTTACTGGACTCGAGTCACATACCACGAAACGATGCATGTCTCTGAAACTTCCAATATGAACTTCTATTGGATTTGTGACTGGTGTTCTAATATGCTTATTTGAGACTCCTACAACTTGGATAGTTTCTCCCGAGAGGGGTAGGTTTGGAATTTCTGCTACTCTCACAGTAGAACGGGTAGCACCAGTGTCCACCAGGCATGTAATATCATTACCTTCCACCTTTCCGTCAACAAATGGACCTGACTGATCTACCGCTAAAGATGCGCCAAGTACACACTCTTCCTCCCCCCTCAGGCACCGTCATTGAGATGAGTCTGAATCATTCTCATTGCACTGCAACCAATATTGCGGAACCATTTGCACATTTTGATTCTTACCAACTTGATCACCTCCGTGAAATCCAGTGTTCGCACCGTACCTCTGTACTTGAGCATTCACATTATTGGGCATGGGAGCTTGTGGCACCTGTAACTGTGGAGCAACTACCTGCTGCTGCTGTTGATTCACACCCACCTCTTTCTGCATCTGTGGATTTAAATTTTGATTTACCCCATTATTCTTTTGCGCGGATCTACACTCGTTCTTCTAATGTCCATACTTTTCGCGCGCATGACAAGGAAATTTCTTCCTAGCCTCTTCTTTACTCAATTTCCCTCTACCTCTACCTCCACTGGGTACCTGACTATTTTGATTCTGACCATTCATCTGGTAACCTGTCTGGGAATTATTATTTACTTCTTGTTGCTCTGCTACCTTCACTTGTGCCCACATCATTTTCTCCTTTAATTTTTTATATCTTGATTCAATGTCATCACTACAATACTTTGCATACCTCAAAATTTCGTCAATTGTTTTATTCTGCCAACAGATCAAATGTTGCTGAATCATATTACTAATCTCCAGTTTCAATCCAAACACAAAACGATACACAAAATGTCCCATATCTTTGTCTCCAATATTCTCAAATCCGCTGTACTGTTTAAATACCTGCAACAACCTTTCATAATAGGCATGTACTGCCTCTTTTGGTTCTTGGGTCGTTCTGTCTATCTTAACCCAATCTGTTTGTTTCCTTTGGAAAACGTTTTCCCTTCAAAAAGGTGATTACCTGATTATACTTTTTCATCACCTCATCAGATGGTGCACCTGTTTTAGAATCTCTAGGATATTCTTCTTTTGGCCAATCAACAGTAATTTTACATTCTGTCCACAAATCAGCTGGTACAACAATCTCAAACAAACCATCCAAATCTTTTAACAAAACCTTTGAAACTTTTACAAACCTCTCCACCTGTTTGTACCACTCAACTGGTTTCTCCCTTAACCTAGGGAAATCATTCGTAAAAGATAATATATCCTGTCTTGGCCATGGAACATGAACATATCCACCACCTGGAACTTCTCTCATCGGACACACCCTTTCAACTTGTTCTGTCTCTTTTGATGGATACATTGACGTTCCTTTGCCAGCTGCCTCCTCTTTCTTTTTCGTCCATCTACCTTTCCACCGTTCAACATCTCCCCATTTTTTCAGAATATTCAATTCTTTTATCTGCAATCTTTTTCCTGATGCATTCAAACTCTCCAAATCCTTTTCAGTAAAGGCCAATCTGTACGATTTCTGCAACACCATAGACTTTTCTATATCTATTCCACATTCACTAGCAGCCTCTGCTATTTTCTCATGAAGATTCTTCGCTCGCCAAGTGATACTTTTACACAAAAACAACAACTCTTCATCTCGGTAAATCCCTAATCTATCTGGACTTATCGTACCAATAATCATCTCTTCCAAATCTACTTTCAATTGGCTCACATTTATACTCTGTGGTTGAGGTTTTTGCCTTTCCATTCCCTCTATCCAATCCTTCAATTCCTCAGGGGAAGGACCTGCTGAACTCCCTGTTGCTGAAATAACATTCAGTCCTATTCTCCTTGGATCTATTTGCATACTTCTTCTAGGGGTTTCTGTTATCATCTCACAAATTGGAAGATCTAACAATGTAGTATTTGTGTCAGCCTGTCCATCCTCATCCGCTACCGTCACTATTCCATTCCTGGCACTACTCCTAGGAACTGCTAACGTATGTACTTTTGATACATTCTGTTTTTCTCCATACAATGGAACTACGGGACCAATTGTTACCGGTACCATTAATGCTACTGCATTCAGACTTAACTGATTTAATGTCTGTACCTGCTCTAGCCTTGCCTTATTTAACAAACTTATTTCATTTTCTCGTACTAATCTAGCTATTTCCGTGACTTGTGGAGTTAATGGGGTTCCCAATTGTGGCGCACTTGGGGATACCTCACTTGGACTTTCCTGGTATAGCGGAGGTCTTTTGGTCATAATGTCCTCCAACAACTCATCATCAGAATCGTTCAGATCATCTCTTAAACTTGAAGTCTCTATATTTTTCTTTTTCTCTTTACATTTAGCTCCTGTCTGGTCGTCAGCAACTAAAACTGGGTACAAACCTTCAGTTACCACAGCTTTCCTCCATCTTTTCATTGTATCCTCTCTTCTCTCAAAAGGGTACCTAGGCCCAAAACCTCTGTATCTCCTACCACCTCGATATCGCTCCCTTTCATATGCTTCTACCTCCCATTACTCTAACACTTCATACTGTGTAGGTCTGGGATTTGGCTCTAATGAACTCATTCAATTCCTCAAATTCTGCAAAATCCTCATATTAAACAAACCATGCTGTGGGAAAGCTATAGCACCATCATCCTTTGTATATTCCACCCAATTCTCTAACCATGTACACGTATGGTATCCTCGCTCCAACATCATATAAGCAGCTGGTGTTCCCGGAGGTGGAACAAGAACTTCGGGGCATATTATCAAGAAGGGCGTTAAAATTATCGCTGGTTTAGCGGCAGAAAACTGCCGCTAAAGCTGCGATAATGGAGCTTGATAATATGCCCTGGAGAATTCCAATAGAAGCCCATGTTCACACCAGAACATGGACTTCTATTGGAATTCTCCAGGGCATATTATCAAGCCCATTATCGCCGCTTTAGCGGCAGTTTTCTGCCGCTAAACCGGCGATAATTTTTAACGCCGTTCTTGATAATATGCCCCAGATCTCTAGTCACTATTGGTTTAACTTTCTTAAAGAAATTCTTTATTTTCTTTAACAACTTTATTTTTCCAACTCTTTACACTAATGTCTCTCAATAAAACAACAAGGAAACCCTTCCGTATTCTACCTATTCTATTTGTCAGTTCTCGTCCAATATCAGCGCGACTCACACCAATCGTCCAATCACGGCTCTCTACGTATCTGCTATCTCAACCAATACCAGCACGGCTCACACCAACCGGCCAATCAGAGCTTACTTTTCGCTCGCCGTCTGACCAATGCCAGCGCTGCCTTTTTGTGACGTCAGTATTACTCCTTCTACTGACCCTCCCTTTACACAATAATACGGCAATGTATTTCTAAATCTTGTTAATCAAAATTCTTGTTAGTAACAACATAAAACAATGCTACCTTGTCTGTTCCTCTAATAAAGAGATAGTTCTTCACTTCAAAACGAGAATTATTTTACTTTGAGCAAAATAATGACCAGCGTTACTTTACACCCAAACAAGCTACAGGTGGACTTGGTACTCCTCTAGGGGTAAGGCCAAAGTTTCGCAAGAGGACTTTTTTGATGTAAAAGAGGTCTTGGTACTCCTCTGGGGATAGGGCCAGAGTTTCCAAAGTGGACCCTTCGCTATTTCAATTACTCTTCTCACATACAAAATTGTACCTAAATACAACACCTACAACCTTCCGCCGTATAGTATTATAACAACAGACAAAGTACTTCTGCAGTGTGATTTCTTTATCCACACTCTTCTTCTGCCTACTTCAGGCTAAATTTCCATGATTCCTCAGGTACCTCCAAACCTGTACTTCTAGACAACATAGAACAGGACACTAACTTTTTCTTGTTAAAACATATAATCAATAATCAATAATTATTACCAAACTAATCAATAATTAAACCGTCCTCTGCTACCAGAAACCTGATCCAGCGCGACACTTAATCAGGGATCAATACTCATCAATATTTCATACAATGGCCCATACACATTCACCCAAATCCCCGATGCGCTGGGGGTCAAGTTTTAAAGACGTGAAAAATTGTTTTCTTCACAGATTCATGTTTAACATGCTAAAAACATAACTAGACCTGTATATCAACTCTCTTTCCTCTCGGTCGATGGACCAATTAGTTGAGAAGTTGATGGTAATAATAGAACTAACTGACTATCTAATCAGCTAAATAACTACAAACTTTCGGTAAGTTTAAAACAAAAATGTATCTCAAATAAATGGTTAAGCTCATCGTACACAGGTCACAATGCAAACAAAGAATCTCATACAAGGGAGAGAAAATCAAACAGCAATGCAAACAATATCAAACCCATCAACAATTAACAATATGCATATGAGGGAGTGGATAGATGAAGAGACATAAGCTTCAGCAAAAATAATGCGAAACAATATACTTATGACGGAGTGGATAGATGAAGAGACATAAGTTTCAGAGACAAAATTACGTTTGCGAATGATTATGCAAATTTCGAGTCAAAAGATAATAGAAACCCAAAGATCAATGAAATACCACCCCCTGGCCAAGGGAGTAGTGGGGGTCTCCTGAGATAGAGTCAGGAAACAAAGATTACAGGAACAGGACAGGACCAGGACAGGAACAGCTAGGCCTCTCGGCAAACCGACGAACAGCGTCGCATCTCCCCTCTCAATCTCCTACCGCTGCAGCCACCACCATTCACACCCCCAAAGGCACCCCAGTTATACTCTAAAACCTACATGTCCAACCCACATTAGTTGAAACATTTCACAAAACTCGACAGTTCATTGGTGGACTTGGGAGGTGGTCTGTCACACCACTGTGATTTCATTCATTAGTTGTTCATGAATATAATTCTATATCCTTTCCCATTACCTAATAACTGACTCGTTCACATGATTTATTATATGATACATTTAATACATTTTCGCATATCTTTTCCAACAATGTCGGAAGAAGCAGTCTTTAGTCCCACGGTCAGTCACATCCTTTTGGCAGACGAACAATGCATTCAGTGCTGGATATCCTTGTACTTCTTGTCCCTTCTTTACAGCACTCAGCACTTCTGGCTGCTCTGTCATGACATTTTTGCTCTCACTCCAGCCCCTCCTCTATCCGGCTAACTTAAGAATAATGGAGGCCCATTTCAGCTCACTATGGCAAATAGAACATAAGCATTCATTAATTACATAGAAATGCACTTTTCACTGTTTACCGCCCCGTTACATGTTTTCCTAGCAGAAGCTTAAGGCAAAAGCGGCATTATTCATTGTTTTTAAAGCAAGATGCAAGATGTGAAATATAAAATGCAGCTTAAACATGCATTAATTCTGTTTCTTTCGAAACGCATTTTAGTATGCGGCCTAGTTCTTTCATGCATTAGTTTACATTAGTACACACATGCGTAAAGCGGTTTCCCTCGTGTTCATGTAATGTGTATGTTAAACTGTCGCTGCACACTGTTAGTACGTATTATGGGGGTGTTAATTCGACGAGGTTTCATTTTTGTGAAACCCTGCTCCATCACATGTGTCACTAGGGAAATAGTTTTATCATTGTGAACTTCCTGGGAACTTCTTAAAACTCCTGGCTCTTTCCCACTGTAAGGATTCCTCATTAACTCCAGTCCATCCAACCCTTTATCCTTTAAAAACAAACTGTATATCTCTTGTATCTTTCAGCCTCCGCCCTTGCCTGTAAGCCTGTTCTGTGCCTATAAGCATTGTGGGCCGCCATTATCTTTTCTGGTAACCCGCAGTTACTGTCACTTGCATATGAGCACCTGTCAGGGTGACATCTCTGCACAATCGAATGCGTCACAGTAGGCAGCAAAAATCAGCTGGGTTCTAAGTACCACACAGGGTGCAGGCAGAGTGAAATCTCTGCAGAATAGAATCTGTTGAATCAGGAAGCAATGCTCAGGGGGTTCATCACCTGCTGCATAGGTTGGTTGTACACTGCAGATTACGGCTCAAAATCAAAGTCTACGGGGTAGGGTTATGTTATACTTAACAGGTCAGTTTCATACAGAGCAGCCCTGTCATGCTGGACAGGCAGCACTGTGGCATGTAGCGCACCACTGTGTAATAATACAATGCAGTGTTGTGTTGTACAGGGAAACACTGTCATTCCGATCCACACCATCATGCTTGGAAGTGCTGTATCACACTTTACACGCATAATATCAGATTACTGTTAGTGCCTCGGAGCTCTAAGAAGTAGAATGTTCAGACTTTTTCGGTCATGTGAGCCTTGTCTGTGAAGACGAAGAAGCCTTGGAAGGTGAGCTAATCCTTCCCCCCAGAACCCTAATGAAGCAGCTTTAAGAAATTGCTGCGCTATTTATAGGATAGCGCAGGTCAGAGGATGTGGCGTAATGGCCACAGCTGCCGACTTTGTCGATTGGAACCGGGTTCGTGTCTTGGTGTTGGCTCCACATCCTGTGATTCTGGCCAAATCACGTAATCACCCCAGGCCTACCGAAAATCAATGTGTTCTTGTGTAACTGGCGCTCATGTAAAGCGCTCCAGGTTCTTCGGTCAAGTTTCCGCTATATAAAACACAGCAAAAATATGACAAAAACGCGAGGAGGGAGCAAGTGTTTACAGCTGTTTAGAAGAAACCAGAGAAGCAATACTGAGACTCAGTGGTGGCTGGTGACATTCGAAAGTGGTGAGGCGTAAAACAATAGCCGTACTGCAATGTTGCGAGCGAGGGTAGCGAGCGTGCCTGAAACACCTAGGGGGGGTCGATGGGGGGGTACCTCCCCCCCGAGAAAATTTTGAAAGAAAGAGTGGGCAAATGGTGCATTTTCAAGCAAATTTGAGATAGCAGGAAGGTTAATAAAGCAATTGTGAATCTGCAAACATGTGTCACTTAAAAGGGCCTGGATTACTTCTAAAGCCAGCCGCAATATACATGCTTAAATGAGCAACTTAAAGTCAACCAACAGGGTTTAACCAGGTGAATAGAGGCATTAAAAAGTGCCAGATTCGCAGTGTATGCTTCGTCTTCCTCCACTTCATATGCACAAGCAAACACCAGCACTGTTCCTTCCTGAGTGACGTGCACCACCCACTGCAATCATCTGAAAGACGTGACAACAGCTGCCTGAGTCACACTTTCTTCCTGTCCAGCTGAGCCATCGCAGCCTGATCTAGAAATGCACATCACACAGGTCGGGGCTGCCTGGAACACACGGCCATTGCACAACTCGAGTAAACTCTCTGCCCTGTCACAGCTTAGTTTAACTTTGAAGAGCTCAGGAAACCGGTGATCGCTCACATCCAGTCTCCCTGAACTCAGAAGCGTCCACCCAGTTGCCTAGCAAAGAACCTGGGCGCTGGCAGCCTCTCGTTTATGTCTCAGGACTGACACAAATGAAAAGCATTTGTAGTGGCTTTGTGGGGTTCACTGCTGCCATCGCTGGCTGCGTTAACTTGTGGCGAGGTGCTGTAATACCAGCACACTTTTTAAAGAGCCAACGTTTCCTGTCCTTATTATTTTGTAGTGCAGAATAAAATATGTGTTCATTATAAACCGAAGGTCAGAGGCCCGGCACTCTGGAAAAAATGCCCTGTAATGCGAGTTGCGTTGGACTTCACAAACCTGGAATCAGACGACACATCTTAGGGGCCCAGGTTTGGTGGGAAGGACGGGAGACCCAGAAGAGAGCTTTCCCACAGGGGTTCGGGTGAAAAGCCGCGGTTTTGCTACCACACCGAATGTTGCCTCAGAGACCGTGAGGCCAAGGCGACCCTCACACAGGTTGCGGGTTCACACTCTCGAGAACCAATCCCTATGCGGCAGAACACCTTTGTTGGACTCGCAGATTGCCACTGGGTGAAAACCATAAGGCAGGCCAGAAAAACAGACGGTGCAGCGCAACGCAGCCTTTCCAAGCCAATCCTAGTGCACGCAATTCACAGGTCCCTTCCGCAGTCACCCGAAACTGTCCCCTCCTTTTCCTCTGTCCTGGTCACTTTTTACCATCACACCTGTCCTCTCCCAAGAGTCTGAGACGACAGGGATGACTCCCGCGTTAAACAAACAATGACGCTAACAAAAATATGTCTTTAGCAATTTAAATAGCACCTGTTAGCACAGAATAACCAATAAAGTGGAGTGAGTGAGAGACAGGAGTGAAAAATAACCTTCATGCGTTGAAGCACGAGACATCCGTGAAGTAAAAGCAAAGAAGTACAGCAATGCAGTTATGTTAGAAGAACAACAGCTGTCTCGTGGTGTCAACACATTCCTCGGGTGTGTTGCAAGACGAAGAGGAGTGAAATCTGATACAGAGAGTACACCATGAAAACAGGAAACAAACGGATGGCCTTCGAGAGATCTCATTGCATGCCTGTGCAAGTGCAGGAGGCAACATGAGGCCAAAAACAACCGGGGAAGAAAAACAGACTAATGTAAAAACAGCCAGTGACGAGCAAGCTAGGCAAGTGCGTACACAGTGCAAGTACCTCTACATAAGGATCTGTGGTAGAAAATGCACCTACCAAGAGATACACTTATCTGGCCCAGCAGATAATCCGAGCAGGGTGGGTGGCTGGTTTAGGGTTGACTGCTAGTCTGATTTGTGGAAAAATCCAAGAATCTCGCGACCCCATTTCTTCTGCCGTAGTATCAAATACCGGTCGCGGCTCGCAAAGTCGCAATTTACACTGAGGCAAAGGTTTAGTTCGCACATAAGCTGCAGCTATGGCGCATGATGCAATTACTGCAATGTATTTTTCTCTGGTAGAAAAGTGTACGTTACGTAACCTGGTAGAAGTATGGTAAGCATAGATCTAGCTAATCCCTCTCTAGTTTACACAAGGAAATGAAAAATGCCAGAATGCCTGCATTGCTAACTGAGTTGACCGCCAAAATTCCAAAACAAAACGTTCTGAGGCAGCCGCGGCCGGCATACTCGCGGGAGGGGGGGGAGGGAATAAAACTTTACCTACCTTACTGCCGGGTACCGCGCCACCTCCGCTCCAACCAGGTCCGCGTGTTCCTGAGTGAGGGAACAGGAAGCAGCCAGCAGACAGACTCCCTCCCCTACCCTAAGCCAATCACAACGCTGCAATGGCAGCGTTGTGATTGGTGAGGCGCAGCGGAGAGCGCCCCAGCCGGGCCATTTTCTCTATGTAGGCTGCATGCAAGAAAGCAGTGGGGCGACGCCCCCACACCCCAATGGGGGAGCCACCACTGCTGAGACTGCGATGCACAGAGGGAGGAGACCATCACTGTGCTGTGGGAGGAGGAAGCGTGTGATGGCCATCCGAAACCATCCCTTAGTGAAATCGCCTGGGTTGCACCAAGCACCCAAAGGAGAGACAATTGGAAGCAACAGACCAATAGGAACCAGTATTTCTGAATGGCACAACATACAACCAATGGCAATACATGGGCGTGCTTACAGCCGATTGACTGGATACAATTTCTCGCAGACAGCGCAAGCGCTGCCAGGCTCAACCTAAAAAGTAGGATATTGGAATGGATCAGGAAATCAAGCGGAAGCAAAACTTCATGTCCCTTTGATCTTGCTAGGTTTCTGTATGTGAGGTAAGCATGACGGTGACTAGAATCGGAATCTTCCAATAAAAGCATAAAGAGATCTCAATTTTCAAGTGAAGACAATTTTTGTGTATTATGCTTAAAACGCATAATGAACGTTAGCTTTGTGGAGTCCTCTGCGTAGCACTTAAGTTTATTCTAGAGTTTGCATCAGTAAAGCAAAGTTTTATTGTACTTAACGATTGAATGATGATATTCGGGGCAGGATGCCTTCTCTGCACATATTCCATGTTCTAGGGCATCAGCAAAGTCTGTTTATTTTCTCATTTTACAGGCCCAGAGAGGATCCTAAAATAGAACAGCCTCAGAACAAAACTGCAATTGCGCAGCCTACTGATAATGATACACCCATCCTGAAATAAATTAAATTGTGAAATACATAATTATTGATTCCAAAAGTAATTAGGTAATAATTGCAGTTCTTCTCAGTGAGCCAAAGATAAGCATGCTCTTATAATTAGTACACTTGCACAATGGTATCCCACTACACGTTTGATTTAATCTGTTCCTATAATTATGTAAGCGATTTTAATTAGTGTCATTTCAAATGCAAATTGCGCTCATCTAATTTCTGTGTTCAGGTTAGATGGGACACAGCTGTATCAGCTACTACCTTTGCATTTAGGTTTTCCGAACTGGTATTGGATACATTTTTGCAAATCTGGAGTGTACCTTAACTAACCCTGCATTTGTATTTGTCTAATTGATTGCTCTATTTTCTCAATTCAAACCTCTATGGTGAAATATATATATAGGGGCAGATTCACTGAGCCCCTGCGCCACCAGTACGTCACTTTCGTGAAGTTCTGGTGGCGCAGGGGGCTGCTCCATATTTACAAGGAGAGGAAAAGCCACCCTGCGTGACTTTTCCTCTCCTTGTAAATACGGCCCCTTCACACGCAGCACTTTGCGGTGAAGGGGCGTTCCGTGGGTGTTGCTGTGGGTGTTCCCACGCAACACTCATGGGAACAAGACACATCTCCAGAATTACGAGAAATCGTAACTCTGGAGATGCGTCTGAAAGCTACGCCACCCTAGAGGTGGCGTAGCGAGGCGCACCGAAGAGAAATGTTTTCATTTCTCCTCGTTTTTTCCACTTTCAATGCGTGCTGCATTCTGCAGCACGCATTGAAAGAGTAAAATGGTTGTAGTGATTGTTTTTGTGCAGGAAGTGCAGTTTGTGCGCCAGCGCAGGGGGAAGCACAAGGATGCGACATATTCTTGTAAATATGTTGCATCCTCAGTGCTTCAAAACTAACATAGCTGACGCAGCAAAATGACTTGCTGTACCCGCTGCGTTAGTTCAACGTAAATATGCCGCAATATATTTTAAACTTACCACAAGTAGTCCAGTTCCAGATACATTAAACCTGTGTCACTATGAAGAACGATGACAATTATGATCCTATCAAACCACATAATTGGATTTTGAAATGAAGTGCCCATTCTCCAACCCTCAGCCTCGACACAGGGTAAGGGTCTGTGTAATCACAATGCAGAGGTGTCTTTGATTCCAGCACACAAGCATTCTGCCTGGGGCAGACGGCATCATTCATCATTTCTAAATTTAAAACAAGCTTTTTATTCTGAGACTCACAACAATTAACGCAGTATAACAGAGTTAACACCGCAATCCCATTTGCCTCTCGTCAGACAAAGATGCCAAACACAGCAACAGACCAGCTGTTTTATCAATGTCGGGGAGCATAATAGATAAAGGCCACACACGACCAGCTACTGGTGCAGCTCCTGATGTCCAGGGCATTAGAAATAATGGAATAATATGGTTTGATCAAAGCCCAAGTTTATGGTTGTCAAAATCGTGACTCATGGGAGAGTGCCCAAATATCTTTACATTTGTTATAACACAACTCTCGCGGAGGCAGAAGCAGACGTTTGGGAGGTGTTGTGGCCGGAGGCAATTGGGAACAACATAATTGAGATTCTGCTTATTAACCTGATGACTGTCTTCAAATATTATTAAAGACTGACACCATATTTATCTACTGAAAATATTTATTTTTGAAAAATTAGAGAGCTTACTGCTAAAACAACCCAACAAGAAACAAAAGATCAAAAGTGCTTGAGCAATCAAAAAGTAAAATAAACTAGATATGATAGAAAAAGCAAACTCCCTGGCCCCAATTAATTAACTGCAATTTGTATTACGTTTAGTAGTACTACAATAGTACAACTCGAATACTACAAAATTATGTTTATTAACATCCGCCTCATGTACCTTTTCCGTGTGAAGATCTCTCTCCGCAGAGACTCTGGAGAACTTTGCCCAGGTACGCCTATATTTTAGTAGTAAATGTGGGCAGGGTGGGTTGGCTGGAAAATGGGGAACACTTACTACAAAATGAGATAGGGGGTTTAGTGCTGAGTAAGGAGGGATTTAGGGAGGGTCATGCACCCACCCACAAAAGGCTAAAGGCCATATGTACAAAAAATAGGAATTGTGATTTCCTAATTACCGAATAGTAATTAGGAAATCGCAATTCCTAATGTAAGAACACTTACAAACTTCAGATAGTGAGTCCTAATGGGGTCAGAAATGGAACTACCTCGTGAATTTTAATTAGGTAGGTCGCAATTAGTGACCCATTAGGCATTGCAGCCATCACAGAACACCATGTCTGTGATTGCTTTTTAATAAGCAATCATTTTTTTATGTTTTTTAAATGCAGCCCATTTTCCTTAAAGGATGCATTTCAAAAAGAAAATGAAATGTTTAAGTTTCAATTTTTAAGAGTAGGTTGATGCAATTGGACAAACACAGGCCCCCTGAAATAGCCAGTGTCTGCCATGGCCTTGACTATGTTGCCTTCATTGTCCGTAACAAATCCAATTCTGAGACCTCGGGGTCGCAGCCATTCAGACACCTTGCTGTTAAATTCATCCAAGATGTCTATAGCTCTATGACATTTCTCCATGGCGAACATGGCCACTTTTGCATGACGCCGAACGCTCTTAAAACTTTCTTCAGGGCTAAGACCTGAAGATATCTTTTGCTTTAACCCTGCAAAAGAGATCCAGTGTGCAGTGATCCCCTTGTAATCAGTCGCCTGACAACTGGTCCACATGTCTGTTGCCTGGTGGATAGTGTGAACCAAACTTTGCTGCAAAGCTTGTCCAACCAATTGCAGCACATGGTGATTCAGTGCTGGAACAGTAACTCAGGCAAAATAGGTCCGACTTAGAACCTTCCATTTCGGGCAGATGGTTGCCATAAATTCTAAGAATCTCACTCCTTGAACAAAAGAAAAAGGGAGGAGTTCCAGTGCTAATATTTTTGCCAGCTTCCCATTGTACAAACGTGCCGATGGGTGGTTGCAGTCATAGAGCCCCTTCTGTCTAAACATCCCTGTAATAGTAGCCTGCACTTTTTTCTATTTTTCTGGGGTCACTGATGCAGGTGACTTTTGAGAAGTAGGTGGTGGTAGACTCAGTGAGCGTTGTGGTGTAGCAGTCACTGTATACCGTGGGGTCTCCATCTCACTCTCACTCTTCTTATGCCATTGTGAAGTCGCTGAGCTGGGTGATTCTGCTGGTGTACTGCTGGGGACAGGACTGCTATGCGTGAGGATGTCACCCTCTTCTTCATCATCATCACCTCCCACCGTCATTGGACTTGCAGCTGACGTTCCCCAGCTCTGCTCACCTTCACCACCACAACCACGTTCAGCAATTTTTTTAAGGTGCTCCTCCCACCAGAATGTGTGTTTTTTTTTCATATGGGTCGTTTGGTCTCTAGTACCCTAATGTGAACCAGGCTAACCTCGACTAACATGGGTGTTGCAAAAAGCTGCATACTACAATGTGCTGCCCCTGTGTGCTAACTGTAAAAAAGTCCCAAACTGGGGAAAAGTACTTTTTTACTCTGTCACTGCCAAAGCCTGAAGAAGAACTGGAGGTAGGTGGGCGTATCATTAATTGCCTCTCTGCAGTGCATACTTCTAATGAGGTAGTGGTTAGTGCAGGTCTCTGCTGGGGCTATGCAAATATGGGAACTAGCGATGCTACCTGTTCCACACCCATCGGTGCAGCTTGAATAGCAATATTCGGCTACTCAGTGTCACCTTCCACAATGACCAACTTGTCATCGCCATCCTCCTCAGCACCCCCTTCAATAATTTTAAGGCTTTTCGGAACTTTTCTTTTGCCTTGCCTCTCCTGGTAGCACCCGGACTCTGGTGTGGGCCCCGCCACATCCCCATCATCTTCATCTGAAGTGGTGCTTGAAGAAGATACCCTTCCTTTTCCATGCTGGAGATTTGGGAGCCAATTGATTCTAAAAGAAGATGTTCTTGGTCGGCAGGAGGCTCGACCTCCAGTTCTGCTTCAACATCAGAAAGATGTACCATCGCTGGCTGCAGCTGCTGTCCAGTTTGCTCAATCCCCTTAAATGATTGAGTACTACTTTGCGAAAGGGACAAATCAAATTCAACGTTACTGTTCATCAGCGCCACCATGATTTCAGTGGCTGCCTCACTGACAGACATGGTCTTGGGCTTAGGTTAGGGTGGTCTGCTGATGCAAGAGTGCTTCTCCCAGCATGCTCCCTGGAGGCCAGTGCGGCAGGCACACAAGGTTGTCTGAAAAAGGTTTGGCTGACACATCACTGATGGAAAGCTGCTTCTCTCTCAGCACTTGCTTGGCAGCAGCTTTCTTGGGCCATCCTAAAGCTCTCAGCTGGCCGTAGCACTAAGCTGCACAAGCAGAAGAGATTGGAGGACTGGCGTGTGACGTCATGTACAGGCCTTCTGTCTGGCAGTACTGCGGGTGATGTCTCTTCTTCTCTTTTGAACCTAAACACAAACAAGCAAGAAAAGCGTTTATTGAAATGTGGCATTGTTGCAGTTTTAGTACAGACAAAGGCAATATTAGTGTGGTTGGTTACTTAGGTAATATAATCACTTTAAAGTTCAACCACAACCAATGGATGTCTAACGGTTGTAGGCTCAGTGACTTATACCACAGAAATAGTTGTTTCATGTACCCATGATTAGCACTGGCCTGGGCTTACTGGATGGCCCCTTGGCAGACTAGGACACATAGTAAAATAAATAAATATTGCAAATTTAACAAACATGGAGAAAATGTACTGAACTGTGCAACATTGTTCCTTTACAAAAGAAGAAAAATTAAACGCAAAAATATAACTAGGCCCCTCCTGAAAATGCAGGCTACCCACCACAATAACTTTGAAAAATCGAATAGAGGTACAAATAAATACTGGTGCTTGCCCTCTATCAAACAAACAACACCCTTTTAAAGAGTTTTTGAACATGCTTGTGAAATCTCAAATACAAAGTCCTTAAGTCCAATGAAATATATGCAGCAGACAAGGAGAGTGATCCTTCCAGGCACACAAGGTTGTCTGAAAAAGGTTTGGCTGACACATCACTGATGGAAAGCTGCTTCTCTCTCAGCACTTGCTTGGCAGCAGCTTTCTTGGGCCATCCTAAAGCTCTCAGTTGGCCGTAGCACTAAGCTGCACAAGCAGAAGAGATTGGAGGACTGGCGTGTGACGTCATGTACAGGCCTTCTGTCTGGCAGTACTGCGGGTGATGTCTCTTCTTCTCTTTTGAACCTAAACACAAACAAGCAAGAAAAGCGTTTATTGAAATGTGGCATTGTTGCAGTTTTAGTACAGACAAAGGCAATATTAGTGTGGTTGGTTACTTAGGTAATATAATCACTTTAAAGTCCAACCACACCACCATACTATAAAATGTAACTCCCCATCAGGACAACACACAATATGCAGATAGAGCTCTTTCCTTTATGTCCATATTCTAAAGGAGACACCTGACGCACTCAGGGAACTGCATGGGTAAATGGAATAATAATCTTTTAAAAAATAGAGGTTAGTGTGCGCCTTTGGCAGTCAATGTGGTCCAGGGGGAATTGGAATAATGATGCTGATGTGTCTGTAGTGCACCGCAGCCAGGGTGTCCAGGAGAAAATGAAATTATACCTAAAAAACCGGAATGCTGTTGTTTGGCTCAGCACCTTTTGTGAATGGATGGACGGACGGATGGATGAATTGATCGGCCAAGGCAAAATAGATTTTTTTTTATTAAAACAATGTAAAAAATTACAATTACAAAAAAATTCAAATAAAAAATTAAAATCAAAAATTAAAAACATCAAAATAAAATAAAATGTAAAACAAATCTAAAAGATAAAATTAAAATAATTGCCAATGTTTGTATGGGAGGATGAGAAGAAACCCATTGCGAGGCAAGGATGTGCTAAATAAAAAGAATTTATGTAAATATTTAAGCACTGTTCATCAAAATCATATTCTTCATATACATACTACAATGATCCCCAAGCACGTTACTAAACTGATATCACATCCATCCATGCAAGCCTATGGTAAAGGCACACTGGCTGGATGCACAAAATGGCTGCCAGCCACATGGCCAAACACTAGCAGCAAACAAGGAGGGATGGGGAACAAAGAACACATGCAAGCCTATTGCAAAGGCACACTGGCTGGATGCACAAAATGGCTGACAGCCACATGGCCAAACACCAGCAGCAAACAAGGAGGGATGGGGAACTTAGAGCACATGCAAGCCTATGGCAAAGGCACACTGGCTGGATGCACAAACTGGCTGACAGCCACATGGCCAAACACCAGCAGCAAAGAAGGAGGGATGGGGAACAAAGAACACATGCAAGCCTATGGCAAAGGCACACTGGCTGGATGCACAAAATGTCTGACAGCCACATGGCCAAACAACAACAGCAAGCAAGGAGTCATAGGGAACAAAGAACACACTCAAGCCTATGGCAAAGGCACATTGGCTGCATGCACTAAATGGCTGCCAGCCACATGGCCAAGGAACAACAGCAAACAAGGAGGCATGGGTAACAATGAACACATGCAAGCTTATGGAAAAGGCATACTGGCAGGATGCACAAAATGGCCACCAGCCACATTGCCAAACAACAACAGCAATCAAGGGGGCTTGATGGACAAAGAGAACACATTCAGCCCTCTGGACACAGACTCCACAAAAAGGCCCCAAGCCACATGGCATGGAGAACAAAGACAAATCAATGCTGGCCTATGGCAAGCACACATACACTGGCCACAAAAAGGAGGTATGGTAACACTGACAAAAACACTACCATTAATTCAGCAATGCGAAAAACAAAACTTAAATGAGTTATATAAATGTTTACAACAGCACACATCCTCCCAAGGCATCAAATATTACTCCACATAAGAAAACGTGAAATGCAAAAAAAAACATCACATTTGTTATTTAATTCAATGCCATCCCAGCCCTAAATGATGTTTTAAAACAACATATTTTATTTATTTATTTATAAAGTTTTATATAGCGCGAACAAGATCCCGCAGGATATCAGAGCGCTTTACCAAAGGAAGGCATGATGGTAATATAACTATAAATACAATATCGACATAAAATAAGAATAACAAACATGAGTAATTCCAGGAGAAAGGGATCAGGGAGAAAAATACAGAAATTGGTACATAGCGGGCTACTAGGGGGGCAAAACGATGAGGTAAAGGAAAGTAGCAACCAATGGATGTCTAACGGTTGTAGGCTCAGTGACTTATACCACAGAAATAGTTGTTTCATGTACCCATGATTAGCACTGGCCTGGGCTTACTGGATGGCCCCTTGGCAGACTAGGCCACATAGTAAAATAAATAAATATTGCAAATTTAACAAACATGGAGAAAATTTACTGAACTGTGCAACATTGTTCCTTTACAAAAGAAGAAAAATTAAACGCAAAAATATAACTAGGCCCCTCCTGAAAATGCAGGCTACCCACCACAATAACTTTGAAAATCGAATAGAGGTACAAATAAATACTGGTGCTTGCCCTCTATCAAACAAACAACACCCTTTTAAAGAGTTTTTGAACATGCTTGTGAAATCTCAAATACAAAGTCCTTAAGTCCAATGAAATATATGCAGCAGACAAGGAGAGTGATCCTTCCAGCTCCTAATGAAGAGTGACCAGCAAATAGACAAAGCACTGGGAGGAGTCTGCTGGACAGGAACAGGAAGTTGGAGTCTCTGGGGCACTTCCTTCCTGTTGGAAAAAAAGTTTAAAAAAGGCTTCTTGCACACAAAACAAATCAAACGGTCCGAAGAAAGTTGAAAATCCACTTTAAAAATGTCTTTAGCTGCTTCTCGAGCACAAAAGCTACTCTAGTGGTGCATTCGCGACTGCGATCTGGACTATATTTGTGCCATCGTGGCTGGAAGCCATGCGATCGGATGTGAAGTCTCACACATGCTCGCTAGCGGCCCGAGAGTGTTGTGGGGCTCATAATCGAGTGGTAAAGCAAATCCCAACTGCGCAAACTGAAAATAAACTTCCCTTCGTGCCCGGAAGGTGGAATTCCACAAACTCTGCCAGCAGATCAGAGTTTACCACCCGAGCCTAGTCCCAATAGCGCCTCCAAAAAACAGAAGCCTCCAGCCAAATGGAGGCTCCTTTTTTTAGTTGCAAAACGTAGCTGTTCTCCAGTGTCGGGAGCCAGGTTTCCTGTGCGATTGGAACAGTGAAGATCCCATAAGGTCCACACCACGCACAAGACCCAACCGGTTGCAAAGCACCATGGCGCTGAGTCATTAAGGCGGGGGGGTTGACCAGAACAACCAACTGTCCCAGTCCATCACCATCATTAGGTTAATTATGGCGAGTTCTTGACCTTCGCCCCGGATTCTCCATGCAGCAATGTTTTCCTTCCTTTTCCTCAAGTTTTCCAAATATCCAAAGCCTGTTTGCTGGGTCATGCCCCTCCAAAATAATGACTGAAGCATGCCGCTGATTAGAAGTCCTTAGCCACAGCTAGGAACCACAGGTCCAAATACCCTGGAAAGGATGTGGTCCGAGGGAGAGGGAGGTGCCTGGGAGAAAGGGATCTGCAAAGTCCATCACAGCTCCGAGCAAGAGTAGAATGCAGAATGTGCTCTCCCCCGTATCAGGCCTAGTGTCATGTAGTTCCTACAAATTTATATAGGATCTGTGCGTTTAGACAACATAAACTAAGGGATTGATGTACCCCAATGTATATGTGAGTCTGTAGATCAGCTAGCACACAGTGCCACCATAAGCCCCACAACGTTACCAAGGAGCGAATAGTTTCTGACAGTTATCCAACATGACAACCCTGACCCCTCAGGGATCGTGGAAACAGTACAGTGCTTTTTGCTTAGTCACTCGTGTTCACTTTCTCTCAGAGAGATACACAGAATAAACGGTGGGTACGTTTTCAATAAGCATTTATTGAACCAGCATCATTCTAGTATAAAATACGTGTGCCACAACAACCATTAGACAGAAACAGATATGTACGATTATTAGCACCAACAAAGTAAATAAAAGTTACAATTCTACCATGGTACTAAACCAGTGAATATATGCAGGCATATAGATACATGGCAATAATCATGAGTACTCCCATGATGCAAACTGTAACTCGATGTACCTAAGTGTACCTAGCATGTATGTAGCTGTATAGCCAAGAATCCCCCTAGGAAAGAGCCAACCCCATTACCTGATGTGAGAGAACGAAGGACCCCGTCTTGGTCTCTAGTTGGAAACCCCCCAAGGGATGTCAGACCACTGCGTGCTGGAGTGTCTGCGTGCAGGGACTTCAGCGTCTCGCGTCAGCATGGAAGAGTTTCTCCTCTGGCTTGCACAGCAAAGATGTGGCACTTATATACCCGAAAGGTACCCTCAGGCATTCTACCTAGGTGTGTCATGGTACTGTGGGCCTGTCGGGCAATGATGACGATAGTGGTGACTTTTGTACAGAGTTATTATGCAGAAGATGGAATCCTACTGTGATACTAAGAATCCTCATGCATAATAAATGAGGCTAGTTTTCGAAGAAAACCACACAACATTTATTCGGCACCTAACTAGGTAAAAGGTCAGCACCAGAGTTGTTATGAAGGGCAAGATAGGACAGATGTAGGTAAAAGGTCATGCACCTACCTAGGCCTATATTGGGGTACATTGGGGTTCACAACACCCACTCCTCATCCGACTGGACTTCAAAATTATCAAATGCTAAAATATGCCTGCTTATAAACCTTAGAAGACATTACTAAAATCTGAGTTATAAAAACATCTAAAAATATGGCATGTGTTAAAAAATTAAGCAAAAAGTTAAAAAAGCTCTATAAGTCCTCTAAACGGTCCATATGCTGCTAGACCAACTGAGCACGCTGAAAGCCATAGTGCTCAGTGAGAGCAAAAAATATAAATAAAATAAGAATGGTGTTGTCGAATTCCAATTTGGGTTGTTTTGGAAAAAGCTGAGTTGTTCCCATCACATGGAAAGCCAAATGTTTATGTGTCCTGTGTTGGAGACACAACATCACTGCTGCTTGCTTTTGCGGACAACGGTCCCTGTAACACCTCTTGGATCAGGTGAATGGAGCATAGTGATCTTCTGCAGTTCCCTCAGCCATTGCTGAGGAAGAAATTGATACCTGCAAACATGTTTTAGAGCCGGTGTTCATTCCGACAGGAGCTGAAGCATCCCGTGGTGGCTCTAAGAATGCCGACATCAACATTGGAATACACTGAGGACACTGCAATATGGGGGCCTTTAATGGGTCCAATAGTACATCTACCTCTGGAGGTGCAACCGATGGAAGTGTTAGACATATGTCCAACACGCATTCGTATCCGCAGATTAGGCAGCGGAGCAGAGCCAAGATGCAATCAACCCAGACTGATTTGAATGATAGGAACAAACGCTCGCTTAGCTCCCGAGACTGAGTTGTGCACAGATGGAGTACCATATGTTCACGGCAACATCGCACTAGGAGTGCAGTTTTTTTCATCTCTTTGGATGCTGGGACGTCCATTGCGTAGCATGAAAATTAAAAGCAGAATACCCACTACAAGGAATAGGACCAGCGGAAGCCCTCCAAAAACGCTTCCCAATACAGAGTATATCAATGATGTAATAGCTCCGAAGATCGTCTGAAAGGTGCTCAACAGCCCAGAAGCTATGCTCTTAAATAGGTGTACTATCCCACTCGTATCAGACATGTTAAAGATATGATGTACCATTTCCCTGAAGTTAGTTTGGACGAGTACCTGTATCTCAGCTGAAGACCTTGCAACCTGGAGATCAAAAGTCTCTCAGGCTGAGGTTACGGCCACATCCTTCTGTAAAAGTATGGCTTTCAGTCTGCTCAGAGAATCAAACCGTATAAGGAAACATTCAACGAAGGCCATAGCGGCGCCTCCCTGACTGTGTGGGTCAGTAGAAACAATACTTGTATACAACAAGTAACCCTGGAACTTACAGTGACCAGAAAGGCGATGCCTGGCAGCATCCCACAACAACCTTGATCACTCAACATAAAATAGCTCCCGATTGAGAGCAGTTTGAACACTGGATGAATAATGACAGCTGGGGATTCTTTTAAGTGACATGATAGGTTTGGGACCGAAGCATTACAAGCTCCGTGAAGCATAATATCCTGACAAATTAGAGACCCACTTACTGAATTCTTACAGTCTTAACCGCTGAGAAAGACTTTAGTGTCCCCATTCCCGCATCTAAATCTGTACAGTACTTTCCAAGATTCATGTATATATTCCTCACTCAATGCTTCATACCTGCCTACTTGGTGACTCTGTAGACAGCATTGAAATTGGAAATTTGTGATTGGCAGTGTAACTAGGCCATGTATTAACCATTCTGTGGAGTGTGACTCAGCCACGGTGAAAGGTAATTGGTCCAATTTTTCAATGTGCAGCATTGTATAGTTTGTATCCCTTCGTGCCGTTGTCGTCTGTCTTTCGGTCAGATTGTATGCTGAACACAGAGACGTACTGTTGAGATATCGCCAGGGAACATGACCAGAGCGCAATGATTGTAATGTCCAGCTCAATAATAGAATGGATCGCAATTGCGACTGTCCGTGTTGTAGAATAGACAAATCCTGTTTTATTATATCTATTGCAGAAGACACAATGTTGCCCAGTGAATAAATCCTGGATGTTAGTGTGGTCATGCTATTGGCGACCACTGCCAAAGCCTTTTCTAGGTTAGCCCTGTAAATCTCACGCAATCTCTCTGCAGCTTCCTGTCGAGAGATTTTTCATACTTCAGTATAAATAGCATATAAGAAGCATTTCTGTCGTGGATTCAGAGGACCTAACAAAAAATCCCTAAGATCCATGTCATCTGAGAGTAAGGATAAGTGTGGTTTTACCTGGGACAGTGTTGAGGTTTTTAGCCACTCTAGGCATAACTTCCCAACACTGTAGGATGTCACCACCCTGGGTGTTCTCGTTGCACGTAGCATTGGTCAGACCTATGGATACTAAACCCTTAGGTGGTACACTTGAATCTTGACTGACACCTAGTTGTGTCTGTAGGCCAAATCAACCTTCCCTTCCAATTGGGTTCTGATGAATTGTATGAACCATCATGCAGAATGTCATTAAGTGTATCCTCACTATGTTGTGTGTAATTCTGGCATCCCACAAAGGGTGTAGGTAATAGAATCCGAGGTATGCTCAAATCCTTGATCTTGACTAGCCCAAGACAGGAAGTCTGTTGCACTGAGTTGTCCAGGAAAATAATTTTCTGTGGTATGAGGCATGCTCTCAATAAAGCCTCAGTTCCCTGAACGTGCCATTCTTTAGTTCCCCAGACTGATTTTGTGTCTATAGTGTCTTTCCATAAGTTTAAACCCTGTTCAGACAGTTGGGAAATAAAGGATGCAGAGTATATCTGTTTCATGTTAGTAAGCATATTTTTCTTTGCATGTGTAGGTGCAAGCTTATAATAATATGAGCGCGGGTCTGATGTAGGCCTGGGCGGTGAACTCCGCTCCTTCGCAGAATTTGCAGAGTTTTCTGCACTTCGCGGAGCTCGCGGAGTGCAGAAACCTCCGCTCCGCGTAGTGCAGCTGAGTTTTTTTCCCTGCTCAAGCGGCAGGAAGATCAGCACCAACGGCAGTTCGCTCTGCACTTCACCACTTGCGGAACTATTTGGAATTTTGTTATCACTTCGCCGAGTTCCACGTAGCAAAACTCCGCGAACTATGCCCAGGCCTGGGCTGATGTATTAAACCCAGAAAAATAAGCACACATTTGTGAAAACGTTTGTGAACTGCCTTTTGGCAGTGTTGGGCAGTGTTCCCATTGGTGGTAAGCGAAACCATTACGTGGGATACTTGCTTTGTACAAGAAATGATGACCATAGTGTTGGTAACAATACATGGTGTCAAAATAAGATGTATCATCATACAATTCATTATTAGAGAATGCAGCAGATTGTTCTAAATCAGACAGAATACTATTTACAGTTTTAAAGTCCCAATAATCAGAGAAAGTACTAGAGGCGATGATATCATTAAAGAACATTTTAAATAAATGTGGTATTTTCAAAAGTTCAGTGGGACCAAATACATCATATAAAACCCTATCCCAAACTATTCCTATGGGAACTACTGTAATTTTCACAAAGGACAGGTCTCGTTGTTCACGATGAGATGATGTATGTGGTTTCAGAACCAATTTCACATGTGGTACTGTGGAGCATTCTGGGAGATAGTGTCCATTCAGGAGCAGGAAAAAGACAGTCACTACACCTATCCGGAGGACTAGGACAAGTTGACCAATTGCAATCCAGAGCTGTAGCCAGGGAGTAACACAGTAAGTCTTTTTTAACCAAAGGTATATATCATATTGTTTTTCTTTGCGGGAAACAGAAGCTGGCAGTGACTCAGGTTCACTCAGATCCAGAGAGAAGGTATCAAAATCGATGAAGTAGCCAGACACTGTTCGATCTATCTTTGGAAGTTCAGCAGGTTGTGTAGAAATGGCTGTTGACTCATTTCGAGACATATTCACATAGTTGCCGGTATTAGGCCGAATTGAGATCTGTGTTTCATTTGTATTTTGTAGCTGTTCAATTTCAACAGGCATGAGTTCCATTCCATTGTTGGTAACTTCGTTACTTTGTAGAGTAGAATCTTCAAAAGTTATTAATCTTTCTGTCTGAGCTTCCTGTATGGTAGCGAGAGGAGATCAGTGGCTACACAGGGGCCCATGTGGCCTGCTATTCAGTGTGGTTTGATCAGATCAATGGAGACAAATCCCTTTTCTTTCTTGCCGGCAAGAGGGGGAAGAAGTACTGTTTGTGTTCCTTCGAGAGCCAGGACAGGTACAGACACTCTGTAGGATGGCCCAAATTCTTTTTTATCCACAATATTTTCTCTGACCAGACCCCCGATATTCGGGACCCAGGCAGGTCTTGCCGGAGCAGCTTTCATTTCACAAGTGGTGGTGCGTTTTACTTGGATGTTGCTTTGTAATGCCCGGAATTCATTGAGTTCCTGTAAAACAGCCAAAAGATCATCGATGTCAAATGCTTTTTCATCTGCCACTGTGCTGCCACAATCGAGGTCGGGTACCCACATTCTTGTCCCAAACAGGACCTCATATACAGTACGGCCTCCTAGGGAACTTCTTGGCATGCTATTAAGTGCCCTCTGGACCCCATATAGGTGATTGACTCAACTGCCACCGGAGCCTAATACCCTTGCTGTTAAGGATTGCTTTAAGTCCTGGTTTTTCATCTCCACAATCGAATTTCCCTCGGGATGATGTGGAGAGGAGTACCGCAAGACCACACCCAAACTTCCCATAGCTTCTTTGTAAGCTTGAGAGATAAACGCAGGGCCACGGTCAGAATGTAATGTGCCAATTGTGTATGTCCCTATAAAAACTCGCAACTCCTTTATAACAGTTTGAGCGTCAGCCGAGCGCTGAGGTCAAACCCACAGGAATCTAGAGCATGAATCCACTGGCACCAAGATGTACTTGTAAGCCCCATCAGATTGTAAGGGGCTGCAGTGGTCCAAATAGACACATGCAAGGGGTCTGTCTGATATCAATAATGGTGTTTGTGGCAGATGTGCTACGGTGAAAGCCTTCATCTGCTGACAGATGTCGCACTTAAGGACAAAGCCCTTGGTCAGCTTCGTAAGACCTAGCCACCAATAATGTTGTTTCAGTAGTGAAACTGTCACAGTAATACCTGCATGTGCTGAACCCAGACCCTCATGTGCAGCTAGTATTAAACCCAATCTGCGATCCATGTTTGGTATTACTCTATCTCCCACTCCTGGAATTTGAGCATACAGAATATTTTACGCATCTAACTTGTAGGAGTATTTGAGTGGAAAACCTTTTGGCAAGGCTGATCTGTTATTACGCGTAGCGTTGACAGCTACCTTTATCTGTCCGTCTATTCCGTACTAGAACGAGTGATTGCAGCAACGGCAGCAGTTCTCACTGTTGCCTTGGCGGCTTCATCAGCCAATTAATTCCCTTCAACGTGCACGCCAACAAGCTGATGACTCAATGTATGAATCATCTGAGCCCTTGGCAAGCCTTTTTTCAGCTCTGCCACTTGTTCCCAAAGCATCTTATGCTTTATTGTGCAACCTTTGGAATCTTTAAACCCATTCTGGCCCCAATAGTGAAGATATTCGCTGTATGACTGGACACAGTAAAATGAATCGCACACAATTAGTGTGTGGAATTCTCGATCTGTATTTTTTAGTGCCAGTATCAGGACTTTTAGTTCTGCCAGCTGTGCTATGCAATCTCCTAGAGACTGCATCTGCCCATTGCTAGGACGGACCTTACCATCCCACATATTACATTTACAATCGCACATGCGGTACTGTATTGCTGTTTACTTCCTACGGCAGGCTGAGCAGAACCGTCAGTGTAAATTATGTATTCATACTGATCTAGAGGCATTATATAATTCGGGAGAGGATATTCTTGTTCGTACTCGCAAGAATGCTTGTGTTTTTAATATACAATCAAATTTGCAGTCCACATCTGTTGCAGTGAGAGATATAGGCCATTGTATCCATCATGAATGTAATGCTTTTGCTTTTGGAACGCTCGCTTTCGTAACAGCCTCTAAGGTTGATATTGGAGTCACAACAATTATTCGCTTCCCCTGAGCTAGTGCTCTTTCTCTCACTACAGCAGTCTGTACTATTGTCAGTATCTTTTCAGTTGATGCAAAATGCATTTTTAGCATTTGTGTACAAATGAGATTTGTATGCAATGGGTACAGTTTCGCCTTCATTGAAGGTTAGGTAAGTGTACCCGGATTGACCCACGATTACACGGATCACCAAATTCGTGATGTTTAGACATGTGTGTAAGTGCTTGAAAGCTATCATGTCAGCTTGTAAGGAACAGAGAATTTCTGTGTGTTCCTGTGTCCAATGTCAAACTGAAAAATCAGGACTAATTAAATCATAGAAAGGTTTTACTTTTTCTGCATAATCCATAATGTAAGTTCTGCCACAAATTTAGGAATCCTTAAATGGATTGTAGGCTTTGGAGGTTGGAGCAGCACACATTTTCTAAAAAAATAGCTGCTAGGCTCTTCCTTTCACTTGAGAGCTCATATCCTAAAAATAGGACAATGAGGTGTGAAATCTTTGAGTTTATAAAGTTAAATTAGTAGCCCTCAGAGGCGAACCCCAGAATTATGTTGTTCAGCTTAGTTAATTGATCCAATAGTTCATCATCCGTTGGATAAATATAATCTACATAAGACAATCCCTCCTCAGCAAAATTTTGAAGTAACTCTGATACTCTTGCTGAGAACAACCCAGGGCTATTCTTATACCCTTGGGGCAATCTACAGAATTGACACTGAGAGCCTAGGGCTGAAAATGCTGTCAAGTATCTGCTCTCAGGCACTATATTTTGCCAGAAGAATCCATTTGAGATATCTAATGTTGTTTTGTATTTCTTCCGCACAATGTTATTCATTAATGCGGCACTGTGTGCATTTTGTACTGCAAATATTTTTGTACATGTGATCAAATGCCTATAGTCTAAAATTAGACAGTATGAATTGTTGGGTTTCATTACGGGAAACAAAGGGTTATTCATGAACGAGGTGCAATTCTCAATAAAACCTTGGTATTCAAGTTGATCTAAGATCTCCCTGACTTGTTTCTTCGCTTCATGTTTTATCGGGTACTGACTCTGTGGAGTTGGAGTAGTTTGTACTGGGATTACATGCTGAGGTGACTCAGCATCCCACTCTACATGATTGTAGTATAATGCAGGAGCTAGTCCTACCTCCCACTCCTGTGTATATGAATGTTTTAGTGATTCTGGAACAAGGTCAGATAAAGCCGGTAAAATTGTGGTTTCTACTTCCAGAAATTACATCAGGTTCTGGCGAGCTATTGTTACTTCTGTTG
Organism: Calotriton arnoldi; assembly: GCA_963921515.1. Taxonomy (NCBI): domain Eukaryota; kingdom Metazoa; phylum Chordata; class Amphibia; order Caudata; family Salamandridae; genus Calotriton; species Calotriton arnoldi. The sequence goes on from CAWUFW010001152.1 coordinate 2,688,721, forward strand.
TGCTGTCTAGCATCGTCAGAGCCCATTCCCCGTTTAGAAGTTGAGTCCTCAGTAGCCTGGGCATTTCTTATTTTAAGACCAGCTGCTTTCTTCTTTTTAAATTGATGTTTACTTTTGGGTTTATCCTCTTTTTTGATATTGTAGTCTGAAGTGAGATATGTATCTCTTGACTTTGCTTGCTCTTCTGATCTGCGTTCGGAACGTCCTTCCCTCTCCAAATTTTTTGATGAACCCTGAAAGGAACCAGAGGAATGTGTATCAGTTATTATGCAGAAGATGGTAATCCTGCTGTGATACTAAGAATCCTCATGCATAAGAAATCCACACAGCATTTATTCGGCACCTAACTAGGTAAATGGTCAGCACCAGAGCCGTTATGTAGAGCAAGGTAAGACAGATGTAGGTAAAAGGTTGTGCAACTACCTAGGCCTCTATTGGGGTACATCGGGGTTCATAACACTAGCAATCAGCCAACACACACCATCTGGAGAAAGCAGTAAGCCCACCTAAAACACTGCAAAATTTTTCATGAAAGATGATACCACAGATCACGTGGGATCTAGGGAGGTGCCAAAAAGACCAACAAAAAGAAGCCCACTCTACTCCAAAAAGAAGTCTCTAAATAAAGGACATAGCCAAGATGCCTGACGCAACGAGGCTCATGTTGCACGCACCATACCAGGGACTAGAGGGGTACATCATTCAAATAGTGACATGCCCCCGTAGCTCTTATTGAACAGGTAGGCAATCAAATGTCCAAGTGCACCACCTTTTCAGCTGCCACATCAGCACCCCGACAGGACCTACAGTGTATGAATTGAAAATTAAGAACTGTAACTTGAACTTTTTGTTTTGAGTTTTTTAAACTTAAGAAACTTCTAATTACCAGAGGACTACAGACACCTCCCCTGGATTAATCCCATGACCTGCAATGATCAATAAGTTATGTATTATTGCACTTCTATATACCCTCAATTTACTATGGGTGTTGCTGCATCCTTTCATCACCAAAGACCTGCCTAATCAAATGGAGTCCACCCAGGATATTTTACAGTGATTGCATAGCGATCTCTAACATATCACTTACAATTACACCAAACCCAACACTAGCATCCCACATGCACTACATAGTGCCCTCTTGCACAACACATGGTATCAGCACTTGACCGCTGTGGGCTCCAAGACATAAGCCAGGTCATGTCACATCTGTTCACTGATACCGCATCCAGTAGGTGCAAGTAGGCTTTACTTGTCCTCAGAGGTAGCTCTCCCAAAAAGCAAAATGCCTTCTACACCTATACCTGTGTAGGATTAGGGCCAAAATACAGGCAAACAAGGTAGAACCCCCACATAGTAGTAGTGAATCTGACCCGATTCGAGATCAATCCAACAACACAGTACCTTTTCACCGAACATAGCGACAATCAAACTGACCTAGGTAGGATGCGCAGGAGGGGCGCCATAGGGGAGGATATTGTTTGACCCTGAGACTTCCCAGAGTAGAGATTCTTGAAGGTAGCAAAGCCACCGAACTAGTGCACAGACACATTCACCCCTGCTTCCCTCTGTGGTCCCAGGACAGCCCTTAGCATTGCTGGGACAGTCTTCTCTAATAAAGAAATTGACCCCAGACATGAAGTTCCAGTGTAGGACCATCCATCTCGAAGATACGAAGGGAAATTAGTCTTGTAGGAGAGGGCTTAAGAACAGCTTAGATACCCTGTGTCAGAAAATCTGGGATACCAAGGTGGGTGGATATACATGGCTAGAAGGGAAGGGCCAACCCCTAATTGTACAGAAACTTACATTGTACTCTCTGTGTTTCAGAGGTAAAGGAACAATTCTGATGGGCATGAATGAAAACTGTGGCACAATCCTGTACATTCCGGACATGCAATGGGGCACCTCCACGCTGATGGATACCTTCTGGCAAAGCGGTGAGTTTGCCTACACTCAGCTTGTCCTTGGACAGTGTGACCTCTGTTCCCTCATCACCATACACACCTGACCCTGGTCATTTCCAGAGGAGAACTGTCGGATTTTTGTCAACACCCGCTAAAGAAGAACACAACTCTGTTGCATTGGGCTCTTGAAAAAAGAACTGCTGATTATTTTAGTTGGGCTCAGTACAAGGACATTCCGGAGGAATTCACACTGTTCTCTGATGCACAGGTATCAGTGGGAGGGTCCATATCCTCTTCCTCTTACAGATGGAAGCAAACACCCACTGGTCACAGAAAACCAGGTGGGAAATGCTCAAGATGATGAACAGCACTGAGCTCGGCATTAACTCAATCAAGGAAGAACTGAGAGCCATCCGCCTCATAGTGATGCAAGATCGATTTGTATTAGACTTAATCACCACAATGGAGGGACTGGTTTGTGCCAAGATCGGTGCCTCGTGCTGCACATTTATCCCAGGCAATGATATGGACAATGGGACTCTGACTCTTGCCATCCAAGCACTGCACCTCTTACAAAGAGACACATGTGAGGATGGAGGTGACCCTGAGCAGGAACGGTTTATGGACTAGTTTTTCTGACTCCCCCGGTGGCTGTCCGGACTGTGCATATCATTGCTACCTGTTTTCTTATTGCTATTGTTTTTGTGAAGCTTCCTGCAATTGGGGGTTTCCTGCTGTAAAAATGCAATCCTCAAACTGGGTAGAATGCAAGTAACTAGGAAAGTAGTAATGATCAAAATTGAAGAACAACAAATACCCAATAACATGACCAGGGCCGGACTGGGAACAGAAACCGGCCCTGGCAAACTGCTCAGCCGCCCCCCCCTGGGGTGAGGGGGAGTGCAGCCGAGCAGTTTGCGAGGGCCGGTTTCGGCCGATTTTGTTACAGGGGGCCGATATTGCCGACCCCCGGTAACAAAAACGGCCCCCCAGGGGCCCAAAACCGGCCCTCACCCTAGCGGCCTACCGGGGAAACGCCCGGTGCCCGCTATGGCCAGTCCGGCCCTGAACATGACTGTCATGAAGTATGGTTGGATAGTGTAGTTGAGCATTCAACTAGAGGAGGGAATGGTAATATTGAAAAAATTAATGTCAATGTTAATAATGATACATTTATATATTGAAACGAAATTGTATCTCTATTTTCAAATTCACCCGTCATGAACTCTCCGTCAACCCCAGCATGAAATACGTGGTCAAGCAGGCTCTGAGACCTAGGCCTGAGGTTACTGATTGACAGGTCACAGGTGGGTGGTACGTAGCTGGCAGACAAAGGCGTGAATAGGAAACTCAGATCAATCCCACCGATAGGCACAGTGACACCATAGTGGGACAGGGAAATTAGCCCTAATAAAGCACACATGGCTGAAGGGGTGCGCACATTGCCAAACACACCATAAAATTAGATGCCACATGAAGTTAGGAACACATAGCCATACAGGACACAGCACACTCTGTATACGCAGTGATCATGTGCCCCTCATGCTGGATATCTTGACATGTTACCTACTGGCCCCCCTTTGTGTCCACGCAAGATCGAGGCATACCTGCGTTTGTTATCAGGGACCTTATTTATGACTCCAGAGACAAGGCCCGCATTCTTTACCAAAAATGGATTGATGGAAGCATTTTATGATACCCAAAGAAATGTATGAAACCTTGCTCAGATCGATTGTACTTTGAGACATTCCTCAGACTTGCTTCTGTAACTGTACTCCCGGCCTAAGCGTTTAATCAACCTAACTGTTCCTGTTTTTCCAAACGCCTCTTGTCTTTTTTTTTCAAGGTAAATTCATATTCTAGCAACATTTCCATCATATTCAATGATATTATCAGCTGCACCACCTACACGAACACCTCCATCAGCTACATGGAACACCTCATGTCAAAGATACGCATCACAGCCAACGTCTTCCTAGGTGGAACCCTCATATAATGACCACCAGGACCCTGCACCAATTTTGCCAGCAGCATAACAGATTTCATCACACCCCTCATCATCAACGTCAGTACCTTCATCCTCCTCAGAGACCATAACTTTCACCTAGAAGACGACACCGCACCAAATTCTATGGCTTTTCTAGAAAACCTTGTAAACCTTGGCCTCACTCAGCTTGTCAGCAAACCAATCCACACCACTAAACAGATATTGGACCTGATTTTCTCCTCAATCAGCAACATCACAGTCAACAACTCAGTAACTATGACCTAGTCAGACCATGCCCTCTTCAGTTTCAGGATACATATCCTGCACCACCACAGATCTACCACCACAGGAACCTCCTGTTCCAGCAGGAAAAACATCTCAGAAGAAGAGTGGGTTTCTGCCATCTCAGTGCACTGGCTTGAGTACACCAACAACTTGCCAAAAGCAATCAAGAACCTCAACAGCTGTATCACTGCATGTGCCAACACCCTGGCATCCTTCAAGAGCAACCCAACAGCTAGAGTCCAACCACAGGCCAACTGGTGCACAAATGAACACACACTGACAAAAAGCCACTGCAAGCATCTGGAGTGCAATTACAGAACAAGTCAAGACACTACAGATAAAGACTTCTTTGAATCAGTCCTAAGACATTACCACCAACAGATTCGGAACACTAAGTGCACAGTTCTTGCAGATCACATTAACACTAGACCTAACAGCAGCAAAGAAATCTTCACCATCATCAAAGATTTCACTGCGCCGTCTTCTACCGCCAGCAATAGCAACTCCTCATAAGACCTTTGCAACAAGCTCGCAGAATTCTTGTTTAACAAAATCCCCTCCATATGTAGTAGCATAATTGGCTTTCAACTAGACCTCGTCACCATCATAACTCAACTTCCCATCATGGTCGAAGAATGAACACTGACCTTGTGGCCCACAGTTGCCCCCAATGAAATCACTTCTACCATGAAGATCATTCACTCATGGACCCCATCTGTCCCATTCCCCCACCATGCCTTCACCAAAGGACTCTTACTGATTAGCAAAACACTAACACTCATCTTCAATGTCTCCATCGGCTCAGCCACATTCCTGGATACCTGGAAACATGCCAGTATTACATCCTTGCTCAAAAGATCATCTGCTGACTCGGCCACGCTTTCCAACTACAGACCAATCTCCCTCCTACAATACTGAACTCAGGTCTTAGAGAAACTAATCAACCAATGCCTCATCGACCACCTCAGCAACCTCCAGTTCCTCGATGCCATGTAGTCTGGATTCAGGCCCAACCACACTATGGAAATAGCACTCATCACTGCACTGATGACATCAGCATGATCCTTGATAGAGAGGAGACACAGCAGCCCTCATTCTCCTGGACCCCTCTTCAGCATTTGACTCAGTCTTGCAACCCATCCATATCAGGCACCTGCACAAGATTGTCATCGAATGACCCGCTGTCTCCTATATCTGCTTCTCCTTGATGGATAGAATACAAGCTGTCAGTCTCACACCTTACTCCTTGAAAGCCCTCACACTCATCTGCAGAGTGCCTCAAGGTTCATCGCTCAGCTTCACCCTCTGTAATGCATACATTATCCCTCTGTCCATCCCAACGCCAACTGCACACAAAACATCAACATCCTCTCCCCATGTCAACAACACACAACTCATACTCTCCCTCTGGGTCAAGACCCCTAACACTAGAAACAAATTAATTACCTGCATGACCGAAGTCGATAACTGGTTGAAAGCCAAATGTCTAACATTCAGCACCCACAAGACAGATGTAGTGATCTTTAGCAAGAATACCTCACCATGGGGCTCCAACTGCTGGCTGTCCGAACTCAGGCCTACACCCGGCATCCATGCAGGAGCCTCTGAATAATCATCAACAGCAAACTGGACATGACCGCTCAAGTCAACGCCGTCTCTACATGATACTTCCAGACCCTGAAGATGCTGAGAAAGATCTTCTAATGGCTCCCAAGCAAAACTAGAAAAACTGTCACTCACACCCAAGCCACCAGCAAGTTGGACTGCGAGAACATCCACGATGCCGGGAGCTCGAAACTCACTAGAAGACTACAACCTATACAGAACTCGGCAGCCAGACTCATCCTCAAGCTCCCAATAAAACCAATACAAAACTCACATCACACCACACCTCAAGAGATCCGTTGGCTTCCCATACAGAAGAGCAAACACGCCTATTTCAAACTCCTGACACACACATTTAAGGCACTACACAACTTAGGCCTCACCTACCAAAACAGTCACGTCTCCTTCCACCAACCACCCAGACTCCTCTGCACCACAGAACTCCTACTTGCACACATCCCACATGTAAAAATAATTAGATGAGGAAGATGGGCACTGTCATATCACTCCTAAATCTCTCCACATCAGAGCCTCCTCCTCTTTTCTTAAAGTTTGCAAAAACCTGAAGACATGGCTTTTCAATTAACCACCTTACCATAGCAGGGCTAGGCACACACACCTGATCAGACCCAGGATACCCTCACGGGTGATACAGCTCCTTACAAATACATGTGATATAATTTAGCCACCACTATGTAAAGGTAACATAGACAATACTCACAACAGGGGATTGCTGCTTGTGGGTTGATGGCAGGTAAAGGAAGCAAGGAGCAGAGTTGAATAAGAAAATGGAGCAATGACAGTGTTATCAACATATAACTGTCCTTACAAATAAAGCAGGTCATGCTTTGGATATAATTTTCTCCAAATACCTAACCATTTTCGACCTGAAGCATTTCTCTGTCATGGTTGATTCACATCTGGATCACGGAACAACATCGGGATGAAACTGATTAAAAGCTATCGACATTGGAGACACAAAATTGATCTCATAAGTGCTTTACACACTTGTTTCTATGGAAGTTGGTTGCGCACTGTTTTGGATGCTAGGCTAGACCAGCTCAGATTTATCTTTGACAAAATTATTTTGACTATATCAAATGTGGTGGCACTTTGACAGCTGGAAAACTAAACGTCTGAAGGTAGTTATAAATAATGACAAACTGCTGAGAAGGCCATTTTCTAGGAGCCACTGTGGGACAGTAGAGTGTATTTCAAGAAAATATTGATGCCCTTAAGAGTGTTTACCCAGTAAGGATTAGAATCCTCGACCGTGTAAATCATGCTGTAACCACACGGTTTTTAAATAAAGACAGAAGTCACCTAATATCTAACTAAAGTCTGTCCACTATGACCCTTAAGAGGAATATGACCAAACAACTGCAAAAATATGTGAAGACCCAAAACATTTTTATGGCTATTGGTCATATCCTTCAAGAGATTGCATGAGAAACACAAATATTGTCAAAGGGCATATGAGAAAATCTCACTGTTATGGACAAAGATAAGCCCACCTCCCTATCCTCTTTTATCTATCCAATGTAAAAGACATCTTCACCTATGAAAAGTGGCTAGGGTAACTGGAAGAGAAATGCAATGTATAGATTGCTTCCTCTAAGACCAAAGCCTGGCCTCCAGAACTTTCTCCAGCCCTTTAAACACATTAACTTATGCTGTTGCTTTCTAGTCCAGGTCAAACATTCGCAATGCTTACAGATCCAAACATAGGCAGCTGACATCTGAATGCATCCCAGAGTGAAGCAGGCAAGGGGAGGTCTCAGCAACATCTCTGCATATCTAAAACTCTTGCATAATGTAATGGGTGAGGAAGAGTTACTTTTTGCCATAATGAGGTTAGGACTGAGGCGATATTGTGCAGGAAACAGTAGCATCAATAACAATTACCACTTTCTGGTGAATAAGGCTGTGAATGTGGTTATAGTATATAGAAAAGAGTTCATTTTTATCCAGCAAGTTAACATGGTGATCAGGTGTAACCTACAACTAGGCATGTTAAGGAAAGTACTCATACTACTGAATATTAGCATTAATTCTGTTGAGAATGGGCTACTATAACATATACATCCACATCTCGGATACTGAAAATACAAAGCTTGTGGAAAAAGCAAGCAAGAGCTTTAGAATCCCCCCACATGCTCTTGCAAGAATCAAGAATACAATTCAAGGTTCTTTACAACTTCCACAAAGCTGTATACACTGGATACACACTAACCGGCTTGTACAGAAATCTGCTTTCTCGCCAAGCCCACCTGCTATTCCGAAGATGTTTCAGAAAAGCTCTTATAAGGAAGGGCACTAAGCAGTGGTGGCTGCAATATACGTGGCGAGGGGCAGGCGCATGTGCAAATAAAATTTAAAAATGAATAAATAAACACTTACCTAACATGTCTTCCTTGCTCTGGACCTCGGACCTCTTCTTTCGTCTCCTGAACAAACTCTCTTGACCAATCCTGATGCTGCTCACTTGCTGTTAACCAGCATGAGAGGAGAGTCTGGATTAGAGGGAGTGGCCTCTCTCAGCGCCCCCAGTGCACTGGAGGCCTGCACTTGCTTTCAACCCAGCTGTCTTAAGGCAGCTGGATTGAGATGTTTAAATTGCACATGTCTAGCTGGCTGTCGCAAGACGGCCAGCCATAGAGACATACACACTTTAAATAGTGCACAGGCAGCCCTCTGCCCACCACTCCTCCCTGCTACCATTCAGCAGGCCCTGCCCTGTCCTGACACTCTGTTCAGGACGAGATGATAAAAAATCTCCAGGGCTTTCAGGGGTATTTCAGTGGGGCAACGCTCCTCCGCTCTAACGGAGGAGCCGCCGCTGACACTAAGCATGCTTGGGGCCTACACTGTGTACTGGGTAGGCTTGCTGGTGAACTCTCAGCAGAATAATTATCTTAGCATTCTTAAGAAACTTTCTGTTGAAACAAACATTTGATAAATAACAAGTGTTGTCAGAGCCCTCCTACCCATTCCAAGATTGTACTACGTGCTATCACTTATACGTCGTGTGTTGTCATACTGTAAACATTTAAACAAACTGCAGACACCCCTTTACTGGGATGAAAGGCTCACTCAGCAAATAAGCGCACAACTGACATGCAGAAGACCCATACAGTTAGGCAGTGCTTTAGGATTTTCATACCTGGGATACCTGCAGTTAAGCCCTAACTACATACTAAAACATGTCAATACTCTTCCAAGGTACTCGTCTGTGCACCAAACTACTGTACCTGTGAGCATCGAATATTAGTGATGTACAGAGACACCAGTTACAAGGTAAAATCTGGGACAGTGGTACTGATTACCATCTACATTAAACACAGAGGAGAGATGAAGAAGATATCAGGTGCTACGGGGGTTTTAGGCACATGAAAAAAGGCTTTTGAACTTCCTCTTGAAATTGAAAACACCACTACAACTTACATTATTACGCCTTTTCACACCGGGCATCTGTTGCATCAGTAAGCATGAGTAGGATGAGCAGCAAACTCTCCCTCGTACCCCTCTGCTGTAATTCATGTTGTAACTGTGGTGCCACCTCCAAAACAAGGGAGGGTAGTGTGAAGAGCATTAGGTTACTGACACAGTGGACACTTGTTATACATTAGTGACTTCTCTTGGACCATTGTTTTCAATAAAAACCTGGAAGTTTAATGTAGTCTTAATTAAACCTCTGAAAGGCATTGTCGTTGGATAATTTCTGGCAACCGGGTCATGTGTCACCCGGCGGTGGTGAAGGACATAAAAAGGGTGAAGGACAATTCTCTCACTGACAAAGCTCTCTACAACATTTGTTAATGTTACTTGTCCTGCTCTCAGGGAGCTGGGGCTGTGTAGGCAACTCCTTATGTAGCTTGAATGTAAACAAAACTGTTGTGTGCTTTTGCCTAAAATACTTGTCGGAAAATGGTGGTTTACATGCAATCTGGAGTGTCAGTCAATATCTTTATTTCGGCCTAAAAGGCCAGAAAAGAGCAAGATAAATACATAATATATCAAAGCAAATAAAAATGCAGAGCACATAAAAGAGAGAAAAAGATCCGACTAAATATGTTACAGTAAAACCAGGATAAAATATGTTAAAAACGTTAGGTACACAGTAGCACTAGGGGAACACCTTTTTCTGTCTTAACCTCCACATAGACATCAAGTACCTTGAGACTGCAAAGATAATGGGCTGGCTTGTATTACTTCTGAGTATCCTAAGGTTGATGCTGTAATTCCTCAGACCCAAATTACGACAACGTGGCAAAATCTACTTTTTCCTTGAACCATGATAGGCTGGACAAAATAGAATTACATGTTCAACCACTTTGATCACCCCAGGGCAGAAGGGGCATGTTTTGTTAGACTCCAAGTTCCCAGAACTCCATGCAGTTTGTAAATGCTCAAATTGGTAGGATTCCTAGAGGGAACTTTAAGTGCAGGGTTCTGGCATGGAAGGGTTACACCTCATCCAAAAATGATTCAAAGCAGTAGTCAATTTTAAACTCCAAGAAAGAGGCAGTGAGGGAGCCTAACCTAGAGGTACTCGCAGTATTTTGGTCCACATATTGGCAATAGGCTAATTGCAGTGCCTGTTTGGAGAACAGTTGGTGTTGACCAGAGATTGCCAAAACCATTCTGTCTCAACTGATCCCCGACCACCCTAAACCAGGAAACCTTACTAGACCCCAACTGCCCCATTACGTCTTCCAAGGCACCTAGGAGAAATATAAGTTTGGGGCTGACTATAGTCTTCGCCAATACATTAAAGGTTTCAGCCCCACTACATCATTAACTCTCTTTAATCCATGATCTAGTCGTAAAGGATAAAGGGGATACTTGCTGGGAGTTTGTTCAAGCCGCTCAAAAAACGACTTTACGCTACTTCAATGGACATAACATCTCAAACGCCCCATAATTCAGCACCATACAGTGCGACCCCCTGTGATTGATATCTATAGATCTCTAAGGCTAGGGTAATTGGTCGGTATGCAGATGTGCACTGGGCCCTCAAAATACCCCCACAGTATTGCTCAAGCTTAATTGTTCACTTCTGAACATGGAATGGCCAGTCATAGTGATACGGTAAGGTTACCCCCAAGCAATCTGGACTGACACCATAATGAGTACATTGACAATATATTTTGCTGCATTAGCTGTAAAAAAATGTTCTAAGAGTAATATTAGTTGGCCGCTAAAGTGTCTTTAGAAGCAGTGATTCTGAGTGGTGGAACACATGGGGAATGCCTGTTAAACCCATTTTCGTAGTTCATCCTTAATATTCCACAACATTATATAATTGGTTATGTTGTTAAGAACATTTATGTAATCGGCTCCAAGTGGACTAGATTGCCAATTCTAAACACTGAATTGCAGAACTAAAAATAAGAATAGTTATTGACAGCAGTTTTCACCTCCTTGGATTTTCTAAATGTGTTGAGCAGTACTACTACCTTGCAGGTATCTTTTTAGTAGATTGAAAGGTTCACCTGTGGACTAAGTTATGAAGAGCTGGTATTATGTATTAATTTGTACATACATTTTCCCCTCATATTTCAATATAGTTAAATAGAACTGTCTGTTCTTAAAATGTGCATCTTCACTGCAGATTAATATGTATAGACTCCCCGTGTATAACAATAAGTCGTCTGTATGCCTTAGAAGGAATTGTTTTGTAGAGCATAGCAAAGGAGAAATGAAGGTCGGGGAATACATTTAAGACTTGGCCGTCGGCAGGATATAGTAGTTTTGAATGCATATTGTGTAAAGTGAAGCACAGCTGGCAAAACAGACTTTAGGAATAGAAAGACCGGAAGCATTGATTCTAAGCAGAAGTAATACACTGGGTTTCTGGAATAAACATAATCACTAGGGAATATGTCATATGAAGCAAGAACCTAAAAGAGATCGCCATAAATTAGATGGTGGAGAGATGGAGAGAGAGATAGGTAGAGTTTTTGTGTGTTCTCTCTTGCTCGTGGCGGCAGTATTAAGTTTAATGTTTAACTGATATATCAATAGACTAACATGGTGTAAAGAGACGATTAACATATGCAGTATTACTCTTTTTACCTTTAAGTCAATTCATAACATTATATGTTTAAACAGTGTTTAATATTTAAAATGGGATGCCTTTACACTTTAGACTCTCTGAGTGTCAGTAGAAAACGCACCGCACGAGTCAAGATTAAATTAACCATAAAATCATCAGAAGAGACTTCGACAACTAATATTCTTATAAAAATCTATTTTTCAGTCTACTTCCAACTAACTTCACACCAAAGTTTCCTGCAACCTGTCTGATGATCACTTTTCAACATAATATGCTCGCACATCCAATGAAACCTTTAGTGACTGTTTGACAATAAATCTTTCCTATATGCTATATACATGTGCACGAATATCTCTGGAATAGAAATTTACAAGCGCCATTACAAATGTATATATGTCAGTTAAAACAGTTAAAAAATATCATTTTCAACTAACAAAACCACTGAAATTCACATTATAGTTATCTCAAGTAACTAAAACTCGCGCCCTAAAATAACTATAATTCGTGCCACTGAAACGCACAGACTTGTTATCAATGGTGGTTATTCTCGATGTTCCAGTGATGTTATCAATGATGTCATAGAAAATGTCATGAGTGATGTAATATGTGAGGTAGTTATGAGTGCATGAATGTTTTAGTGGGAAATTACTGTCTTTAATAATATTCGAGCCCTACCTGGAAACAAATCACAGCTTTCATTCAAAACAATAAATCACTGTAATGGCCTGTGCTTGCTTACTTTGTAAATTGGAAAACTTTTCTAAAATTGTAAACTTCTACTTCAGCCCACTTTGGGCAACGAACTCCGGCAAGGAACAAGTGACATTGGCCCTCCCGTTTCCCGCCGCTGTGTCCCCTGCGGCCCCGCCCCCCTCGCTGACCACTCGCTGCCCCTGCCTCCCACCTCCCAGCTGCTCCTCCCTCCCACCTCCCCATATATGGCGGCCGCTGCGCGGTGAGGTGAGCGACTCTTGACCTCTGGGTAGGTCGCCCCACCATCCGCACAGCGCCACCTGTGCGTCCAGCTCCCTGCTGCTGCTGATCTGAGGCCCTCCTCCACCCGCAGGCTACCACCTGCGCCTCATCCCTGGTGGCCAGTGGTAGGCCGTAGGTAGGTTCTTGTCGTTGTGAGCGTCACTGTTACTGTCTTTCCCCTCTATGTTGCGCCCCCACTGTTTTTCCACTGTTTTGCCCTTCCGTTCTGTGGCCCCCACTGCTGTGACTGTTTTCGTTCTGTGCCCCCACTGTTTTTCCACTGTTTTTGCCCTTCCGTTCTGTGCCCCCACTGCTGTGACTGTTTTCGTTCTGTGCCCCCACTGCTTTCCCACTGTTTTTGCCCTTCCATTCTTTGCCCCCACTGCTGTGCACTGTTTTTCGTTCTGTGCCCCCCTGTGCCCCTTTTGATTTCTGTACCCCTTCGCCCTCCCGTTTCCCGCCGCTGTGTCCCCTGCGGCCCCGCCCCCCTCGCTGCCCCTGCCTCCCGCCTCCCAGCTGCTCCTCCCTCCCACCTCCCCATATATGGCGGCCGCTGCGCGGTGAGGTGAGCGACCCTTGACCTCTGGGTAGGTCGCCCCCCCATCCGCACAGCGCCACCTGTGCGTCCAGCTCCCTGCTGCTGCTGATCTGAGGCCCTCCTCCACCCGCAGGCTACCACCTGCGCCTCATCCCTGGTGGCCAGTGGTAGGCCGTAGGTAGGTTCTTGTCATTGTGAGCGTCACTGTTACTGTCTTTCCCCTCTATATTTGCGCCCCCACTGTTTTTCCACTGTTTTGCCCTTCCGTTCTGTGCCCCCACTGCTGTGACTGTTTTCGTTCTGTGCCCCCACTGTTTTTCCACTGTTTTGCCCTTCCGTTCTGTGCCCCCACTGCTGTGACTGTTTTCGTCCTGTGCCCCCACTGTTTTTCCACTGTTCTTGCCCTTTCGTTCTGTGCCCCCACTGCTGTGACTGTTTTCGTTCTGTGCCCCCACTGCTTTCCCATTGTTTTTGCCCTTCCATTCTGTGCCCCCACTGCTGGGCACTGTTTTTCGTTCTGTGCCCCCCTGTGCCCCTTTTGATTTCTGTACCCCTTCGCCCTCCCGTTTCCCGCTGCTGTGTCCCCTGCGGCCCCGCCCCCCTCGCTGACCACTCGCTGCCCCTGCCTCCCGCCTCCCAGCTGCTCCTCCCTCCCACCTCCCCATATATGGCGGCCGCTGCGCGGCCGCGCTGCTGGCGCGCCAAAGGTGCGCCTAAGGCAAGCCCGTCTGCGCCCGTCCGTGCCTGGACCGCGCCCAGCGCCAGTACCCCCGGCCCCCGCATCCGCCACGAAGACCACCTCCGATACGACGCCAGCACCCTCATTGCTCTCAACCCAGGACGGATCTCCACCTGCTTCAAGGCCGCCCCGAAACGCACCCATGGTCCCTTCACCTGCCGGAACTGCAGCTTCACCTGCCTCGGAGAGCCCGAGACTCCCGCCAAGAAGGTCCTCAACCATCTCCGGTGCATCCTACTAAACACCCGCTCCGCACGCAAACACGCCGTCGAGCTCTGGGACCTACTCGACACCTCATCAACGGACGTCGCCTTCCTGACAGAGACCTGGATGAACGAATCCTCCGCACCCGACATCGCCATAGCCATCCCCGACGGCTACAAGATCACCCGCAGAGACCGCACCAACGGAATCGGAGGAGGAATCGCCATCGTCCACAAAGACACCATCAGGGTCTCGAACAGCACCGACGACACTCTCAGCACTGCCGAACACATGCACTTCCAGATCCACACGGATCCCAACACCACCGTAAGAGGCACCCTCATCTACAGACCCCCCGGACCCTGACCCCAGTTCAGCGACTCAATCGCCGACTTCATCAGCACGCACGCCCTGACCTCCACCGACTACATCCTCCTCGGAGACCTGAACTTTCACATGGAGAACAACAACGACAGCAACTCCTCCACCCTGATTGACAACCTCGCCAACCTCAGACTGAAACAGCTCGTCATGACGCCGACCCACATCGCCAGACACACGCTCGACGCCATCTTCTCCTCAAGCTCCCACGTCTCCTTCAGCCACACCTCCGAACTCACCTGGACCGACCACCACTGCATCCACTTCACCTTCCGGAAACCCGCCGCACACCACCGCACCGTACAGATCCCCCGCAGATGCTGGAGCAAAGTCACCGAAGACCAACTCCAGACAAACCTCACACTCAGCCCACCCACCGACCCCTCCAACCCCGACGCCGCCGCCCGCAATCTCAGACGATGGATGGACGACTGCGCCAACACCTTAGCCCCGCTGAAAAAACCAACCTACAAAGACACCAGCAAGAGAGCCAGCTGGTTCACCCCGAACTCCTAGCATCCACGCGCACCTGCCGGAAACTGGAGAACAAATGGCACAGCGAGAAGACGCCGGACAGCCGCGCAGCCCACAAAGACGCCATCCGCAACCACCATCACCTCATCAGGTCCGCCAAGAGGACCTCCTTCAAAGACCGCCTCGACAACAACGCACACAACAGCAAGGAGCTCTTCAGCATCGTGAAGGAATTCTCCAACCCCAGCTCCAACGCCAACGACATCCCGCCGTCGCAAGCCCTGTGTGATTCCTCGCCACCTTATTCCACCGCAAGATCGCCGACATCCACGACAGCTTCGACTCCCGGACGACCCCAACAGGCCCCGACACATCAGACCCGCCGCACCCCATCGACCACGACCCCTGACAGCCTGGGTCAACGTGAACACCGAGGACACAATCAAGACCATGGGCACAATCCACTCCGGCTCCCCATCAGACCCTTTTCCACACCACATCTTCAACAAAGCCGGCAGCTCCATTGCACCCCACCTGCGCAACGTCATCAACCTCTCCTTCGAGACCGCGACCTTCCCAGAGAGCTGGAAACACGCCGAGATCAACGCCCTACTCAAAAAACCCAAGGCGGACCCGAGCGACCTCAAGAACTTCCGGCCCATCTCCCTGCTTCCATTCCCAGCTAAGGTCATCGAGAAGATCGTCAACCGGCAGCTCACCCGCTACCTCGAAGATAACAGCATCCTGGACCTCTCCCAGTCAGGATTCCGCAGCAACCACAGCACCGAGACCGCCCTCGTCGCCGCCACAGACGACATCAGGATCCTGCTGGACAACGGCGAGACGGCGGCCCTCATCCTCCTGGACCTCTCCGCCGCCTTCGACACTGTCTGCCACCGCACACTACGCACACGCCTCCACGACGCAGGGATCCGAGACAAGGCCCTGGATTGGACCACCTCCTTCCTTTCCGGCAGAACCCAGAGCGTCCGCCTCCCCCCATTCCGATCCGAAGCCTCAGAGATCATCTGCAGCGTACCCCAGGGATCTTCCCTCAGCCCGACACTGTTCAACATCTACATGGCTCCACTCGCATGCATCGCCCGACAGCACGACCTCAACATAATCTCCTACGCCGACGACACTCAACTGATCCTCTCCCTCACCAAGGACCCCCTCAACGCCAAATCCAACCTCCACGAAGGAATGAAAGCCGTCGCCGACTGGATGAAGTGCAGCCGACTTAAGCTGAACACAGACAAGACGGAGATCCTCATCCTCGGCTCCAACCCATCAGCCTGGGACGACTCCTGGTGGCCCTCGTCACTAGGGGCACCCCCGACACCAACCGACCACGCACGCAACCTGGGAGTCATCCTCGACTCAACGCTCACCATGACCAAGCAAGTCAATGCAGTCTCCTCCTCCTGCTTCAACACCCTCCGCATGCTCCGCAAGATCTACAGGTGGATCCCGACAGACACGAGAAGAACAGTCACCCAGGCCCTCGTCAGCAGCAGACTCGACTACGGAAACGCCCTCTACGCAGGAGCCCCGACCAAGCTCATCAAACGACTGCAAAGAATCCAAAACGCCTCTGCACGCCTGATCCTCGACATTCCACGCCACAGCCACATCACCCCCCACCTGAAAAACCTGCACTGGCTCCCCGTCGACAAGAGAATCTCCTTCAAACTCCTGATCCACGCACACAAGGCACTCCACAAAACCGGCCCAGCCTACCTCAACAGTCGACTCTCCTTCTACGTTCCCAACCGTCAGCTCCGCTCCGCCGACCTCTCCTGGCCACCGTCCCGCGCATCCGGAGAACCACCACCGGAGGCAGATCCTTCTCTCACCGCGCCGCCAAGATCTGGAACACCCTTCCCCTCAACCTACAACAGACCCAAGACCTGCTGACCTTCAGGAGACGACTCAAGAACTGGCTATTCGACCAGTAGCGGCAACACCCCCCTCCTCTCCCTCAGCGCCTTGAGACCCTCGCGGGTAAGTAGTGCACTTTACAAATCTTGTGATTGATTGATAGATTGATTGATTGATTAAACTGGGTCAGTTGGACAGTTACCTCACAGTCAAAGCAGTCTCCAGTCCAGTTCCAGGGAATGAGGGCGAACCGTCGTGGACTTTAATGAAGTGGTCCTGATACAATGGTACAGGATTCTGAAGTTGCAGAAGGATTCTAAGGGTGCTGTTCCGGTGATGGCTGCCTTCCTGTGGCTACTCCTCAGTCCACAATCATGGTGGGATAAATTTGGACATATGGGCCGATGTCCCTTGAAATCTGGAGGAAATCCAGCCAAAAACCAGTTGTCACTGGTCTACAGTTACAGTGGGGCTAGGGATTCCCTTTAACTGGTGGTAAGTTCTATTTTGGGTGACCAACTTGCACTCTGGTAACTCTCCCAGGTCCATCAGACTCAGGTGCAACTTTCGAGAGTCGGGTCTCGATCTCCCAGGCTGCACTTTGGCGATCAGCAGCGGTCAGGCATTTCTGGTTTCCAACTCACAAAGATGGGCTTCTTCAGCTTTTGTGAACCTGTAGCTGTATCAAGAGCAGACTCCTGGAGTCACCTCTTCTGTCTGAGGCTCAGGAACAACTTTTCCTTGAGAAGAAAACCACAGGCACAGTTCTATCTTTGCTAGCCCAAGGAGCAGCAGGTGCAGGCCAGTCTTGGTGCAGTCTCTCTTTGCTGGGTTCAGGAAACAGCAGGTCAGTCCTTCTTGTGTCCACTCTTCAGTACAGACGTGATCTAGAGTCTGGGTGCCAGGGTTTCCACCTTTATGCCCAGTTTGGGCCCTCTGGGGATGCTGTGACTACTAGCCAATAGGCTACCAGGTACCCTCCCGCTTAGTGATGACTTCCTGTGAATTGTGGCATCTAGCTATACCAGAAGGCACTATTCTGCCCACTCACAAGATAACAGAACCCATCTCTTGGTGTATGGAGCTCCCTAGCCCACCCAGAAAGACTCACTAGCCCACCTTGAAGTGTAGCTACCTGGGTGTTTACTCCCCCTTAAATAATCAGTTTGGCAACGGCGTTTACCTCTCTGCCCAAGATGTCAGCCTGTCTGCAAAAACAAAAGAGTAGCTCCTTCTCTGTGTGATTACAATTTGCCCTTTGAAGGCAGCTTCACCTTTGAAGGTCGCCTTTTGGGCATCACACTTTCTTTGGCCTTTCTGCAAGCAGGAGGTCACACACTCTGCCTTGGAAGATTTTTTGTGTTCCTTCCTGAGAGTTGCTCACACCTCTTCCCAGGCGGGCAGAAGGCTATCTCAAGGACAGCAGCATGTGCTCAATCGTGAATGGTCACTGGGGAGTGTGTTCACCAAAGTGGCAACTTTCTAAAGTTGTCACTTGACTACAAGTTACATTAAAGTTGACATGGGCATCAAGTTGGGTTTAATGCAGCAATTCTTTTGATACCTTAAAGTGCCATATGTGTTAGTACCATTCAGATGTTAGCACTGCTGAGTTGCCAGCATGTACCCCTGTACTCGCCAATGCAGCTATGATCCTTTCTACAGTAAAAACAACAATTTGGGGTTTTTACAGTCAGGGCATGTAAAATCACATATTCTACTTTTCAATATACAGGACCCTGCCTTAAGGCTCCATAGAATTGCCTTAGCAGTGAATTATGTAATAAAACAGAAGGCTTGGGCTTTGCAATTGCTTCAAATGACAAAGTTGAGTTAGAAGTTTAATCCTGCTCTACCGGTCTGCAGTGGAAGGGAGGGAGACATGCTTTGCTTTGTCACACTTGTGGTGGCACAATAAGTGCTGCAGTCCATGAGGGACACATTAACAAACAGGTCCTGAGTAACCCTGGCACCATATAGTAGGGACATATAAGTGAGCTAGCTATGCCAATTGGGTATAAGCCAATTAAACATACACTTTAAAGGGTTACAGCACATGCAGTGAGGCTTGGTTTGCATCACAGATTCATTACACCAGTACCTAATAGTCAGAAAGTGGGGCAAAAATTGAGGATCAACCTGCAAAAAGCAATTTCTTTACATATAACTTTAAAATTGTTTAATGTTCTCAAAGTCAATAGCAGCAGCTGGCCATCTTAAAATATGGAATTATAGAAAATAATATTTTCTATACTTTCAAGCTGGTCACCATGATACGTCTAAAAGCAACATGGCAGTGATATTGAAAGCTTAACATTTCTGTATGCCATGTTACAAATAGACACAGAGTGATGGACAGTGATTTGAGGATATTCTGGACCTTAGTGGAGAAATATTCTGCCAATTTATTGCAGCGTAGCCCGGAGATGTCTGGTGCTATGCGCGGGTCCGGGACTTTGAGTAGCTTTTTAATGACGTTGAAAGTTTGTCTGGGTGAGTTAGAGGCTGACAAAATCTTAGATTCGTAAAGATTGCCTGGGCTTTTTTATCTCTGCTTTGTAGGCGCTGATGGCCGCCTTATATTCCAGCTTCTTACTGGGCGAGAAGTCTTTCCTCCAGAGCCTTTCTTTGACCTTACAGTGCTGTTTTAAAGTGCGCAGCTCTGCTGAGAACCAAGGGGAGTTGTGGGGACCATTGTTCTTTTTTATCCTTGTCTTGGTAACGCGCTGTACCTGGGCTCCCCCACTACTGTAGTTTCTAAACTACAGTCTTTGCAGAATAGTGCTGCCAGACTCTTAACCGGAACCAACAACCGACAATCGGCTAAACCGGCACTTGCCTCCCTTCATTGGCTCCCCATCCAGGAACGCATTAGATTTAAGACACTTTGCCTAGCACATAAATCTATGCAGGGGATCGGCCCTTCCATCAACTGAGCCATGATCCGCCCCTATAAAGCCAAGCGCAATCTTCGATCTGATAATCTCCACCTGGCCGAAGTGCCTAAGATTAGGAAGGCCAGGAGGGGTGGACGGTTGTTCTCCTATAATGCCTCTAAGCTTTGGAACTCGCTTCCACTCCAGCTCCGCCTAGTCCAAAACCACGGGTCCTTTCGTAAACAACTTAAGACCCTCTTGTTCCCTCAGCCCGCATAGTTCCTCTGTCTTCGGCAGTATTCAGTCCCAGCGCTGGGATGCTCCCGGGTAGCCATGCGCTCTACAAATGTGTCTTTCATTTATTTAATTCATTTCATCTTGAAAGTACAGGAAATGTTCTATAATTATATTAATTTCTATACTTTCAAGATTACCAACATTTTTCTTCTCTATGCAACATGGCAATCAACTTAAAGCAATATTGAAAGTAAAGAATGTCTATGCTTTTGGAAGATCAGATTTATAATTAGCAGGAAAATAATGCTGGTTCTTAATTAATGCACAGAAATAAATGTGCAAAGCTTCATGAAATAACGTTATTAGAATGCACAAAACTGTAAAATGTTTAGCTACTCGTACTATGCCTCAATAATGGCTAAAACAATGCTGCTTGAAAAACAACCTTGAATAGAAAATGCTAAATACACATTCAAGGTTTCCATTTTTTGACCACACCATGAACTTTTGTATTAATATACAAATAAGTTGCTCAAGTATACTCGCTGAATGTTTCCACATATCTAAAGTTTCCTGTTACATGTAACTTATTTTTTATCACTTAATGAGGTAATGAATAATTCAAGTATTGAATTGCAAAGTTTAAATTATGGACTTGACTTTCTAAGCTACTTATTTTTCCCCTTCATGATGATTCAGCAGAAATGTTTTTATTTTATTAAATAGATGTTTTGATCCTTACATAGTTTACTGGTTAGAAACTGATGTTAGAGAATTATATAACATCGAACATATGTGAGAAAGTCAGCCTGAAGAAAGTGAACTCCATGTGAAAGTATATTTGTTACGCAAAAGGGGGATGATGTTCATGCAGGAAAGATAGAAGATGGGAGAGAGGACATTTAAAGTACAGTTGACATATTTTGATTGGGCAAATTCACTTGACAAACCTTTGCTCCCAATCAGGTGTCAGGTAAGCATCAATAACCTGGTCCTGAAGAAATGCCTAAGATCCTGATGGGTCTTAAGGCATGAAACATGTTGACCCTACATCACTTATCTTAAATCTGTCTAGGTACATATGCTCCTGTTACAGCTCCTGTGCTTTTACTCCTGTCAAGAGGACCACCTTATTAAAGCAGCTCCAGGTACCCCTTAGGCTATTCTAAATCCCTTACTGCACCACCCCACACTTACATCCTCACATGTACTCATCATTACGGCAAAAATCAGAAGATCTACGATAAAGAGCTCCCTCAAGGGGCCCGTTTGTCATTGCTGTGCTGGCCCAACGAGGTGCAGCCCAATGATGAAGCATGACACCCACCTGGGTATGTGAGGGCAGTCCCTTTTGATCACTTGGATCCCCGGATGCAGTCGATCAACTCCCCAGTCCTGACTGACAGCTTCACGCCCTCTCTCGCTTCTTCTATCTTTCCTGGAGGAACAGCATCCCCCTTTTGCGTAACTATGATAATTTAGGAGCGTGGGTTCTGGACCTTATAATCAGCTCCTAGACCCTCCCTTGATTTACTTACAAAGTATAATTGTTGACATATTATTGAGAGTGCAACATTATCGCACAACGACTATTGTATTCGTGTGAGAAGACGAGGAGTGATCCTGTTACCAGGAGAGCATTGATCACTGATTGGCTGACAGGAGACGAGAAAAGAAACCAGTTACACTTTTATGAGATGTGAAGTCTATAACTGTGCATCTTCCTAGAGTAGGACAAATTCACTCATACACTCATTCCCACCATTTTCTTTGCCCGATTTCCCATTTACTTAGACTTTATTGCATTGAGACTCTACTGAACTACTCTTTCTGAGAAGTTCTTGCTTAGATTTTTTATCTATTTGAGCTGATCTAAATGCTAAAGCTTTATACTTTCTCTCACCCTCTCAATTTAGAACCATTTATGGGCTCTGACTAACTCCATTTTCTGCCCAATTCTTAGAATAGGTATTCATTTCTTTATAGAACACACTTTGATTCTACATTTTACTAAGTTGATTAATCATTATTGATTTGATATTTTTTTCATTTACTGATAATTGAGATTAATCGGATTTAAACTTGTGATTTTCAATAAAGATGATCGACTAAAAAATCAATGAATACAACCCTTTAAACCTTTAAACAACTCTCATTATTGATTAAAATCAGTAGATGAGTTATTGTATTTATTGTTGATGAAATGTTTTAACCATCTTCTCAGCCGCAATGGCAAAGATTCATCGCCAAAGTTAACAAAGCGGTTAACCCCGTTGATGGCGAATCTTATCTTTTAATCCCTGTTTCTGCTTTAACAGGTTTGGTAGCAGACATTCTGAGAAGAAGAGTAAATGAATTACTCTGAATTAGAGTAATGCCCGATTACCATAGCCCAAAGCCCAGAATCTGAAGACTGACAGAGGGGCAGTGTCAAAGGCAGTTGCTGTTATTGGAAGTGTGAGCATTAATAGGGTTATGCATTACACTTGTTGTGGTCATTGATATTGTTGCATATTGCAACTGGATCAATTATTAATGTTTATGTGTTCATTATGAAGAAGCTGAAGAGGTTATCAGGCTTGACGTAACCAAAGATCCCAGGATAAATAGAGATATTGATAAAGTGTAGAATACTCTTGTGGTTTTTGTCTGTTAGAGATTTGTGGTCTAGGTCATGAGGTACCGTCAACTACACAATTGAGTTAGGGATTCTAGGGCCAGATGTACGACCCTAACATTTTGCGACTCACAAATTGCCTCGCTTTGCGACTCACAAAATGCAATTTACAACAGTGTCTCAGACACTGTTAGCGATTCCTAATGGGGGTGCTATTTGCGACCCCATTAGGAATAGCCAGCACTCACAGGGATGGTGGCCTGCCGGGGTCAGCAGACCACCATGTCCGTGACTGCTTTTTTAATAAAGCAGTTATTTTTTTTTTCAAATGTAGCCCGTTTTCCTTAAAGGCAAACGGGATGCATTTAAAAAAGAAAAATGAAACGTTTCTGTTTCATTTTGTAAGAGCAGACAGTTGGCCCTGGTACCAACGCCTGCTCTTAAAAAATATTTTCGCACACACTCACAAAGGGGAAGGGGTCCCCTGGGGACCCCTTCCTGTTTGCGAGTGGTTTACCACCTACTTGAAGTAGGTGGTAAACTGCAAGTGATTTGCGGTCGCAAAACAATGGTACATTACATAGTGACTCACTTTTAGGAAGGGACGCCCATTCCTAATAGCGAGAGTCGCAAACGCTATTTTGCGAGTCACAGACTCGCAAATAGTGTTTGTACATGCCAGGACCATTTTTTGACATCGCAAATGGGCCGATTTCCTTTTGCGACTGCAAAAAATGGTCGTACATCTGGCCCCTAATGAATTGTTGTGCATGCACCAGTATTAATTGACACTGGCTGAACCAATTGTGCAACTGGTGAAGTTACATTGGTTAGGTGATCTCCCGCTGGTCGAGATTTTATTTGCATGTGGGAAAATTCTTTTTGTATAGACAAACAGGTGGAAAAATCTTAAAATTACTTTTTGTTTTCTTTAGAAGAGCAGAAAAATGTGCTTATTTGTTTTCATTGGATGTCGCTTAAGGTTGTAGAATTGTGTGCACAAGAGAAAACTGTAAAGGAGGGTGAGCTGGTGCAAAGAGTGTGATCATGCGTCACAGTGTGGCGTGCTGTGATTGGTTGGTTGGTGTACTGTCATGTTCGATTGGTTGATGATGACATAGAGTGCCAAGCTGTTAAAAGCTGAACTGTTGTGGAGTGGGACATTGAGATTGGTTAAAGAGTCTTCAAGTATTGAAGCTTTTACAGGATTGGAGAAAAGAATTCTGACATTTGCGGAAAAGATTCAAAACATTTACAAAGTTGAATTATGTTCTTTGGCATTTATTGAATAAATTGAAAATTAAATTTTAAGAGTACTGTGAGGGGAGATGTGAAAATTCCTGTACGGGAAGGTGAAGAGTTGCCTCCCGAAGGTACATCTGCACATTATATGACAACAAATGTGGGATTACATACATGTTTGTGGCTTCGTCATTGTTGCAAGATCACTGAAAAAGAAGGTGCTTTGAGCAATTGAAAGATTGAGGGAGAAATTATACGAGATGAAACCGCAACCTAGACCCACACAATATGAAGCGCTAAACATTTGGGAGAAAACAGCAGACACCAGAGAGAAAGAGAAGTTCCAGTGTAAAACTAACAGAGCAATGCGTAATTATGCAGATACTCAATGGGATAAACAACAACAGAGATGGAGAAAAGCTATAGTTGCAGGGATTGGATGTATCCACCATTACTGCTAACAAATCTGAGAAGTTGAAAAATAATAAGACACAGGGAAAAGATGATGAAGGAGCTGTAAAGTAATCAGATTCCTAGAGTGATTCAGTGGGTGAAATTTCGAAAGCATTATTAGCTGTGTGTCCACCACCTTAGGTGACACCTTTAACAAATGCTGAGAGTACTTCCACATCTGATGTAACAGTGGCTACTGCCCCTGTGGACCGAATACGATTCAGATTGAAAGACCCTTACAGATGACACAGCCTGTTGCGCAACCTTTTGTAACACATATAGGGCCAGATGTATCAAACAGTCTTACCCATTCTGTGTCTATGGGACAATGTGTTCATACATCCGGCCCATAGTGCCTACACAAATTGAGAATCTTCCTACGGTAATGCCTTCTGGGGCTACTGCTTGAGTTGTGACTGTACAAACACCCATTTCTAGAGTTGTGACAGCACAGCCATTAGAGATTTGCACAATAACTTGTCTGACTAATGCTGTTCCAAATGCAGTAGTTCAAGGAGCTACTGGAGGAGCAACTCTATCAGGGTTTGTTCCGACATCACAGAATTCACAAATTATTACTTGGACACCACCGCAAACAATTCAGTCCCTAAGAGAAGGGAGAAGGATTATCTTTAAAATGCCAATGGAGCAGGGTGAGGCGATATTGTTTGAGGATGGAATTTACCCCCATGGTTTGAAGAAATGGCTGAGAATAATAAAATAGAGAATCAGATTCTCAATACACAACAGGCAGAGAGAGAGGGAGAGACCATTAAATGTCCCAAAATAGAAAATATAATTAGAAAAAATAATAAGAGGATATTTGATCATGTTAACCAGTATCAAGTGGAGGAGTTGATATATTTGTGTATAAAGAAACTACTAGGTGTGCAGCAGTTACTCATAATAAACTGATATAATTACCCAGAAAACATAATGTCAATATTACAAAAAGTGTTCCATTTCAGAAAGGTTTCCGGGTACAATTGGATGATGAAGCCATTGGGACAGTGCTTGCTTCAGGAATGTAATTGCACATCACCGAAGTACTAAAACGTGTTCATAGATGGAGTGATTTTGATAAATTAGAAAGCACATGGGAAAAAAAAATGGAAAGAAAAAGAAACAGTCAGAAGCAGATGAAACAAATGAGAAACCACTGACAAGTCCCCCAGATGAAGGAGAAGCTTTGGCTTATCTATTGTAGGAAATACCTGAGGGGTATATGTTCTTGTGCCAAAGTGTAGGGGAGATTTTGCAGCATTTATGAACAATTTTCTAAAATTGAGACACAAGCATGTGCAATGGTGCACACAAATTGACAGATTCGTTAAGATAGATTTCCAAGGTGTTGTGGATTGATTTGAATATTTTTTTTGACATTGTCATGCTAAATGATTTGTGGGCTGAGTGTAAGGTTTCTGTACAATGGCCACGTGCAGAGTCAATGAGAGATGCTTGCACTAATACACCATCTCCTGTAGTCATGGAAAAATACGAGGCAGTGATTACATTTCTGAAGTGAAAGGTACCACCAAAATATATTGACTGGGTTAAGAATAAAATAACTTCACAAGAACTAAAGGAGCCAGTGTTTTAACAGCACTGTAGAAGGGAATTTCCCATATCAATTGATATGGGTTTTTTCGTGTCTCATTTTGTTATTGGGTTAACATAAGAGATCGGTATGCATATACAACAGAGTGTGATTTGCTGGCAAACAAAATTGTTGGACGAGATTTTGAGGTGTGTAAAGTATTGCAGCGATGAACAATAAACGAAGCAGAAAAGCTTAAAGAGAAATGTATGTTTGCTAAGATGAAGTTTACATGGAAAGGTTTTCAGAACCAGTCATTTGTAAGAACTCAAAGTGGAAAGCACAGTGTTGGATTGCAGAGTCAAAATATTCAAGGAGGCAGAGGTGTTCCCGTTGATCTGAAGTCTAGTGTGGATGTTGCATCACTGTAGAAAATGGCCCCTTGTCACCTTTGCAATACAAATCGGGCATTGGAACAGGGAGTGTAGACTTAATCCAGATAGAGCAAAGGGACAAAATCAAATGCAGATGCAAAATTTACCAGTTCAGCAGATGGAAGGGCCAGTGCAAAAACATGCAGGTTACACCAGGTTACACCAGCCTATATGGTCCCACAGAATATGTGGAATCCCAGATTGAATAATAATCAAATGCCCAAAACTAATTTGAATCATTTTCAAAATCAAAATCCATTTCAACAGTTCCCAATGTTAGACAATGATGGGTTTGGTTCCAACAATTCCCAAGGACAGTGCCTGTGGAGGGGGGATTGCATGCTTGGTGCATTCTTGGAGGTAGACCACAGTACACCATTTGTAGAAGGAGAGGTAGATGACCATTATGAGAAGTTAGCCTGGTATATGCTGTCCACTAATTAAAGTGGGCACCTTGCACCAGTCCAAACAACCCTTATAGTGATTTAAGAGGTCAAAGATAACCTTAGAAAGCTATCCAAGTGGTAGCTGTGGAGAGCAGCCTTCAGGCTTAGTCTTGAAGGAATGTTAAGCAGCTTGTTTTACCAGAATGCAACCTTATGGTATTGGTTAAATGAAAGGAGAACCACACAGTAGTTATAAAAATATGTATTTATTAATATAACACTCTCTAGTACGTCACAGTATCTCCTACACAGAGATAATCACAAAGCACACAATATTTAAGCACAGAAATGATAGTAAATAGCACTCTAATACACAGTGGGCTCCAGGGGGGACCAAACCATATACTAAAATAGTGGTATAAGAACCATGACTCGAGTCAAGACAGTGTCGAGAGGTTGTAGAATTGCTGGGACCCCGAGGAACCATCCAAGGTGAGTAAGTAGGTACCCCACGGAGGACGGGTGCAGTGTGGGAACACGACCGCGTGCTCCATACAATTCAATGGGAAAGTCACAGATGAAGTTTTAGAGTTTAAGGATCCTTTCCAGTGGAATTCGAAGAAACCCCATGAAAGTTAGGAGGTTGGAGAGCCACCCCACCCGTGGATACCGAGGTACCCGAGTTACCTATCCCATTGAAGCCATGTACATAGGTCTGAAGTCAGTGGCGTCGGAAACCGCTGTCGAACTCAATGGAGAGCTTCGAAGAAGAGCCACTGCTGGAAGGAAGAAAAGTGTCAGTTGGAATCCAAAGGTGGATTCTTGTCGAAGAGTACCTGAAAGCAGAGGGGAGTCTGGGTCACTCAGGAGTGACGAGGGGCTCAGTAGACGAATGCCCACCGATGTCGGGTGCTTCAGGTGCGTTGATGGAGTTCTTAGCTCTGCAGCCACAGGGACCAGGAGACATCGAGGACAACCAGGAGCTGGATATGAGCTGTCCCACAAAGGATGTTGAGTACTGAGGGGTTGGTGTCCGGCTAGAGCACCAACAAGTCTTGGCAACGCAGAAGGTCAAGGATGTGTACGGATCGGACCAGCAAGGTCCAGGAGACTCACATCAGCAAGGGGAGTCAGGGCAGGCCTGGAGCAATCAGGGGACCCCAAGAAGAGCAAAATTGACCCTCAAGTGGACAAACAGGCCAGAGGCACAGGAGTCGCGAGAGGATCAATAGCAATTTCACTAAACAGCAGCCCACGGAGCACTCGGTGTGAGGAGGCTGGAGTTCTTAGTAGGAAATCGTGCCAGAGGTTTGGGCTACTCGAAGCCCAATGCACTTGTTCAGGAAACGCCAACAAGCATATGCACTTGCAAAGGTACGCGGTACACAGGGGTTCAGGTATTGCAACCCCCACGAGGGATTCTGACCTCAAACTTGGTGAGAGGGCAGCTTGGACCACTAGGAATGTAGAAACCCACCTCTTGTGTTGCTGAAGCCTTTGTAGTCCATAGGAGCTCAGGGTCAGCAGACCAGACAGCAGTGTTGCGGTGCCTGCGAATGCAGGGGAGTGACTCCTTCACTTCGAGGGAGATATCTTTGGTTGTCCTTGATGCTCCACAGGTCCTGCAAGGATCCTGTATGGTGCACGGGCACAGACTATGCTTCAGACTGAGAGGGAGACGAAGTCGGGCCCAAACGAAGTCCAGTGAAGTCCAGAGTGTCCAGACGGTCGAAGTTCAGTGGTTTCTGGTTCAGAATCTTGTCCACATCGAATCTAGGGTCCTAAAGCCAGGTAATCCCTTAAGTACCTACGGGAGAGGATTGGACAGATTCAGGGGACCCTCCTAGTGGAGGGTCTGGACAATGGGGAGGTTACTCCCCTGTCCTTTGTCCAGTTTCGTGCCAGAGCAGGAGACAATGGCTCCCAGGACTGGTTTGAACTGGACTATGCACAGGGACACCAAATGTGCCCCTCATGCAGCCTTTCGGTCACTGGCAAGCGCACCCACCCAGCCCTAATACACTAAATCCTTTCTGGGAGGTGGTCACACCTCCCTGTGACAGGATGCCTTTTGTTCTACCTTCCACTGCTCGTGTTTGGCTCAGCAGCAGGAGGGCAGTAATGTGTCTCTGGTCGGCGGCAACCACTTCGTGGGACCCAACGTAGCTCGCTTCTGAGGGGTGGAATTATACCTCCCACACTGGTTACCGGTGTGGGGGTATGATTCCAACATGTTTGACACCAAACACGATAGAGTTTGTTTCAGCCGTTTTAGAGTTGGTCATCACGCGCATAATGCCACTCTAAATGTTGTAAATGGCTGTCTCACTGACAACCCAGGAGAATGGGCTCCGTAGGCTGCAGGGGTGTTCTGCTCATGCAGTGGCACCCTCTCACTTAGAACCAAGCACCCTGCCTTCAGGATTGTTAGGGCCTGCTAGAGGGGTTGCTTATAGGTTTTATGTGCAGTGACCCTTAGACATAGTAAACCTATATCTTAAGTAAGTGGTGCATGCAGCAACTTACAGAGGCTGCAATGGCAGGCCTGTAGTTCCATTTTGCATGGCCTCTCATGGGTGGCATAATACATGCTTCAGCCCATGGGAGGCCTCTGGGGTACCTATGTCCTGGGGAAATGGGTACCATATACTAGGGACTGACAAGGGTACCCCAGTATCCAATCTTGAGTGTACCTAAGTACATAACATAACACTTACATTTATGCAAACAGCAGTGTGGGCAATAGGGGCTGCACCAGTATATTTAATTCTCATAGGTATATAGTGAAATGCTCAACTTTCTGTGACCCCACCACTGAGAAGTCACATATATATAAGAGAAAAACTTTCTCTCCAAATAATCAAATTCTGAAAAAGAGCATACAATTATAACTTTATTCCTTCATCAATTATGCTGAAGCATGTAATTAAACATTATTTCATTTGCAAATATTATAAGATCCACAAAATCAGAAAATACAGCGCATAGTCTTGAGATTTATTTTTTTCAATTATTCTTTATTTGAAGTCAAATGCATCAGCCCAGCCAACACATTTCGTCCAACATGGACTTCATCAGGGTTTGATTTGTCTTTTATAGAACCTCAACCAAGGTGCTATTTCTGTAATCAGATGTGGTATAGATACATAGGCAATCACCGTAGCATCAGTTCAGTACGTGATCCATATTGAAATTGTCTTATTACAGAATACCAAGTTGTTTATTCTAATTAAGGGTGCAATATCAGTATGCTGGTAACCACCGTTGTGTCCGTTCAATTAAAGTCTTGAAAGGATTATTGCCTTTTATGAATAATGGCGTATAGTCCCGTCGGGTATGCAAGGCCATCTGTCTATCCGATCATCCGAGCATAATTGATGAAGGAATCCAGCTATAATTGTATGCTCCTTTTCAGAATTTGATTACATAACATAACAGTTTAGGGAGAAAGCAGATAGACTGGGGTCCTGATTAGCAGGATCCCAGTCAGACTAGTCAAAAACTGTAATACATTTAGCAAAATTGGGGGTAAACATGAGAAGGAGATCTTACTTTCCTACAACCATCAAGTGTGTTTTCTGATGGGGGCATGGCCGATCGCGAAGGAAGAGGGTCGCTCACTAGCGCGGCTCCAGCCGAATGCGCCCAATAAACTGCATATCCATACACTTATCCGGTGAGGTATGAGCCCTCAAAGCAGAAAAGCACATCCGGAGATCACCGGGATGTGATTGAGCGTAAACTCGGGGTAATTGAGCACTCACAGGCGGAGATCCAGCCGAGCAAGTCTCCGAGGGCCTGGCAGCGAGGTCTACGAAGTGGAGGAGGAGCGTATGGGCGCCTTGGGCCGACTGTGGCGGCTGCTGTTACAGAGCTGTGAGAGCACTGGAGGCGCGCCCCACTCACATCCAGCACACTTGATACCGGCATTCAAGCGGGCAGAGTGATCGGAACTGGTTTGGCCGGAAGGTGTACAGACCCTGCTGTGGGGTGGATAGGCCCTCGAGGCGGGGCGCCATTGACAAGTGGAGCGTTGCGGCGGAGGCGCCGATGAGCAGTGACCAGCAGGGCGACTTGATTCTCCTGACGAAGATTGTGCCCAATATTGCAGCAGAGGAATTGGGACAGCGGTGGCGCTGGCCCGCTTGCGCTGCTGCTCCATCAACCCAACCGGGCACCGAATGAAGGCAGCGCGGTATTGATGTCACGCACCAAAGGCCTCAAGTAAGGAGTGCGGAGGGGGAGAGCGGCGAGCGGAGGCCCCTGTCGTCTAATTTCCCCAACTGTGACTGCTGGCTATAGCAATTCCCCCGATAGGCCGGGGGCATCGCGTGGGATTGTGGAGACTGCGGGTACTGGGCAGAAGCAGTTTGCCCCGGGGCTGAGCGGGAGTCATAGCGGAGTGGGAGCGCTCCACAACACGCATTTTTTCACCAGCATTGGACAGAGACCCTGTGGACTGCAGTGCTCTGCATAAGAGTTCAGAGAGCCCACAAACAAGAAATCGGGGCATAGGACGTGGGCAAGGACGTGGAACTCTGTCGGGCCCCGACTAAATATTTGTATACCCCCTGGTGCGGGCGAACTCCGACAGGCAGGCGACAGAGGGTAGCCGGCCGGGTTGGGTCATTCATACAGGCCCGGCGCTCTAGAAGCTCAAGATGGCTGGAGGGAAGAGTGGCAAGGCGGCTCTGCAGACTAAAATGGAAAAATATGCCTGGCAAAAGGGTCAAGTGCACAGGAGAAAGAAATGGACGATCCGTCCGGGAAGAAGCAGGGGCCGGACGGGCAATCTGAGTTGACACTCCAAGACATTATGACAGCTATTACCACTGTCCAAACCTCGCTCGAGACCAGGATTGACTCGGTCTCTGCCGAGGTTTCTCTGATTAGGGCAGATATCCGGAACATGAACGATCACATAAAGGAGATCGAGACGACGACTAGCGCTCTGGTCCCAGACACGTTGACTCTTAAAAAATGAGTAGCAGACCTCCAAGCACGTAGAGAAAGAATGGAAAACCAATTGGACATTTAAGAAGGAAGGACATGCCGGAATAATGTTTGGATCCTAGGTGTGCCGGAACGGGCGGAGGGGCAAGCAACTGACCTATTCGTGGAGGAACTCATAGTGAAACGTTTGCAACCTAAAGACCTGTCACAATTTTTCGCGATCGAGAGAGCACACAGGGTGCAGGGGGGGAGGCCAAAACGTGGTGCACCCCCTAGACCCATAGTGGCCAGAGTGTTCAACTACCGTGACAGAGACAATATACTACATACGGCTCGCGCGGCGCCACCAGTCGATTATGAGAACTGCAAAGTGAACTTGTTCCTGGATTTTACCTTAAAAGTCCAGCATTAACGCAGCAGCTTCCTCGAGGTGAAGAGAGCCCTGCGGGAACAGGAGATAAAATGTGCAATGATTTTCCCCACCAAGCTTAGAGTTGAGGTGGAGGGGAAGGTGTGGTTTTTTGGTAGCCCGGAAGAAGCGTGGGACTGGCTTGAGGGATGGCATACAGTACGGAGGAAGGGCCGCATTGACCACCGGGGGCGGCCTGGCCAGTCCCGCCCAGAGCACAACGCAGTGGCGCCACTGTAGGCTGGCCCACGGGGCAATGGTGATAATGACTAAAATGTCACACTCGCTGTGGGCCAAGACCTTTGCATTTTTGTGACACTCTCAAAGACGGCCACGTGGTGGGCCCGTTAATATGGGCGCTCCAGACACTCATACGATCCCGACCTTGGATTGCCTGATGCAACTCATACAGATTGATGAGGGCTATTGGGTGCATGGTCAGGCCACGCACCACAAATTTATTGGGGGTGGGCGAAAGGCGCTCTGCAGATGTGGGGAGGCTGGGGGTCCAAATCCTGCAATGCAGGGAGGGGGGTGGGGTGGGGTTAGTTGGGGGGGAAGGGCAAACATCCGGTTGACGCAGTTGTTGTAAAGGGAACCTGGGACAGTTCACAGCCTAGGCTATCTTGGGTTAGGGAGGGGGACAGGGAGTTTGCTAAGTTTCACACATAGTTCAGATGACACTAACTCGAAGCATCAGGGAGGGCACAGTCCCTTTTCCTCTCCAAGCATAGGGAAGCATTTCTTACTGAATACTGGAGTACTGTCTGCCTTGTGCAGCGATTATATTTCTGCTGTTATAACCCCGCCGACAGGAACATATATCAATACGGACAGTAATGGGACCAATGTTAAAGCAAAGCATTAAGCTGATGTCCTGGATCGTCAACGGGCTGGGCGACAAAATAAAGAGCTCTATTGTATTGCAATATGTAAAACGGCAAGCGCTGGATGTGATCCTTTTACAGGAGACGCATTTAATGGGGAACGCTTGTAAGGCATTGAATAGATGGGGATACCACCTATCGGCCCACTCCGCATTCAGCTCGGGTTCCAGGGGCGTAGGTATAATGATGAAAAAAAACTTCCAGGTGGCAATTGATTGCACATGGACAAACAACCTGGGCAGGTTTGCAGCAGTCTCAGGGAGGTGGGAAGGCCAAACTCTAAATCTTGTCTCCGTGTATGTGCCACTGGGTCTCCAAACACTAGCCTTCCAAGACCTGGGAGATCTTCTGCTTGACCTCCCTGATGGAGGCTTCTCATGGGTGGTGATTTTAATTCTATTGTTTCGGGCCGCCTAGATCAGTGCCCACCGAGAGAGTTGCCACCCTCGCGTACGCAAATTCACAATTTTCTGGGGCGATGGGGTTGGTAGATGCCTAGCGGGCTCTCCACCCGCTGGAAACTCAATACACATTCTACTCTGGGGCCCATCATAGCCTATCTAGGATAGACTATATCATAGTGCTGGCGGCTCAGCTGGGACAGCTTAGTGAGGTGCGCCACTTGGCGAGGGGCATCTCGGATCACTCCCCGATTTGGGCCCGGGTAGAGGTTGGGGAGCCGCAGGTAGGCAGGATAGCTCCAATAAACCCATGGTTCCTTAAAAACCAGACGATCAGGGGAAAAATAACCAAAGAATTTGAGCTTTATTATCAAGAAAATGAGGGCACGGTAGAGTCCACGTTGACCCTATGGGAGGCCTTTAAAGTAGTGATAAGGGGCTATGTGGTTTCCCTGATTGCAGGGACTCGGAAAGAGGCAGCCGCGCAATTAGTAGGACTAGAGGCAGACATATTGCACCTGGAAGGGTTGATGCAAGATTCACAGTCAGAAGAAACCAAGCACTTGCTGAAGCTTAAAACAAATGAATACAAGTCCATAGTAACAGACGCAGCCAGGGCACAGCACAGGGCCACGCTCAGTAGAATCTACGATGTCAGGGATAAAGCAGGGAAGCTGCTGGCACGGCTGGATCGTCGTGAACAAGCTAACCGACTGGTGGTGGAATTGACAAGTATCTCAGGCAAGCGACTCACTGACCCGCAGGAGATCGCTGACGAATTCGGGAATTACTATGAATGAATTTATAAATCCCATACGGCATCCACGGAGGCAGAAGCGGTCTCCCTTCTAACTGATCTACCCCTGCCCACCCTCTCTCTAGACGACTGGACTGACTTGGAGGCAGAGCTTGCATGTACGGAGGTGGAGAGAGCAATAATAGATCTCCAGGCAGGTAAGGCGATGGGCCCAAATGGTTTGCCTATTGAATTACACAAATTGGCTCCATGCAAATTGGCCCCACATCTCACGAAAATGTTTCTGGAGAGTCGAGAGCAAGGGTCCTGTTGTGTAGTTCCTATAAGACCTATATAGGATCTGCACGTTTAGACAACATACACTGCGGGACTGGTGCCCAGACTGATTCCAGTCACCCCCAACGGGTATGTTGGCCTGTGTGCCAGCTAGCTCGCAATGCCACTATAACCTCCTCTTACCAAGGAGAGAATAGTTCTTGGCAACTATCGAACATGAAAACCCTGATCCCTCAGGACCGTGGAAACAGTAACTTACTTTTCACTCAGTCACTCGTGCTCAGTTGTTCTCAGAGAGATACACAGAATAAACGGTTGGGATGTTTTCAAACAGTATTTATTGAACAGTTGTTATTCTAGCATAAAATAAGTGCACTGAAATCACCAGTAGACAGTAGCTTATATAAATGAGTAGCAGCATTAAGAAGGTAAACAGATGGTAGGTTTCTACCATTTTGCTAAAATCATAAATATAGGCGAGTATATAAAATACATGGCAATAAAATGCATACTCCTACGATGCACCCTAACTAGATGTACCTAAGTGTACCTAGCATGTGAGTAGTTGTAAAGCCAAGAATCCCTCTAGGATAAAGCCAACCTCATTACCTGATGTTAGCCTGCGGGACCTCGTTCTGGTCTCCAGCTGAACACCCCGCAAGGGATGTCAGACCACTGCGAGCTGGAGTATCTGCATGCAGGAACCTCAGCGTCTCACATCAGTGTGTCGGCATGGAAGTCATGATCTCCTCCTCCTATCTCAGCAAGATGTGGTGTTTATATACCCTAAGGTATCCCCAGGGGTTCTACCTTGCTGTGCCAGTGTCGGACTTAGGATGACGTCGGGAATGAACTTTATACACAGTTATTATGCAGGAGAGGGTGGTCCTGCTGTGATTCCAAGAAACTAAGAATCCTCATGCATAATTTATGAGGCCAGTGTCCAGGGAAAAACCCTACGTACTTATGTGTAGTTGTAACTGGGTAAAAGGTCAGTCCTCCAAATCCGTTATGTATGTAGTATAGGAGAGAATGTAGGTGAAGGGTTATGATGATACCTAGACCTATATTGGGGTACCTATATGAAATATAACAGTCCCTCCCGTCGGACCAGAGACTGGCCACTATTGTGGTCATCCACAAGAGTGGGAAGCCCAAAGACCAATGATCCTCGTATCGTCCAATTTCCCTGCTTAACGCAGAGGCTAAGATCCTCGTGAAACTATTGGCAACCCGTCTGTTGCCAGTCTTAAGCAAGCTTGTGCATCCAGATCAGTCCGGCTTTCTGCCGGCGAGGAATACCTCTCTTAATCTCTGGCGGTTACATGGGGTAATGGGACGTCTGGGTATGCTACGTGAGGACGTGGTGGTGGCGTCCCTGGACGCTGCCATGGCGTTTGATACGATCGAATGGCCCTACATGTTTGTGGTCCTGAAAAGAAATTCGGGTTTGGTCCGGGTTTTACGAGTTGGGTCCAGCTCCTATATAGCGAGCCAATGGTTCAAGTTGTGTTTAACAATCGGAAATCCCCAGTATTCGCCATGGAGAGGGGGACTAGACAGGGCTGCCCCCTTTCCCCGTTGCTTTTTGCCCTAAAGATGGAACCATTGGCAATGTGGATACGGAAAGACCCTATAATGAGGGGCCTCCGGTGGTCGGCGGACTGGGAAGATCGCATCTCCCTGTACGCTGAATATATTTTATTATATATGGCGTCACCCGGGCCCTCTCTAAACAGAGTGTTACATATCTTCACTAGTTTTGGGAATCATTCAGGTTATCATATTAATTGGTCAAAGTCAGTTATTTATGTCCTCAGAGGCAAATCCCCCTCCCCCCTGCCCAGGGGCTACTCTATTAGTGAGGCGGTTGAGGGTTTTACTTATCTGGGGATTTATATCACCAAGGACATGGCTCGGTTCTATGAGTGGAACCTCTTACCCCCATTGCAGAGGCTGAGAAATGATATCAGACACTGGAAAACACTCCCACTGTCCCTGCTGGGGCACGCTGCGCTTTTAAAAATGATGTCTTTACCATGTTTCTTCTACGTTCTGCACAATACCCCAAGTCCAGTCGGCTCAGAGTACTTTAAAGCTATAGAAAACTCCCAGAGGGAACTCCTATGTGCCGGCAAACCACCCCAAATATCCACTCAGAAGCTTACAAGGGGGTGGTATGATGGGGGGGGTGGGTGTCCCTGATATCAGGAGATACTATTGGGCCGCGCAACTAGCCACCATCGATCAATGTATCTACAGGCCTCAGGGGGATCCAGGGTACCAGATGGACAGGTGGCTGCTCCCTGGTGGGGATTTTACTAGAGTACTATACACCAAGCCCATCAAGTTACACCTGACAGGCCCCACTGCTCACGCGGTGCACGTATGGAGGGAAGCTACAAAGCTCCTTGGTTGGGAGGGACGAATCACAAGGGTCACCCCACTCTTGGTTGCGGACAAGTTTGGTAACCTGCAGAAGACAAAGGGCTTTGATCGGTGGGACATAATAGGTATCTCCAAGGTCGGCATTCTATGGAGAACGGGTAGTATGGTCTCCTTTGCGCAGCTCCAGACTGAGTACAAGATGGCAGAAACAGAGCGCTTCCGGTATCTGCAGATAAAACATGCTTTGCAAGCAGTGGTCCAAAGGGGGGAATCCCTTCCAGAGTCCTCTCCACTAGAAGACAGGATATTGGACGAATACATGCCCCAAAAATCTATCTCTATGACGTACAAAAAGTTAATCAACAATGTGTCAGACCCCCTTGTGTGGCTCCGGGCTAGGTGGGAACATGATGTAGCGTGTCTGGAGGATGACGAATGGATGGAGGCCTTGGCCTTCCCTAAAGAGATAGCCATTTCCTCCAGACTCAGATTGGTGCAATTGAAAATACTCCACAGGATTTACCTCACCGGGCCTGCACTAGTGCGCATGGTTTACAGGACAGACCCGGGGTGAGTGCGGAGATGTGGGCAGGAAATCACCTTCGCACACATTATCTGGGAATGTGTACATATACAGAATTACTGGTTGGGGTTGATTAGGTGTATGGAAGAGGTAATGGTCGTCACAATCGAGCCTAATATAAAGCTGTGCCTCTTGAATATGTGGGGTCCCACAGATCTAAACAGTAAAGAGAAACTTTGGGTGATGTTGGGGACTATGATTGCAAAGCGGAACATTGCCAAAATTGGGGAGCCCAAGAGTTACCAACTATTGTAGAATGGCAGAGGGACATGGATTGGTGCATGCTGATGGAGCGAACAATTTACGAATCAAGAGGGTATCCTAAAAAGTGGTTGCAGGTATGGGGAAAGTGGAACGCTTATAGGGGAGGACTCTGTGAGCCCCCGAGGGTGGAGCATGTTCAGGGCCTCAGGGAGTGAGGGTGAATGTGATCCAATGGGTCTCTGCATGATTATGTACAAGCAGTGGGTGGTGGTTGAATGCAACGATGCAGACATACTCCCTAATGACTATGATTGTGCAGTAATTGTAATTGTCATGTTGTTATCAATAAAAATATATATATTTTTTTTAAAGTGTGTTTTCTGATTGGCACAGGTGCTACCTGATCCAATGTGAGAACAGCGGAAGTACAAGACGTACCCCTCTCAGGAAAGAAGGTCCAAGTTGAAGGAGTTTCAAATAAACAGATCACTAACCAGTTTCAGAGAAGGTCCCTGTAAAAAGTGGTTCTTTTGAAGAAAATCATCAGTTTGTTGTCTGTGATTCTAGTCCTGTAAATCTGTTAGGGAGGGATTTATTAAGGAAGTTAAATTGTGCAATTAACTGTAATCTGGATATGGCTGAGTTCTAGACACATTATGAAGATGTTAAGTTTAAAATGGCTCAACAAGAGCCAGCTATATGTTTGTACAGTGAGAACAGTCAATTAATTGCCACCAGATTTAAAAGTGACGGTAAATCCAGGAGTATGGGTTTTTAAAGGAAAAGGTGTTTGTCTGATTAAAGGTGTAGGACCTGTCCAAATTACAGTGAAGCCTAATGTGGCATATCCTAGAACACCACCAAACAATTTGAGCCCAAAAACAATTGCAGGAATAACACCAGTGATTGAAGGCATGTTGCAGAAAGGGATGTTGAGGGAATTGGTTGGCAGGTCTTTGCAACTCTCCGATTGTGGAGGATCTTCGAAAGATTAACAGTATTGTTGTTCCATATTGACCCGTGGTACCAAATCCAGCCACCATACTTTTCCAAATTCCATGCTCTGGTGAACGGTTCACGGGTGTGCACCTTTGTCAAGATTTCTCCTCCATTCTATTACATGAAAACAGCCAGTTCTTGTTCTCATTTGTGTTCAAAGAGAAAGTTTTGGCATGGTGCCATGTCCCACAGGGAAGTGCAGAGAGGCCCTTAATTTTTAACCAGATTGTGAAAAAGAATCTGGAGTCCCTACAGATGCCCTACAGTTCAGATCTTATTCAGTACATTGATAATTTGCTTGTGGCATCAGACACAAGAGAAGCTTGTAAACAAGATTCTATTGCACTTTTCAATCGCCTGTCCAAAAATGGGCATGAGTTGTCTCCAGGTATAATGCAATATTTCCAGAAAGAAGTACAGTATTTGGGACACATTATTGAGGAAGTTGATGCAATACTGCAGATAAATTCACCTCGAACACAGAGAGAAGTCAGAATGTTCTTGGGAATGGTTGGCTACTGTAGACAGTGGATACCAAGTTTTTCCCTAGTGGCTAAACCTTTACTGAGGCTGACACACAAAGATGTGCCTGATCTGCTTTCATGGGATAACAAGTGCTTAAAAGCTTTCCCAGACCTGAGAGAAAGTTTCTGTCATGCACTGGCACTAGGAATGCCTGATCACAGTAAGATGTTCACATTGTTTTGCAGTGAGAGGCAGGGCTGTGCTCTCTTGTTGCTAACTTTGATGAATGGTGATGCAAGAAGACCTGTGGCTTATTTTTCAATCACCCTTGACTCCGTAGCTGCAGGGATGCCTGGCTGCCTTAAAGCAGTAGCAGCTGTTGGGGTTAGTGTAGAGAGTGAGAACATAGTGATGGGATATCCTTTAACTCTTAAGGTCCCTCACTCGAACGAAACACAGTACATGACCAATACCAGGCTCACTAAATATGAGCAACAAATTCTGGCAGCGGACAATGTAACTTTCACATTTTAAACTGGTCTACACTACTGCCCATTATGAAGTTTCTATTGGAGAGGGAGTTGAGCACGATTGTCTAGATATCACAGGCTTATGCACTGCGGTAAGACCAGACATAAATGATGAACCTTTAACCAAGCCTGAGTATGCAATCTTTGTAATGTTTGTTGATATCTCATGTCTGAGAAACATTGAAGGTACCCTGAGAGCAGCTTACACTGTCTGTACAATTCGAGAAGCTGTCGAAGCTTCATGGCTTCGAGGTGTGACTTCTGCACAAGTTGTAGAATTACTTGCTATTACGAGAGCTTGCAGTTTAACAGCGAAATCGAGAGTGACTATATTTACAGATATTTAGTATGGCTTTGGTGTTGTCCATGATTTTGGAAAGCTATGGTCACAAAGAGGTTTCATGATCGCATCTGGAACCACCATTAGGAATGGGAAATATGTTAAAAAAATGTTGACTGCACTACAGAAACCAGCAGAAATGTTAAATGTGCAGCTCCCAGGACTGACAATGGATATGTCACAGCAGGAAACAGATTTGCTGATGAGGTTGCACAATATTGTGCACTTATAGCCTGCACATTTAACAGGGGATATTTCAATGATTCCGAAGAGGACATTGTTTTCTCCATGTTGTTGTCAGTGGCTGATACATGGGAAGAGGTCAAAATATTGCAAGAAAATGTTACAGATGCAGAACAACTAGGTTGGATCAGAGCAAGATGTGAGAAAAATGCAAATGACAGCTGGATGTCAGCAGACGAAATGCCAGTTTAGCTAGACAGTTTGTTGCTTCCAAGGTTCAATACATTTAGGAAGGGATGCATAGTGAGAATATTCAGACAGAATTGGCTTAATCCCAGATTTAGGATGCTTGCAGAAGAATTGTGCCATCATTGTGTGATATTTCAACAGATGAATGTAGGCAAAAGAACACCAGTAACATTGAGTCCTATAGGAAGATCAGGTGGACCCTTCAACAGGATACAAATGAACTTTATCAAGTAGCCTGTTTGTAACAGGTTGAGATACGCCCTGGTTATACTGTGCATTTACTCTCGATGTGTAGAAGTCTATCCAACATGGAGAAATGACAGTCTCACTGAAGTAAAACTGCTGTTGCGGGAGTTAATACCAAGGTACGGATTGCCGGTTTCTCTGGAATCAAATTGTGGGACTCATTTTAATAATGAGGTCCTGAGGATGATTTGTGTAGCATTACAGATTGAGCACAGATTGCACTGTAGTTATTGAACTGAAGCATCTGGAATAGTGGAATAGCTCAAAGGAGCCATTATATGCTGCTTGGCAAAA
Organism: Calotriton arnoldi; assembly: GCA_963921515.1. Taxonomy (NCBI): domain Eukaryota; kingdom Metazoa; phylum Chordata; class Amphibia; order Caudata; family Salamandridae; genus Calotriton; species Calotriton arnoldi. The sequence continues at coordinate 2,729,701 of CAWUFW010001152.1, forward strand.
GTTTGCGCTTCTACATCAGTGAAATGGCCAGATGCATTACCTTTGGTGTTTATGAGTCTCATAAACTTTCTTGACAGAAAGTCTGGGTTATCACCCCATGAGATCTTTATGGAGCATGTGATGAGACTGCCTGCTGTGTCTTCAAATGCCCTTCTGAATATTACAGATTATATGATACTCAACTACTGCAAAGGATTGGCTGCTGTGGTGTGTTCTGCCTCTCATCAGGTTGATGCTGTCACTTTGAACCCACAACAACAGTGCCATGACGTTAGTCCTGGTAAAGAAGCATGTTTGGAAGTCCTGCCTGAAACCGAAGTGAAAAGGCTCCTGGGATCCTAATCATGAATTCTGCTGTTAAATGTGGTGGGATGCCAATCTGGTTGCATGCATGGCATACCCAAAGGGTGAGAAATCCATATGAAGAAATAGTGTTCTATGAGCCAGGAAGAAGAGCACTAGTGACAGAACTGTCACAAGTTGGGCAATTGCGAGAAGCAATATAGCAAGAGGTAAAACAGCAAGGAGGAGTGAGGGGTGAAGAATGACAAGCAGTCATTCCAATCAAGGTTCCTTTAGTTTCACAATGTGGCATTGAGGTCTCTGATGAAGAAGAAGAGACAACAACACAGCCAAAAAGAATTGTTGAGACAGCACCAGTACCAGCAAACAATCCTGGTGAAGGAACAAGTACTGGAACAAAAAGCGTCATCTGTCATGCTGAGTGGCCACAACATTATGGTCAAAGAAAATTAAGGACAAGTGTGTCAGTTGATCGCATACCACCAACAACCGCAGAAGAAACAGCGTCAAGTGGTATCAGTGAAAATAAGAAGATCAGCAGAAAACAAGAACATCAAGAAGAGTGAGAATATCTTGTTGGAGGTATTCTGCACCCAAATGGACATATTACATTTTTTGAGTTCTAAATGAGCCAGTGGAAAACATGCTGCCAGTGTGATCTGAGATGTTTGAACCCCCGTGACATCAAGTTGCACAATATTTGAGGAAAAAGTAATTGAAGAAGCATTCTGAAGGACTTTGTCAACTGAGAAATTGCAAAAGACTGAGTTACAATTTTCTATTTTTAAAAAGATTACTTAGGCCCAAGGCTGCTGAAGAAAAGTAGAGATAGTATTTAGAAGAAGATGGAGTAGGTTTAAGGAAGACTATGTGAAGATTGCTATAAATAAAAATTAAAGAACTTATTGCAAAAAAAAAGACTGTGTAAAAGGGACGATCTGAACTGAACTTTCAAATATTGCTGTATATTTTTTCTCTAACGATCTGACTACAGACAAACATGTTGTTTAAATGGAAATAGATGTAAGATTATTATTGGTAATACATTTTAGTAACAACATTATATTGATTATAATAACATTAATAGGATTTTATTTGACATAAGAGGCAGAGAAGTCTGTATCTACGCCTGAAACCACTACATACACACAGTTAGTAGATGAGACAAAGTTAAAAGCTTCATTTGTGAGTTACAGACAAGATTACTCTACTAATGTTTATTCTAGATTAGCACAAAAATACACACAAGCATTAGCTTGGTATTATTTTAGACTGTCTATGCCTATAGATAGTGTTAAGTAACCCTGGGCGTAGTTCGCGTAGTCGCGCTACGCGAAGCTACGCGAAGATGTTAAAGCGCTGCGCGAGCTACGCGTAACTACGCGAGCGGACGTAGTTGCTTGTCGCGCACGTTCGCGATGCTTTTTTCTTGTTCGGGAATGCGTTGTGCGTGTTCGGGACGCTGTGTGCGTGCTCGGGGGATAGTATCTCGCAAACTTGCCCATGCGGTCGCCTATGGACGCGGCCATCTTGTTTTTCACTTGTCCCGCCCGTTCGCGATGCCTTATTTCCTGTTCCGGGTCGCGTATAGCGTGCTCGCGATGCGCATTTCATGTTCAGGAACGCGTCTTACGTGTTCGCGACGCTTTTTGCGTGCTCGGGGGAAATATCGCGCGAACTTACCCACACGGTCGCGATGGGCGCGGCCATCTTGTTTTTCACTCTATGCTATGGTTCTGGGCCTGCTTTTCTATCCTCCCTCAATCTTTGCAATCCTTAGTTTTTTACACTGTTTTTCTGATTTTGTTTATTTATTATCTATCACTCTCTGTCCCTAAGTCTATATTTTGCATTTATTTCTACTTTTACTGTGTTTTTATTACTTTTCTACTGTTTTATATTACTTCCTTCTTTAAGCTCCTACTTCTTCCCCTAACTTTATTTTTTCCTTCTAACTTTTCTTTTTCGCCTCCCACACACCCCAGAACCATGGTGACGGGTAGCACTACCGGCTCCAAGGGCAAGGCGCCTGCGCCCAAGAGCCGCCTGCCTTGCGGCAGACTGCACCCTGCAGGGATGCAAGCCCGGCAGCTTTTTTGCGAGGCGGAGGTGACCGCCCTAGTTTTTTTTGTGCAGCGCCACCTTCCCTTGACCTTGGCAGCAGGCGGCAGGCCAGGCTCCGGGTACCCTACCCAGGAGCGTCACCGCCGGTGGGCGAAGGTACGCCAGGCAGTGTTTCGCTGCTCAGGGGTCCGGCGCACCCATAACCAGCTGGCCCACCGGTGGTCAGACATCCTGGACCGGGAGCAGGACCTGTTGGACCTGCTAGGTGTCAAGGTCATGGGGCTTGGTGAGTAGCTAATATACAGTAGTATAAGTATTGTGTATAATTTTTTTACGAATAACAAGAATACTGCTGCTTACATTGCAGGTAAATTACGTTTCAAAATCTTCTGTGATTGTAGGACACAGGTGCTCGGCGCTACTCTTACTTGTTTGCAACTTTGCGCTCGCTTGGGCTGATTATTATGTAAGAGTTTACTTTAGAGAACTTAAGTTAGGTAATGCTATTGCTAGAGAGACTCTAGTCCTTCCTTTGTCCTCCTGTCAAATAGTGGTGGATGGATTGATACTAGGTTTAGTTAGTATTAGTTGATAATTTTTAGCGGTCTGCGTGACGCATCCTCTGTCACTGAGTGCTGCTTACCCCAGTCCTTAGTAGAACCTTTTGTAGTTTGTTTAGTGAGTGGTAGGCTTAGCAGTGTCAGTCAGTAGCAGAACATCAGACGCAACCAACCAACAATTTGGTGTATGCACAAATTTATGCATGTGTCCTCCATCTCATCTATGCATTTTTGAGGGCTAAAAAAATGGAAATGCAGACTTAGTGAACAATTGGCCCGTCTGGAATAGGTGGGCTAGGTCAGGTGGTACTTAGGCTTAGTTAGTATTCTGGATTCGAATCAATCAGAATGGAACACTGGATTAGTGTTCATAAAAAGTAGACGGTCCGTGAATCCCGCAAGCCAGTAGTCGATCTGATTAGATAGGTCAATTTTATTGCAATTGTTGTTTCCTAAAATGTTTTTTGAGCGTTTTTTAAAATAATGTATTTGTTTCACAGCAATCATTAATGTTTGTCTCTTTCTTTATTATATCTTACATGATCACTGATCAGCAGCACCCAGGGGAAGAAGACGGGGTCCGAGTCGGCGGGACAACCAGAGGACCGCTCCTCTACCGAGGGCCCTGCTGCTGGCCCCAGTAAGTCCTCCAGTGGTTAATATTAACAATTATATTTCCCTAACTTTTACTGCACCTTATTTTTTCCGAACTATTAATTCTGGTTCCACTTCCTAATTCTATTTTTTACAAAAGCTTCTTTGATCTTGACTATCTGTTTCTAAATTCTGGTTATCCCTACCTCTAAGTTCTAACTGCCTCTGCTATGACTCTCTGTACTACTACTATTAGTCTGTCTGTAGCTAAGCTTGCCCAGTTTGCCACTCTTTATTTTACGGTTTTGAATAAAACTCAGATTGACCAATAGCTCTAGCCACTGAGTCCAGTCCTTTGGGTTGTCCTCTTCTAGTCTTCTTAATCTTGAGGCTTTGACAATTCCCACCAACAAAATGCCCAACCAGATATTTGACTATTTTTGATAGGATATAGTACATACTACTACTGTTGTGGGGATTCTGCACAGCCACATACAGAACTATGCACAAGAAAATAGGATGGTGATGATGGGAGGTTGGACCTTCCTCACACCTCAGTCAGAAGTGAACCCACAATCCCCTGACCGACTAGCTATATTGTCTCATTAGGTCTCCGAACCCCCACCCGAAGATACCCAATGATTACACAACCCAGAACATAACACCCTTTCGCTCACTCACTCGTGTAAGTCCACCACCACACCAAATACCACAGAGTCTATGTGTAAGTTCAAAAGGTTTATTTTCAACTAACAAACTCTGTACGTTGTTGTATAAAATTCAGTGTACTACAGCCAGCTCCAACAGCAAAATGCATAAGATTAAAACAATAAACATTGTTACAAGTGCAGGTTGGAAGACAAAAGATCTGTGCGAATTCTGGGAGACCCCTCACCGTAGAACGTAGAAGTACTGGTTACATGCATCATAAGCTCTGCAAATCTCTGGTTCGTAGAAGGGAATCTTCCGCCTGTTATGAGAAAAATGGTGCGCGTTAGATAGTATAATGCAAGCATTTCTCAGTCATGCCAAAAAGTGTAACATGTTATGGCTAAGCAATACGGACTAACCGAACTCCATAACAAAGTGGCTTGTTTTTCGACCTCTTGTACGCAACGCTCAGACAGTAGCTGTATGAGCTCATGTGGGCTTAAAGGCGTCTTACTGAACAACAAGCTGCGAGGTAACATGCGCAAAAGACATGAAGCTAAAATGGTTGCATGGCTCAGGCTAACTTTGCAAAGAGTAGAGTAGACTATAATAATGACCCTAGGGACCATAACACTACTAGTGTCTACTGACTCTACTCTAGTACCCGATTTGGACTAGTGGTGTATGTTGTATATGTATGTATTAACTTTTTTTTCAATCTTGCTAGTGAAAACGAATAAATAGGGGGAGGTGTACAGGCATCTAAAAATGTGTAATGTTTTTTCTAGGCGTACTACCGACCACCAGTGCCATCGGGGCCAGCGGCGATGGCGATGCGGCCATTCCGGAGGGGGCAGGAGATGCGGCACCTGCAGGAGATACAGGGGGTGAGCCAGCAGCAGTGGCGGGCGGTGGTAAGTTATATTCATTACTTATTGACATTACACTAGCTGGAAGGGTGTTCACTTCACTCACTGTACTGTTGAGATTTATTAAGTATGAAGTTATAGTGAACATTATACAACGGTTGAAGAAGACACCCTTTACTTAGCATTAGCAATGCATTAGCAATAGCATTAGCAGCGTGAGTTGAGTAACCAATGGCCTCTTCTATCTGACTCCAACTCAGCTGTGAAAGTTTTATGGAGAAGACTAAAAGTCAGATCAGATGACCTTGATGGATGTGTTGAACAAAAAGGGAAAGAAGGGTGGAAGGAGGAAGGACGGGCGAGATGTAATATGACTGGCAGAGAAGGATACGTTGGAAGCATGCATAGGTGGCTGATAGGAATCAGATGCATGGGTTGTTGAAGGATGGGTGGAAGGTGAAAGAAGATGCCTGCCTGGGTGGGCGACACAGTATGGCTGGATACTGGGGATAGCAAGAATCATCAGCGGTGTTTGGGTCAAACTCAAAGCAAGCAAGGAAGGAGTGGACGCATGGGTGGTTGCTGGTGAAACAAACTAAGGTTTGTGGAGAGATTAAGAAGAATGATAGACATTTACTTTGAATGGATGGATGCCTGGATGTATTCATCATAGACAGCATAGGTGGAGACTGTCACTGGATGCTGAGTCTTAGTTTGAAGAGAATGTAAAAGAAACCGCGCCAGAGTAGCAAAGCCGAGGGGAATATAAGTTGTATTTTCAGAATACAGTTGACTCACAGTAGTTTGCAAGCACATCATATATATATATTGTGTATAGTTAGTTATCAAGCGCCTTCCTCCGACTCCGAGGACTACTCCCTACCTATGTTAATTTATTTTCGACTGTGTCAGCCAGCCTGCAAAGGGTGGCCTATCTGTTGGTTACACAATCAATCAAAACAAAGTACCTTATGCAGTAGCGGTCGGTGGTGGGAGTGCTGCCGGGCGGTGATGTGGGGAGGGGGGGGGCAGGGTGAGGGGTAGTAAACTATGGATTACGGCCAAATACAGGTAAGTAAACATAAAAATAAATAAAGCGAATTTCATTGTGCGCACTGCACCGCCAAATGCGATGCAGTGGGCGCAACGAAATTAGTTTTATTTATTTATATGTTTACTTACCTGTAATTGGCCGTAATACATAGTTTACTACCCCCCACCCTGCCCCTCCCCTCCCCACGTCACCGCCCGGCAGCACTCCCACCACTGTCCGCTACTGACCCTATGTCGTCGTCCCATATATAAGAAATGATCATTGGATCAGATATATAATCTGCCTTTTTGTAGTAGCCAGGGCAGGGTGAAAGTGAAGTTGAGCAATTGCCCTTCATGTAACAGAGAGAGTATGGCCAGTGCCACCCGTAATAGAAAAATACGAGCTTCCCCACCTGCAGACAGTAGTAAATAAAACTAACGTGAGTCTGCGTCATGACTCGTATGTTTGTCTTGGGTGCAAGCTTAGCTGACTGAGCTGGCATGCCGGCTACAACAAGGTTATGTAATTTCGTTAAACTAGAGATAAGAAGAAGACTGGTGTACTGTGTACTGGAGTCCATAGTGCTAGTATAATGCCTGAAACTCCCACAAATGTTAGAGGCCGAGGAAGTGGGAGGATAGATTATTACCACAAATGTTATGTACTGTGCTTGCTAGTGCTACTGTGCCACTATGTGTTGAATTAATTTTGTGTTACTGTTTTGCTAAGAGTATTGGTTACAACAATATTGTTTTTCTTTCTTGATATAGATCCTCCTTCCCAAGAAAAACCAACACGGAAGGAGTTGGCAGCCAGGGCCCGGCGCTGGAAACTGGAGGCCATCTGCCAAGAGTACCGGCGGCTGGTGGCTCAGGCGGAGGAGGCGGCAGCAGCTGCAGCCTCCTCCAATGCCCTGGGCCCCAGCCAGGCCCCGCCTCCAGTGGTACGGCGCAGCGGTCAGGCAGCCGCCCGCCGCCGCAATTATTTAACATCCAGCACTGCTGCCCCCCACCCTGGATGCCACTGCAGGGCATTTTGCCGCCAGATGCTCCTCCGGATGGCACGCCTAGAGGAGCACCTAGAGGAGCGGGTCAAGATCCTCGTGGACAAACACCTTAAAGCCCGCCAAATCTAAGAACTATCTAGGACCCCGTTGGATTGCCCCTTTCTTATTCCTATTGTTGGTGGGTGGGAATTGGGCGTTGGGGTTTATGGACATTGTTTGGACTTTTTCGTTTTGGACATTGGTTGGGGTTAGGGAGAGGAGTGGGTCAGGTGTGGGATAGTTTATTTTTGTTAGGGTAATAAATTATATTTATACTTAAACATACGATGTTAATGTTTTGTGGGGTGTTACTGTTTTATGAATTTACGTCACATGGTTTCCTTGCTGCTGCATGGCCGCAGCCAGTGTTTGATTTAAATAATCTGCCGATTATGTAACACACAAACAGATAGATGCGGTACCCCTCACTGAGTTATTTGTCCTACTAGTACTGTCAGTCTCTCCTCCTAGTCCATTATACCTCCCACCAAACTTATCTTACCTGTGATTGATGATGATTAAGTTCGGTACAGCGATGGCTGCATGGTTTCCCAAGAGAATGGAGAAGATGCCATGGTTGTGGTGGTAGTAGTAGACACTGTCAGTAGCATTTGCAAAAAAAATAAAAAAGAGACAGTCACTTGCCTGAGAGAGACTGTGTGAGGAGTAGTAGAACGAAGTAAAGTACAGTACAGAAGAAGACTGCCAAACAAACAATATTGCAACTGCTAAAGTAAAATAAAACATAATGGTGGGGGGACAGCCTAGTACAAGAAGTTACAAACTGTAGTTGTGTCGAGTGAGTCACTTAACACAATCGTAATTCGTAACCTTTACTGCTGTGTGGTAGGATGTTGATGATGAATCCAATCAATGCCGGCAATTAATTATGATGTATTAGGTCCCTTTGGAAAAGAAATTGGCTTGCACATAGACTGAGCATGGGTGGGCAAGCAGAAGAAGATCCTCGCCCTGTCTTGAAATTGAATTAGTGTTGCTTTCACCACATCTGCCCCAGCAAGCGTGTGATCAATTGTTGGTGTACATTTAATGTAGTCACATCACACCTTAATATAAATCACACAGCCCGGGGGAAGAGGGTTAGGGTTTGATGAATGGATGGATGGAAAGGGGGGTTTGGGGAAAGGTTTGACAAAGAAAAACAGTACGCATGGACACAACAAAAGCAAAACACAATCTTGGCAGACGACCATGATCTTATCCAATAAATCTATAAAGGGAGAAAAAGGAAATGCATGCATGATGATGAAGATAACTTGATGGTTAATGAGTAGTACTTACTAACTACTACTAGACAATTAGACAGTTCAGGGCAGCAGTATACTCTATGCAATTTGCCTTGCCTGTATGCCCTCAGAGAGACCCAAATTACATGTTGTACCGGGCTTACTTTTAAAGGTAGCAAAGAAAATTAAAAAATAGTTGTAGGGATCAATTAGCAAACAAACAACAACACAACACACAGTCATAATGATTGAAGAGAAAAAAGGAATCAAATTAATTAAAAGACGAATGATGAATGATACTAAAGTTACTGTATTATCCTGGTCAAATTTTGGAGTTGAATCTCGTCATTCCTCTTGGTCCTATCTTCCATGGACGCTCCGCACATCAATCTTGGGTGCCACTGCCTGCCTGATGCGGATTGGTAAGGTAAGTGTGAGTTGTTTCTCCCAGTATAGCACAGGGTAAAGGCCGGCCTGTAAGTGTAGATGGAAAAACAAAAGGGGTATTGAAAAATCAATGAATAAAAAAATATGCATCAATTACGATGGAGTGCAAGAAGAGAAGAGAGAACACTTTCAGACTGAGGCGGCTTGGATACATCATGTCTACTCTGTTTACAGCATTAAGCTACAACAACAACAGGACAGAACAGGCCCACGGCACCAGGCCGTGACCCATCCTCCATTTACCTTAAATTTTGACAGAGCCAGACAAAAGGCATATACAGCAACCTAGCATTTTCAAAATTAAGTGACTAAATCAATGCGCCGCTGTCAGTCATACCACTACACTCGACTCCACCACTACATGGACATGTAGGTCTGCTGTGGTTCTTGTTGAATTGTTGTGTTTATCTTTTATGCCACTTCATGAAACGCAGTTATTCCATCAATCATCTCCGATCCACATGACTGACTGCGTGCGAAGATAGTATGTTCATCATCATGGTGTGGTACGTGTTGTCCAACTCCAACTCAGTCTGTAGTGACTCCGATTAAGTCCATATTCCATATTAAAAAATTGCAACGGATATTGGCCTGCACCTGCAGTAGTAGGAGTACAATTTTGTTATTAAACAACAAGAAGGGAAACATTGACTGTCACTTGAGTCACTTTCACTTTGTAGATTAACTAGTAGAGTTCGACTTCATGCACAACATCAACACAACAAACAGCAATCGCTCAGAGTCAGCAAGCATCCAATGCATGCCATCATTACCTCTCTTGCTCTTCTCTTTGGCTGTCAGATCATCAGATGCCTAGTTCTGACAGGTGTGTGTTTTTTTTTAATGAGGCAGTGGCCTCATTATTACTCCACATTCATTTTGAGTGTTGTTAGTCGCTGTTTCGGTTTTCGTCTTATTCATCTGTGGCACTTTGTCGCAGTTTAAGTTGGTTCACATGGTCAGCGCTGTGATGGGCCGCGGCCTGGGTAGCGGTCATTGGTCAATTGAGTTTGCAGAAATGTCAGCAAGTTTCTTCGAAGAGTCTTGTCTTTCTCTGCCAAGTACCTTCTGTCCTGACAGTGATGAGCTTTGGATGCCTGCCGAGGCTGTAGCCTTCTGACAGTGATGAGTTTACTTTTGGATGCCTGCCCAAGTTCTGACAGTGAAGAGTTGTGGATGCCTGCACAGGCGGTAGCCTTCGGACAGTGATGAGTTTCGGCTCGGAAACAAAACAGAGGATAGCTATAGTCACGTTTCACTTCTTATGGAGGGACTGTTAGAGGCAACATTTCTTGTACTCCAATGTCTGGCTTGATGGAAATGTAATTAGGGCGAGTCAGGAAGATGGAGCAGGACTCTGAGGAGTGGACAGTTAAATGCACAGACGTGCAACTCCAATAGGGAAATAAAAAGAGAAGATGGTGGTGATGGATTTGTTGTGATTTGATTTGAACCAGAAAGACAGATACACACACAAATAAAGGAAGAAAGAAAGTAACAATTTGAAAGCCTAGTTGTCAGGGAAGAGGAGCTCGTCCTCAAACTCTGGTGGTTCGGACAGAAGTAGGTCATGTAACCCACTACTTACGTCATCGAAGTCGATCTCCTCTTCCTTCTGTGATTCACGTATTTTGTACTCCGGTGGTATAAAGTGCTGATTCATTTTGATCATGGTTAACCTCTCCACGCTTTTGGGCGAGAGACCGGTCCTTTTCAAAGTTACAATGGCACCAGCAGCACTGAAAACACGCTCAGAAGAGACACTTGCGACAGGGGAAGCCAGATACTTTATCGCCAGCCTGCTGAGCACTGTCCATTGGCTTCTTTTCCCATACCAATACACCAATGGGTTTTGATCCATGAAGACCTCTGTTGGGTCATCCAGATAGGCCTGGACCATCCGCTCAATGCTCAGGGGTGCTTCGATGTGCTCGGCCTCTATTGCCTTTGCATCAGCACTGGACTTACCATACCCCTGCCGTAGAAACCAATCAGTTGCCGATTGTACTGTGGATGATCCTGTTCTTGCTGTTGTTGATGTTATTGGTAGTGTTGGTGTCGGTGACTGCTGGTAGGCAAATGCACTGCCCTCAGGCTCCGAAGTAGAACTTGACTCTGGATGCCCTGTAGTACTTGTTATGGCCTGGGGCGGGGGGCCTGTAATTACCAGACGTTCGTTTTCAAAGTCAATGGCTTGCTCAGCTATCAAAGTTTTGTACTTGGCAACATCCACTTCTGAAAAAGGAATTACTGCCTTACTGTTCAGAAATACTTTGTACTGTGGATCCAAAATTGTGGCAGTAATGTAATGTGGATGTGACACAATGTTATTTTGAATCCTTGTATTTTCAGATAAGCGAACGGCTAAGGAGTCCGCCAAATGATATGCGTCTTGTTTGTCATCCACACCTGCGTACGTTTCAGAAACCTCCTTCAGCTGTTGCTCTAGCATGTGCAACAATGGGATAGCTTGGCCCATAGTACAGTCCTCCCTGCTGACTTCACGTGTGAAGATCTCAAAAGGAAGTAGCATCTCTGTCAGGCATTTAACGAGGTCCCATTGACCCATCTCAACGGTCATGCCTCTCACAGTAGGATCCCCTAATCTTTGCATGACATAAGCATTGAGTGGTATGTACTGCTCAAACAGACGATCAAGCATGTAATAAGTTGAGTTCCAACGTGTTGGCACCTCCTGGATGAGTGCTTTGACTGGCATTTTATGCTCACGTTGAATGACCCTCAGCTGCTTCCGGGCTTTAAAAGAATGGCTGAAATGTGTGCATATTCTTCTGCAGGTGGCCAGTAAGTTGCTGACTTTGTATTCATTTTTCAGAAAGTCTTGAACAACAATGTTAATGCAGTGTGCCAAACACGGGACCCTGAAATAGCCACCATCTTTCATGGCCCTAACTACATTACTGCCATTGTCCGTGGCAACACAACCAATGTTAACCCCTTGACCGCGATCGGAATTCCGCTCGTATGCTGGACATTCCGATCGCGGGTGGGGTCGTGACGAGCTCAGCTCGTCATGCGCACAGCGCTACCGCGCAGCATGACGAGCTGAGCTCGTCATGAGCACGGAAAGGGTTAAGCCCTCTTGGGCGCAGCCACTCAAAGACCTTGCTGTTAAACTCATCCAAAATGTTTGCAGCAGTATGAGATTTCTCCATGGCAAACATGGCTACAGTTGCATATTTGCGAGTGGCATGAAAAATCTCAGCAGCGTCAACACCAGCAGATATCTGTTCTCTAACCCCACAAAAGAGATCCAGTGTGCAGTGATGCACATGTAATCAGTGGCTTGGCAACTGGTCCACATGTCTGTTGTCAGGTGGATACTCTGAACAGCACTCTGCTTCAAGGCTTTTCCAAGCAATTCCAGCACGTCGTGATGTAGTGCTGGAACAGCAACTCTGGCAAAATAGTAGCGGCTGGGAACCTGCCATTTTGGGCAGATGGCTGTCACAAATTCCATAAAACCCACCCCTTCAACAAAAGAAAAAGGGAGATGGTCCAGTGATAACATTTTATCCAGCTTCGCTTTGTGCAAACGTGCTATTGGGTGGTTGCGTTCGTACTGCCCCTCCCCCTAAACATGCTGATAATGGAAGGCTGCATGGTTTTCCTTTCTCTTAGGCTCAACGACGCACTTTTTTTCATTGCGGTACTCCTTGCTGTCTCAGGCTGACTCTTACTCTTGTGCCACTGAGATGCTGCTGAAGATGTGGGCGACGATAACACTGCACTGCTGGGGACAGGGCTACTTTGTGTACCACTACCAGAGAGAATGTCTCCCTGTCCTTCCTCTTCCACCGTGATCGTATCTTCTACTCGTTTATCCCCACCAACACCAATGGTTGCAGCTTTTATGCCGCGAAGGTGGTCCTCCCAGTCGATCAAGTGGTGTTTTTTCAGATGGGTTATTTGGCCTCCGGTACCATAGTTTGTACCAAGCTTACCCCGACTAACAGAGGTATTACAAATGGAGCATATAGCAATGTTCTCCTCCTTTTCGCTAACCGTAAAGAAGTCCCAAACTGGGGAGCTTACCTTTTGCCTCCTGCTGGAGGTGCCACTTCCAATGCCGGATGAACTAGAGGGTGTGGGTTGAATTTGACTCTGTGCTGTACCACTACCTACTTCTACTGAGGTGGTGGTTGTGCTGGATGTAGGTCGCTGCCGGGCCTTTGCTAATGCAAATGTGGAAGCTGTAGGTCGTGTTGGTGTTACCTGTGTTGGAGGTATGCGTGCTACATCCCTCGCAGCGGTTTTGGATAGGGTAATAATGTTGGTCTCCATCTCCTCGGGGCCGGGAGTGATGTTCGTGATGACTGGCTCATCATCATCATCCTGCTGGTCTACATCGACCTCCATATGTGTAAGGCTTTCTGGAACCTTCCTTTTCCCTAGCCTGGTCTTGGGATGTGTCTCCCTCTCAGACTCAGTTTGTGGCTTCCAAGTGGCATCTAGATCATCAGAAGGGGGGCTTGGCGAAGAACTTGATGGACTAACCCTCATTTTCCTTGCTGGGGATTTGGAAGACAATGGATCTTCTGAATGAGTGGCTTCCTCTTCTTCTACCTCTGCATGAGGCTCAATTTCCTGAACTGCCCCTACTTCGGGAGGAACAACAACTACTATTGCGGGCGGTGGTTGCGGCTGTTGTTGTTGACCACTTATCTGCTGTGTTTCCTCCTGCGTTGATTGGGTACTACTTTGAGATAGCAATAAGTTTATCTCAGGCTCAGCATCACTGGTTTCCACCATTAGGCTGGCTACCTCTTCCACACTCATGTGCTTGGGCCTGGGTTGGTGGGTTGGGCCCACTGATGCGGAGGTGCTGCCCCCAGCTTGCCCCCGGACACCGCTGCTGCAGGCGTCATTTTATGTTTCCCAAAAAGGTATTGGGCGGCACACCAGACTTAAGTGTCACTTCCTTCTTCTGTTCCTTCTTCTCAATAGCAACTTTCTTGGTACTGGAGGACCTGGTACCTGCTTTCTTTGGGCCCATCTTCTTCAGATGTCAGCAGCACTCAGTTGCACAAGTTGCAGAGATGTCTGGTCAGGTCACTCACTGTCACGTCATGTACAGCAGCAGGACGTCTGTCTGGCAGTACAACGGGCAATGATGACACACCTCCTCCTCAGTCTTTTGTGCACCTAAAAGCAAAAAAGCCAGAAGAACATCAGTCAAACGATAGTACAAATCAAACTAACATAATATATAACTTAGTGTGTGGTTGTCTCAATTATTACATTTTAGTAACTCAGTGAACAACAACAGTGTAGCCATTTATGAGACTTTGACAACAAGGCCAGGGCTTTCCTGGTGTACTGTGTACACTCAGGAAGAATAAGAATAGCAAAGAACAAAAACAAAAATGTAGTGGAGCCTGTTTGGCCTAAATTTGTGCATCACGTGGGATGGATGCAGCATCAGGGAGCTGCAGCTGGCAATGGGGATGGATTTGGAAGCAGTAAGACAAGAGGAACAATGGAAAGACACGCAGGCCTATGTGGCAAAAACAGCACACTACTAACTACCACCACAAAATGGCCCCCAGCCACATGGTCACTCACAGGCACAAGGCACGGCAAACAGTGAACTCAAGCAGGCCTATATGGCCAGACAAAGGATGCCTGATAAACAACACACACAGCTTTAATGCAAAAACGAAAATCCACATGGCTAAAAACAGGTTGGAAAGTTACACAACAACCACAACACCAACACATACACATGCAAAAAAGGCATTTATTTAACACACCCAAAAAGTGAAATAGATCCCCAAAAACCCCCACATTTTGCAATTCAATCCAATGCCATCCATCCATGCCCTAAATGAAATTCAACAGACACCACAGAAACAGTTGTTTCATGCACCCATGAGTACCTCTGGGCCTACTGGCTGAAAAGGCCTAACAACACACCCAAAAAGTGAACCCCCCCAAAAAACCACATTTTACAATTCAATCCAATGCCATCCATGCCCTAAATGATGTTTAAATTCAACAGACAACACAGAAACAGTTTTTATGCACCCATGATGACTACCTCTGGGCCTACTGGCAGACTAGGCCACAAGCTTGGAAGCCTATGGCAAAAGCAAGCACACTGCCTTGCTCCACAAAATGGCCACCACCCACATGGCCAGGCCACCCACAATAACAAGAAAGTGAAGACAGACAATGAATGCAGGCCTATGGCAAAAGCACACTGCCTGGATTGCTCCACAAAATGGCCGCTAGCCACCCACAACAAAAAGAAATGGAAGACAGACAATGCAAGCCTATGGCAAAAGCACACTGCCTGCCTTTACAAAATGGCCGCCACCCACATGGCCAGGCCACAACAACAACAAGCATAAGCCAAGGGGAACAAAGAAAAGACATGCAGGCCTATATGGAAAAAGCAGCACACTACTAAACTACCACCACAAAATGGCCCCAAGCCACATGGTCACTCACAGTCACAACAGGCCATGGAAAACAATGAACTCAAGCAGGCCTATATATGACCAGACAAAGGAGGCCTGCTAAACAACACAGCTTTAATACAAAAATGCAAAAACGAAAATCCACAGGGCTACGAAAGGTTGGAAAGTTACACAACAAGCACACACACACATCCAACAAAGGTATTTATTTATTAACACACACCCAAAAAGTGAAATACACCCCAAAAACCACATTTAGCAATTCAATCCAATGCCATCCATGCCCTACATGATGTTTAAATTCAACAGACACCACAGAAACATGCACCCATGGGTACCTCTGGGCCTACTGGCTGAAATTTCAATCAAAGAAAAACAACTAGGCCCCTACTGAAACTACAGGCCACCCACAACATACATTTTAAAAACAATGAAAATCCCCAAAAAATGTAGGTACAAACAAGCCCCAATCAAACAAACAAGTACACCAATTCTCCAACTTACTTGTAAAATCTCAAATCCAAAAGTCCTCAAATCCAATCCAATGATATGATGCAGCAGACAGACACAAAAAGTGATCCTTCCAGCTCCAAATCCAAATGAAAGTGAACAGCACATGGACAAAGCACTGGGAGGAGCCTGCTGGACAGGAACAGGAAGTTGGAGACTCAGGGGCACTTCCTTCCTCTTGAAAAAAAAAGTAAAAAAGAAAAAGGACTCCTTGCACAAAAAACTACAGCCAAATCACAATCTGAGGAGTTTTTTTGAGCAAAATAATCATTTTCGAGAAGGTTTTATGATGCTCGAGAGATATTCTTCGCCAGATTGTAGTTTCTGCGTGTTCGGGATCGCGATCTTACCAACACTGCCGCCGGAAGTCAGATCGCGCGTCCGAATGACGTGTGCGCGTTCGCACACTCTCGCTGGATCGTGCGGCCGGATTCCAAATCTCGTGGCGCACGCGAACGGATAGGAAATCGCGTCGGCGAATGCAGAATCACGTTAAGTTGTTACCGCGCGCGCGAGAACGCATATTGAGCGCGCGAAGAAGAAAAACAGCTACGCTACGTTGCAAATTGCGTAGTATTCAGTAACTTCGCGTTCTACGCGAATCGCGAAGTTACCGAAACTCCGCAAACTCCGCGAGCATAGCGTAGTTCACCGCCCAGGGTTAGTGTTAAGTCTTACAAAAACAATTTAACATGTTTAATGAGACCGTTAGAAAAAGTATTCACCACGTAATTAGACGGAAGAAATACAAACATTTCAAACAGTTAGAACAAAGAGGAAGATGTTTTAAAGAACCTTTGGAAAAAAGAGGAAGATGGCTTTAAGAAGAAAATGATTTATTCAAACTGAAATTAGGTAAAAGGGAAAGTTTTGCACTTACAAAGAAGAATACAAAGCAGAAGCAGACACATAGGGATTAGTAGTTGTGAACACACCTTTGAACTTATGGGAGATAATTGGCAAATTTTACAAGGAAAAGAGACAGTGATTCCTGGAGTTTATTTTGTTTGTGGACAGGATGCTTATTTCCAGCTACCAGCTGATTGGGAGAGTATTTGTTATTCAGTTTTGTTGTTTCCCAAGATGTATCATGATTATAGTACAGATGCCTTAACTATGACACCATCACGCTGACATACACGTAGTGTAGGTGATGGGACACAACTAGTTGGAGACATTTTTGGTGCAATCGTACCACCAGTAGGAGTCATATAGAATGACGAAAGTATTAGAAAGTCTTCAACAGTTGTGGGCAAGCTGGTAACTAGCACTCCTGGAGTTTTATTAGTTGAAAATACAGAATTAGTGACTTTTAGGTCCATGATTTTAAAGAACCAACTTGTATTAGACATTGTACTTACAAAAAAAGGTTGCATCTGCAAGATGCTAAAAGTTCAGCACTGCTGTTCATATATCCCGGACAAAAGTAAGAACATTTTAGGATTCTCAAACAAAATTTCTGACCTGAAACCTGAATTAGAACCATTAGAGACCCCCAGTGTTTTAGAAAATGTAGACAAAGGAGTTTCTATTATTGGAAATTGATTAACAAAAGCTGCAAAAGGAACCATTAGAGCAAAAGTTGTACCCATATTAGCTGTTGGATTTAGTATATTATTAGCTTTATTTGCAATTTTCATATTCACAAGATTTTGCATTAAGAGAAGGAAAATGACATCAAGGGGCAGACGAATGGAAAAAAGATTTGGCATTACATGATCCTCTTTGTGAGGAGTACAGGATAGCAGAACATTATCAGATTTTAAAAAGAAAGAGAAAAGACTCAACTGGGAGTAAAACTGAGAGCTGCAGAATTGTTGAAGTGAGAAATGTGATGGATAAAATAACCATCAGATGGGGGATTATTATAAAAGCAGATTTATAATTAACAAGAAATTAATGCTGGTTCTTAATTAATGCGCAGAAATAAATGTGCAAAGCTTGATGACATAACATTATTAGAATGCACAAAACTGTAAAATGTTTATTTACTCATACTAGGCATCAATAATATGGCTTGGCAGAGTTCGTGGAGTTCCACTATGTGGAATTCTGTGGAGTGAAAAGAAAACTCTGTGAACTCCACCTAACTCTGTGTGAATGAGTGGAGTTGTGTTTGGTGGCCTGTTCGCGCTGACTAGTGCAATTAGCGCACTTTGCATTGCAGCGCACAAGCGAATGGCACCATGAGGCCGCCCACACGCGGCCATTTTATTTTTCATGGTGCTGGGCCAGCTTCTCAATCCTAGCTGTATCGTTGACACCCTTACTTTATCCAACTCATCCTCCCCTGTTCTACATTTATTTTCTTAGTGTGTGTGTTGGACTTGGCCCTTTTTGAAGGGTCATCCCTAAACTTTTTGTCTTTCTCCTAGCCTTTTTTCTGACATGGTGTTGGTGGTTTTAGGACTCTGGGCACTTTAGCACTGCTGTTCAGTGTAAAGTGCGTGTGATCTCTGTGTTACTTATGGTAAGATTGGTCTACACCTGTTTGGAATATTTAATTTACCTGTCAGTCTCTTGTAAAGTGGTATCTCATATACCCAGGGCTGGTGAATTAAATGCTACTGGTGGGCTTGCAGCGCTGATTGCGCCACCCACCAAAGTAGCCTTTCAAACCTATCGCAGGCCTGTGCGCGCAGTGTTACTGCCGCTGTGACGTGGCACCTAAAGTGTGTGCCATGTCTGTGACCCCCTTTTACTACATGTCAGTCACCCCTAAGGTAGGCCCTAGCTAGCCCTATGGGCAGGGTGCATTGTAGGTGAAAGGTAGGACATGTACCTTAAGTGTGTGACATGTCCTGTTAGTGACAAACAGCCATTTTGGTTTCTCACTACTGTGAGGCTGCCCTCTCATAGGAATGCATTGGGGATTCCCTGATAAGTTTTTCAGTGGTAATTCCTGATATGAGAGGCACATCGTGGTCAAGTTTGGTATATTTGGAATAGTGATAATAAATGCTACGCAATGGTGTGCGCAGATTTATTATAACTATTTTAGAAATGCCACTTTTAAGAAGTTGGCATTTCTGTGTGCTAGGTGTCTGTCTGCCTGATGTGAATTGCATGTCTGGCTTTTGAGTGACAGGGGCTGGTGAGGTGTGTGTGGCTCCAGGAGGGGCAGGGTGAGTGAGCGCTAGGCTGAATAGGGCATCTGCTTTTGGAGTAGTGGGAGGAGAAGTCCCTGGTCCCTGAATAGGTCTGTGCCTAGCCTGTACAATGCTGGCTCCGCCCACCTGTGGTGTGTCTGATGACGAGCCCCCACCTGACAAAGGGGAAGAGGAGCCTTGTAAACAAAGTGCTCCAATTCCCCCCTGGACCAGTTTTTGCTGGTTCCCCCGAGCCCTGTGCCAGGGCAGACAAAGCAAATATGCAGTATAAATATCGGGGCTGTGAACCCATGAATGGGGTGCTTTTTGGTGCTGTTCCTGTGCTGCTGGGGCCCAGGAGGACCCGCCACGAGGGCTTGCCTCCCTGCTGGAGGGCCCTGTGTGCTGGCCTCCCTGGGCCCAGCTGTGTTCCCTGGACCTTGAGGACTGTAGCGCCTGGGGAGCGCTGACTCTTTATTTTCAGAAGAGAAGCATTTTTGCTTAACTTTGGAGCGTTGGTCTGCGACGGCGTTGGGAGGGGATCCCGACGTGGGGATTCCCCCGCACTTCTTCTGATCGGAGCGGGAGCCCACCCCGCTCCCATGCACCTTTGACAAGCGGGTGCCCACCCCGCATTTGGTGTTTCCTAGCGGGTGCCCACCCCGCGTTTGGTGGTTGTTGCGGATGCCCACCCCGCTTATGTGTTGATTTCGAGGTGGATGCCCACCCCGCACTACGGCGCTGAAGAGGAATCACCGCCGCGGCCCGATCGAAAACCGGAAGTCAGGCGCGCCTGCCTGACTGTGGGCGGGGCCTGCCGCGTATGGCCGGAAGTGAGGCGGAGGTGTTGCCGGCCCGAGCGGGGCTCCCGTGAGCTGTTGGTAGCCCCGGTGCCCAAAGGAAAAGCTGAAGGCAGGCGGGAGCCCACCCCGCCTTCGTGGGTACTGCAGAGTGCGGCCAGATTCGAAGTGGGGCTCTCGTGAGTGGAGAGAGCCCCGCGTATTGCTGCACACGCCACAGAGTCACAGAGAGAGCCCGGTAGCGGAGAGCCTGCAGAGCCGGTGAGTGGGGGCCGGTGTAGCACCTTGTTGGTGCCGGTCGAGGCACATTGTCGGTGCCTGAGCGGTCCCGCAGGAGAGCCTGCTGCTCCAACATGGGGCACATTATCTTCAGGGACCCAGTGGGGGTCTAGAGGGCACAGAAGAGCCAGTGCCTCTTTTGTTTGTGCTCACAGCTGTACCGCCGTAGCGGCAGCTGCAACGTTTGGCCACATTTGTTTTGTAGGGCCCCAGTGGGGGTCCAGAGGGCACAGAAGTGCCAGTGCCTCGTTGTCTTTGTTCTCCAGTTGCGCCGCCGTAGCGGGCAACTGCAACGTGGGGGCCATTTGCTTACAAAGTCCCAGTGGGGACCCAGGAGGCACAGTAGTGCCAGCGCCATTATTTCTTTGGGGGCATTTTTGATGAGAAAGGAGTGAGATACACTCCTGCCCTGCCACAGCGCAATGCGCGCCCTGTGATGTTGCTGCATTGGCAGCCGAGCCCTGACATTTTGGACATAGGGCATTTGAGCCCCAGAGAGAAGGCCGGTTGGCCAGGGGGCCAGTGTTAGGTTGGTAGGGCGCCAGGCCCTAATGTTATTTATGTGACGTCAGGCCCTAATGTGATTTATGCACCATGATTTATGCCTCTAATGTTTATGCTTATGAGGTTATTGCATAATGTGTTTATGCTGGTGGGGATATTATTGCATAATGTGTTTATGCTTATGAAGTTGGCGCATAATGTGTTTTACGCCTAATGTGATGCTTATTGTATAGTGTGATTTATGTTGCAGGATATTATGCTGAGTACAGTATTTTGCCAGTAATTACTGGTTGTGTTCTACATTTACTATGTGTGCTTTGTGATGGTTCTGACAGTGGCCCAATTGGCCCTGTCATGTGTATATAATCCCCTGTAAATATTGCCTAGTGCCAGTTGGCACAGTGTATATTGTGGGATTACTATTCTAATGTGTTGTGGATAATACAAAGGCTATTTTTATATATAACCTTGTGTGGAGTTTCTTTTGTGGTGTGCCTAGTGTGTTGCTGCTGTGTGTATGTTGCGCAAACTCTTTACACATTGCCTCTGGGATAAGCCTGACTGCTCGTGCCAAGCTACCAAGGGGGTGAGCAGGGTTTATCTTCAGCGTGTAACTCCCTTGCCCTGACTAGAGTGGTGGTTTCTGCCTGGCTTTGGCGCAAGCCTTAGCCAACCAGAAATCCCATTTCTAGCAGTGTGTATTTATGTTAGTGTATTTTATGTTTTTGCCTCTTTTTTCTGTGACTTTTTTGTCCCTTTAGTAGTTTTCCCCTAATTTCCTCATATCTTGGTCTGTGGTCTATTCCTTTTCTTCCTCCTTTCTTTCTCTTTTTTTTCGTATTAACTCAGTGCCATGGCAGAGCGTGGGAGAGGCGGCACCAGTGTAGGGGGTGCAGCAAACCATACTCCCTGTGGGTGCCAGTGCCACCAGGGAGTGCAGCCTTTTACCATTTTTAGTGAGGAGGAAGTGGCTAAACTAATTTTTTGTTGTGCAGCACCACCTTCCCTCCATGCTAGCAGCTGGCGGCAGGCCTGGGAGTAGGTATGGCCTGTGGGAGCATTGGCTGCTATGGGGGAGGGGGCACCATTTTGTTTGCCAATGCAATGGGGTTTGGCATACCCAACAGCAACTGATGCACCGTTGGGCTGACATCCTGGGCCAGGAGAGTGACCTGCTGGGGATCCAGGTTGCGGGGCTTGGTGAATACTAGTAATTAATTATTACCAATTTGTTGTGTCCTATCCTATAATGTTAATTTTTTTTTTCGAATAGCATGCTGCTCACACTTAGAAGTAAGTTAAGTTCACGTAACATAACATTGCGAGAATTATGTAATCCAATTTGGCAGACCCAAGTGCTCGGTGCTACCTAGTTCCGCTCATTGCTGTAGGTGCTCTCTTGGGCTGATTATGCAAGAAGTTATGCTGACTCCTGTGTCCTCCTGTCACTAAGATAGTGGTACTGTGGTAGTAGTAGTAATATAATATCGGTGAGTTAGTGTTCTCTGTGTCTTTCTTTTTATGTAGCTTGTACAGTCTCAAGCACTCTTCCAGTGATGTAATATGCAAAATATGCATCTATGCATTAAAACGGAAAACTGACTGAGTTGGCCCATCAAAAGAGGTGCAACTTGTAAAGCAAAGATAAAGTATTTCCAAAAGTAGTTTAGGAAGTTTGAAATAGGGCGAAGGTAAGGTTTCTGAAATTAGGAATAGGTCAACTCGATAATGTAGGCAACCTGATTTAGACAAGTATAATGTGTTACTGCGTTTGCCTTTGCCTGTCAAAATATTTTCTAGGAGATTAATTGTGCCACTGATCTATTTTTGTTATCTTCTTTATTTCTTACATCAGCACCCAAGGGCAAGAAGAGGGCATCAGAGGGTCGGGTCGAGGAGGGTGCCACCACCAGTGCCGCAACGGGTGGAAGTTCAACCGCCACCACTAGCTCTGCGGCGGATGGCTCTGCTGGTCCCAGTAAGTTCTAGTTAATATTATTTATTTCTCTAACTTTTACCCCTCCCCATTAGATACATTTTTCCTACTTTCTATTATACTGTGACATTTTTTTAATGCTCTTCATTCTATTTAATGTTTATTTATTATCCCTCCCTGCATTATCCTTTTTCTATATTTCTTGTTTCTGGAGATATCTTCCTCCTGTGTTTGTACTAATCTGAGGCTCAAGCTTTCTTCTGTTTTGTTATGCTGTCCCTCTTCCCTAACTTTACACCCTGTGGACTGGTACTGTGAGACTAAGACACTAGATTAGGTAGTCTACTTTGAAGATTGCAGAGTTTGCAGACCCAAGCAAGCTCTTCTACACTTGTTTGTTGAGAAGGCTTTCTATTTCTTGCTCATGCTCTTATGATGAGAGAGTGGCCAGGGTTATGGTGATCCCCCAATGCTGTGTTGAATGTATTATTATTCAGTATCCCAGAAGTTTTGATGACAGTGCAGCATGGAAGGAGAGTAGTATGAGGACGGTCCCATTGCATTTGTCAATTTATTCTACCCCTTCATTGCACTTTAAATGACTCACAGTCATCATATATCTGCCACCCCATTACGGTTGGCTTGACTGCAGGCTTTTCCAACATTTTCAATCAACAAAATACCCAAAATGATATTTTAGATGGGAGAGGAGGTACTGCGAACTGAACTATAGTCATGTGTTGCTATTGCTGTTTATATTTTTTTTAATAAAAAGGGGGCGGTGTATCTGGCATCTAAAATCTGTAATGTTTTTCTAGCTGCATAGACCACCAGTGATGGGCCAGCAGCACTAGTGCACCAGCAGCATCTGAAGGGGGAGTCTCTGCAGCAGCAAGGATGGGTGATGGTAAGTCACATTGCTTGGTTATTGACAATTACTAGTATACCCACTGTATTTGTTAAATGAGGCAGATCCCATCCATCATTATTCATTCATGACCTCCCTGCTCATGGCACTTTGGGAGTTGCAACTCATGCGCCATGACCATACCAAACTGCAGAATGGTTCAATCCGGCACTGCAGTGCTGGCTGTGCAACATGCATCTGCTTCTGTTAATGTAGCATTTACAAAGCTTTTAATGGATTGCAAACTGAAACTAAAACAAAGTGTCTTTCTCTTCCCTCCCAGTGCCAACTCAGTCACTCACCTCCTAGTACTACACTCCTTGATTCGTTGCTAAGTTCGGTCCCAGCCTACCATGAAATATTTGAAAAATAACATTTATGGCATGCAGGTTAAATTAAGGGAGAGGTGCTTCATAGGGCTTCCATAATGGATTTGCCCCTCTTCAAATTAGACATTTATCAACTTTCAGTTTCAACTACAGTGACTGACTAAGCCTAAGCTACATCATCAGTGAACCCCTTCCCCACTATTCTATAGCAAAACCTCTACTAAACCTACCCAGCCTTTTCCCTGTACCTTACCTTGATGTAGCAGACTAAGGGCCTGATGTTTAGAGTTTGGTGGAGGGAGTTACCCTGTCACAAATGTAACGTATATCACGTCCGCCGTATTATGAATCGTAATACGGCAGACGGGATATCTGTCACGTGTGTCAGAGTAACCCCTCAACTAAACTTTAGTCTAAATCAGTCCCTAGGTCACGTTTCCTTCCCTTACAGCCAAGCGAATGTATTTGATTTAAATAATTTGGGTTTGAAGGTGAGACCAGGAAGTAACAATGGCTTAAGTGTCGGTGATATCGTGTTTTGCGGATGGAATACTCTGGGACAAATGTGCTGAGTAAAATCAATATATCCGGTTTCTTTCACTCTATTGCAGTGCATCATTTTTCCCACCATCTGCTTATGGCACACAGGATACCTATTATCCGCATATTATGAATGACGTGTTTTTTTTGTGTGTTTATTTTATATAGCGCAAACTCGACCCAAATGATTCAGAGCACTTTACATGAGTACAAGTTGCATTACAGATGAACACATTCATTGTTAGGCATAGGGAGATTAATTTGCCCAGAATCACAGGATGTTGAGCATCCCTGCTGAGACTTGAATTTGGTTCCCCCACTTCGAGGTCAACCTCTCTAGCCATTAGGCCACATCCTATCTGTCTCTTTGGAGTCAGGGTAGAATTGAAGGGCATTTGGAGAAGAGCAGGGCCATTGGAATCAAAGATAAATTGTTGTCCATTGCAGCTGCCCCAGCTTCAGAATGCAGAGAGTAGCACATTTACAGCTGATGCGCTAGCTAGCCCGCTTCCAGTCATTTAGCACAACAAGAATAGAATACTTGTACTCCATTGGATGATGCCTTATGCATTAAACAGAGTTTTTTTTCTTTTTTCCACACTAGGGGGCCTATTAGGATGTCGGGCGGACTTTCGTCCGCCTGCCACCCTAGCGGTGCTGGGACCGGCCGCCAGTGGTGCGGCGGTCCCGCACAGGCGATTAGGATGCCACCGCCACCGTGGCGGTGGCATCCTCCATTCCCAGCATTGTGGCGGACGGTGCCCACAGCATCGCCCGCCACAATGCTGGGAATGCACTGTGTGCATTGGCAGGCACAAGGTGGCAGGCACCGCGCGGTGCATGCCAATGTTGGGGGTACCATGGGTACCCCCAAATGCAGCCCCCTACCCCCCGCCCCCCAGGGGGCCCGCAACGGGTCCCCAAAGGCATTCTCCGCATGCCTTTACATGGCGGAGTCTCCGCCATGGAAAGGCATGTGACCGCCATCATCCTAATATGGATGGCGGTGCCTGCAAGGCACCGCCACCATATTGCAGGCCTTTTCCGCCCGGTAGGCAATCGCGCGGATTGCCTACTGGCGGAAAACCGGCGGACGGTCTTTCCGTCCGCCTGGGTCCCCACCGCCATCGTAATATGGCGGGGGGAAATGTTAGGCGGGCGGTCAAAAATGGCGCGCGGATCGCCACCGCCATACGGGCGGCGGCGATCTGCCCGTCATCCTAATAGGCCCCAAAGTGTCTGTGTGGGTTACTTTTTTTAGGAAATCCTTTGCAAGAAATAAAAATCACTCTTTTTTTATCTTATGCTGCCTCCTTTTAGCCAGTCAGTGCTTTTATGTGAGGCATGTGTTGTTAAAGTTACGTCCCTATGACTGACTTTCCTAACCCCATCAAAAATTCCAATGGCCCTAGGGCACCAGCAGATGTACTTAGACTGTGCCACTACATAATTAATAAAACAAGTGTTTGCACAGAGCATTCTTTACAATGTGTCTCTTTTACTTTTTTTTGTTTATTGATCTAGCTACTCCTGCTGGTCCACCACCACCCCCGACCCAGCAGGAGATCGCAGTTCGGCTCCGGCAGCAGAGACTGGAGGCAACCAGGGACCACTATCAGTGCTGCTGGATGAGGAGGGCCCGGCACAGGCCCCTGCTACTAGACCCAGTTTCACTGGCCAAATGCCTGCACCCCCAGTCTCCAGGCCACACCAGCATCGCTGGCGGCTTGGAGCTGCCCGTGCTCATCCCTGTGCCGTCCCCCTTTCAGACCTGCTCCACTACTGCTGCATGCTGTGCCAGCTGTAGCACTTGGGCAGAAGGATGTCATAGGCTCAGATCCATCTTCTTCAGACCCTCATAGAAAATCTCATTCTAGCTCTTTTTTTAATTTTTTTGTTTTGGTGTGTGGGCATTGTTGTGGGTGGAGAGGGTGGAAATTTGGACAGGGCATTTTTGGACAATTTGGACATGATTCATATTTATTTTGGGCATTCATTGTGGTTGGGGAAAGAATGTGGGAGAGCGGTGGGCCTGTTGTGGATGGAGAGGGTGGGTTTTATATGGTGTTATATATGTTAGTAAAGGGGACATCTTTTATGATCCACTTTAAGTCAGAAGTTTTTTTTGTTTTGCTTTAACTTTGCACTGATGCCTTTTACACGCAGCCTGTCTTTACTATTTCTTAAAGTGTATGCAAGTAAGGAGGTTATGCTGCCATTCCCTATATTGCCTACAGAAACATAGATAAGCAATTAAGTTATCTCATCTGCAGTACCAATTAGTTACGTACTGAGTAAAGTAGTTCACTTCACCCCATTGTCCTCTTACCTGAATAGATGAAGTGATGGCTTGTGGCTGCTTCTTCTGTCAATCTTCCAACACATTACTGGAGGGTTTTCCAAGGTGCCTTCTTTATGCTAGCAGGAGTGCGCTAACAGGGAAGGCATCACAGTGACATCCCACTCCCACCTAGGTGATCTCCAACTGCAGGAATAATTAAAAGGATCACAGGAAACTATATAGAAAGAAAAAACGAGAGTTAGTAGGTTATACATACATATTTATATTATAGCTTTAGAAAGACTGAGGACAGACTACTACCACCATAACACTTCAAAGAATACCACATTTTATAATAAAAACTAGCAATAGTAAATTATTCTGAGCAATGATGAGCATCGAATTTGAAAAACAGTTATGAAATCCTCAAGTCAGAAAAACTTTACTCAAAGTCTGTACTCTGTAGTCTACAAGGTTAAACATTTTATTTATGCATAACAAAGGCCTGAAAGATAATGCTGACATTGAGCAGTGACGTTCTTACTTATGCCTGGTTGGGTAAGTGGGGCTGGTGTGGGCTATTGCTCAGGAAGTAGAAGATCCCGCAGTGAGATGGTGCCACATTTAACAGCATCTGCCCCACCAAGTGAGTGATCTATTTGGTGTATATTAAGACACAACACAACACAAGAGCAATATCATCAGGGAGAGGAGCAGCCCATCATCTCTCTGTTGTGGAAAGAAATGAAAGAATTAGTATGACATAGTACAGTTAAATTAATTGAAAACAATCCTTCTGCCCCCAAGTTATCAGATATCTAGATGTTCTGTCTTCTAGGTATGAAAAAAACTAAATAGGGAGGAGTGACTTGAACCCACTCAGTTCTAAAACTATGATTGTTAAAAGAAAAATGATACTGTATTGCCAAATTGGGCAGTGCATCTGCATTCTCCTCTGGGATGTCTGTCACGCTTCGGTGCCTGTCTGGACTGGTCCCGTGGGTAAGCAGGATTGTTGAGCTCAGCTTTCGCCTTTCTTTCATGCCAGAGAGGAGAAGGCCTGTGCATTGTAAAACAGAAACTGTATTTTAGAGTCAAGAAGAAGGACAGAAGGAAGGTAAGCTTCATGAGGAATGTTTCCAAGAAGCCTCTGAGGCAGGGCAAAAATAAAGACTCAGAGTTTCACTTTTGACACCAGTGCAACGAACACACTCAGCAACATTTCCCAATTCAACGCACCTCTCTCCATTCTACATAGCTCAGTACTAAGCCTCAGAGTCATGGTTTCCCTTTGTAGTCAATAACTTCCTTCTTCTAGCTGTTGATCAGACAGTCCCACCCTGAGCCCTTCCATCCTCCCCCTGACTCCGACTAACTCCGTCCCAGTCACGACCCAAGCAAAATAGACGTGTAGTGCACTGCTGTTGAAGAACAAGTAGAGAAACATAACTGCAGTATGAGTATAGGTTTGTGTTTTTTAACTAAAATGACTGGTCTGGTCTCTGAAGAACCCAAAAAAAGGAGTGGACCATACAGGGATATTTTTGCTAGGGAAGTTAATAAAGGCCAATCACCTTCAGGAAAAATGGTCACCCATGAGGCACCAAACATTGCAATTCATCAAAATCAAATCTATTACTAATTGAACACCTTCCCTCACTGTCTGCCACCACATAAATAATCAATCATCACTCACAATCACTCACTCATTGTTGCATAAGTTGTAGTTACCTCTTTTAATCCAAGCATGGGTAGGTTAGGTAGTACATTCACAATTATATCTTTGACGCAGGCAACACATTGGAATTTGGCATTGGCACTCTTGTAAATCAATGATCTTCTGCGGCAACCCTTCTAAATGATGCAAAAAAAGAAAGGCAGGGGAGGGAGGGAGGAATTGTCCTCAGTGTCATGAAGGAATTGTGGGGCTTCTTCTCTGCCCACTGGTCCAACTGGTCCGACCATATATGTGACTTAAAAATGGTGGGGTAGCATAAATCAGACACAAACATAATGTTTCAATACTCTACATTTTTTTTTTAAAGAAAAAGTTCAACTATAAAAAAAATGCAAAATTTCTATGGTGGCACTGGCATACTCAGTCTGGAAAGAAGAGTTTGTCCTCAAACTCAGGTGGTTCACCCAGAAGTTGGTCAGTTAACACATTTTAATCTGAAACAGTGTAATTGTGTAGTATAATATGAAGATTAATTTTGATCATGCTCAATCTTTCCACATTTTGAGTTGAGTGACTGGTCCTTCTCACAGTAACAACCGCACCAGCTGCACTGAACAAACGGTCAGCAAACACACTGACTTCAGGACAAGGCAGATACTTTATTGCCAGCCAGCTGAGCTCTAGCCATTGTTGCATCTTCCCATACCAATACATCAATGGGTTTTGATCCACATAGACCACTTTTGGATCATCCAGATACTCATGGAACATCCTCTGAATGGTCATTGGTGCTGCCACTTGCTCGCCTTCTTTTGCACTGAACTGAAGATATGCCATTTGAAACCAAGCCAATGCAGAGGTTGGGTCTGATTCTGTTATTGCTGATGTTCTGGTTGCTGGTGTTGGCTGCTGTGAGACAAGACTGCCCTCTAAGGAAGCTGAAGGCAGCACTCCAGAACTACGGAATGGTACTCTAAGTTACAGCCGTTCTTCTTCCAGGTCTCTGGCTTGCTCAATCATCCACCTCTTGTATTTTGAAACATCCCCTTCAGAAAAAGGAATGAAAGTGGGCAGAATTTATTTGTACTGTGGCTCAAGTAGTATGACAGAGATATACTGTTTGGATGAGATGATGCTGTCTTGAGGTCTTGCAATGGAAGCCAATCAAAAGAGTAAGCTCTTAACCAAGGCATGTGCTTCTCTGTTTTTGTCCATACCTGCGAGGGCGAACCTTGCAGACACCTTCTTTTACTGGTCCTGTAGCAGATGCTAAACAGGATAGCTTGGCCCATTGTACTCTCCTCCTTGCTAACTTCCAGTGTGAATACCATTTGACTATGCCCCATTTGTTTGCATCCATGGTCATAACTTTATCAATTGTATCTCCTCCTGAATGGCATAGTCATTGATCTGTCTTTACTGCTCAAACAGATGTTGCAACATGTAATGGGTCGAGCCCAACGTGTTGGTACCTCCTGCATTACAGCTTGAACTGGTACTCTATTAGCATGCTGAATAATCTGCAACTGCTTCCAGGCTTTAAAAGAATGGCTGAAATTTCTATTTCTATTCTATTTATTGGATTTATAGAGCGCATGGCTGCCCAAGGGCTTCCCAGCGCTAAAAAGAGCTCTGACAGTGAAAAAGCTGAGCCAATGCCTAATTATTGTGGGAAAAGCCAGGAAAGGAGTGCAGATTCTTCTGCAGGTGGTCAGTATGCTGTTGAGTATGTCTTTTTTTTTTAGAAAGTCTTGCACAATCAGGTTGATGTAATGCACCAAACACAGGACCCTAAAATAGCCACCTTCTGCCATTTCCTTGGCTATATTACTGCCATCGTCCGTGGCAACAACACCAATTCTGAAACCTCTGGATTGCAGCCATTCAGACACCTTGCTGTTAAATTCATCAAAGATGTTTTCAGCTGTATGTGATTTCTCCGTGGCAAACATGGCTACTGTTGCATGCCGCCGAATACTCTTAAAACCTTCTTCAGGGCCAAGACCTGTAGATAGCTTTTGCTTTACCCCCGCAAAAGAGATCCAGTGTGCAGTGATGCTCATGAAATCATGTATTTTACCCAATTCCTTGGGGATAATTGGGTTGCCCTATTTTGGTAATGGAGCACATGAAATCAGTCACCTGACAACTGGTCCACATGTCTGTCGTCAGGTTGATAGTGTGAACAACACTTTGCTGCAAAACTTGCCCAACTAATTGCAGCACATCATGATGCAGCGCTGGAACAGCAACTCTGGAAAAATTGGCTGCCACAAATTCTAAGAATCCCACTCCTTCAGCAAAGAAAAAGGAGGAGGTCCAGCGCTAACACTTTTGTCAGCTTCCCCTTGTACAAGCAAGCAGTGAGGGTTGCAGCCGTTGGACCCCTCCTGCCTAAACATGCCCATAATAGTAGCCAGTATTTTCTTCTTGTCTGCAGCCACTGATGCAGGTGAGATTTGAGAAGTATGTGGTGGTAGTCTCAGTGTGCGTTGTGGTGGGCAGTCACTGTCTGCCGTCACTCCATGCCGTGGTGTCTCGTTCTGACTCAGAGTCTTCTTTTGTCATTGTGAAGTCACTAAGGTGGATTTTGCTGGCACTCTGCTGGGGATAGGGCTGCTTTGCATGAGGATGTCAACCTCTTCTCCTTCATCACATCCCACTGTGATTGGAATTGTAGCTGATGTTCCCCAGCTCTTTTCACCTTCACCACCTTGCCCACATTCAGCAATTTTTTAAGGTGCTCCTCCCACTGGATTGCTTGATGTTTTTTCATACCGGTCGTTTGTCCTCTAGTACCATAATGTCAACCAGGATTACTTCTATGAACTCTCATGTGGCAAATGGTGCATACCGAAGTACTTTCTTACTGTGCCATTGCCAATGACTAAAGAAGTACTGGAAGTAGGTGGGATGTGCCATCGATTGCCTCTCTGCAGTGCATAATTCTACTGAGGTAGGGGTTGGTGCAGGTCTCAGCTAGGGATTTGCAAATATGGGAGCTGGCGTTACTACCTGTGCCACATCCCTTGGAGCAGGATGAATAGTGATGTTAGTCTCCTCTGTACCAGCTTCCACAATTACTAGCTCATCGTCATCATCCTCCTTCTCATCCCCTTCCATAATTCTAAGACTTTCAGGAACTTTTCTTTTCCCTTGCCTCTCCTGGCGTCTCCTGGACTCTGCCGGGGTCCACTCCATGTTTCTATCATAATCATCAGAGGTGATGTTTGGAGAAGATGGTGGATTAGTACCCTTCCTTTTCCTTGTTGGAGATCTGGGAGCCAAAGATTCTAAAAAAGGAGGATTTTGCTAGGCTAGACGCTTGACCTCCTGTTCTTCTCCAGCTTCATGAAGATGTACTATTGCTGACTGTGGCTGCTGTTCACTTTGCTCTGTTTCCTAAAATGATTGGGTACTACTTGGCGAAAGGGACAAATCAAATTCAGCGTCACTGTACGTTGGCGTCGTCATGATTGCAGTGGCTGCCTCACTGACAGACATGGTCGTGGGCTTAGATTGGGGGGTGCTGTTGATGCCGGGGGCTGCTCCCAGGTTCCTCCTGACAGGGTGGTCCGGTAGGCACATGTCACCCAAAAAAGGTTGTGGTTGACACACCTCTGTTGGAAAGCTGCTTTTTCTCACTGATTACTTTCTTGTGAACAACTTTCTCTGGGGCAGTCTTAGAGCTCTCAGTTGGCAGTGGCACTAAGACGCACATGCGGAAGAGATTGGAAAACTGATGTCACTGTACAGGCCTTCTGTTTGGCAGTACTGCGGGTGATGTCTCTTCTTATCTTGTGCACCAGTGTTAAACAAGCAAGAAAAACTTTTAGTGAAACGTGACATTGTTGCAGTTTGAATTAGTACAGACAAAGCCAATATTAGTGTGGTTGGTTACTTAGGTAATAATACATCAACCATTTTAAAGTCAAACCACACCAGCATACCATACAATTTAATTTCCAATCAGGATAACAAAACATACAGATGTAGTTCTTTGCTTTATGTCTATCTATTCTAAAGGAGACACCTGTGGTGCTTAGGGAACTGCATGGGTAAACGGAATAATAATCTTAAAAAAACAAATACGGTTAGTGTGTGCCTATGACAGGCAATGTGTTCCAGGGGGAAAAGGAATAATCATTAAAAAAAAATGAATGATGTTGATGTGTCTGCAGTGCATCCCAGCCAGGGTGTCCAGGAGGAAATGGAATGTTACCTAAAAAAACTGAATGGATGGCTGGATGGATGGATGGATGAATGGATGAAAGGATGGATGGATTGAGTCAAAATGCAAAAAAATAATAAAACAAAATAAAGAAATAATTAAATTAAATAAAAATTAAAAAATAAAAATAAAAAAGCAAAAAAATGCATGTAATATATAAGCACTGTTCATCAAAATCATTCTTAATATACTTATACTACAAAGATTATCAAGCATATTATTAAACTGAGTGCATCCATCCATACAAGCCTATGGCAAAAGCACACTGGGTGGATGCACAAAATGGCTGCCAGCCACATGGTCAAACAACAGCAGTGAGCAAGGAGGCATGGGGAACAAAGAACACATGCAGGCGTATGGCAAAGACACACTGGGTGGATGCACAAAAATGCTGCCAGCCACATGGTTAAACAACAGCAGCGAGCAAGGAGGCATGGGAAACAAAGAATACATGCAAGCCTATGGCAAAAGGCATACTGGGTGGATACACAAAATGGCTGCCAGTCACATGGTCAAACAACAGCAGCGAGCAAGGAAGCTCAGGAACAAAGAACACATGCACACCTAATGCAAAGGCACACAGGGTGGATGCACAAAATGCCTTCCAGCCACATGGTCAAAAAACAACAGCGAGCAAGGAAACATGGGGAACAAATAACACATGCAAGCCTATGGCAAAGGCACATTGGGTGGATGCACAAAATGTCTGCCCAACACATAGTCAAACAACAGCAGCGAGCAAGGAGATATGGGGAACAAAGAACACAGGAAAGCCTATGGAAAAAAAACACACTGACTGGATGCACAAGTGGCTGCAAGCCACATGGCCAAACAACAACAGCAAGCACAGAGAACAAAGAGAATACATTCAGACCTATGGACAAAGACTGGAAAAAAAGCTCTCTGGCCACATGGCATGTAGAAAAAAGACAAATGGTGACCTGTGGCAAGCACACTCACTGGCCAGACAAAGGAGGCATGGTAACACTGAAAAAAATACTACCATTACTTCAGCAATGCCAAAAATGAAAATAAACTGAGCTATACAACTTTTACAACAACACAAATCCTCCCAAAGCATCAAATATTACCCCACATATAAACCTTTTGTAAATAAAATAAATATGAAATACAAAAACAAAATACCACATTTTTTATTTAATCTGATGCCATCCTCGCCCTAAATAATGTTATAAAGCAACATATAACACAGAAACAGTGGTTTTATGCACCCATGACTAGTACTGGCCTTGGCCTACTAACTGCATGGTCCATTGACAGACTAGTAAAATAAATAAATATTGCAAATTTAACAAAAGTGGAGAGAATTTACTCAACTGGGCAACATTGTTTCTTTACAAAAGGAGAAAAATGAAATGCAAAAATATAACTAGGCCCCTACTGAAACTGCAGGCCACCCACCACAATAAATTTGAGAAATCAGATAAAAGTACAAATAAATACTGGTTCAATCCCTCTATCAAACAAACAGCACTCTTATACATGAGTTTTTGCACTTGCTTGTGAAATCCTGTTAGATATGGGAGTCTCTAGTTCGCAGAGGTAGGTACCTTTGTCTAAATAGGGACCCTTGCTTCTAGTCAGGGTAAGGGGGATACACACTTTAGATAACCCCTGCTCACCCCCTTGGTAGCTTGGCACGAGCAGACAGGCTTATCCCAAAGGCAATGTGTAAAGTATCTGTACCAACACACACTCACGGTAACACAGTGAAAACACAACAAATGGACACCACACCAGTTTTGAAAAATAAAATATCTTTATCTAAACTAAACAAGACCGAAATGACAAAAATCCAACATGCACAGTTAAAAATATGACTTTCAAAAGGTTTCAAGAACTTGTACCATGGAAAACTATGGATGCGTGACTTATCACCAAAGTACCTGTAGATGCGTCAAAGTTCACAAGCCAAACAGCCGCAGTGTCGGAAAACAAAGAGATGCGACACTCCTGAGACCTTGGGCAGGCGATGCGACAGTCCCCCTGCATGCAGCGAAAGGGTAGCATCGAATCCGGTCTGTACAGGGAGTGATGCGTCGATTCTTCGTTACGGTCCGCGGGTGATGCTTCAGAAGAACTTGCCGCTCAGGTACGATGCGTGAAAATCCGGGATGCGTCGGCGATCGATGCGGCGGAGTCTTGCGGCGCTGCACTGGTCCTCTTCAGCCGCGATCCCTCGATGTGTCGATTTTTGCAGCGGCGACAGGCGCTGCAACGGTTTTCGCAGAGGCACGGAGATGCGTGGAAATTCTTCTTGCGCCGTGGAGAAGCGTAGGGAAAACAGCCGTGAGAAGAGCGATGCGTCGATTTTAGCAGTTCTTCACGTTTCTTCTTTCTTCCAGCTCCCAAACAGCAGCAACAACCTCCAGAGGCCCAAAACTAGCATAGGCACCTCTTGGCAGGCTAGAACTCACAGCAGCAGAGTTCAGGGGAGCTGGGGGTGAAGTCTTTGTGTCCTGAGACTTCAGAACAGGAGGCCAGCTCACTTCAGGCCCTTGGAGATCTCCTTCAAGCAGGGGACACAGCACACAACAAAGTCCTTCTCCTTTCCTTGGCAGAAACAGCAACTGCAGGCCAGCCCCAGACACATACAAGGGCAGTACTTCTCCTCAGTCTCTCCAGCTCTTCTCCTTGTCAAAGGTTCCTCTTGAATTCCAGGAATGATCTAAAGTTCATGGGTTTTCAATCTGATACTTATACCCCAAAATGTCTTTGTTCTCTTTGTGCAAGGGGCTCTGAGCCCAGTTCAAACCAGCTCTGGGGGGCACTCTGCAAGTGCACAACAACATCCATTGTCAGTGTGAGCCTTGGCTCCAGACATACCACAGGGGATCGGAGCCAGCATTGTGGAAGGCAGGCACAGCCCTATTCAGGTCCAGGTGCTACTCCTCCCACCACTCCAAATGCAGGTCAGGCCTATTCAGCCTAGTGCTGACTCATCCAGACTCCTGGAGTCACTGCACCTCCCCAGCCCATGTCACTCCAAAGCCAGACAGTCAATCCACATCAGGCAGAGGCACACAGGATGGTGGAACAAGAAAATAGCCACTTTCTAAAAGTGGTATTTTCAAACACACAATTTAAAAACCATCTTTACTAAAAGATGTGTTATTAAATTGGGAGTTCAGGGATACCAAACTCCATTTTTTATCTTATCCCTATGGGAAGATATGCTTGAAAAAGGTTACAAAGCATTCCCCATTCTGTCCTATGGGCCAAGATAGCCTTTCAATAGTGAAAAACGAAACTGGCAGTATTTCACTATCAGGACATGTTACACACACCAGTACATGTCCTACCTTTCACATACACTGCACCCTGCCCAGGGGGGTACCTTGGGTCTACCATAGGGGTGTCCTCTGTGTAAGAAAAGGGAAGGGTAGGGCCTGGCTAGTGGGTACACTTGCCTAGACGACATGGCAGTTAACAAACTGCGCACAGGCACCGCGGTGGCAGGCCTGAGACATCTTTTCAGGGCTACTCATGTGGGTGGCACAATCAGTGCTGCAGGTCCACTAGTAGCATTTGATTTACCAGCCCTGGCACACTCAGTGCACTTTACTAGGGAGCTACTGGTAAAACAAATATTTCAATCATAGATAACCAATCACAATAACAATTTACACAGAGAGCATATGCACTTTAGCACTGATCAGCAGTGGTAAAGTGCCCAGAGTCCTAAAGCCAACAACACAGGTCAGGAAAAAATAGGAGGAAGAAGCAAAAAGTTTGGGGCTAACCCTGCAAAAAGGGCCATTTCCAGCAAATCCTAAATACCGAGGGGTATATTCACAAGAACGCGTGATAACTACAGCAAGAGTAGCGTAACGCAACTTTCAATAACGCAGCCTATCACGGGAAAATAACCCTGTGTCAACGTGGAATTCACAACAAGGTGGTAGCATGCGATAGCCTGCCGAAACCATGGAAAAAGTCTGCGATACAACCACCACGATGGAGATAAAAACACAAACCACAACACCAAAAACACGCAATGGGCCAAAGCGCGATGAGGAAATCAGCAACAAGCAGTGCCAGACCTGCAACACACACCTGGCAGCCATCAGAAACCTCCATAAAAGCAGGGAAAAAAAAACACACACAAACTGACCAACACACAAGCACCATGGAGGCAGCCGGAGCAGGCGCAGAGGACGAGCGCAACCCCACAAGCACCCCGGACGACCAGCCTGGAACCTCGGGGACAGGGAAGGGCAAGGACAAGAAGACCAGGAAGACCAAGTTCAGTCC
The DNA here is from genome assembly GCA_963921515.1 of Calotriton arnoldi. Lineage (NCBI taxonomy): Eukaryota > Metazoa > Chordata > Amphibia > Caudata > Salamandridae > Calotriton > Calotriton arnoldi. The sequence continues at coordinate 2,766,319 of CAWUFW010001152.1, forward strand.
GCAGGGTAACAGGATCATAGTCACAGAGGTGATGGAACACCATCAACAACTCGTCACCTCCAACTTGTCATTGGGCACCAAAACTGGAATATGGCGGGACATCGTCGACAAGGTGAATGCCGTTGGAGAGCACAAGCGGACAATGGACGAGGTCAAGAGGTGATGGAATGACATCAAGCGGAAGACCAAGGAGAAACTCAGCGCCAACCTGAAGGCAGCAACGCAGACCGGATGTGGGGGCCCAGCGCCACAGCTGGAGCTGGAGGACATGGAGGAGCTGGTGTCGACAGTCATCAGTGTGGAGTCTGTGGCCGGAGTCGGGTCACCGGACACTGCTCGACAGGACACAACACAACCGCAACAGGGTGAGTGACCACCAGGTACTGGGGGGACGGGGGGAGATGGCCATAATGGCACACATGCACAAGCAAGCAGGGCACAGTGCACACACACAATCACTCTGGGTCCTCGCCCAGACCCACAGACTGTCACAATGTACAATGCTATGCTGTCTGATTGTCAACCTGTACCATGCGGCTACATACATGTGGACACATTGTAATACAACATCTCCCCTTCACATCGCAGGGGCATCGTCAACACCTCCTGCAGAGCAGTCACAACCACTCTTCACTGATGACGAGGAGGAGGACAACACCAGCATCGACACCCAAACCATCTAAGACCTCATTGACCTCATCCGCAACTCACCTCCAGGATCAGGGCAGCCCAGCTACATCCATGAGACCCCACCCACCACCCAAACCACCCAGCAGGAGGCACCCACAGCCCCGGCACCCTCCCAAGACCCCCAGGAACAACAAATGGCCTTCCAACGCCGTGTGCTTGAGGGCCAGAGGGAGATGGCCGAGCAGGTGCGGGCGGGGTTCGAGCTCATGGCTAACAAACTGGACGCCATCCTTGGGTGTCTATGTCCGCCCCATGGTCTCCAGTGAGCCCTGACTGACATCTCTGGAGTCATGACGCGGAGGGAAGAATACCTGTCCGCTCAGAGTGGCCCCAGCGATGCCAGCCGTGAGCTGGCACACATGCGGAGGCTCATGGAGGACAAGGTGCGGATGGAGGCGGAAAGGATGGCAGCCGCCGCTGCACATCAGCAAAATGTAGCTGGGATCTACCGTGCCCTGCATGTCCTCATCATGGCATTGCTGCCAAAAGGCGTGGCGATGATGAATGCTGCTGCCCCCATGCCATACACATCTCCAGGCCCTGGTGTGTCAGTGCCTCCCAGTGCGGCAGGCGTATCCACTCCGGCACCTGATGTGTCACTGCCACACAGTGCGGCCGACAATCCTCCTCTGGCCCCTGATGAGTCAGTGGCACACAGTGCCGCAGCCGGCACTGCAACACCCACAGGTGGGGCAGGGCACACACCCAGGGATGAGGACGTGGATGGGACTGTGGTCAAGAGGGCCAGGCACTAGCATCCATTAACGCCACCTTGCCTGTTTCTGCTTGGTGCCACACATGGCCTCAAGACCTACCACTGACCCCCGATACACTACGAGGCACTCACCTTGGACAGCGACATGGACTGCCACATCCTGTATGACGACCAATGACACGGCAGACAGACTGCGGACTGTACCCTTCCTCTTCCGCAGTACAGGTCATCCCGGGATGGACACTGGCTGGCCCTCCACGGGCCCATATTGTGTGGTGTGCTCGGCATTGCCCAGTACCGCTCCAGCTGCATGACTGCACTGGATGTGCAAATAAACATCCAGTGATGCACTGCTGTGTAATGTCTTACATCATTCCTGTGTGGATGTGTGGATGAAGGTGGGGACAGTGCCTTCCCTTGCGTCAATGATGTTCATCCTGTGAGATGCCAGTAAGGGGGTGTGCATCTTGTGTAGCGGGTTCCGTGAACACTGCAGCAGGGACACACACATCAGTCACTTCCTTGTCCGGACATGGACCGGACCACGCCCAGAGCCCACGAGTCATTGTTGCAAGCCCTGCGCTGGTCCGGCGTATGGCAGGCCAGTCCACTCCGCTTACACCCAGAGGGGGGGCCCTCATTGCTACCCGTCGCAGCCGTACTCGCTGGTGGTGTGCAGGTCACTTGTCTAGTTGTCACCATGTCACAGCCACTCCATGAGGGCAGGTTTTCACACACACCACACCCATCCGGCACAGGCATCACAGGCCATGTGACTCCGCCAACATAAGGGGCCGACGATGTCACATTCCCCTCTTCCGGTGGTGACTGGATGACGGACGCCCCACGGTTCGCACTCATATAGGGCCCATGAGTTGTTGCGCACAGGGTTAGTGGCATCCGAGGCGTTGAGTATGGCACAGGCATACCGTCATGTGGCGCAGACTGGGGTTGCACAGGGTTAGTGGCACCAGAGGCCTTGAGTACGGCATGGGCCTACCGCCACGTGGCGCAGACTGGGGTTGCACAGGGTTAGTGGCACCAGAGGCCTTGCGGACGGCACAGGCACCCCGCCACGGGACGGTGACTTTGGGTGCAGTGAGTCAGTGGCACCTTGAGCTGCTGAGCGGGTGTGCAGCCTGCGATGATGCCCCGTCCCGGCGGTCCGGACAGCTCAGGTTTTGTGTGCCCTGCTGGACCGCAGTGTAGGCCAGAGCCAGCGAGCAGCGCGGGCCTACCGCCACGTGGCATCGCTTCCGGGATCCCAGAGTTGGTGGCACCCATTGTGCTGAGCGGGTGTGCAGCCTGAGATGGTGCCGGCTGCACTGGTATGTCCTCTGCCATGGAGTAATCAAGACCCAGCACCAAACGTGAGACCTGGTGGCCTGCGGAGCGGGGCTGCATGATGTGGAGGGTGCCATGTCCGCGGGCCCCGGGCTTGTGGCTTGCAGCGGCACATGGTGGGACCTCATGTCTATGTGCCGGTGGCGGAAGGTGAGCATTGAGGCCTGGGTGTGCATGGGCGGGCATGCTCCGATGGGCGGCGGGAGGGGTTGGGGTGCCTCTGCCTGGGTGTGCATGGGCGGGCAGGCGATGTTGTCTTGTGCAAGTGTGTGTACTGTGCCAGTCATGTATCTGGGCTCTGTTTCAGCTGACAGCTCTGACTCAGATGTGTGACATGGTGTCCTGCTATGCATACCGGCATGTGGTTGGGGACACACCGGTGGCAGCAGGTGAGCAGTGTGGCCTGGGTGCGCAGGGGCGGCACGTTCTCTCTCTCTCTCCCTCTCTTCCTCTCTCTCTCCTCTTCTCTTCTCTCTCTCCCTCTCTTCCTCTCTCTCTCTCTCCCTCTCTTCCTCTCTATCTCCCTCCCTCTCTTCCTCTCTCTCTCCTTCGCTCTCTCTCTGTCCTCTGATGTGCGCAGGACACACCTTCTCATCATGTTTTTTGTCTTACAGGCTGTGACCTACGTATTGTCCCGAGGGGAGCGGCCATGTGTCTTTATTTTATTTCGTTGTTCATTTGTTGCTTCGAAAGTGGATGTGTGCTGCTCATTTCTGTGACGACACATGCATGTCACCAGTTGTGATTGTGCGGCATCAAGCGGAATATTCTGTACATGTTTAGGTGTGGCTGATGTGGCATGTCTTTGGTCGGGGGTGCCAGGGAGGGGTGGTCCTGGGGGTGGTGGCTGTGGGTGTTGTGGCCCTCTTGGGTGTCCGGGCCGCATGATGGGTGGCTCCATGGCATCTGTTGCCCTTCCGATGTGGCCCTGGGCTGTGCTCCCTTTGTGGTGCTGGCTGCCGTCCGACTTTACACCAGGTCAGAGCAGGTGTAGATTTCCTGGTGCTAACGCGCCTTATCGCCTGTTTTGTGTTTTTATCGCGGATGTGGCTGGTCATTGTGAATGTTGAGGTGTGCTGTTGTCTCGGCTTTTGTCACGGGAACGCCTACTCTGCATCTCATTAGCGATATTTGCGAGGGTCCTCTGTGGCGATGTTTTTTGCGGCTGCTATCGCGGGTAAACTGGTGCTGTGGGATGTTAACACCGGCTTGTGAATGGGGGGGTAAATTTATCACGACTTTGGCTGCGATAAAGTGCCGTTAATTCAGCGATGGCTCCTTGTGAATATGCCCCAAAGTCTTTAAATCCATGCAGCAGACAAAGAGGGTGATTCTTACAGCTCCAAATCCAAATGAAAAGTAACCAGGAGATGGACAAAGCACTTGGAGGAGCCTACTGGACAGGAACAGGAAGCTAGAGTCTCTGGGGCACTTCCTTCCTCTTGAAATAAAAAAAGTTTAAAAAAAAGCTTCTTGCATTAAAAAACAACTCAAACTGTCCACTTGAAAACCTCTTTTTGTAGACTTAGCTGCTTCTTGAGCACAAAAGCTAGTCGAGTGGTGCTTTCGCGATCACAAGCGGCACTATATGAGCCCTGTCGTAGCCGGAAGCTGAAAGTACATATATGAGAAAGTCAGCCTGAAGGAAGTAAACTCAATGTGAAAGTATAGTTGTTGACATATTGTTATGAGTACAACATTTTTGCCCAAGGACCATTGTATTTGTGTGAGAAGATGAGAAGGGATCCTCTTCATGGGAGAGCATCGAATGCCTATTGACTGACGGGAGACGAAAAAAATAAACATGTTGCAAATGTGAAGTCTATAATAGTGCATAATCCTAAAGTAGTACACATTCCCTCATACACTCCTTCCCACCACTTTCTTTGCCCGATTTCCAATTTACCCAGACCCAGATCTTATTGCATTGAAACTCTACTGAGCTACTTGAACTACTCTTTAGGAGAAGTTCTTGCCTTGATTTTTGACCAATTTGAGCTGATTTAAATGCTAAAGCTTTATGCTTTCTTTCACTCTCTCAATTTAGAACCATTTATGGGCTGTTATTAACTCAATTTTCTGTCCAATTCTTAGAATAGGGATTCATTCCTTTTTGGACCTCACTTTCATGCAATATTTTACTGAATTGATTAACCATTATTGATTTTATATACCTGTCATTTACTGATAATTTAGATCAATCCGATTTCATCTTGTGATTTTCATTAAGATGATCTACTAAAATATCAATTAATAAAACCCTTTACTCCTTTAAAAAAATTATTTTTAATGACTATAATCAGAAGATTAGTTATTGCAATTAATATTGATGAGCTGGTTTAACCCTCTTCTTCTCAGCCGCAACAACAAAGGTTCATTGCAAAAGGTGACAAAGCGGCTGGGGCCAGCCCTGTTGAAGGCAAACCGTATCTTTTTAATTCCTGTTTTTGCTTTAACACTTTCAAGGTAACTACCCTGATGTGTGTATTTTCTATTCTTTTAAATTCAAAGTTGGCCAGCCTCCACTATCGGACTATGCCTGCATTGAGGCAAAAGCATCTGACATTGGCAAAGCCAAAAGCGGCGAGCTGAGATCATTGACAAAGCAAGATGTATTGCCTTAGTCCATGGGTACTCACAAACTTTCTCTCGGGGGCCAAATTTACAGTGTGGTTTGTGGCCGAGGGCCGCACCGGTGGGGGCGGGGTCAGTGTGGGAGGGGGGCGGGGCTAGAGCAAAAAAAATAACTATGACCATGAGGTTGAACACAGGCCCCTGCAGCGGACGCCTTCGTCCACTGAGCCACCAGACCCGGCATACACACATCTCTGTCTGTCTCTCTATCTATCTATCTATCTATCTCTCTCTCTCTCTCTCTCTCTCTCTCTCTCGCTCTGTCTCCCTCCCTCTCCCTATCTCTCCCTCCCTCTCTCTATCTCCCTCTCTCTCTCTCCCTCCCTCTCACTCACTCTGTTTCTCTCCCTCCCTCTCTCTCCCTCCCTCTCTCTCTCCGTCTCTCTCTCTCTCCCTCTCTCTCTCTCTCCCTCTGTCTGTCTCCCTCCGTCTGTCTCCCTCCGTCTGTCTCCCTCCGTCTGTCTCCCTCCGTCTGTATCCCTCCCTGTCTGTCACCCACCTCCCTCTGTCTGTCTCCCTCTGTCTGTCGCCCTCCTCCCTCTCTGTCTCCCTCTCTCTGTCTCCCTCCCTCTGTCTCCCTCCCTCTGTCTCCCTACCTCTGTCTCCCTACCTCTGTCTCCCTCCCTCCCTGTCTCCCTCCCTGTCTCCCTTCCTCTGTCTCCCTCCCTCTATCTCCCTCTGTCTGTCTCCCTCTGTCTGTCTCCCTCTCCCTCCCTGTCTCCCTCCCTCTGTCTCCCCCTCTGTCTCCCCCTCTGTCTCCCTCTCTGTCTCCCTCTGTCTCCCTCTGTCTCCCTCTCTGTCTCCCTCTGTCTGTCTCCCTCCCTCTGTCTGTCTCCCTCCCTCCCTCTGTCTCCCTCCCTCTGTCTCCCTCCCTCTGTCTCCCTCTGTCTCCCTCTGTCTCCCTCTGTCTCCCTCTGTCTCCCTCCCTCTCTCTCTTTCTCTGTCTCCCTCCCTCTCTCTCTCTGTCTCCCTCCCTCTCTCTCTCTGTCTCCCTCTCTGTCTCCCTCTCTGTCTCCCTCTCTCTGTCTGTCTCCCTCTCTCTCTCTGTCTCCCTCTCTCTGTCTCCCTCTCTCTGTCTCCCTCCCTCTGTCTCCCTCCCTCTGTCTCCCTCCCTGTCTCCCTCCCTCTGTCTCCCTCCCTCTGTCTCTTTCCCTCTGTGTCTCCCTCCCTCCCTCTCTCTCTCTGTCTCCCTCTCTCTCTCTGTCTCCCTCTCTCTCTCTCCGTCTCCCTCCCTCTCTCTCTCTCCGTCTCCCTCCCTCTCTCTCTCTCCGTCTCCCTCCGTCTCCCTCCCTCTCTCTCTGTCTCCCTCTATCTGTCTCCCTCTATCTGTCTCCTCCCTCTGTCTGTCTCCCTCCTCCCTCTGTCTGTCTCCCTCTGTCTGTCGCCCTCCTCCCTCTGTCTGTCTCCCTCTCTCTGTCTCTCTCTCTGTCTCCCTCCCTCTGTCTCCCTCCCTCCCTCTCTCCCTCCCTCTGTCTCCCTCCCTCTCCCTCTCTCTCTCCCTCTCTCCCTCCCTCTCTCTCTCTCCCTCCCCCTCCCTCCCTCTCTCTCTCTCCCTCCGTCTCCCTCCCTCTCTCTCCCTCTGTCTGTCTCCCTCCATCTGTCTCCCTCTATCTGTCGCCCTCCTCCCTCTGTCTGTCTCCCTCTCTCTGTCTCCCTCTCCCTCTCTCTGTCTCCCTCTCTCTGTCTCCCTCCCTCTGTCTCCCTCCCTCTCTATGTCTCCCTCCCTCTCTGTCTCCCTCCCTCTCTCTCCCTCCCTCTGTCTCCCTCCCTCTGTCTCCCTCCCTCTGTCTCCCTCTGTCTGTCTCCCTCCCCCTGACTCCCTCCCTCTGTTTCCCTCTCTCTCTGTCTCCCTCTGTCTCCCTCTGTCTCCCTCTCTGTCTCCCTCTGTCTCCCTCTGTCTCCCTCTCTGTCTCCCTCTGTCTCCCTCTGTCTGTCTCCCTCTGTCTGTCTCCCTCTCTGTCTCCCTCCCTCTCTCTGTCGCCCTCTGTCTGTCTCCCTCCCTCTCTCTGTCTCCCTCTCTCTGTCTCCCTCTGTCTCCCTCTCTCTCTCTGTCTCCCTCACTCTCTCTGTCTCCCTCTCTCTCTCTGTCTCCCTCTCTCTCTCTCCGTCTCCCTCCCTCTCTCTCTCTCCGTCTCCCTCCCTCTCTCTCTCTCCGTCTCCCTCCCTCTCTCTCTCCGTCTCCCTCTGTCTCCCTCCCTCTCTCTCTGTCTCCCTCTATCTGTCTCCCTCTATCTGTCTCCCTCCCTCTGTCTGTCACCCTCCTCCCTCTGTCTGTCTCCCTCTGTCTGTCGCCCTCCTCCCTCTGTCTGTCTCCCTCTCTCTGTCTCCCTCTCTGTCTCCCTCCCTCTGTCTCCCTCCCTCCCTCTCTCCCTCCCTCTGTCTCCCTCCCTCTCCCTCTCTCTCTCCCTCTCTCCCTCCCTCTCTCTCTCTCCCTCCCCCTCCCTCCCTCTCTCTCCCTCCGTCTCCCTCCCTCTCTCTCCCTCTGTCTGTCTCCCTCCATCTGTCTCCCACTATCTGTCGCCCTCCTCCCTCTGTCTGTCTCCCTCTGTCTGTCTCCCTCTCCCTCTCTCTGTCTCCCTCTCCCTCTCTCTCTGTCTCCCTCTCTCTGTCTCCCTCCCTCTGCATTCCTCCCTCTCTATGTCTCCCTCCCTCTCTATGTCTCCCTCCCTCTGTCTCCCTCCCTCTGTCTCCCTCCCTCTGTCTCCCTCCCTCTGTCTCCCTCTGTCTGTCTCCCTCTCCCTCCCCCTGACTCCCTCCCTCTGTCTCCCTCTCTCTCTGTCTCCCTCTGTCTCCCTCTGTCTGTCTCCCTCTGTCTCCCTCTGTCTCCCTCTCTGTCTCCCTCTGTCTCCCTCTGTCTGTCTCCCTCTGTCTGTCTCCCTCTCTGTCTCCCTCCCTCTCTCTGTCTCCCTCTGTCTGTCTCCCTCTCTGTCTCCCTCCCTCTCTCTGTCTCCCTCTCTCTGTCTCCCTCCCTCTCTCTGTCTCCCTCCCTCTCTCTCTGTCTCCCTCCCTCTGTCTCCCTCTGTCTGTCTCCCTCTCCCTCCCCAGACTCCCTCTGTCTCCCTCTGTTTCCCACTCTGTCTCCCTCCCTCTGTCTCCCCCCCTGTCTCCCCCTCTCTCTCTGTCTCCCCCTCTGTCTCCCTCTCTGTCTCCCTCTCTGTCTCCCTCTGTCTCCCTCTGTCTCTGTCTCCCTCTGTCTCCCTCGCTCTGTCACCCTCTGTCACCTCACCCCGCGTGTGTCAGCCCGGGCTGAGACAGCTTCCCGGGCACACACACAGCCGCACCCGAGTACTTCACAGGTCTTTAAAAGACCCTTCACTTGTTAATGAGGCTTTGTTGTATTTCACCTCTTCTTAGCGCCCCTGCATCGCCACTCAGAGTGGAGATGCAGGGGCGCTAAGAAGAGGTGAATACAACAAAGCCTCATTAACAAGTGAATGTTTTTTAAAGAATCGCCCGGCCCCCATAGAGCGCTACTGCAACCGGCAGTGTTTGCTGACAGGTAGGATATCTGCAAGGTCCGCGGGCCGCCAAGGAAGGCTTGCCAGGCCGCTGGCAGCCCGCGGGCCATACTATGAGTACCCGTGCCTTAGTCAATGTTTTTTTAAGCAATTCAAAGCTACCACAAAATTAATTAAAGGAAAGTGAATTGCATTAAAAAAAAGTTTCTTCTTTATAAAGTTTTTATAAAGTTTAAGTGTTCTAAATTTTACTTGCAATCCCTTCACAGTTAAAAGTATTAAAGAAACAAAACAAACTGCGAATCTGAGAATAGGATGCATGTATAGCTATTGATGGATTAAAACAAAAAAATGCAATTCAGTTGGATGGGGCTTTATACAGTTCTATTAAGTAGCATGGTGTGTGAATAAGAGCACATCTTAGCAACTCATAACACTCAAACTGTACTTGTTTAATGTTATTGTCTTTGTTGTATTGTTTATTCTTTGCTAATCTATTTTAATATATTGAATATAGTTTGTATTAAAATGCAAAATAAAATTAAAACTTGACTCAGTTGGCAATATCATATGAGCTCGCCTCTACAGATTTTAGTGATAATACACATGGGAAATACTCTAAACACGATATTAAGATTTTAAAATGTCTTTATTAGCACTTTCAGAAGAATATTGCTTTCTCTCAAACCTTTCCCTCCCTTGCTGCTGCTACCACACTATGCTGTTGAAATTCCTGTCAGCAGCGTGTCCCTTGCATCCTCTGGGAAATATCCCTGCAATTCAATTAGAGAATGCAAATGAGGTCACTCAGTTTGCGAAATAATCTCCCCCAGGAATGAAAGGCCGATCTCGCCTTCAGCACCAAGGTTTCTGCAGTTGAACTCGGGCAAAGTTTATGTGTAGCTGCGTGTTTGGGATATTGCCTGTGGCGGGATTCAGCTCCATAAATATTGAATCACTTGGACAATCGAGGGTGGAGGGAGAGGTCTGCTAATTGAACATCATTTTAGATGCTTCCTGCTTAAGCATTACCTTTCAGGTTCTCAAGCCCGGAAAGATTGTCCTTATAGTAACGATTCTACTGTTAACAAAATATCTCATATCTTCTAGTTTTGTTTTCTATGCTGTGGTTTTCTGTATGATTGAGACACATTTCCTGGAGGTCATGGACTGTGCGTGCAACCCCTCTGACAGCATGCACAACAACAAGGCCCTTGATCATCAATCTCAGAATTGTTGTGCGCGCGAGCCTGGAGAGGCTCCCTCGTGCGTTTGCGTTGAGCGAGCGGAGACTGATCTATATTCTGTATACGCACAACGCTTTCCCGGGGAACGTAAGCTGAATTGTTTAGTGTTTTGTGGAGGCCTGAACGTCCCCCGAGCTCGGCAGCAATATGCAATTCCTTCGCTGTATTAAACCGGTCAAATGTAAGGGGGTTGCAGTGACGGTGGAGGGTGAGAATGCTGAGCATTATCTATAAGCAGGGCAACTGGAATTATGTGACAGGGTAATACCAAATTATGTTACAGGTTTGACTAAGTTATGCAGCAAAGAAAGAGTATTATGCAGCATAATATGCAGCACCTTTAGCGATATTGTTGCTTCATTATTTTGTCATTTTCACACGTTAACACTGTCTGGGCAACGGTTTCATCATATTAGTATTAGTTTAACAGCCAAATACAGCAATAAGCGACAGGTGAGCAGTCCCTCTTTGTGAAGGGCATTCCACTACAGGACAACATGTGTTGCCGCGTTTTTAGTAACTTTTTAAAATCCTTTTGAGCTAGAAGCAAAATGATGTTTTTTTGCAGTATACAAATTATGCAGCAGTTGGATTGTACGGTAAATCCATAATAATGCATAAAACGCTTTAGGTGCAGAATCACATAATTTCAGTGGCCCTAGATATAGGTGCAACATGTTTAGGTAGCAACAGAGGAGGGAATTACATTCAAACCGTTATTCACAATTAAAGAAAAAGATAAAAAAGCAGGGCCCACTGATGGATATGTGACATGGAATAAATGGGAAAGTAAACATATTTTCCGTGTAAAAGAAATATTGATTACCTTAGCAAAATTACGATGCAAAATAAAACAACTGCTAGTTAGAAAGGCACACTGCAAGTAGTTTCCAATCTGTTCCTTTTGTATTTGTTTCATGAATCTGACAGCACTAACATACAGCTGCACTTGTTTATACCTACATGATTTCTAGAACAATTTGTTTTTCTAGAATAATACATCTTTGATCACTATCTGTTTTCTGAACAAGTTTTTGTTGGCTTTTAGGACTCAGTGCGCTTAACCAGTGCTATATACTTGTGCTCCCTCCTTTAAACATGGTTCAATGGGCTTACATCCAATTGGCACACTTAATTTACTTGTAAGCCCCTAGTAAAGTGGTTCTACTAGAGGGCCTGCTGCACTGATTGTGTGACCCACTTAAGTAGCATTAAAAAAATATCTCAGGCCTGCCATTGCAGCCTGTGTGTGCAGTTGAAAACTGCCATTTCGACCTGGCAAAAAAGACCTTTTACCAGGCTTAAAACTTCCTTTTGAATACATATAAGTCACCCATATGGTAGGCCCTAAACAGTCCATAGGCTAGGGTGCAGTGTATTAAAAAAATTGGGCATGTATGTTTAACTTTTACATGTCCTGATAGTGAAAAACTCTCAAATTTGTTTTTCACTATTGCAAGGCCTACCTCACTCATACCATAACATTGTGTTACCCCACTGCATTTAATAAGTGATAACTTTCACTTGGGAGTAGGTACGAATGTCAAGTATGGCCTCTAAAGAATGGTATTTTGAAACCCTCCTTAATGGTAAAGATGGGTTTTAAATCACAATTCTGAAATTGGCACTTCTAGAAAGTTGAAAATATCTAGAACCACTGGTCTAGACACCATGTGCACTACTGTGTCCCCCTCGAGGGTTTCTAACCAAATGTAACTCAATTAGTCATTATCAACAATAGCGAAAATTATTAGTCTTAAAACATACAGCCATAAATTATTTCCAGGATGTACAAATTAAATGAAGAATAGTCCAATGAAATAATGCGGCAAAGACAACGTGGTTGCTGATAAGTCATCCAATTGAATGGTGCTTCTTTTATGTTCATGAAGATTAACAAATCATTTCAAACCCAATGCATTTCGGGCCACTACCTGGCCCTTCATCAGAGGTATCTATAAACAAAAATACATAATTTTAGCCATCAGTCTATTAGAGACAACTCATATTTTTACAAATAATTATAAACGATTATAACCTCATAGCAAGAAAGTCATAGTCTAATCAAAAAAGCCAATATGATTATAAACCATGTGCTTGTGGTCAGATTGGCTAAGCATAGAGAAGATCAGATTGATAATGGTGCTTACTCCGTCTCAAACTCCTATTCACATCAACTACAAGTGGAACCCATGCCACCAAAGGAAAACGTGAACCTGTCAGACTATACTTAATACGCAATTAAAGAAATAAAAAATGCTCCTGATCATGCAAAGAAACGCGTAATCATCAAATCATATATGCAAGTGTTCCCGTTGTGAACAGTGAACAACATGCAAAGAAAACATGCTGAATCAAAACATGAAGTAATCTCCAACCTTACAACAGTCATGGAATGGCAGATATAATGAGCGTAAAGCCCTAGTCCATAAGCAACCGGATTCCTTAACGATCGAAAAACAAACAGAAGAGAAAGTGCTGCATAGACCGGTCAGGAGAACAGATCAACAGCAGTGCTCTTAAAATATCCCGTCTGTGAGCTCTCAAAATGTACTAACCTCGTTGTTCCCGAACAAGGAGCTTATGCGAGCGTGTGTTGTGTAAGTGCATCAATAAACCAAACCCGGGACCGACATTAAATGAAGGTTACTTGAGATCATGCAAGGTGACGTACGTGCCCCGACGTGAATTAGTGAAGGAAAGGAAAAACAGACTTTCCGAAAACAATGTGTGATGTTGAAGTAACAATAAAGTTTCAAAAAAAGACTACAAGCAAATAGGCATATATCTTCAGAGGAAAAGTTCTTACAAAATTGATTGTATTGCAACACATGAATGGAATTCTCACTTAAAGTGTACGTTAAAAGTAGGTTACATAGACGGCAAAAAGCTGTTGACAATCCAAATATGGAAACCTCTGATATATGCACTATGATTACCATGTAAAATTGCATGAGATGACAACCCACCAAATGTGGTGTGACGCTTTCTACTAAATTATGTTTGACAATTCAAGGCATGTTAACCAATGTCATCCTACCAATGTTGAACTTGGCATTTCGAGCAAACTATATACAACATCTCTGTTTTAACATTGATTAAAATAACAAGATACAGAACTCTATCGAAATACATATCGGTGATAATGAAACAAGCATGATCGCTAAGCGTAAACTTCATTTAGGAATATAAATATACTGGCATATTGACCTTGTCAGTTTTGAATCAACCTTATGGATAACCTAAGATAAAGATATTAAAAATAACATGATCTGAAGTCAATACTGAGGTGTGTAATTTCAAATATACAGATAAAGCTACTCTGTTTAGCGAAAGTTAAAAACGAAAAAATGGCTTAATGAGGACGAAAATGAAATGATGGGACAATTTGGCAATCTAAAGAGTTTGAGAAAAAGTTCTTATCATCTTGTTGTAGCAAAAACTTCAAAGAAAGCATGATAATTCTAATTTGTCATTTAAACCTCTAGGGTTCGGTGTGTCCAAACATCTAATCCAATGAGATTCACGTTGTGCTAAGATCTTTGCCTGGTTTCTATCAGGATGACAGTGACAGCATCGACAGCCTGTGATGACTGCAATTGTGAATCTCCAGCAATGATTGTCCACAAGGCCCGACATGATTTTCACACTATATCGATGACCGTCCACAACGCCCGCCTGCTCTTTCCATCCGTGACGCTCTCCCTGCTCTTCGCAGTTTCCTCTACCATGAACGGACATCTTAGCTCTGGACTTTAGAAGGTAACTTTTTCCATGGTACTAACCTGGTCCCTGTATCCAGACCACGCTCCATCGCGTTCAGCCTAAACTTGTACCTTTCACCCGGTCTTGCATGACCAGATAATCGCAAGTGACCCTTTGTGCTTTTAGGCTCTATACTTATCTAAAATCTTTGAAATTGCATAACTTCGATTCTACTGACTGAAGTTTTATCATGCTGGTGTCTAATAACTTATTACATTTTTCTTGTGCTTTATTTTCACTTTAAAACTGTTTGTGTGCTGAATAAATACTTTACACATTGCTTCTGAGTTAAGCCTGACTGATTTTGTGCCAACCTACCAGAGGTTTAAGCACAGGTTAATTTGGGGTTTGCTTGTGTTTCACCCTGACATGAAATGCGGTTGCTCCTTGAGAAGGGTTTCATCCCCCTCAACTAGTAATCCAATTTTCTAAACCATCTATATGCTCTTGCCTTCACCTTATTATTATTCTTTTTTCTGAAAGTGCATCATGCAGAAATTATAAAGAATCACTTGTCCTAGCTATCTCAGCGGGTGATGGACACATATTGGCTTGTTGGAAGTTGGTGCTGCACTGGACAGTTGAAAACATGCTATTTTAGAGCTGTAACTTTCTTATGCATAGGACATTGACATTCTCAACACTACCTTCATAATGTGGAGGACTTCTACCCGTTGTCCTCCCTACCTGAAAAGCAAATGCTCCTGGCGAAAACACCAGAAGCATTTTTAAAAAATCTAACAAAGGACACAAGGGAAGAGCTTCCGTCATGTTTTCAATTTAATTTGTTTTGTTTTGCTGTGACACCAGTGAACACAGTATTCTGAAGGCACAGCAAAACAAAAGTGAAAGCAGGACTTCTTGGTATTTTTTCACTTTTTATTGGTGCCAAGGGGAACAAGTCTGGCCCCAAGCACCGATCAACATTGGAAAGGCAACATTGGAAAGAGGACAATGTTCCCTTTCCTGCTCTTTCTCCCCTTAGTGGATTTCTGCTTTGGAATCTCACTGGGCACGCGAGACGCAAACAGTGATCCACTCCACTAGAACAGGTGGGATCATTGTTTGTGGAGTGGAGCACTCCCTTGGGCAGGGGCCTGTGATCTTCCCCGTATCCTCGGAAATCAAACTTTCTGCTTTCCCTGGTAGGTGGATAGGGTTTTTTTACCCCCAGTCTGCACCCCCATGGAGTCAGAAAGCACACTGGGTACCAGGAAAGGTTTTGTTGGTTTTTTGGGGGGGGTGGGTTGTCCCCCCAAAGAATAGGCCTGTGCTCTTCTTTTACCATGGAAACAGCAGTAGTTCTGCTCCTCTTGTTGGGTAGATTAAGTGCTTATTTGCAATATACCCCACGGGACACAGAAACCAAATTAGGCACCAGAGAAAGTTGTGTGTTTTTTAGAAGAGTGGCTTCCCTATGCATGGACCTGTGCTCCCCCTTACTATCTACATTTCTGGGTGACAGATAGGGGTACTTACCTACAATCTGCCCTCAGGTGAGTAGAAAGCCCACTAGACACCAGAAAATATGTTTTTTACTCTTTATTGGAGGAGTGCGGCTCCTTCATGATCATAGGCCTGTGCTCCTTCTGGGCAGGACAGAGTTTCTGTCCCCCTGGGGGATGGATAGGGGGTGATTATTCCCAATCTGCCCCCGCAAGACAGAAACTCCACTAGACACCAGGGAAAAATAACTGTAGAAGTTGGCGTGAGGGTGGCCTGCTGATATATTGGCTTGTGCTCCCATCCCATAATGGGCCCATCAGTCTTTCTGCCCCCAAAGGGGCAGACAAAGGGAGCTTATCCATATCTACACCCGCGGGTGCAAAAAGCTCAGTAGACCAGCAGGGAAAAATGGTCAAAAAAAGAAGGGATGCGGTCACCCACCCAGGCTTCAGGCTGTGATACAATCTGAAAATCAGCCCAACAGTCTTTCAGCTCCCAGGATGTTGGTTGTTGGATTTACCACAATTTTGATATCAGGCAATCAAAAAGGCCACAGACACCAGGGATTTTTTTTTAAAAACATAGGGTGTGGGCAGGATGCCATCACAAGCCTATCACCCACTCCTAAAGCCCCAACAGTCTTTCTACCCACCTGGGGCAAAGAGCATCCCCATTGCAGGCCATGGCTAACTGTGGTTAAGCGCTGGTTTATATAACTGAAAGCTTTTACTGGACCTAACAAGTTGGTGACCTTTACTGGTGGTAGACTACACTCCTCCCCAATTATTAATTCATTTTCTCACACTTTACGCTTGTTACATGAAATTCCGGAAATTAGTCATTATTCCACTTTGCATAATTACGAGCCATTTGCAGTAAAACTTTACGAAGTATGTGTCATTCACTGCAAAATGTTACCACTTACACACAGGAATTGCAGAGTGTGAGCTGCTGTTCTTAAAGGCACTTTTTTTTCCTGCACTATTTTTTACAACAATATACATCCTCACATCAAAAATTGATGTGAGGACGCATTGTGTGCTAAAATATAGTACACAAAAATGGATTTGCATTTCCCATAAATGAGTGCAATTTAGAGTAATAGTGTGCAATTTAACTGAAATTTTGAGTAATTACACAAAAGTAAATTACGTGAATTTTGCCCACCCTTGCCATTTTCTTGGTTTCCTGAACATGAAAAAATACACCAGAACTTCTACCCTAAATATAGCGGACGATCTTTGGTACTTCACCTGACGGCTCAACAGGCAATGGGCTGTTGGCCAATGGTTTCATTCAGCAGAGCCAGCTTAGGCTATGCCATCCAAACCTAGAGGGACGGAACCATGAGTTTGGCAGACTGGACATCCACCACTTTTTTGACAGAGTGTTTCATCTGCCCTGGACCACTGCCTACACTACAGCAACCATTTTATTTACATTAAAAAAGGGGAGGTGTCCCAAATAATCCCCTTCCGTTTTGTAAATTGATTACTACCTCCTTTGAAGTGTCACTTGATTTTCAATCTTTTGGGACCATATTTTAGAGCTGGGTTAAATTTAAATCATGCTGCGTACTTTACATGAACTTAGGAATTTAGCATTATTTGTTATGCGAAATTCCTGAAAATACGGCAAAATGCCACTTTACATAGTTAAATGTCATTCATGGTAAATCACTCAATTTGCAATAAAAATGTACCATGAATGTATGGGAACAACAGAATGAGAGTGGCGGGTGTTCATGGTACATTTGTTTAAATGTGCCCTTAAGCCCAAGATTGACTAAACATAATGCAAAATAACGGATTTGCATGTCAAATCATTATACATCATTTTGTGTACAACAACATTTTCTTTCCAGATGCCAAATTGGTATCCATTGGTATTCTGGAGAAGTGTGCTGCCCGGCATGAAGAACTACAATAGCTCTTCAGGGGTAGGAAGTGCTATAAAAATGCAATCACAATACAATATATGACACACACTAATATCATAACACTCCATGTTTGGGCAGTTGATTGTAGTTTGTACTGTCTGACATTCTCATACTCACATACTACAAAACTGGTATGGGTCCTGTCCATCACCCAGTACTGTACAAGTCCACAGCAATAAACCACCCATCACAGACTGAACAGGCACGGAATAACTGATGAGATCTGTCACATTCTGCTGGCCAATGGTGAACTTTAATTTCGTTCTTCACTGTGGTCACCAGCTAGTTACATGTTATAACCATTTTTTTAAATCTCACAATTAAATTAGATATGGGATGATACTAACAAAGTCCATCCCAGGAGATCTATGATCCAGGTCTTCCTCCACCCTATGCTTTCTCAGGATATAAGCTCTAAACTTTAAACAAAATATCTGTGAATGGACATCCCAGTGCAGTAACCATCTAAGAGGACTATTAAAAAAAGAAACATCATAAAGGGACCTGCAGAGCTGCTCAAAGCTGCTTGCTTATTGAAAAAAAATAAACTGTGCGCCTGTCTCTCACACTTCTTCCTCCACCACACTGCTAAGCACTGTGCCCCATAACATGATAACCACACCTCAGTGATCCTCACGCACAACAGGAAAGCGCAAAACAAAGACAACACCCTTACAACCACATACCCTACAAGGTGTAGCAAGCTACCCATGTAGGCAAAAGCTTCAGCACCCTACATAGCGTTAGTAAGCACTATATAAATGTTGCAGTACAATACAATACTCGCTTTGTGATCCAAAGTAATTTCTTTACACCAACATATGGTGCTGTGTGCTTTGTGCAGTGAGCTAAAGAACGTATAAATTTGCAACACACTTTAACACTTCATTTACCACTGGACGAAGGAAATGAGAAGAACTGTCTGAAACTGTGGTAGGTTGTTATAATGTTTGGATTTGGAAAGAGAATAAACTGATTCTCCGTATGGCAAGTGTGGATACAAGCAAAATAGGTGGGTCCCTTCTGAAAATTGCTGACACTGTAATTGGGGGGTCATATTGGCTTATCTCCACTACAAGCAAATATCATAGGATACTGAACACAGTGACATAGATAAGCCAGTGGTCGAAGTGGGCGGGATCAGCAGGGCACGGTGTGCCTCTACTTCTTTAATTTAATAGATTACGTTCCCCTACTTTTTTTATTTGAAACATGTGTCCCAGGACGGCAGAAATAGCCATGCCCTAGAGATAAGGCTCGGCGTTGTGTCCATTCGGGGACGGGTGGGTGGGCTTAGAAGGAAACGGGCTCTGTCTTTTCCTTCTTGCCCAAAGAAGACAAGGACAGTGTCCACTTCTGCTCTGCCGCAGGGAGCTCCCCCGCCCCTCTTTCTTACTCTTCCTCCCTCTGTTTCTGTCTTGCTCCTCCTCACTTACTGAAAACTGTGACTTCAAGAAACGGTTATTACTCTCTCTTTCCGCTCCTTTCATTTATTTGTTCCTCTGTGAAATGGATCCAAAAAAGAAAAACACTTTTGCTGGAAATGTCGTCATTTTCTGAAATTTTTCTATTCCTAAGTGCAGCCTTCGGACGGACAGAAATAAATGGTTCAAAATGTGAAAAATAACTAAAAAAAGCAAGATAGAGCGGTTGCAACGTGGCCAGATTGATTTTATTCACACCCAAACACATTATTGCCACTTTACAGAGTTTGCCAGTGAAGCGCTACTTTTGTTTTCTCTTCTTTCTTTCAACAACATTGTTTTCCCTGGGTGGGGAAGTGCACCATTGCTAGAGGTACTGCTCAATTCATGCTTGATGGGTGGATTGGAACACAAATTGTGCACCGTGGCTCTGTCTTCAGGGATGTGGCTTTTTAAACCATACTGCATATAAGCAATGGGTATTGAAACAGGTCCCTCTGGGCCCTGTAGTCATGTCCTTAACTTTTCATACAAAAGCACTCAGTGTTTTCTGAATGAATGTAAAAGTGTTAAGGTAACCATGTTGTTCTGCTTACATTTCATGTGCTTTACTTAATCTTGCATTCCCTTGAGTCTTTGCTTTTTCCAGGATGTTGTTACTTTTTCTTTTTTTTTTAGGCAGCATATTACTCTTGTCGAGTGGCATCCAGGTGTTTATAGCGGGGAACATTTGGGTTGTAGCTGAAGGCAGTGCGAGTTTCTCTCAGTGGGGCAGTATGATGTTCAGTAGGGGAGAGGTTGTGGCAGTATGGTCAGAGCTGCTGAATTTGGAACTGGGGATCCAGGTTCAGCCTTCATGACCAGTTCACCAGACCACTCTCCTGAGGGAGCACATTCCTGTGCTAGACCGTCGAAGGCCCAGCAAGACCCTAGAAGCCCAGGTGTCTTAGCACCAGCAGGTGGACCCTAGCAGTGGAAAGTGTGGGGTAACCTTGAAGGCCTGTCCACCACAATCCATGCTGAAGTTCACCTCCAGTCTTGCTGGCAGGCCTATAAAGCAGAACACCCTAGAGCGACAGTGACTCTGTTAATGAATGAGGTCACAGGACCCTTGAGCAGGGCGGCTCTAGGGCGGTGCTATCGCACCGGGCACTGACTTTGGGTGGGTGCGTCATGTTTGCAAGTATATTATGTTTCTAAAAGCACTTGCTGCCTCCTTCCTGGCCCATAGCAAATTTCGGCAACAATAAAAATGTCATGATAACTTAGAATGATTTGCTCTTTCTGGCCACACCTCTGACTCCGCCCACTGACCTTATCCTTGGTTTATTCCCACCCTCTGATTCTCCGCCCATAGTTCCCCTACTTTTTTTCCCCCACTTTGACCACTGGATAAGCCTCGTAGTATGGAGGCTTCCCTACTACTTGGTTTATGCATCTATAAGATCAAAATATTCTGGTTAGATTTCTTGACCCTTTTCCTAAGGTGATCTTGCAGGTTGTAGTTTAAATGTTTGTTTTGCAGAACATATTAACTTGGAGATATGTCAGTGCACAGTGCACAGAGTTTGGAATAAACATCGCTGTCCCAGATGATAGGTTAGGAAAGAAGGACTGTGCACACAAAATGAGACGAAGCTGTGAGTGTAACTATTTTACACTTGACGTGGTACATTTGAGCAGTAATCCCTGGATTGCTGAGAGCGTGAAGAAAAGCTGCATTGAAAGAAGGTCACTTCTATGTGTCCCTCCTAACCGTTCATTCTGCTGTAGCAACAGGCGGATGTAGTACATCTTTCTTGTGCCAACCATGAATGAGAGTGAATGTCTTTTCAAAGTTTTTTCTTTTGCAGAGTAAGCAAGGGATGTCACTGCAGTCCACTGGGATTTTTGTTTCACATTTTTCCTTACAGTTCTGGTCTCTCAGATCTCAAAGATCATTTCATAATTTCCCTGGTCTCTATATGGGATACATGGATAATATTAGGTGGACATGTAGACTGACTACCTGCGGCATACAAAGACGAGTCAGGACCAGATGGTATGTGTTGGTAATGGCCCTTTTTGCAGGGTTATCCCCAAATGTTTTGCTTCTTCCTCCTATTTTTTCCTGACCTGTGTTTGTTGGCTATAGGACTCTGGGCACTTTACCACTGCTGATCAGTGCTAAAGTGCATATGCTCTCTGTGTAAATTGTTATTATGATTGGTTATCCATGATTGGCGTATTTGATTTACCAGTAGATCCCTAGTAAAGTGCACTGAGTGTGCCAGGGCTGGTAAATCAAATGCTACTAGTGGGCCTGCAGGACTGGTTGTGCCACCCACACGAGTAGCCCTGAAAAGAGGTCTCAGGCCTACCACTGCAGTGCCTGTGCGTAGTTTGTTAACTGCCATGTCGACTTGGCAAGTGTACCCACTTGCCAGGCCCTACCCTTCCCTTCTCTTATACATTGGACACCCCTATGGTAGGCCCAAGGTACCCCCCTGGGCAGGGTGCAGTGTATGTGAAAGATAGGACATGTACTGGTGTGTGTAAAATGTCCTGATCGTGAAATACTGCCAATTTCATTTTTCACTATTGAAAGGCTATCTTGCCCCATAGGACAGAATGGAGAATGCTTTGTAACATTTTACAAGCATATAGTCCCATAGGGATAAGCTAGAAAAATGGAGTTTGGTATCCCAGAACTCAAGATTTAATAACACATCTTTTAGTAAAGATGGCTTTTAAATTGTATTTGAAAATACCACATTTAGAAAGTGGCTATTTTCTTGTTCAACCATCCTGTGTGCCTCTACCTGTTTGTCTGGCTTTGGAGTGACAGGGGCTGGGGAGGTGCAGTGGCTCCAGGAGTCTGGATGAGTCAGCACTAGGCTGAATAGGCCTGATCTGCATTTGGAGTGGTGGGAGGAGTAGCACCTGGACCTGAATAGGGCTGTGCCTGCCTTGCACAATGCTGGCTCCGCCCCCTGTGGTGTGTCTGGAGCCAAGGCTTACACTGACAATGGATGTTGTTGCGCAATTGCAGAGTGCCCCCCAGAACTGGTTTGAACTGGGCTCAGAGCCCATTGCACAAAGAGAACAAAGACATTTTGGGGTACAAGTATTAGACCTAAAACCCCTGAACTTTAGATCATTCCTGGAATTCAAGAGGAACCTTTGCCAAGGAGAAGAGCTGGAGAGACTGAGGAGAAGTACTGTCCTTGCTGTGTGTCTGGGGTTGGCCTGCAGTTGCTGTTTCTGCCAAGGAAAGGAGAAGGACTTTGCTGTGTGCTGTGTCCCCTGCTTGTAGGAGATCTCCAAGGGCCTCAAGTGAGCTGGCCTCCTGTTCTGAAGTCTCAGGGACACAAAGAGTTCATCCCAGCTCCCCTGAACTCTACTGCTGTGAGTTCTGACCTGCCAAGAGGTGCCTGTGCCAGTTTTGGGCCACTGGAGGTTGTTGCTGCTGTTTGGGAGCTGGAAAAATGAAGAAACTCAAAGCACTACAGAAATCGACGCATCATCGTGCTGCTGCGGAAACTGCTTTAGCACCTGTCGCCACTGCAAGAATCGAAGCATCTAGGGATCGCGGCTAAAGACCACCGCATCGATCGCCGACGCATCCCGGATTTCCACGCATCGTACCTGTGCGTCACTCCCGACGCATCGACAGTGGACCGGAACTGTCACGAAGAATCAACGCATCACTCCCCGTACAGACCAGATTTGACGCAACCCTTCCTCTGCGTGTAGCGAGACTGTTGCATCACCTCCCCAAGGTCTCAGGAGTGTTGCATCTCTTTGATTTCTGACGCTGCAGCTGTTTGGCTTGAGAACTTTGACGCATCTACAGGTACTTTGGTGAAAAGTTACGCCTTCATAGTTTTCTAGGGTACAAGTTCTTGAAACCTTTTGAAAGTCATATTTTTAACTGTGTATGTTGGATTTTTGTCATTTCGGTCTTGTTTAGTTTAGATAAAGATATTTTATTTTTCTAAACTAGTGTGGTGTCCTTTTGTGGTGTTTTCACTGTGTTACTGTGAGTGTTGGTACAAATACTTTACACATTGCCTTTGGGATAAGCCTGCCTGCTCGTGCCAAGCTACAAAGGGGTAAGCAGGGGTTATCTAAAGTGTGTATCCCCCTTACCCTGACTAGAAGCAAGGGTCCCTATTTGGACAAAGGTACCTACCTCTGCCAACTAGAGACCCCCATTTCTAACAGTATGGATGTAATGCAGAAACTTCCTGCTAATCCTTCTTTATTCATTCAGATATATATATACAAGAGAAGAGATACTTGTTGCTAGTGAGAGATTAGGGTGTTGATATAGTGTGGGAGGAGAGAGAGAGTTTTGTTGCTAGGAGTCTGAGGAGTTAGTGAGAGAGTAGTGAGTCAGTCAGTGATTGATGTGAACACTTTTCAGTCTGTGGCTAAATGTCAGTGGACGAGATTGTCTGAGGGTAGTGTCAGTTTGGGAAGTGAGCAATTTATTTCTATAGTTCAGCTTGTCAGTCCTTCCTTTGCTTAGCCATCTGTTGCCTTGGTGATCATTTTTAGCAATTCCAAATTTCCTAGTCTGGGAAAGGTCACTGATTTCATTTTTCTCAAAACCTGGATAACACCCCACCTGAGATAAGTGTTGGCATGTACCCTCCATTTTAGCCACAGGTAGATTCAGCTTATTTTACGGTCCACCCTCTGTTTTTCATTTCTCTGAGGAGAGGAATATATGTTTCCACCAACTGGTGGGTACTGTATTGTGAGGAGATTTATTTGAAACATATGTCTCTCAGAGAGAGATAATAGTTTAATATGTGTGTACAGCGAGCCTAGTCAGCCAAAGGCACCCTCAAGGATTCATAATCTGAGGTAGAGTTTATCTTTCGCCACCGGGCTCTCTAATATGATCTGCTCATAGAGGTCAGGTCACAGCATTCTTTATTCTTTTTTGCTTGGGAGTGGTATAACAAGGTTTAAATAAATTACTATGTACATGTAATCCTGAATGCTAATAAATCTTGCAATAAAAAGATGAGCTTCTTAACTGCCTCATCATGAGATACTGAATACGGGCAGGGTGGGGGAGGGAACTTCAATTGTTTTGTGGGAGTAAAGTGTAATCTATTAGAATAACCTAAAGACCTGTGAAAGGCTAAAATAGTTGATGTGCACTAAAGAGAAGACCAAGGGGAAGGACTCAAAGCCAGGGCAATACCTTTCCCTGCAGGAGGCGGGGCAATCTAACTTTGGCCCCAAGCGGCAGCATAACTACTATCGGGCCCACTGCATCGTGGAGCACACGCTAAGGAGAAGATCGAGGGGCAGGACTCTAAGCCCAGAAATCCCTTTCACTGCAGGAAGCAGGGAAATCAGACTGTTGTATTCCGCTTTTGGTGTCCGTATATAGGTTTTACTGATACATGCCCTTAGATAGGCACAATTCGCATTGAACTTATATAGGCATAAGATCCCAGTCCTTATTTAGGCATTAGACATGCTATCCAAATACAGGCATGGTCACCTACATCCGACCACCCCAATGTCACAACGAGTTCTTAGAAACCAGACCCTTAAGCTCTTGGGAGTTCCCCTAGCACAGGATTATTGATTTCTCCAAGAACTCATTTATTATACATGAACCGCTATTCCTTAAGGGTTCATTCCTGACGTCTTCCTCTGCCCGACTTTACGTCAATGCTAACATTCCAAGGCACCTACCGGGCATAAATATACCTTCCCTTGCCCAAGCAAGTAGGAGGAGATCTCGAATTTAGAGGAGCCCGTGTCCCGGCCTGACGCACTGACAAGAGACGCTGTCATCCCTGCTCGCAGAGAATCCATCTTCCAGTGTTCTGACTCCCTTCGCGGGGTGTTAGAGTTCGAGACCCGGAAAGAGATTCCCACCTCTCTCATTCTCAAGGTATGGAGCTGACTAGAACCTTGAGGGACTCTTGGCATACTAGACTTGGCATACTAGACTTGGCATACTAGACTTGGTATACCAGACTTAGCATACCATACTATAGAATACATCACCTACTTCTTACCTTGCACTACACTTAGGTTAGGTACACTGGGGTAGAACTAGTTAGAGAAGCATCTTATGAGTACTCACATTTTTAGCTTATGTTATTTATGTATATGAATATATGTGTCATAGCTAAAAGATAATGCTAACGCAGTATTATTTCTTTCTACTGCTTACGCTGTACATCATATATCTCGCATACTGTCTTACGATTGTAACAGCTCATATCTCTTACACGAGAAACAAGACTGTTCAATAAATCCTTTTATTGAAACGCCCGTCTATTATTTCTATGTAACTCTGAAGAAACTAAGCATGCACGATTAGCTGAGTGAAACTGTTATCTGTTGTTTCCACGATTCTGAGAGTGTTCCGATTCTAAAGGGAAACAAAGTTGTCATGTTTATGCGGTTGCCAGAAACTACTCCCTCTTGTTTACAAGGAGTTTCTAGTGGCCTCTGAGTTAGCTGGTACAAAGTAATTAAGTTTAATATACTCGATAGGGACATACTGACCTCAGTCCTATGTCAAACCTATAGGGTATATTATTCCAATGCACAGAGCCTATTAGGGAAATAGGAACTACACTACATGGCGCCCAACGTTTGGTAAGGCACTAATTTAAGGCTAGATACTGAGTAACTCAGTCGTGCTTTTCTCAGAGACCCCTACTCACATACTCCATAAGACGTCTGGAGTGGGTAGGGTTAAGTATCCGCCAAAGCTGAATAGGACAAAAATCCTATATATTAGCTGTATGGTTTGTTCAACATTGAAGGATACAGTGTTCCAAAATATTGTGCACCTTATCTTTGTTTCCTTGAAACTTGTTCTACATTTTTCAAAAAACAATGTCCCTGAACGGGGATACTAACACCGAGAACGGTGTAGCTGCGGCTGACCCAGTTGTAACAGCTTTTAATTTTACAGGTGTAAATAAAACCGATGAGGGTGTTATAAACATCCATCCAAACTTAAGGAGAGCCATCACTCTAAAACGTATAAAACACGGCCTAACACCAAGAGGTGGTAGAGCAGTTTTCGTGATAGAGGCACACGAATCCTTTCAGACAGAGGTATTCTATTCATGGATAGTATTCCCAGAATCAAATCCAGTAACAAAAGTATTTCACTTCTTTAAAGAAGATGAACCACCAGAGGAATATATTCCTTTCGAGGGTATTGAAATGCCACTCACATACCAGGAGCATGATCTCTGGTTTAAAGGCACCCTAAAACATCACAAAAACATTACCAGGCTCGGTCCACTAGGTAGACCAGGAGCAACATGGCCGATTCTAGCCGGCTACACACCTCATCCTGACATCGAAGAAATGTCAGATGAAGAATTACTTACTCAACTACAAGAGTTAATAAAAATTTACAGACAATTAGTCCAATATGTCATGTGGACTTTCACAGTCCAACTACCTATAACAATTCCAAATTTAGACCCCTCAACAGGGGAATATACTAAAAATTACTCCACAGACTTTACACGCAGTCATGGGTAAAATGCCCACAAAACGTGAACAAATTCCATTCTGGATAGCTCAAAAAATTACTCAAATCGAAGCAGTATTTCCAAATACTAGCCCTTATGAGAAACACAGAATCCTAACAATCTGTTTACCAATGGGGATCACACCACAACTGGAAGACTGCACCACTTGGGGCACAGTTTTTGCTGCCATCTATACTAAAACACATGGTGTTCCGTCAATTGCAGTAATACCAGATGTCCTGAAACAAATTCAAAACGAATATGGGGCAGAACCTGCTCTGAATTTAGGTATGAAATTACTGAAAAACTTCGACCAGGTCTCAACAATAATATTATCTAATATTAAAGGAGAGGCAGCATCAGTGGCGATCTGCCAACGCTTAAGGTAATTTGATGTAACAGAACATCAACATGAACTACCCAGAATAATAGAACAATCTTATGCAGAATTAGGCAGAGATAGTTTGGGTGGAAAACCTTTGAAGCCAAAACTATCTGAAAGTCCTGAGAAGGACTCTATTAAACAAAATCCTACATCTTCTAAAAAGAAGTGGGAAACTAATAAACAAAATTCAAATGAGACACGTTCTCAATCCCGAGGTAGGTCTCCTCAAAAGGAGTCCTCTGAAAGGAGGTATAACCTCAGGAATAGGGATAATTTAAGAAAATCTGACAGGTATCAAGATACTGATACACGTTCCTCTCGTATCTTTCAGATATCGTCACAGACATCAGAAAGAAGAGGACGGTCGGATCACAAAGAAGATCGCGTGAAATCCAAAGACGATAAACACGTTCAGAAAAATAAATCAAAACCTCAATTCACAAAAAAGAAGGTAGCAGGTCTGAAGATCAGACATGCCGAGAATACTGAGAACACAGCTCAAGAACGGAGAATGGGCTCAGACAATGCTGGACAGTGCAGCAGAAGTAACAATAGCTTGCCAGAACCTGAAGGAACTTCTGGAGATAGTGGACTTGAATGAGTACATCACAGTAGAGACTGTAGACACCAGGGTTAGTACACCACAAAAGTTATATGAAATAACACTCCGAATGGAGGGAGACATACCAAGAAAAGTGAAAAAACTCTTTTAGGAGAAACTTTCAAGGGGTTATGATATACTTCTAGCAGAAAAGGACTGGCCACCAAACTTTGTCAGGGAGTGCCCACATGGCGAGGACATCATTATGCCAGACTTCTCCAACCATATTCCAATTCACCTAAAATATACTTATGCCAGGAAATGGGCAGTTGCCCAGACCCCAGCATTATACAAAAATCATGTAGGATGGGATGAGGACTCACCTCACCACAAAATACAGCTAAAAAATCAACCTACTGCACAAAGGCAGTACCCAATAAAGCAAGAAGCTAAAAAACAGGTCAGGGAGATCTTAGATCAACTTGAATACCAAGGGGTGATTGAAACATGCACCTCCTCAATGAACAATCCTTTGTTTCCTGTATCCAAACCAGACAATACATATCGTCTAGTTTTGGATTACAGACACTTGAACACTTGTTCCAAAATATTTGCAGTGCAAAATGCACATAGTACAGCATTAATGAATAACATTGTGCGTAAAAAATATAAAACCACATTGGACATTTCAAATGGTTTCTTTTCTCAAAACATAGCGCCTGAAACCAGGTACTTAACAGCTTTCTCAATAATGGGGACCCAGCGTCAATTTTGTAGACTCCCACAACGGTTCAAAAACAGCCCAGGGTTATTCTCAGCAAGAGTAACAGAGTTACTACAAATTTATGATAATGAGGCATTGTCATATGTCGATGACATCTATCTGACAGACGATGACCTAGATAGGCACTTGAACAGGGTGAGTACCATTATATTGGGCTTCGCCTCTGAAGGCTATAAATTAAACTTTAAAAAATCCAGAAATGCCCATCTCAATGTCCTTTTCCTAGGATATGAGCGTTCAAGTGAAGGCAAGAGCCTCGCAGCTAACTTTTTAGAAAAGTGCGCGCTGCTCCAACCTCCAAATACGCTGAAAAATTTACAATCCATCTTGGGTTTCCTAAATTTTGGAAGAACTTACATTCTAAATTACGCAGAAAGGGTTAAACCTCTCTACGAATTAATCAAACCTGATTTTTCAACAAAACATTGGACACAGGAACACACAAAAATCCTGCGTTCACTCCAAGCTAACATGTTAGCAACAAATCACTTACAAAAATGCGTAAATAAACACAATTTAGTGATCCGAATAATTTCGGGTCAATGCGGATTCACGTATTTAACATTTAATGAGGGTGAAAAAGTACCAATAGCATACAAATCACATTTGTATACACAAGCAGAAATGCGCTTCACTTCAACAGAAAAAATACTGACAGCAGTTCAAACCGCTGTAGCAAAAGAAAGAGCTCTAGCTCAAGGGAAACGCATTATTGTCGTAATTCCAGTACCAGCCTTAGAGGCGGTTACAAAAGCGAGCATTCCAAATGCAAAAGCTTTACATCCTAGATGGATACAATGGGTTAATTCCCTTGCTGCTACAGATGTTGAATATGTTTTTGATCTTGATTTAAAAACACAAGCGTTCCTGCAATATGAACATGAATGTCCTCTGCCCACTGAAATTTTGCCTCTCGATCAGTACGAATTTATAATTTATACTGACAGATCAGCACAACCCGCTACAGGGAGTAAGCAAGCTTACAGTGCAGCGTGTGCAATCGTTAAAGGTTGCATGCGCGATGGTAACTTCAGACCAATGGTCACTAAAACTCAATCTCTAGGAGATTGTACAGCTCAGCGAGCTGAACTACAAGCATTCAAACTGGCACTTGAAAATACAGATCGCGAATTCCCCACACTTATAGTGTGCGATTCCTTTTACTGTGTTCAGTCATATAATGAATATATACAGAGTTGGCTTAAAAACGGATTCAAAGATGCAAAAGGTGGCACAATAAAGCATAAAACGCTTGGGAAACAAGTAGTTCAGTTGAGAAACAAACTACCAAAAGCTCACGTGATACACACGCTGAGTCATCAACGTGATGTCGTTCACATTACAGGGAATTCATTGGCTGATGAAGCTGCAAAGGGGGCTGTTCAGATGGCTTCCGTAGCTGCGATCACTCGTTCAAAAACGAGAATAGACAGTGAGATATTGTTGGCTGTCAATGCTTCAAGCAAAGGCAGTGGTGCAGCGTTACTAAAAAAATTTCCACTCAAGTACTCTTATGTAATTGATGCAAACAACGTTCCTTTTGCTCGAATCCCTGGAGTGGGGGATAGGGTAATACCAAACATGGAACTTAGAGCAGCTTTGATTTATGAAGCACATCTGGGGGAGGGTCTGTCACATCAAGGGATCTCTAAAACAATATTAACATTAAAAGAGATGTACTGGTGGCCTGGAATGAATACACAGATTCACATCTTCATCAATGACTGCAGAGACTGCAATAGACAGACTAGTGCAGAACGCCACCAGACACCATGCTACAAGGTAGCTTGCCCAGTGCAGACACCATTGTTAGACAGCATTAGACTATCTACGCGCAGGCGCCCTTTATGACAAATGCAATCCCACAAATACTAAGTCAAGGTTCCTATGGATGTGGCCTCAGCGCTCGGCTAACGCTCGAACTGTTATAAAAGATTTGCGAGTCTTTATCAGCACATACGCAATTGGCACACTACATTCTGACCAGGGCCCTGCATTTAGCTCTCGGGCTTACAAAGAAGCCATGGCCAGTTTGGGCATAGCCTTGCGGTACTCCTCTCCATTTCATCCTGAGGGAAATTCTGTTGTGGAAAGGAAAAACCAGGACATAAAGCAATCTATAACAGCTAGAGTATTAGGTTCGGGTGATGGGTGGGTCAAACATCTTTATGGGGTCCAACGCTCATTAAATAATTTGCCAAGAAGTTCTCTAGGGGGGGTCACTCCATATGAGGTCCTATTTGGGACAAGAATGTGGGTTCCTGATCTCGAATGTAAAGGCACAGTGGTGGAAAATAAACCCTTTGATATCAAAGATCGTTTGGCTGTTTTACAGGATCTAAATGAACTAAGATCGAAACAAAGCAACGTGTTCCTGAAGTCAACCACCACTGGGGCAAAACCGGCAACCCCAGCAAGGCCTGTCTGGATCCCAAAAGTTGGGGATCTAGTCAGAGAGAAGATTGCGGACAAGAAGGAATTTGGAACTTCATACAGACAACCAGTAACTGTCCTAGCCGTCCACGGAACAAGAACAGTACTTCTGCCGCCCCTTGCTGGAAAAAAGGAGAAAAGATTTGTGTCAATCAACCTCATCAAACCACAGTATGTGGCCAATACTAAATAGTAGGCCTCGTGGACTCCGACCTAGTAGCAGACGCACTCCTCTCGCTACTATCCAAGAGGTTCAGACTGAAAGACTCATAACCATCGAGAATTCAGCAGTAAGAGATGAAGGACATAAGCAACAATGCTATGGAACTCATCCCTCTTGAAACTCAAGTAACAGTTCGTCCAGATACACCTGTCTACACCAACGTAACACGTGATCAACTGATTCCAGCGATTCCGATGAATCCTGATGCAATTCCAACAATTGACCGAACTGCTTCTGGCTACTTCATTAACTTTGATACGTTTTCTGAGGATCCAAGTGAGCCTGAAACGATGCCAGCCCTACAAAAAACTTTCAAACAACAAGTACAAGACCTTTTTCATTTCCTGAAAGAGACTTATCTGATTTCACCATGGATTGAACTATGGATTATTTCTGGAATATTTTTCTTTCTGCTTTGGCTAGCTTTGGTTATTACTCTTAGTGTGCTTATAAATGGCAGATACATTCGTATGGACACTGAAAGTAAAAATGTGAACTTACTTTTAAAACCACACAAATCATCCCATCATGAAGCAAGAGACTTGTCAGCAGTGAACATCACAGCCGTTCCTATACAGGATGGTATAGTTTGGGACAAAACCGATTTCGACATATTCGACCCAACTGAACTTTTGAAGATTCCACATTTATTTAAAATTTTATTAAGTGACTTTATTACCTCCAGTACCTACTCTGATGATTGGGACTTTGAGACTGTTAATAACATGATGTCTGATCTAGAAAGGTCTGCTGCATTCTCTAACAATGAATACTTAGAGGGTTCATCAGACTACGAACAGCTTTATTGTTACAACCACTATGGTCATCATTTCTTGCATAAATCTGCAACACCTAGAAATGTGTTTATGTTTAACCAATGGGAACATTGTCCTACACTGCCAAAGGGTAGTTCAAAAACGTTTGCAAATAAGTTTCCATATTTTTCAGGGTACAATACATCTGATCCAGAAACATTTTACTATAAGAATGTATACAAAACAGGACAGAAAATTATGTTAACTAATACAAAACATATTTATTCTGCAGCCTTTATTACCCAACTGTCTAGACAAGGATTTGACTTTTGGAAAAACACAATCAACACAAAATCTGTCTGGGGTTATAAAGATTGGCAAGTGCAGGGGATAGAAGCTTTGTTTAGAGCCTGTATCATCCCACAGCAAATAATATTTTTGAATGACACTGTGCAACAAACGTCTTGCCTTGGTTTAGCCAAGAACAAAGACATGAACACACCTTCTGTACCAACACCTGCAAGTAATAGCACTACACAGGGAGCGGTCACAGTAGACACAATACTACAAAACAACAGAACAGATCCTGATTGGAAAAAATGGTTGCTCTGGCCCACAGAAACAAACATCTGTCAAGAAAGATTCCTGAATAGAATACAGGGCTTTACTATCCATAGGCCAGACACACGTTACGTTCAACGACAACATCCGAGGGTAGTAACAACATAAAGTGTAGGAAAATTGTGCCTCGACTGGTTACAAAAATCTACACTTGAGAATGTGAAACAACACTTATCTTTACTTAAAGAGACGCACACCTTATGGATTTCTTGCTAGGACCTAGAAAACCGCGTCAAAAACGTTTCATATATGCCGGCATTTATGCTGCTTATAATGAAATATGGAAGGTTTCACAGGCTTAGGCCACAGAAAGAATACGTGAGCTTGATCGTATTAACTTAGAGAAATCTCTCACTGTGGTCGACAATGGGTTAACAACTTTGTCATCCAGAATTTATTCACTGGACAACATTGTATCCTCTGCTATTGACATACAGGAACAAGATTTAGCCATGTTACAACAAGGCCAATCTCAGTTACGTTCTATTATGTTATTAGGCTGGACGCTGCAATCCTTGCGTGCAGGCTATGTGCCTTGGCGTTTTATCAACACGTCGTCTCTGTTTTCAGAATACAATCTAACGGATAAACAGAACGAACTGGCATGAAGGGGAGCAAAGTATACAGTGCTGAGCATTGAAAAACTGGAAAAATTACCATTTACGGTAGCAGAAAACCAGCTACAGAATGGCTTATCCTTGGCAAAATAACCCTGCCTGTCACTACTTTTCATTTTCAGTATTGCCTCAAACAAATGCAAGCAGGCAAATATGAAAGGTTGGGTAAAGAATACATTAAGACATCCTGGGATTTACCTTACGAATACAGATGTTGGATTGGGGATTGTGAAGTGTTTCTAAGCGGTACACACTGTGAAAATGCACTGAGGGGTTTACTCATATGTCAGGACATTTCTTTACACGGGGCTTGTAATGGTTCTGTGGCAAACTTGTCCTGCCACCTGCAGGGTACACCAGCTACTGTGATTAATCCAACGTTTGGCCAACTTTCTAACGGGAGTTACCTCATGTTGAATGATCAGAGTTGCTGTGGCATGTTGCCAGGAATCCCATATCTGGTAACGGTTGGCTCCAGGGTTACTTGTTGTATGCAAGTATTGTTCCCCCCAATAGACACAGTCAGGGAGTCGCCTCTATGGCCTTCATTGAATGTTTCTTTTATACGTTTTGATACTTTAAGCAGAATGAAAGCCATGCTTTTGCAACAAACCGTGCCTTTGACCTCGGCCAAAGAAATCTATGATCTACAAATTCCAAGGACTTCGGCTGAGATACAGGCTCTAATTCGTACAAACTGCCCTATACATTTCGTAGAAATGATGGGACGTATCTTAAACATGTCTGATACGAGCAGGATTGTACATGTATTTAAGACCATCTGTTCAGGACTGTTAACACCTTTTCAGGCAGTCCTCGGAATCATTCCAAACTTCACACATACGGTGTTTGGTGGTGTGCCATTAATTCTAGCACTCGTTGCAGGAATCCTGTTTTTATTCCTACTACTACGCTATGGCAAGCCTATCAACCGGCTTCACTCCCAGCAATTTGAGAAAGCTCTCCTAGAACAGAAGTGCCGTGAGCGCATAGTGCAACTTTTGGGCATACCTCGTCTACGGGAACTTAATACAACATGGTTTCTGTCATTTAGACCAATCTGGCAAGATTGCATCTTACCTGTTCTACGCTGCCTGCTTTGCGGTGAAGAATGAGTGCTAGACATCTGTCTAACACTCCCATCAGTCATGCCAACGGATATCGATACTCTGCTGGACCCGATAAAGGCCCATGCTCTGTGTTGACCCCAGAGGCTAACAATCCTGATGACGGCATTCGTTGAGATCTCACAGACGCTTCCTGCTGCAGCTGAGGTACGAGATGGATCAACAGGCACACAGGTAACAACGGACGCGAACATTGCTGCAGCATCCTATGCTGAGGGCGATGCTTCACATCTCTGTGCAGTTAACCTTCTAAACGAGGTGTTCCAACTGTCACCAACATCGGTAGACGAGCTTTTGTCTACAGGAATAGATGATTTCATGTTTACACCAGACCCATACACTGACTTTGATTCGGCTCACAGTGTACCGGGGAAGCAATGAATTTGGCCTCCATATTTTCAAAACAAAACAAAACTTGGAACTCTTCCTAAAAATTGAAATTTTTTTTTCTCTCTCTATTTTTGAAAATACATGGCAATTCAATCTGCTTACAGTAGAACTATTCATATAGAACGGACTTCTTTGCATACTTCCAGGGACACATTGTCACCTTATGAAATGGCTTTGATTTTTGAAAACTTGTCAACCATTTCGTCATATGTATATATTTCTGTTTATTCATTCATGTTGCATTTTATTTCCAATATATGCTTAGAATGAAAAAATGCTTTAAAATGTACAGTACCTATTGCATTACATGTTTTAGCAACAGTTTTTTTAAACTTCTTTTAATATGCTTTTAGAAATGTTTTTAGCAACATGTGGTACTCAGTTTAATGTTTAGCATTTAATGTTTAGCATTTAGTACTATCGTTCATTCGAAAGTGGAGTGGGTGTTGTATTCCGCTTTAGATGTCCGTATATAGGTTTTCCTGATACATGCCCTTATATAGGCACAATTCGCATTGCCCTTATATAGGCATAAGATCCCAGTCCTTATTTAGGCATTAGCCATGCTATCCAAATACAGGCATGGTCACCTACATCCGTCCACCCCAACGTCACAACGAGTTCTTAGAAACCAGACCTTTAAGCTCTTGGGAGTTCCCCTAGTACATGATTATTGATTTCTCCAAGAACTCATTTATTATACATGAACCGCTATTCCTTAAGGGTTCATTCCTGACGCCTTCCTCTGCCCGACTTTACGTCAATGCTAACATTCCAAGGCACCTACCGGGTATAAATATACCTTCCCTTGCCCAAGCAAGTAGGAGGAGACCTCGACTTTGGAGGAGCCCGTGTCCCGGCCTGACGCACTGACAAGAGACGCTGTCATCCCTGCTCGCAGAGAATCCAGCTTCCAGTGTTCTGACTCCCTTTGCGGGGTGTTAGAGTTCGAGACCCGGAAAGAGATTCCCACCTCTCTCATTCTCAAGGTATGGAGCTGACTAGAACCTAGAGGGACTCTTGGCATCCTAGACTTGGCATACTAGACTTGGCATACCAGACTTAGCATACCATACTATAGAATACATCACCTACTTCTTACCTTGCGCTACACTTAGGTTAGGTACACTGGGGTAGAACAAGTTAGAGAAGCATCTTATGAGTACTCGCATTTTTAGCTTATGTTATTTATGTATATGAATATATGTGTCATAGCTAAAAGATAATGCTAACGCAGTATTATTTCTTTCTACTGCTTACGCTGTACTTCATATATCTCGCATACTGTCTTACGATTGTAACAGCTCATATCTCTTACACGAGAATCAAGACTGTTCAATAAATCCTTTTATTGAAACGCCCGTCTATTATTTCTGTGTAACTCTGAAGAAACTAAGCATGCACGATTAGCTGAGTGAATATCTGTTGTTTCCACGATTCTGAGAGTGTTCCGATTCTAAAGGGAAACAAAGTTGTCATGTTTATGCGGTTGCCAGAAACTACTCCCTTCTTGTTTACAAGGAGTTTCTAGTGGCCTCTGAGTTAGCTGGTACAAAGTAATTAAGTTTAATATACTCGATAGGGACATACTGACTTCAGTCCTATGTCAAACCTATAGGGTATATTATTCCAAATGCGCAGAGCCTATTAGGGAAATAGGAACTACACTACAAGACGTTGGGCCAAGCATATACATAACTGTTGTCGAGGCCACCACAGCATGGGACACGTGCATGGCATGCCAGGGCACGAGCTCAGGCGAAGATTGGGCACTGAGTGGGCCCTTTTCGCCCATCAGCAGCCAGAAGAGGGTGGTCTGAGCCACCCCTCTTGGTCTGAGGTTTTGTGTGATATCAAGGCTCTTTGTTGTGTTTGCTATGTTTGACTGACATGGCCAAGGGTATGCCTCGACGTGGTTCCCTTGCTCGCTGTGCCACTGGATTCCAGCTAGCCTGGCTGATGAGGGGTGATACCTAGAAACCAGTCTGAGGATGCTTGTTTCTGGTCCAGGGAGGACCTGGCTGCAGTTCGGGCTTGACTGTTCTCATGGGGGGGAGCTAGGTCAAGTATGATTTGCATATGGCTGGGTCCACACTGGGGTGGCAGGATGAGCAAAAGAATGACTGATTTAACCAGATTTATTGACTGAAAGTGTTTGAAAATTTTCAGCACTTCATCCAACATTAAGAAGTGTAAATGAATGTAATTTACACTGACACCTCCATTTGCTGAATCCACATGTTGTTTGGCTGAGGAGGGACTTTGTCCCCTAGCTGCCTTGTGAACTGAGAAGGGTTTTTGACTGCCCTGAAACTTTCAACTAACTGAGGTACTGCCATTCTGATACTTTCAATCCCTTGCAAACGCTGGTTTGTTATCTGCCAGGTAATATCTACTCTTGCCAACAAGTTTGACATAAGCAATGTTGCTACCCCAGTTAATTCGCAAGGATGATCCCTAGTATTGTACTAGGTTTCCTGGGGAATCACTTTAAGGTGCTCGAGCACTGAACTACTGCCAGGATTGCCCTTATTTCTCATTCAGGTCGCCTGTCCTAATTATTATGGCCAAATGAATCTATTGTTATCGGGAAGGCACCTCCAACAACTGCTGTGACTTGATTGTTAGTGGTTTCTTCTTATTTTTTACTGCATCTTAACATCTTATCTTGTGGGGGTATATTTCTGCCTTACAGGTCGTGGGGGCATAGCCACTAGATGGGGTTAACAGAAGATTATTGTGCCCACTGGGTTTCCAGCTGGGTATTGGCGGGGCTCTTAATATGCTTTTATTCCTTAATTGTCAACTACGGGCAAACGGAAGGCTGCTGGTGTCA
The DNA here is from genome assembly GCA_963921515.1 of Calotriton arnoldi. Classification (NCBI taxonomy): domain Eukaryota; kingdom Metazoa; phylum Chordata; class Amphibia; order Caudata; family Salamandridae; genus Calotriton; species Calotriton arnoldi. The sequence continues at coordinate 2,803,210 of CAWUFW010001152.1, forward strand.
ATAAACCCAATATGTGTGGCAGGAAAGCAAGGGATTCAAGTACCCTCAGTCAAATTAATGATGTGATTGTCATGGTTGAGACAACATTGAACCCTACTGCACCATCCTTAATCCTGGGCCCGAGAAGAGAATGAAAACTACATTACCCAATATCTTTGGGAAGATGCAAAACAGGGTACTGCAAGCAGGAGCAAGCCTCCTGTGAGTTCTGTGCCTGTACAATCTGCAGCTATCAATGGGAAATTTTCTAGTGCTCCTCTGTTGTGATAGTCTCCTCCACTTGAACCTGAAATGGTTTGTTTCAGTAGGTTTAACCCATTGATGGAAAGTGCTGTAGGAGAATCATCATTGTCTGTTTGTAGGAGCGAGGAGGTTAGTATCACTACCCGGTGCCATGAAGCAACAACTAATTTGTATGAAATTGTACTAGCTCTGTGCAATGTTGTAGCTGGCGTAAAAGGAGTGGTCGAGTCTCTAGAATGTAAATTGAATACAGTTGCACAACTGATATCACAGGATATAGAGCCGCAGGGCAGTATCCCACCCTCATCCCTTCCCCCTTCCACCTCTGAAATTCCTCAGCAGTGCAGTTCAGGGAAGACTCACTCCGGACACTGGTAGGACATTGTCAGCTTGCCCCGTTCACTTTTATCAATCTATTAAGAACCAGGGCAGGCAATGGGGTATAGGTATTGGGCAGAATTACAGATGAGTGATCTATTTTTCAGATCCCTAGAGTGCAGTGTGCCCTAGCAAAACTACTGCTCCTGGATTTCATAGCACACTTACTAGAGGTGGGGGAGTTAATGGAGTGGCCCTCCAACAAGGGATGCTTGTGGGTTTACTCATAGAGAGAGTCACATTCAGGCTAGTCTTAGTGCGGGCTATTATAGATTCACATTGACCAATGTTCTAAAACTGAAAAAAAGAGTGTTTTGAGAGCGGGGTGTCCTTACATAACAACGTACTTCATTGGCAAAGATGCAACTATAAATTTTAGTCTATCATTATGCAAGACATCTTGAGTGTCCGCAGAAGTTCTCCAGAGCTTGGGTCATGTGACACCATAGAGGTCGTAGTAGCCCCCAGGGAAATTCTAGATGGTTTATTGTTAATAGAAGCATGTGATATTTGTACAACTGGCACAGGGAGTCAACTAGCTTTATCCAACAGCAAAGGGAATGGCGTTTGCCCAAGACTGGGGGAGGGTGGCTCTTCGAGGGTGCAGCTTTTGAGAGATGTTGATTGACTGCAGCCCAGATCCGCCCATGACATTTTTGTGCCTGTGCCTAATGAAGAGGGTTCTGTAGCTCAGGCACCCCAGCTAGTGGTAGAGGTAAATGCTGCTCTAGAGGGTAAGGATCACTTCTTGGGTGTGTGACGGAGCAACCTGGAACTGTCGGTCAGTGGCAAATTCTCTCCTGGAACCTTGCTAGTTTTTGAAGCAAGTTGGCTGACCCACAATGAAGCAATTACATCAGCTCCTTTCATATCTGCCGTTTCCAGAGCCATTCTTTAGAGCCATTGTACGGGTCATCTTTTGTCACCTATTCAGTGGATGTGCTTCAATCCTTGTCCGGTCATCCCTCTGGAGGCCTTTGATATGGGTCAAAATCTCTCTCAACTGGGCCACTGAGCAATTGACCATCGAGTCACCGGATGTCTTAGGGCTTACTGTAAGGGCAAGTAAAGAATCCACAATTAACATTTATAACATCTATAACCATAGTGTAGCTTATAATAGTGCTTCCCCAACATTAAGCACCTTTGGTAATCATTTGGAGAATCTGCTTTATAAACCCTAGCTCATTCTTGCAGGCGACTTCAATACTACCTACTAGCCATTGGATTTTATTACACTGGTCCCTGAAATGGCAGATGGATCCCTGGCCATCACAGAATTAAATCCCCCCATCCCTATAATCGTGAACTGCTGCGGCCATGTGACTAGCTCTGTTGTAGCATTTGCACTTTATTCAACCTGGTTGACCTGTAGAATCATGATGGGAATCTATGTGTATATTGTGTTGAGACACATGAGTCAGTTTGCCAGGTGCATTCCGATACAAGGAAGGGTAATGCTGCTGTATTCTAAACTTTTTTAATTTTTTGTGTTTTTATTTTGTAACTTAATTAGTCCATTGATGAAATGTAATGATGTATTCTCTTGTTTTTATTGCTTTTATGGCTTTTATGACCGAAAAAAAGTATTACTATTGGCTCAATTAGTTCCTCCTCAGAGGGAGGAGTTTGTGTCCCCTCCTGTACCATAGGAAGCATCAGACCTATTAAGAGGGACCACAGGCGAGAATGCTCCACAAAAATCAGTATTGTTGTCGGACCTAGTTTCGTTTTATGAAGACCAGCTAATATCCGACCTGCATCAATGAGCTACTTTGGTTCTGTCTTTCATAAGGTCTTTTAGACTAACAAATATCCAAGATGAGATCCAGGGACATCACCTCTGCATGCAGGACATAGATTGATCTCCGAGAACTATTTTCCGTAACTAGTTCACCCTGCTCCCTCTAAAATACCATACATAAAGGCCTCCATTTGTTTCACTTGAACGCAGTTCCTCGGCATCCAGTGTACTGCAGCTTCTAAACATTGTTACCAGCAAGTGATGGCATTCAAAGTAGTAACTGGCAAAAAAATCTGCAATACCAATTCCCGACCTCTTCATCAAGCTTTTTAATGCTTTCTGTAAACTAATTATCACAGGGAAGAGAATGAATCTGATAGAGCAGGGTTTTGAGAAAATAAAACCTGCTCGCATTGAACCCTCTGTAACATTCATTAACAGTGTGCTGTGGAAAATATTATTAAAGAACGCTAAAAATAAGGGGAAATGCTTTTGCGCATGCGTATACTAATGCATGGAACTAGGCCACAAGTGCTTTGATAAAAAGACTAATGCTGCTTTTGTGCACATTAATAATATTCTGCTAGGAATAACATGGGTTAGTGCAATGCTGGGATGGTGTGCAATGAAATTCCATTTCATGAAAATAATAAGGGTTTGTGTTTGTTTTCTGTAGAAAAGCAAACATGGGCCTAGTTTCCTGCATGCCAGTTTGGGGTTAATATTTGGTTGAAAATTATAATGTCCAAAAGAAAGATTCAAATAAGAAGAGAGAACGCAAAGGCATGAAAATGTGACCTTCGTGGTGCACTGAATGACTGCCAAGCTTCGGAAAAGAGAATAAGATAACAGTGGAAATGAACAACTTGCCTCAAGAGATGGCAGAGGCAAACAATGGAAGCACAGAGATTTGCAACATGTAGAGAACTGCAGGAAATATTTACTACGATTGTGTTCAAAGTTGTTTCCTGGGACGAATCTGTCGTAATGCTGAATGTTTAAGACAAAGAGACATTGAATAAAATGGTCATGATGAGAGTGGTGTGACTGAACACCCCCATCCTTAGCCAATGGGAGACAGAGTTTGTTCTCAGTTTGAAACACATGTGGGTTGGACATTTAGGTTTGAGGTTATAATTGAGAGTCCCCGGTGGGTGTGGTTTGTGTGGGTCTGCTAGTGTTAGCTAGCGGGAGATCGTCGCTGTCGTCGGTTTGCTGTTTCCACATAGAGGCCTACCAGTTTCCTGATACCTGATTTAATCTTTGCCACTCAACTCTTCTTGAGTGGCCTTGCTGCCCTTTTGGCCAGAGGGGTAGATTTTCGTGTTTTCTTACTTGGGTTAGTATAGATAATTTCCTAAAATTGCATATCTATTTTGTAAATGTATTTTGTCTCTGAAACTTTTCTCTCTTCGCCTATCCACTCCTTCAAAGCATTGTTATATTTGACATGAGTTTTAATTTATACATTGCTAATGTTTACTCTCTGTGATAATCCATGACTTGCGTTTGTGTAACTGTACTTGATGAGCATTTAATTTCACATTATTTACGATAAACATTTTAAATTACACACTGGGTCTGTCATTATTTAGTAGTATAGAATAAGTACATATTATTGTCATCAACTATTCAACACCTAAAAAGATTCGTCGCCACAAATATATTGTGTATTATAAGGAGAAATGAAGGTACTAATTGAGTATTTAGTGAGTTTGGTATAACCTTGCATTACACTGAAACCCAGCGTGAAGGGATTATTTGGGTAAAGTAAATGGGCTTATGTTTGTGTAGAATTATCGATCCCTGATCGTTGGATCAGTTTTGGTAGCAGAGGATGGTTATTTATTGATTAGTTTGGCAATAATTATTGATTATTGATTTATTGATTATTAATATGAAAAGTTAGTGTCTTTGTTTTATGTTGTTTAGAAGTACGGGTACGGAGTTACCTAAGATCCTAGGATGATGTTATTTTAGCCAAAGTGGGAGAGGAATAGTGTGGAAAGGTATCACACTGCAGAAGAACTTTGTCTGTTGTCGTAATATCAAACAGCGAAAGGTTGTCGATGTTATTTTAGGGACATATTCGATTGAAAGAAGATTGTATGAAATAGTGAAAGGTCCGCTTCCAAAACTCTGGCCTTACATCCCAAAAGGAGTACCAAGACCTCTTTCTGAAAGGAAAGTCCTCTTCCGAAACTTTGGCTAGTATCCCCAGAGGAGTACCAAGACCTCCTTTAACTAGATTGAGAGTAGAGTAGCGCTGGTCGTTATTTTACTAGAAGTAAAAGAAAAAACTCTTCGAATGATTGAACTATCTCTTTTATTAGTGGAGCAGACAAAGTAGCATTGTTTTGTGTTGTTTCTAACAAGAAATAGTTGAGAAAACCTAGAAAAATACATTGCCGTATTATTTTGTAAAGGGAGGGTCAGTAGCAGGAGTAATACTGACATCACAAAAAGCAGCACTGGCATTGGTCAGGCAGCGGGCGTGTAGTGAGCCGTGATTGGTTGGTTGCTGTGAGCCGCGCTGGTATTGGTCGAGATAGAGGATACGTAGTGAGCCGTGATTGGTTGTTTGCTGTGAGCCGCGCTGGTATTGGTTGGGATTTAGCGAATAGAGTGAGAAGATTTACAGAAGTTTTCCCTTGTTTGTTTTGGTTTATTTAGCGGGAAAAAGAGTATTTAAAAAAATGAAGATGGTAAAAAGAATAAAAGATTTCTTTAAAAAAGACAAGCCGATAGTTACTAGGTAGGGACTTCCTATACCTCCTCCAAAAACGCCTGCTTCTTTTATGATGTTGGAACGTGGGTATCATACGTGTACATGGTTAGAGAACTGGATGAGTTATACGGAAGATGATGGCGTTTTAGCTTTTCCAGAGCATGGTACATTTAATGTAAGGATTTTGGAGAACTTGAGAGGACGAATGAATTTATTAAAGCCAAGTCCTAGACCTACACAGTATGAAGCGCTTGAGGAATGGGAACATGAGGCTTATAAAAGGGAGAGAGGGATAGGAACGGAATTAAATACAGGAATATAATAACGAGGTATTCTGAGGATAGATGGGATGATCAAAAGAAAAGATGGAGGAGAGATGTAATTGCAGATGGATTATTTCCAGTAATAGTTGCTGAAGATCAGGCTGGAGGCAAAAGTAAAGAGAAAAAGAATAATCTAGAGACTTTAGAATTAGATGTAGACTCGGATGAGATTGATGATGAGTTATTGGATGAAATTCTATTAAAGAGACCTCCACCATATCAGGAAAGTTCAGGGGAAACAATTCCAAATGCACCATTAATTGAAATACAAGTTCCTCAGGTTCCACAAGCTCTACAAACTCCACAAGTTTCACAGGATACACAAGTTCCGGTAGCTTTGTAAGTTTCATCAGGTACTCGAGTGTTGCAGGAGAATGAGATTGACATATGGAATATGGCGAGAGAGGAGTTAACTCAGAGAATTAGTCAGATGAGTCTCAATGCAGAAGCATTATCGGTAGCAGCAACAATTGGTCCTATAGTTCCATTGTATGGTGAGAGTCAGAATATATCGAGAGTACAGGCGTTGACAATTCCCATGAATAATGCCAGGAATGTTAGTGGATCGGAACAAGTTGAGATGAGTACTTCATTGATTGATCTTCCAGTAAGTGAAAATGTAATTGAAATACCAAAGAGAAGTGTGCAGATTGATCCTCGAAAATTAGTGCAGAATGAGGAACAACTCCAGTATCAGGGAGTTCGGTGGGTCCTTCGCCAGAGGAGTTAGACGACTGGTTAAGAGGAATGGAAAATAATAAGTCTCAATCGAGTATAGATGTAGGTAGACTGAGAGTAGATCTGGAAGAAATGATTATTGGTACAATAAGTCCAGAGAGATTGAGTAAGTATCGAGATGAAGAGTTGTTATTTTTGTGTAAGAATATTACATGGAAAGCAAGGAATCTACATGAGAGGTTGGCAGAAGCTGCACAAGAATATGGAGTAGACATAGAGAAGTCTAAAGTTTTGCAAAAACATATAGATTGGATTTTACTGATAAAGATTTGGAGAGTTTGAATATGTCAGGCAAACGATTGCAAATAAAAGAATTAATGAATACTTTGAAGAAATGGGGTGATTTAGAACGGTGGAAAGGTAGATGGGCGAAAAAGAAGGAAGAAATGCTTGCAAGTAAAAATGCGTCCATTAAGAGAAACAGGACAGGCTGAAATGGTATGCCCAATGAGAGAAGTTCCAGGTGGTGGATATGTTCACGTTCCTTGGTCAAGACAGGATATACTATCCTTTAAGAATGATTTCCCCAGGTTGAGTGAGAAACCTGTTGAGTGGTACAAACAAGTAGAGAGGTTTGTAAAACCTTCAAAAGTTTTGTTAAAAGATTTAGATGGTTTGTTTGAGATTGTAGTTCCAGCTGACTTATGGACTGAGTGTAAAATTACTGTTGATTGGCCAAAAGAAGAATATCCTAGAGATGTGAAAGCAGGAGCACCTTCAGAAGAAGTGATGAAGAAATATAATGAAGTGATTACTTTCTTGAAAAGTAAAATTTCTCCAAAAGAAACAGATTGGGTTACAATTGACAGGACAACACAGGAACCCAAAGAATCGGTACATGCCTATTATGAAAGGTTGTTACAGGTGTTTAAACAATATAGTGGTTTTGAAACTATAGGTGACAAAGATATGGGACATTTTGTATATAGGTCTGTTTTTAAATTAAAACCCGAAATTAGTAACATGAATCAGCAACATTTGATTTGTTGGCAGAGTAAAACAGTTGATGAGATTTTGAGATATGCAAAATATTGTAGTGATGATATCGAATCAAGGCATAAAAAGTTGAAAGAGAAAATGATGAGGGCACAGGTGACGGTGGCAGAGCAGAAAGATGGAAACAATGGTTCTTAAACAGATTTCCAGATGAAAGGACAAAATCTAAATGGTCAGGTACTAAATGGAGGTAGAGGTAGAGGTAAGATGAGTAGGGAAGAATTGAAAAAGAAATTTCCCTGTCATGCGTGCGGAAAGTTTGGACATTGGAGGAATGAGTGTAGATCTTTACTGAAAAATAATGGAATGAAACAAAATTTCAATTCGCAGATACAGAATGAGGTGGTTGTGAATCAACAACAGCAACAACAGCAGCAGGTAGTTACACCACAGACACAACAAGTACAGGTGCCTCAAGCTCCTATGCCAAATAATGTGAATGTTCAAGTACAGAGATACAGTGCGAATTCTGGATTTCACACAGGTGAACAAGTTGGTAAGAATCAAAATGTAGAAGTGGTTTCACAATATTTGTTGCAATGTTCAGAGAATGACTCAGACTCATCTCAATGTCGGTGCCTTAAGGGGGAGGAAGAGTGTGTGCTTGGCGCATCTCTAGAGGTAGATCAATCAGGTCTTTTTGTTGATGGAAAAGTGGAAGGTAATAATGTTACATTCCTTGTGGACACTGGTGCTACATGTTCTACTGTGAGAGCAGCAGAAATCCCAAACCTCCCCCTCTCGGGAGAAACTATCCAAGTTGTAGGAGTCTCAAATAAATATATTAAGACTCCAATAACAAGACCAATAGAAGTTCATATTGGAAAATTCAGAGACATGCATCGGTTTGTAGAATGTGATACAAGTCCGGTGAACCTTTTAGGTAGGGACTTGCTTTGCAAGATGAATTGCACCATCTATTGTACGCCAGATGGTATTGCTTTTCAAACACCAGATGAGGATGTTGCTTTTAAAATGATGTTAGCGAAGCAAGGGACAGAAGTGAATGACTTGATTTCATTGCTTACAGAAGAAGATTTACCTGTAGAATTGAGAAATGCAGTAAGACCTGATGTATGGGATTTTACAGGAAAGGACATTGGTTTGATGAAGGGTGTGGATCCTATTCAGGTTACAGTTAAACCAGGTGCAGTATATCCAAACACACACAATACAGAATGAGTCCTGAGATTACAGCAGGAGTAATTCCTGTAATTGATCAAATGATTGAGCAAGGTATTCTAAAAGAAATACTAAGTAGTCCTTGTAATTCACCTATTATGGGGAATAAGAAACCAAGTGGGAAATATAAAATAGTTCAAGATTTGAGAAAGATTAATAAGATTGTGGTACCTTGCTGTCAAATAGTGCCAAACCCAGCAGTGATTCTTTATCAAATTCCTTGTGATGCAGAATGGTACACAGTGATTGATCTGTGTCAAGCATTTTTCTCGATACCTTTGCATCCGGATAGTCAATATCTTTTTGCTTTCCGGTTCAGAGACCGTGTTTTGGCATGGTGCCGAGTTCCTCAAGGGTATACAGAGAATCCTTCGATTTTTAATCAGATTTTGAAAAAATGTTTGGCGTCATTGATCATGCCAGAAAATTCAGTGTTAGTGCAGTACATTGATGACCTCCTAGTGGCATCAAAAACATGAGAGGATTGTGTGACAGATACAATTGCCTTACTGAATCATTTGGCAGAAGGTGGGCATAAAGTGTCACCAGCAAAATTACAGTTTTGTCAAAAAGAGGTTCAATATTTGGGACACAAAATTGAAAAAGGAGTTAGAAAAGTAACGCAAGACCGAATTAATGTGATTTTGCAGATGGGTCCTCCTAAGACTCAAAAAGAAGTTCGAATTTTTTTGGGAATGGTTGGATACTGTAGTCAGTGGATCAGTGGATTTTCACTGATTGTAAAACCTTTACAGAGGTTGACTAATAAAGATGTGGTTGATCCGATTGAATTGCATGAAGAGTGTATGAAAGCTTTTATTGAATTGCGAGATAGTCTTTGTCGAGCACCTGCATTGGGAATGCCAGATTACACAAAAGATTTTGCATTGTTCTGTTGTGAAAGAGATGGGTGTGCACTACAGTCTTAACGCAAAAACATGGAATGGCACGTCGCCCAGTTGCATATTTTTCTGCTACTTTGGATTCGGTGGCTGCCGCATTACCAAGTTTTTTAAAAGCAGTGGCTGCTACTTGTGTGAGTCTAGAGCAGAGCGAAACAATTGCTATGGGACATCCAGTGAAAGTATACGTGCCACACTCTGTTGAGATTCTTTTAACAAGGACTCGAGCTCAGCATATGACATATAGTCGGCTGACTAGATATGAAAGAGTGATTTTGGGTGCTGAAAATGTGATAGTGACAAGATGTACAACATTGAACCCAGCAACTTTATTGCCGAGTTCAAGTTGTGAAGAAGTAAAGGATGAAGCAGACCATGATTGTTTGGATGTGACAGAATTGTGCACGAAACCAAGACCTGACATAAAAGATACACCACTAGAAGAGTCAGATAGTGTAATGTTCGTGGATGGATCTTGTCTGAGAGATGAAAAAGGTGCATTGAGTGCTGCTTATGCAGTGTGTACAAAGTCTATGGTTCTTGAAGCATCCTGTCAACAAGGGATAAATTCTGCTAAAATTTCTGAGCTAATAGCTCTGACTAGAGCATGTATAATTGGCAAAAATCTGAGAGTAACCATATTCACTGATAGTCAATATGGTTTTGGGGTGGTGCATGATTTTGGTCATTTGTGGATACAAGGAGGATTTCTGACTTCTTCAGGATCCCCGATCCGGAACAGTAAAAATGTGAAGGATCTTTTGAATGCATTACAAATGGCCAAAAAGATTGCTGTGGTAAAATGTTCAGCACATAAGTCAGGAAACGACTATGTGACAAATGGAAACAGATACGCAGACCTAGTGGCTCGTTTCTGTGCACAAAATTCAATTTCAATCAACAGAGGGATGGAGAAAAAGATACAAATTGCCACTTGATGTTTTCTTCTTTGGAAACATGGGAAGAAATTAGACAGTTACAGGAAGAAGCAAATGAGGAAGAAAAAGAAATTTGGATAAAATCAGGTTGTAAAAAGAGAGCAGAAGATAAAGTGTGGGTGTATGTTGATGGAAGACCAGTAATGCCGGATAGTTTACTCTCTCAGATGGCAAGGATGTTGGAAGAGATGCTATGATCAGGCTCTTCAAGCAGTCATGGTACAATCCAAAGTTTAGGGTTATTGCAAAGAGTCTATGCCAGAGGTGTATAGTCTGCCAGCAGCAAAATCCAGGTAGAAAAACAGTTGTTAGTTGGGGTCGAATTGGAAAAGCAGCAGGACCATTTGCCAGACTACAGTTAGACTTTATCGAACTTCCCCCTTGTAATGGACTGAAATATGTGTTGTTGGTTGTTTGTTTGTTTTCTCGTTGGGTAGAAGCTTATCCAACAAGAAGAAATGGCAGCTTGACTGTTGCTAAATTGCTTTTAAGAGAGATAATTCCTAGGTTTGGGTTTCCAGTCTCTTTAGAAACAGATAGAGGAACTCATTTTAATAATGAAATAATTCGGATGATTTGCGCAGCATTACAAATTGAGAAAAAGCTGCATTGTGCCTATCGACCAGAAGCATCAGGAGTGGTCGAACAAATTAATGGCAATATTAAGTCCAGACTATCTAAAGTGTGTGCATCTACAACACTGAAATGGCCAGACGCTTTACCCCTGGCACTGATGAGTCTTAGTAGCATTCCTGATAAAAAGACTGGATTAAGTCCTCACGAAAGTTTGATGGGAAGAGCTATGAGACAAGCAATTGTGCCAGCAAACAAACTGATGAATATTACTGATGATCTAGTGCTTGATTATTGCAAAGGATTGGCTGATCTGGTGCGTTCTGTGTCTCATCAGGTTGGAGAAATTGCAACCACAACACAGCCGGATCAAGCACATGATTTGAGTCCAGGAGAGTGGGTTCTGGTCAAGAAACACGTGAGGAAGTCGTGTTTAGAACCCAGGTGGAATGGACCATACCAGATTATATTGGTAACAACGACAGCAGTAAAGTGTGGTGGCTTGCCAAATTGGATTCATGCAAGTCATACAAGAAGAGTCCCAAGCTCACTTGAAAGACGAGAAGAAGAGCAGTGACTGGTAAAAAAAAAGAAAAGAACCAGAAGCTGAAGAACGTGAAGCTATAGAATCTAGTGTTACAGATTCTGAAAAGGCTGAACAAGAAGAAGAACCAAGTACAAGTTGAATAAAGTGGGCACCAGCTACTGGGTCTCAAGAGATTGCTGTTGAGAAAGAAAAAGAGAAAGTGACTAATGAAAATCAAGAGCAAGTACAACAAAGAAAAGAACTGAATAAAAGAACTTGCGAACTTGATAACAAAGGTGAAGAAGCAGTTCAAGTTAAGAAAGCAAGAAAAGGTGATGTGTGGCCAAAAGGAGCGAAAAGACTGAAATACACTCTAGAAACGAAAAGGCCAGATCAAATAAATGAAATATCAAGTCAAACTGAACAAAGTGATTCAGAAGAAGAATTAGTACGAAAAACAAAAAGAATAAGAATTCCGAGTAAGAAATACACAGCTTCAGAATGGACATATGTGGTGTTGGAAGAAATTGAAAATACAAATGAGAACAAAGAAGAAGCTGGTACTGATCAGAGTGATCAAAGCAAATTGAAACCACCTTAAAAGGAACTGTGAAAATAAAGGTGCAACAATTTCAATGAAGAAAATTGATGAAGTTCCAAAAGATTTGAAGGAGAAGAAGATATTAAAAAAAAAAAAAAAAAGAGGGGGTAAAGAAGAGAGGCATAAAGTGTAAGGGTACACTACTCTAGATGGTCTTTGGATACGTTTTTTCAAGTTTTTTTTTAATTTTAGGTTTTTTCTTAGATTTTTAATTTTTTTATATAGTGTCTAAAAAGGCAAAGGTAACAGAGACTGGATATCAAAATCATGGTTTTAAAATTAGATGTATTAATGCTTGCTTATGTAGTGTCTTATTACTAATGTTGATGTGGATAACACTGATTGTTGTTGTGCCTGTTCTGATGGTGATAAATAACAAAAATAATACTAATGATGGGGGAAGTGAGAGAATGGATACTGTTACTAAGGAAAGTATAAATACTAATATGGAAAAGATAGAAGATGATAGTGTTTATCATCATGATAAATCAATTAATGATTTTTCGTTAAATGTTTTTACAATGAATGCTAGAGATTGTTATGTGTGTATGCGATTACCATCGTCTGTCTCAGAGGGGGTGACTTATCATCACCTACCTTTAACTTATGGTGTGTCTTGTAGTGTCTTAACCAGTCTGTTCTATGAGAGGGAAGGACTAGAGTATTATTACTCTAATTTTGACTTAATATTTTCAGAAATTCCTGTTAGAAGAGATTTAAAAATTGTTTATGGACCTGTTTATGCAGCCTACATGGGAGATTTTTTCATTAGTAACAAACCAATAGATACAATAGATGCACATAGAAATAACTTAACCTGTAAACTACGACATGAAGAAATAGAATTTATGAATATGGTAGAAGATAGAAGACGAGATTTTTAAAAAAAAGCTGCTGTGCAAAAGTCTCATGTACGTCCACGGGCTTTCAGAGTGGGTGTTTATAAAAATGGTGAAACTTACGCTGCCATGACTCTAGATTTTCAACATAGATGAAAGCTTTGTGTGTTTAGAGAAAAGACTGAACATAATAGTTACTTCATTGGTTCTAGTGAATGTGAGCATACCTTCTTGATAAAAGGAAATTGGGGACTGAAAGGAGGAACTGATCCTGTTTTTCCGGGAATTTATTATGTGTGTGGTAAGAATGCTTACTATAGGTTACCTACAGGTTGGTATGGATGTTGTTATTTAGGCATAGTTTTTCCAAAGGTATACCATGTAGATAAGAATAATAGAGTTAATGAAATAAAACAAGGACTAATACGTAATAAGAGAGGAGCGAGATATTCTGAAATAATTGGGGATATTTTTGGAGCACTGATACCCTCAGTTGGAGTTAGTGTGAATTCACATAAAATTAGAAAATTGTCCACAGTGGTTGATCGTTTATCAACAGATACTGCTGGTGGGTTTTTGATGATTGATACTGAAATGGTTGCAATCAGATCAATGGTTTTGCAAAATCGACTGGCCCTTGATATATTATTGGCCAAAGAGGGTGGAGTCAGCAGCATGTTGAAAATACAACAATGCTGTACTTATATCACTGCAAAAGTAAAAATCTTGAGGGGTGAATTAAAAATATTACAGAACTTCATGAAGATTTCACTGAACTAAAGGTTGATGGTGCATGGGAGAAACTTGGTAAGAGTTTTTCCTCAGTGGAAAATTGGGTTTCTACCTAAGGGAGTAGTTTGCTAGGAAAAATATTAATACCTGTTACTTCAGTAGTTGCAGTAATAATAACGATTATTATGATTTATAAATGTTACAAATGCAAAGGTAGAAAGAAAGAGACAGATCTTAAACGTAGAGCAAGAAAGAGAAAAAGAGAAGAGATAGAATTACAGGACATGAGAGGAAATTAATATGAGATCATGAAAGACTTAGGGGTCGATTCCGATCTCGGCCGGAAGCGCACCTAACAGTATTCGCCCGGAAAAAAATCAAGCCGAACGCGTGTTTCCCGACCGATTCGAACAGTCGTCCGAACGAGCAAGTACGATGCGCATAAAAGCACAGATTCCGAGCGAGCCGTACTTACTCATTTCAGCTCCAGTTCCCCGCCCGAGGCGGATCCCTAAACGCCAAATCGAGTCGCACGGAAGCAAATACACAGCACCTTCTGGCCGGACTAGTACGATGCGCCTTCCGTACGTGCCGAACCCGTCGCTATGTCCGGCACGCCAGAGCATCCGGGAGAGCTGTACATAAGCTCCGATTCGCGCCACAAGACGATCCACGGCGACGAGACGAACAAGCCAGCGACGAGTACGAGTAGAAGCCACGAGAAAGCCGAACGAGACGACCCAACCATGAATCCCATTGCGCAGGTCCTACCAATACTCTACATCTATTACCGGGACCGGTACGGACGCGTTTGGCGCAGACGGTAAGTCGAACACCCACAACACAAATAAACGACACGTACCCGAAATATGTACACACACATAGTGATGCAGAAATGACGTACACTAGCAACAGCCGAACCATAGGGGCGGGATGGCTATCACCAATGCCATACGCACCCATAGGGGGATGGATGCCTACCACTACCACCACCCCTACTCAGGGGGCCTGGATGCCTGTCACTACTACCATCCCCACTCATAGGGGGATGGATGCCTACCACTAACACCACCCCTACTGATGGGGGCCTGGATGCCTACCACTACCACCACCCCTACTCAGGGGGCCTGGATGCCTGTCACTACTACCATCCCCACTCATAGGGGATGGATGCCTACCACTAACACCACCCCTACTCATGGGGGCCTGGATGCCTACCACTAACACCACCCCTACTCATGGGGGCCTGGATGCCTACCACTACCACCACCCCTACTCAGGGGGCCTGGATGCTTGTCACTACTACCATCCCCACTCATAGGGGATGGATGCCTACCACTAACACCACCCCTACTCATGGGGGCCTGGATGCCTACCACTAACACCACCCCTACTCATGGGGGCCTGGATGCCTACCACTACCACCACCCCTACTCAGGGGGCCTGGATGCCTGTCACTACTACCATCCCCACCCATAGGGGGATGGATGCCTACCACTACCACCACCCCTACTCAGGGGGCCTGGATGCCTGTCACTACTACCATCCCCACCCATAGAGGGATGGATGCCTACTACTACCACCACCCCTACTCAGGGGACCTGGATGCCTGTCACTACTACCATCTCCACCCATAGGGGATGGATGCCTACCACTACCACCACCCCTACTCAGGGGGCCTGGATGTCTGTCACTACTACCATCCCCACTCATAGGGGATGGATGCCTACCACTAACACCACCCCTACTCATGGGGGCCTGGATGCCTACCACTAACACCACCCCTACTGATGGGGGCCTGGATGCCTACCACTACCACCACCCCTACTCAGGGGGCCTGGATGCCTGTCACTACTACCATCCCCACTCATAGGGGGATGGATGCCTACCACTAAAACCACCCCTACTCATGGGGGCATGGATGCCTACCACTAACACCACCCCTACTCATGGGGGCCTGGATGCCTACCACTACCACCACCCCTACTCAGGGGGGCCTTGATGCCTGTCACTACTACCATCCCCACTCATAGGGGGATGGATGCCTACCACTAACACCACCCCTATTCATGGTAGCCTGGATGCCTACCACTAACACCACCCCTACTCATGGGGGCCTGGATGCCTACCACTACCACCACCCCTACTCAGGGGGGCCTGGATGCCTGTCACAACTACCATCCCCACCCATAGGGGGATGGATGCCTACCACTACCACCACCCCTACTTAGGGGGGCCTGGATGCCTGTGACTACTACTATCCCCACCCATAGGGGGATGGATGCCTACCACTACCACCACCCCTACTCAGGGGGGCCTGGATGCCTGTCACTACTACCATCCCTACCCATAGGGGGATGGATGCCTACCACTACCACCACCCCTACTCAGGGGGGCCTGGATGCCTGTCACTACTACCATCCCCACTCATAGGGGGATGGATGCATACCACTAACACCACCCTTACTCATGGGGGCCTGGATGCCTACCATTACCACCACCCATACTCAGGGGGGCCTGGATGCCTGTCACTACTACCATCCCCACTCATAGGGGGATGGATGCCTACCACTAACACCACCCCTACTCATGGGGGCCTGGATGCCTACCACTAACACCACCCCTACTGATGGGGGCCTGGATGCCTACCACTACCACCACCCCTACTCAGGGGGCCTGGATGCCTGTCACTACTACCATCCCCACTCAAAGGGGATGGATGCCTACCACTAACACCACCCCTACTCATGGGGGCCTGGATGCCTACCACTAACACCACCCCTACTCATGGGGGCCTGGATGCCTACCACCACCCATACTCAGGGGGGCCTGGATGCCTGTCACTACTACCATCCCCACTCATAGGGGAATGGATGCCTACCACTAACACCACCCCTACTCATGGGGGCCTGGATGCCTACCATTACCACCACCCCTACTCAGGGGGGCCTGGATGTTTGTCACTACTACCATCCCCACTCATAGGGGGATGGATGCCTACCACTAACACCACCCCTGCTCATGGGGGCCTGGATGCCTGCCACTAACACCACCCCTACTGATGGGGCCTGGATGCCTACCACTACCACCACCCCTACTCAGGGGGGCCTGGATGCCTGTCACTACTACCATCCCCACTCATAGGGGGATGGATGCCTACCACTAACACCACCCCTACTCATGGGGGCCTGGATGCCTACCACTAACACCACCCCTACTGATGGGGGCCTGGATGCCTACCACTACCACAACCCCTACTCAGGGGGCCTGGATGCCTGTCACTACTACCATCCCCACTCATAGGGGGATGGATGCCTACCACTAACACCACCCCTACTCATGGGGGCCTGGATGCCTACCACTACCACCACCCCTACTCAGGGGGCCTGGATGCCTGTCACTACTACCATCCCCACTCATAGGGGATGGATGCCTACCACTAACACCACCCCTACTCATGGGGGCCTGGATGCCTACCACTAACACCACCCCTACTCATGGGGGACTGGATGCCTACCACTACCACCACCCCTACTCAGGGGGCCTGGATGCCTGTCACTACTACCATCCCCACCCATAGGGGGATGGATGCCTACCACTACCACCACCCCTACTCAGGGGGCCTGGATGCCTGTCACTACTACCATCCCCACCCATAGGGGGATGGATGCCTACCACTACCACCACCCCTACTCAGGGGGACCTGGATGCCTGTCACTACTACCATCCCCACCCATAGGGGGATGGATGCCTACCACTACCACCACCCCTACTCAGGGGGGCCTGGATGTCTGTCACTACTACCATCCCCACTCATAGGGGGATGGATGCCTACCACTAACACCACCCCTACTCATGGGGGCCTGGATGCCTACCACTAATACCACCCCTACTGATGGGGGCCTGGATGCCTACCACCACCCCACTCAGGGGGGCCTGGATGCCTGTCACTACTACCATCCCCACTCATAGGGGGAAGGATGCCTACCACTAACACCACCCCTACTCATGGGGGCCTGGATGCCTACCACTACCACCACCCCTACTCAGGGGGCCCCGGATGCCTGTCACTACTACCCTCCCCACTCATAGGGGGATGGATGCCTACCACTAAAACCACCCCTACTCATGGGGGCATGGATGCCTACCACTAACACCACCCCTACTCATGGGGGCCTGGATGCCTACCACTACCACCACCCCTACTCAGGGGGGCTTGGATGCCTGTCACTACTACCATCCCCACTCATAGGGGGATGGATGCCTACCACTAACACCACCCCTACTCATGGTAGCCTGGATGCCTACCACTAACACCACCCCTACTCATGGGGGCCTGGATGCCTACCACTACCACCACCCCTACTCAGGGGGGCCTGGATGCCTGTCACTACTACCATCCTCACCCATAGGGGGATGGATGCCTACCACTACCACCACCCCTACTCAGGGGGGCCTGGATGCCTGTCACTACTACCATCCCCACTCATAGGGGGATGGATGCCTACCACTAACACCACCCTTACTCATGGGGGCCTGGATGCCTACCATTACCACCACCCCTACTCAGGGGGGCCTGGATGCCTGTCACTACTACCATCCCCACTCATAGGGGGATGGATGCCTATCACTAACACCACCCCTACTCATGGGGGCCTGGATGCCTACCACTAACACCACTCCTACTGATGGGGGCCTGGATGCCTACCACTACCACCACCCCTACTCAGGGGGGCCTGGATGCCTGTCACTACTACCATCCCCACTCAAAGGGGGATGGATGCCTACCACTAACACCACCCCTACTCATGGGGGCCTGGATGCCTACCACTAACACCACCCCTACTCATGGGGGCCTGGATGCCTACCACCACCCATACTCAGGGGGGCCTGGATGCCTGTCACTACTACCATCCCCACTCATAGGGGGATGGATGCCTACCACTAACACCACCCCTACTCATGGGGGCCTGGATGCCTACCATTACCACCACCCCTACTCAGGGGGGCCTGGATGTTTGTCACTACTACCATCCCCACTCATAGGGGGATGGATGCCTACCACTAACACCACCCCTGCTCATGGGGGCCTGGATGCCTACCACTAACACCACCCCTACTGATGGGGGCCTGGATGCCTACCACTAACACCACCCCTACTCAGGGGGGCCTGGATGCCTGTCACTACTACCATCCCCACTCATAGGGGGATGGATGCCTACCACTAACACCACCCCTACTCATGAGGGCCTGGATGCCTACCACCACCCATACTCAGGGGGGCCTGGATGCCTGTCACTACTACCATCCCCACTCATAGGGGGATGGATGCCTACCACTAACACCACCCCTACTCATGGGGGCCTGGATGCCTACCATTACCACCACCCCTACTCAGGGGGGCCTGGATGTTTGTCACTACTACCATCCCCACTCATAGGGGGATGGATGCCTACCACTAACACCACCCCTGCTCATGGGGGCCTGGATGCCTACCACTAACACCACCCCTACTGATGGGGCCTGGATGCCTACCACTACCACCACCCCTACTCAGGGGGCCTGGATGCCTGTCACTACTACCATCCCCACTCATAGGGGATGGATGCCTACCACTAACACCACCCCTACTCATGGGGGCCTGGATGCCTACCACTAACACCACCCCTACTGATGGGGGCCTGGATGCCTACCACTACCACAACCCCTACTCAGGGGGCCTGGATGCCTGTCACTACTACCATCCCCACTCATAGGGGGATGGATGCCTACCACTAACACCACCCCTACTCATGGGGGCCTGGATGCCTACCACTACCACCACCCCTACTCAGGGGGCCTGGATGCCTGTCACTACTACCATCCCCACTCATAGGGGATGGATGCCTACCACTAACACCACCCCTACTCATGGGGGCCTGGATGCCTACCACTAACACCACCCCTACTCATGGGGGACTGGATGCCTACCACTACCACCACCCCTACTCAGGGGGCCTGGATGCCTGTCACTACTACCATCCCCACCCATAGGGGGATGGATGCCTACCACTACCACCACCCCTACTCAGGGGGCCTGGATGCCTGTCACTACTACCATCCCCACCCATAGGGGATGGATGCCTACCACTACCACCACCCCTACTCAGGGGACCTGGATGCCTGTCACTACTACCATCCCCACCCATAGGGGGATGGATGCCTACCACTACCACCACCCCTACTCAGGGGGCCTGGATGTCTGTCACTACTACCATCCCCACTCATAGGGGGATGGATGCCTACCACTAACACCACCCCTACTCATGGGGGCCTGGATGCCTACCACTAACACCACCCCTACTGATGGGGGCCTGGATGCCTACCACCACCCCTACTCAGGGGGGCCTGGATGCCTGTCACTACTACCATCCCCACTCATAGGGGGAAGGATGCCTACCACTAACACCACCCCTACTGATGGGGGCCTGGATGCCTACCACTACCACCACCCCTACTCAGGGGGGCCTGGATGCCTGTCACTACTACCCTCCCCACTCATAGGGGGATGGATGCCTACCACTAAAACCATCCCCACTCATAGGGGGATGGATGCCTACCACTAACACCACCCTTACTCATGGGGGCCTGGATGCCAACCATTACCACCACCCCTACTCAGGGGGCCTGGATGCCTGTCACTACTACCATCCCCACTCATAGGGGGATGGATGCCTATCACTAACACCACCCCTACTCATGGGGGCCTGGATGCCTACCACTAACACCACTCCTACTGATGGGGGCCTGGATGCCTACCACTACCACCACCCCTACTCAGGGGGCCTGGATGCCTGTCACTACTACCATCCCCACTCAAAGGGGGATGGATGCCTACCACTAACACCACCCCTACTCATGGGGGCCTGGATGCCTACCACTAACACCACCCCTACTCATGGGGGCCTGGATGCCTACCACCACCCATACTCAGGGGGCCTGGATGCCTGTCACTACTACCATCCCCACTCATAGGGGATGGATGCCTACCACTAACACCACCCCTACTCATGGGGGCCTGGATGCCTACCATTACCACCACCCCTACTCAGGGGGCCTGGATGTTTGTCACTACTACCATCCCCACTCATAGGGGGATGGATGCCTACCACTAACACCACCCCTGCTCATGGGGGCCTGGATGCCTACCACTAACACCACCCCTACTGATGGGGGCCTGGATGCCTACCACTAACACCACCCCTACTCAGGGGGGCCTGGATGCCTGTCACTACTACCATCCCCACTCATAGGGGGATGGATGCCTACCACTAACACCACCCCTACTCATTGGGGCCTGGATGCCTACCACTAACACCACCCCTACTGATGGGGGCCTGGATGCCTACCACCACCCCTACTCTGGGGGGCCTGGATGCCTGTCACTACTACCATCCCCACTCATAGGGGAATGGATTCCTACCACTAACACCACCCCTACTGATGGGGGCCTGGATGCCTAACACTACCACCACCCCTACTCAGGGGGGCCTGGATGCCTGTCATTACTACCATCCCCACTCAAAGGGGGATGGATGCCTACCACTAACACCACCCCTACTCATCGGGGCCTGGATGCCTACCACTAACACCACCCCTACTGATGGGGGCCTGGATGCCTACCACCACCCATTCTCAGGGGGGCCTGGATGCGTGTCACTACTACCATCCCCACTCATAGGGGGATGGATGCCTACCACTAACACCACCCCTACTCATGGGGGCCTGGATGCCTACCATTACCACCACCCCTACTCAGGGGGGCCTGGATGCCTGTCACTACTACCATCCCCACTCATAGGGGGATGGATGCCTACCACTAACACCACCCCTGCTCATGGGGGCCTGGATGCCTACCACTAACACCACCCCTACTGATGGGGGCCTGGATGCCTACCACTACCACCACCCCTACTCAGGGGGCCTGGATGCCTGTCACTACTACCATCCCCACTCATAGGGGGATGGATGCCTACCACTAACACCACCCCTACTCATGGGGGCCTGGATGCCTACCACTAACACCACCCCTACTGATGGGGGCCTGGATGCCTACCACTACCACCACCCCTACTCAGGGGGCCTGGATGCCTGTCACTACTACCATCCCCACTCATAGGGGATGGATGCCTACCACTAACACCACCCCTACTCATGGGGGCCTGGATGCCTACCACTACCACCACCCCTACTCAGGGGGCCTGGATGCCTGTCACTACTACCATCCCCACTCATAGGGGGATGGATGCCTACCACTAACACCACCCCTACTCATGGGGGCCTGGATGCCTACCACTAACACCACCCCTACTGATGGGGGCTTGGATGCCTACCACTACCACCACCCCTACTCAGGGGGCCTGGATGCCTGTCATTACTACCATCCCCACTCATAGGGGGATGGATGCCTACCACTAACACCACCCCTACTCATGGGGGCCTGGATGCCTCCCACTACCACCACCCCTACTGATGGGGGCCTGGATGCATACCACTACCACCACCCCTACTCAGGGGGCCTGGATGCCTGTCCCTACAACCCTCCCCACTCATAGGGGGATGGATGCCTACCACTAACACCACCCCTACTCATGGGGGCCTGGATGCCTACCACTAATACCACCCCTACTCATGGGGGCCTGGATGGCTACCACTACCACCACCCCTACTCAGGGGGGGCCTGGATGCCTGTCACTACTACCATCCCCACCCATAGGGGGATGGATGCCTACCACTACCACCACCCCTACTCAGGGGGCCTGGATGCCTGTCACTACTACCATCCCCACCCATAGGGGGATGGATGCCTACCACTACCACCACCCCTACTCAGGGGGCCTGGATGCCTGTCACTACTACCATCCCCACCCATAGGGGATGGATGCCTACCACTACCACCACCCCTACTCAAGGGGCCTGGATGCCTGTCACTACTACCATCCCCACTCATAGGGGGATGGATGCCTACCACTAACACCACCCCTACTCATGGGGGCCTGGATGCCTACCATTACCACCACCCCTACTCAGGGGGCCTGGATGCCTGTCACTACTACCATCCCCACTCATAGGGGATGGATGCCTACCACTAACACCACCCCTACTCATGGGGGCCTGGATGCCTACCACTAACACCACCCCTACTGATGGGGGCCTGGATGCCTACCACTACCACCACCCCTACTCAGGGGGCCTGGATGCCTGTCATTACTACCATCCCCACTCAAAGGGGGATGGATGCCTACCACTAATACCACCCCTACTCATGGGGGCCTGGATGCCTACCACTAACACCACCCCTACTCATGGGGGCCTGGATGCCTACCACCACCATACTCAGGGGGTCTGGATGCGTGTCACTACTACCATCCCCACTCATAGGGGGATGGATGCCTACCACTAACACCACCCCTACTCATGGGGGCCTGGATGCCTACCATTACCACCACCCATACTCAGGGGGGCCTGGATGCCTGTCACTATTACCATCCCCACTCATAGGGGGATGGATGCCTACCACTAACACCACCCCTGCTCATGGGGGCATGGATGCCTACCACTAACACCACCCCTACTGATGGGGGCATGGATGCCTACCACTACCACCACCCCTACTCAGGGGGGCCTGGATGCCTGTCACTACTACCATCCCCACTCATAGGGGGATGGATGCCTACCACTAACACCACCCCTACTCATGGGGGCCTGGATGCCTACCACTACCACCACCCCTACTCAGGGGGCCAGGATGCCTGTCACTACTACCATCCCCACTCATAGGGGGTGGATGCCTACCACTAACACCACCCCTACTCATGGGGGCCTGGATGCCTACCACTAACACCACCCCTACTGATGGGGGCCTGGATGCCTACCACTACCACCACCCCTACTCAGGGGGCCTGGATGCCTGTCATTACTACCATCCCCACTCATAGGGGGATGGATGCCTACCACTAACACCACCCCTACTCATGGGGGCCTGGATGCCTCCCACTAACACCACCCCTACTGATGGGGGCCTGGATGCATACCACTACCACCACCCCTACTCAGGGGGCCTGGATGCCTGTCCCTACAACCATCCCCACTCATAGGGGATGGACGCCTACCACTAACACCACCCCTACTCATGGGGGCCTGGATGCCTACCACTAACACCACCCCTACTCATGGGGGCCGGGATGCCTACCACTACCACCACCCCTACTCAGGGGGGCCTGGATGCCTGTCACTACTACCATCCCCACCCATAGGGGGATGGATGCCTACCACTACCACCACCCCTACTCAGGGGGCCTGGATGCCTGTCACTACTACCATCCCCACCCATAGGGGGATGGATGCCTACCACTACCACCACCCCTACTCAGGGGGGGGCCTGGATGCCTGTCACTACTACCATCCCCACTCATAGGGGGATGGATGCCTACCACTACCACAACCCCTACTCAGGGGGGCCTGGATGCCTGTCACTACTACCATCCCCACTCATAGGGGGATGGATGCCTACCACTAACACCACCCCTACTCATGGGGGCCTGGATGCCTACCACTAACACCACCCCTACTGATGGGGGCCTGGATGCCTACCACTACCACCACCCCTACTCAGGGGGCCTGGATGCCTGTCACTACTACCATCCCCACTCATAGGGGGATGGATGCCTACCACTAACACCACCCCTACTCATGGGGGCCTGGATGCCTACCACTACCACCACCCCTACTCAGGGGGGCCAGGATGCCTGTCACTACTACCATCCCCACTCATAGGGGGGTGGATGCCTACCACTAACACCACCCCTACTCATGGGGGCCTGGATGCCTACCACTAACACCACCCCTACCGATGGGGGCCTGGATGCCTACCACTACCACCACCCCTACTCAGGGGGCCTGGATGCCTGTCATTACTACCATCCCCACTCATAGGGGATGGATGCCTACCACTAACACCACCCCTACTCATGGGGGCCTGGATGCCTCCCACTAACACCACCCCTACTGATGGGGGCCTGGATGCATACCACTACCACCACCCCTACTCAGGGGGCCTGGATGCCTGTCCCTACAACCATCCCCACTCATAGGGGGATGGATGCCTACCACTAACACCACCCCTACTCATGGGGGCCTGGATGCCTACCACTAACACCACCCCTACTCATGGGGGCCTGGATGCCTACCACTACCACCACCCCTACTCAGGGGGGCCTGGATGCCTGTCACTACTACCATCCCCACCAATAGGGGGATGGATGCCTACCACTACCACCACCCCTACTCAGGGGGGCCTGGATGCCTGTCACTACTACCATCCCCACCCATAGGGGGATGGATGCCTACCACTACCACCACCCCTACTCAGGGGGCCTGGATGCCTGTCACTACTACCATCCCCACCCATAGGGGGATGGATGCCTACCACTACCACCACCCCTACTCAGGGGGCCTGGATGCCTGTCACTACTACCATCCCCACTCATAGGGGGATGGATGCCTACCACTAACACCACCCCTACTCATGGGGGCCTGGATGCCTACCATTACCACCACCCCTACTCAGGGGGCCTGGATGCCTGTCACTACTACCATCCCCACTCATAGGGGGATGGATGCCTACTACTAACACCACCCCTACTCATGGGGGCCTGGATGCCTACCACTAACACCACCCCTACTGATGGGGGCCTGGATGCCTACCACTACCACCACCCCTCTCAGGGGGGCCTGGATGCCTGTCACTACTACCATCCCCACTCAAAGGGGGATGGATGCCTACCACTAACACCACCCCTACTCATGGGGGCCTGGATGCCTACCACTAACACCACCCCTACTGATGGGGGCCTGGATGCCTACCACTACCACCACCTCTACTCAGGGGGGCCTGGATGCCTGTCACTACTACCATCCCCACTCAAAGGGGGATGGATGCCTACCACTAACACCACCCCTACTCATGGGGGCCTGGATGCCTACCACTAACACCACCCCTACTGATGGGGGCCTGGATGCCTACCACCACCCATACTCAGGGGGCCTGGATGCCTGTCACTACTACCATCCCCACTCATAGGGGGATGGATGCCTACCACTAACACCACCCCTACTCATGGGGGCCTGGATGCCTACCATTACCACCACCCCTACTCAGGGGGCCTGGATGCCTGTCACTACTACCATCCCCACTCATAGGGAGATGGATGCCTACCACTAACACCACCCCTGCTCATGGGGGCCTGGATGCCTACCACTAACACCACCCCTACTCAAGGGGGCCTGGATGCCTGTCACTACTACCATCCCCACTCATAGGGGGATGGATGCCTACCACTAACACCACCCCTACTCATGGGGGCCTGGATGCCTAACACTAACACCACCCCTACTGATGGGGGCCTGGATGCCTACCACTACCACCACCCCTACTCAGGGGGCCTGGATGCCTGTCACTACTACCATCCCCACTCATAGGGGGATGGATGCCTACCACTAACACCACCCCTACTCATGGGGGCCTGGATGCCTACCACTACCACCACCCCTACTCTGGAGGGCCTGGATGCCTGTCACTACTACCATCCCCACTCATAGGGGGATGGATGCCTACCACTAACACCACCCCTACTCATGGGGGCCTGGATGCCTACCACTAACACCACCCCTACTGATGGGGGCCTGGATGCCTACCACTTCCACCACCCCTACTCAGGGGGCCTGGATGCCTGTCACTACTACCATCCCCACCCATAGGGGGATGGATGCCTACCACTACCACCACCCCTACTCAGGGGGCCTGGATGCCTGTCACTACTACCATCCCCACCCATAGGGGGATGGATGCCTACCACTACCACCACCCCTACTCAGGGGGCCTGGATGCCTGTCACTACTACCATCCCCACCCATAGGGGATGGATGCCTACCACTACCACCACCCCTACTCAGGGGGCCTGGATGCCTGTCACTACTACCATCCCCACTCATAGGGGGATGGATGCCTACCACTACCACCACCCCTACTCAGGGGGCCTGGATGCCTGTCACTACTACCATCCCCACTCATAGGGGATGGATGCCTACCACTAACACCACCCCTACTAATGGGGGCCTGGATGCCTACCACTAACACCACCCCTACTGATGGGGGCCTGGATGCCTACCACTACCACCACCCCTACTCAGGGGGCCTGGATGCCTGTCACTACTACCATCCCCACTCATAGGGGATGGATGCCTACCACTAACACCACCCCTACTCATGGGGGCCTGGATGCCTACCACTACCACCACCCCTACTCAGGGGGCCAGGATGCCTGTCACTACTACCATCCCCACTCATAGGGGGTGGATGCCTACCACTAACACCACCCCTACTCATGGGGGCCTGGATGCCTACCACTAACACCACCCCTACTGATGGGGGCCTGGATGCCTACCACTACCACCACCCCTACTCAGGGGGCCTGGATGCCTGTCATTACTACCATCCCCACTCATAGGGGGATGGATGCCTACCACTAACACCACCCCTACTCATGGGGGCCTGGATGCCTCCCACTAACACCACCCCTACTGATGGGGGCCTGGATGCATACCACTACCACCACCCCTACTCAGGGGGCCTGGATGCCTGTCCCTACAACCATCCCCACTCATAGGGGGATGGATGCCTACCACTAACACCACCCCTACTCATGGGGGCCTGGATGCCTACCACTAACACCACCCCTACTCATGGGGGCCTGGATGCCTACCACTACCACCACCCCTACTCAGGGGGCCTGGATGCCTGTCACTACTACCATCCCCACCCATAGGGGGATGGATGCCTACCACTACCACCACCCCTACTCAGGGGGCCTGGATGCCTGTCACTACTACCATCCCCACCCATAGGGGGATGGATGCCTACCACTACCACCACCCCTACTCAGGGGGCCTGGATGCCTGTCACTACTACCATCCCCACCCATAGGGGGATGGATGCCTACCACTACCACCACCCCTACTCAGGGGGCCTGGATGCCTGTCACTACTACCATCCCCACTCATAGGGGGATGGATGACTACCACTAACACCACCCCTACTCATGGGGGCCTGGATGCCTACCATTACCACCACCCCTACTCAGGGGGCCTGGATGCCTGTCACTACTACCATCCCCACTCATAGGGGGATGGATGCCTACCACTAACACCACCCCTACTCATGGGGGCCTGGATGCCTACCACTAACACCACCCCTACTGATGGGGGCCTGGATGCCTACCACTACCACCACCCCTACTCAGGGGGCCTGGATGCCTGTCACTACTACCATCCCCACTCAAAGGGGATGGATGCCTACCACTAACACCACCCCTACTCATGGGGGCCTGGATGCCTACCACTAACACCACCCCTACTGATGGGGGCCTGGATGCCTACCACTACCACCACCCCTACTCAGGGGGCCTGGATGCCTGTCACTACTACCATCCCCACTCAAAGGGGGATGGATGCCTACCACTAACGCCACCCCTACTCATGGGGGCCTGGATGCCTACCACTAACACCACCCCTACTGATGGGGGCCTGGATGCCTACCACCACCCATACTCAGGGGGGCCTGGATGCCTGTCACTACTACCATCCCCACTCATAGGGGGATGGATGCCTACCACTAACACCACCCCTACTCATGGGGGCCTGGATGCCTACCATTACCACCACCCCTACTCAGGGGGCCTGGATGCCTGTCACTACTACCATCCCCACTCATAGGGGGATGGATGCCTACCACTAACACCACCCCTGCTCATGGGGGCCTGGATGCCTACCACTAACACCACCCCTACTCAGGGGGCCTGGATGCCTGTCACTACTACCATCCCCACTCATAGGGGGATGGATGCCTACCACTAACACCACCCCTACTCATGGGGGCCTGGATGCCTACCACTAACACCACCCCTACTGATGGGGGCCTGGATGCCTACCACTACCACCACCCCTACTCAGGGGGCCTGGATGCCTGTCACTACTACCATCCCCACTCATAGGGGGATGGATGCCTACCACTAACACCACCCCTACTCATGGGGCCTGGATGCCTACCACTACCACCACCCCTACTCTGGGGGCCTGGATGCCTGTCACTACTACCATCCCCACTCATAGGGGGATGGATGCCTACCACTAACACCACCCCTACTCATGGGGGCCTGGATGCCTACCACTAACACCACCCCTACTGATGGGGGCCTGGATGCCTACCACTTCCACCACCCCTACTCAGGTGGCCTGGATGCCTGTCATTACTACCATCCCCACTCATAGGGGGATGGATGCCTACCACTAACACCACCCCTACTCATGGGGGCCTGGATGCCTACCACTAACACCACCCCTACTGATGGGTGCCTGGATGCCTACCACTACCACCACCCCTACTCAGGGGGGCCTGGATGCCTGTCACTACTACCATCCCCACTCATAGGGGGATGGATGCCTACCACTAACACCACCCCTACTCATGGGGGCCTGGATGCCTACCACTAACACCACCCCTACTGATGGGGGCCTGGATGCCTACCACTTCCACCACCCCTACTCAGGGGGCCTGGATGCCTGTCATTACTACCATCCCCACTCATAGGGGGATGGATGCCTACCACTAACACCACCCCTACTCATGGGGGCCTGGATGCCTACCACTAACACCACCCCTACTGATGGGTGCCTGGATGCCTACCACTACCACCACCCCTACTCAGGGGGCCTGGATGCCTGTCACTACTACCATCCCCACTCATAGGGGGATGGATGCCTACCACTAACACCACCCCTACTCATGGGGGCCTGGATGCCTACCACTAACACCACCCCTACTCATGGGGGCCTGGATGCCTACCACTACCACCACCCCTACTCAGGGGGCCTGGATGCCTGTCACTACTACCATCCCCACCCATAGGGGGATGGATGCCTACCACTACCACCACCCCTACTCAGGGGGCCTGGATGCCTGTCACTACTACCATCCCCACCCATAGGGGGATGGATGCCTACCACTACCACCACCCCTACTCAGGGGGCCTGGATGCCTGTCACTACTACCATCCCCACCCATAGGGGGATGGATGCCTACCACTACCACCACCCCTACTCAGGGGGCCTGGATGCCTGTCACTACTACCATCCCCACTCATAGGGGATGGATGCCTACCACTAACACCACCCCTACTCATGGGGGCCTGGATGCCTACCATTACCACCACCCCTACTCAGGGGGCCTGGATGCCTGTCACTACTACCATCCCCACTCATAGGGGGATGGATGCCTACCACTAACACCACCCCTACTCATGGGGGCCTGGATGCCTACCACTAACACCACCCCTACTGATGGGGGCCTGGATGCCTACCACCACCCATACTCAGGGGGCCTGGATGCCTGTCACTACTACCATCCCCACTCATAGGGGGATGGATGCCTACCACTAACACCACCCCTACTCATGGGGGCCTGGATGCCTACCATTACCACCACCCCTACTCAGGGGGCCTGGATGCCTGTCACTACTACCATCCCCACTCATAGGGAGATGGATGCCTACCACTAACACCACCCCTGCTCATGGGGGCCTGGATGCCTACCACTAACACCACCCCTACTCAAGGGGCCTGGATGCCTGTCACTACTACCATCCCCACTCATAGGGGATGGATGCCTACCACTAACACCACCCCTACTCATGGGGGCCTGGATGCCTAACACTAACACCACCCCTACTGATGGGGGCCTGGATGCCTACCACTACCACCACCCCTACTCAGGGGGCCTGGATGCCTGTCACTACTACCATCCCCACTCATAGGGGGATGGATGCCTACCACTAACACCACCCCTACTCATGGGGGCCTGGATGCCTACCACTACCACCACCCCTACTCTGGGGGCCTGGATGCCTGTCACTACTACCATCCCCACTCATAGGGGGATGGATGCCTACCACTAACACCACCCCTACTCATGGGGGCCTGGATGCCTACCACTAACACCACCCCTACTGATGGGGCCTGGATGCCTACCACTTCCACCACCCCTACTCAGGGGCCTGGATGCCTGTCACTACTACCATCCCCACCCATAGGGGGATGGATGCCTACCACTACCACCACCCCTACTCAGGGGGCCTGGATGCCTGTCACTACTACCATCCCCACCCATAGGGGATGGATGCCTACCACTACCACCACCCCTACTCAGGGGGCCTGGATGCCTGTCACTACTACCATCCCCACCCATAGGGGATGGATGCCTACCACTACCACCACCCCTACTCAGGGGGCCTGGATGCCTGTCACTACTACCATCCCCACTCATAGGGGGATGGATGCCTACCACTACCACCACCCCTACTCAGGGGGGCCTGGATGCCTGTCACTACTACCATCCCCACTCATAGGGGGATGGATGCCTACCACTAACACCACCCCTACTAATGGGGGCCTGGATGCCTACCACTAACACCACCCCTACTGATGGGGGCCTGGATGCCTACCACTACCACCACCCCTACTCAGGGGGGCCTGGATGCCTGTCACTACTACCATCCCCACTCATAGGGGGATGGATGCCTACCACTAACACCACCCCTACTCATGGGGGCCTGGATGCCTACCACTACCACCACCCCTACTCAGGGGGGCCAGGATGCCTGTCACTACTACCATCCCCACTCATAGGGGGTGGATGCCTACCACTAACACCACCCCTACTCATGGGGGCCTGGATGCCTACCACTAACACCACCCCTACTGATGGGGGCCTGGATGCCTACCACTACCACCACCCCTACTCAGGGGGCCTGGATGCCTGTCATTACTACCATCCCCACTCATAGGGGGATGGATGCCTACCACTAACACCACCCCTACTCATGGGGGCCTGGATGCCTCCCACTAACACCACCCCTACTGATGGGGGCCTGGATGCATACCACTACCACCACCCCTACTCAGGGGGCCTGGATGCCTGTCCCTACAACCATCCCCACTCATAGGGGGATGGATGCCTACCACTAACACCACCCCTACTCATGGGGGCCTGGATGCCTACCACTAACACCACCCCTACTCATGGGGGCCTGGATGCCTACCACTACCACCACCCCTACTCAGGGGGCCTGGATGCCTGTCACTACTACCATCCCCACCCATAGGGGATGGATGCCTACCACTACCACCACCCCTACTCAGGGGGCCTGGATGCCTGTCACTACTACCATCCCCACCCATAGGGGGATGGATGCCTACCACTACCACCACCCCTACTCAGGGGGCCTGGATGCCTGTCACTACTACCATCCCCACCCATAGGGGGATGGATGCCTACCACTACCACCACCCCTACTCAGGGGGCCTGGATGCCTGTCACTACTACCATCCCCACTCATAGGGGATGGATGACTACCACTAACACCACCCCTACTCATGGGGGCCTGGATGCCTACCATTACCACCACCCCTACTCAGGGGGCCTGGATGCCTGTCACTACTACCATCCCCACTCATAGGGGGATGGATGCCTACCACTAACACCACCCCTACTCATGGGGGCCTGGATGCCTACCACTAACACCACCCCTACTGATGGGGGCCTGGATGCCTACCACTACCACCACCCCTACTCAGGGGGCCTGGATGCCTGTCACTACTACCATCCCCACTCAAAGGGGGATGGATGCCTACCACTAACACCACCCCTACTCATGGGGGCCTGGATGCCTACCACTAACACCACCCCTACTGATGGGGGCCTGGATGCCTACCACTACCACCACCCCTACTCAGGGGGGCCTGGATGCCTGTCACTACTACCATCCCCACTCAAAGGGGGATGGATGCCTACCACTAACGCCACCCCTACTCATGGGGGCCTGGATGCCTACCACTAACACCACCCCTACTGATGGGGGCCTGGATGCCTACCACCACCCATACTCAGGGGGCCTGGATGCCTGTCACTACTACCATCCCCACTCATGGGGGATGGATGCCTACCACTAACACCACCCCTACTCATGGGGGCCTGGATGCCTACCATTACCACCACCCCTACTCAGGGGGCCTGGATGCCTGTCACTACTACCATCCCCACTCATAGGGGGATGGATGCCTACCACTAACACCACCCCTGCTCATGGGGGCCTGGATGCCTACCACTAACACCACCCCTACTCAGGGGGCCTGGATGCCTGTCACTACTACCATCCCCACTCATAGGGGGATGGATGCCTACCACTAACACCACCCCTACTCATGGGGGCCTGGATGCCTACCACTAACACCACCCCTACTGATGGGGGCCTGGATGCCTACCACTACCACCACCCCTACTCAGGGGGCCTGGATGCCTGTCACTACTACCATCCCCACTCATAGGGGGATGGATGCCTACCACTAACACCACCCCTACTCATGGGGGCCTGGATGCCTACCACTACCACCACCCCTACTCTGGGGGCCTGGATGCCTGTCACTACTACCATCCCCACTCATAGGGGGATGGATGCCTACCACTAACACCACCCCTACTCATGGGGGCCTGGATGCCTACCACTAACACCACCCCTACTGATGGGGGCCTGGATGCCTACCACTTCCACCACCCCTACTCAGGTGGCCTGGATGCCTGTCATTACTACCATCCCCACTCATAGGGGGATGGATGCCTACCACTAACACCACCCCTACTCATGGGGGCCTGGATGCCTACCACTAACACCACCCCTACTGATGGGTGCCTGGATGCCTACCACTACCACCACCCCTACTCAGGGGGCCTGGATGCCTGTCACTACTACCATCCCCACTCATAGGGGATGGATGCCTACCACTAACACCACCCCTACTCATGGGGGCCTGGATGCCTACCACTAACACCACCCCTACTGATGGGGGCCTGGATGCCTACCACTTCCACCACCCCTACTCAGGGGCCTGGATGCCTGTCATTACTACCATCCCCACTCATAGGGGGATGGATGCCTACCACTAACACCACCCCTACTCATGGGGGCCTGGATGCCTACCACTAACACCACCCCTACTGATGGGTGCCTGGATGCCTACCACTACCACCACCCCTACTCAGGGGGCCTGGATGCCTGTCACTACTACCATCCCCACTCATAGGGGGATGGATGCCTACCACTAACACCACCCCTACTCATGGGGGCCTGGATGCCTACCACTAACACCACCCCTACTCATGGGGGCCTGGATGCCTACCACTACCACCACCCCTACTCAGGGGGCCTGGATGCCTGTCACTACTACCATCCCCACCCATAGGGGGATGGATGCCTACCACTACCACCACCCCTACTCAGGGGGCCTGGATGCCTGTCACTACTACCATCCCCACCCATAGGGGGATGGATGCCTACCACTACCACCACCCCTACTCAGGGGGCCTGGATGCCTGTCACTACTACCATCCCCACCCATAGGGGGATGGATGCCTACCACTACCACCACCCCTACTCAGGGGGCCTGGATGCCTGTCACTACTACCATCCCCACTCATAGGGGGATGGATGCCTACCACTAACACCACCCCTACTCATGGGGGCCTGGATGCCTACCATTACCACCACCCCTACTCAGGGGGGCCTGGATGCCTGTCACTACTACCATCCCCACTCATAGGGGGATGGATGCCTACCACTAACACCACCCCTACTCATGGGGGCCTGGATGCCTACCACTAACACCACCCCTACTGATGGGGGCCTGGATGCCTACCACTACCACCACCCCTCTCAGGGGGCCTGGATGCCTGTCACTACTACCATCCCCACTCAAAGGGGGATGGATGCCTACCACTAACACCACCCCTACTCATGGGGGCCTGGATGCCTACCACTAACACCACCCCTACTGATGGGGGCCTGGATGCCTACCACTACCACCACCCCTACTCAGGGGGCCTGGATGCCTGTCACTACTACCATCCCCACTCAAAGGGGATGGATGCCTACCACTAACACCACCCCTACTCATGGGGGCCTGGATGCCTACCACTAACACCACCCCTACTGATGGGGGCCTGGATGCCTACCACCACCCATACTCAGGGGGCCTGGATGCCTGTCACTACTACCATCCCCACTCATAGGGGGATGGATGCCTACCACTAACACCACCCCTACTCATGGGGGCCTGGATGCCTACCATTACCACCACCCCTACTCAGGGGGCCTGGATGCCTGTCACTACTACCATCCCCACTCATAGGGAGATGGATGCCTACCACTAACACCACCCCTGCTCATGGGGGCCTGGATGCCTACCACTAACACCACCCCTACTCAAGGGGGCCTGGATGCCTGTCACTACTACCATCCCCACTCATAGGGGGATGGATGCCTACCACTAACACCACCCCTACTCATGGGGGCCTGGATGCCTAACACTAACACCACCCCTACTGATGGGGGCCTGGATGCCTACCACTACCACCACCCCTACTCAGGGGGCCTGGATGCCTGTCACTACTACCATCCCCACTCATAGGGGGATGGATGCCTACCACTAACACCACCCCTACTCATGGGGGCCTGGATGCCTACCACTACCACCACCCCTACTCTGGGGGCCTGGATGCCTGTCACTACTACCATCCCCACTCATAGGGGGATGGATGCCTACCACTAACACCACCCCTACTCATGGGGGCCTGGATGCCTACCACTAACACCACCCCTACTGATGGGGGCCTGGATGCCTACCACTTCCACCACCCCTACTCAGGGGGCCTGGATGCCTGTCACTACTACCATCCCCACCCATAGGGGGATGGATGCCTACCACTACCACCACCCCTACTCATGGGGCCTGGATGCCTGTCACTACTACCATCCCCACCCATAGGGGGATGGATGCCTACCACTACCACCACCCCTACTCATGGGGGCCTGGATGCCTGTCACTACTACCATCCCCACCCATAGGGGGATGGATGCCTACCACTACCACCACCCCTACTCAGGGGGCCTGGATGCCTGTCACTACTACCATCCCCACTCATAGGGGGATGGATGCCTACCACTACCACCACCCCTACTCAGGGGGCCTGGATGCCTGTCACTACTACCATCCCCACTCATAGGGGATGGATGCCTACCACTAACACCACCCCTACTAATGGGGGCCTGGATGCCTACCACTAACACCACCCCTACTGATGGGGGCCTGGATGCCTACCACTACCACCACCCCTACTCAGGGGGCCTGGATGCCTGTCACTACTACCATCCCCACTCATAGGGGATGGATGCCTACCACTAACACCACCCCTACTCATGGGGGCCTGGATGCCTACCACTACCACCACCCCTACTCAGGGGGCCAGGATGCCTGTCACTACTACCATCCCCACTCATAGGGGTGGATGCCTACCACTAACACCACCCCTACTCATGGGGGCCTGGATGCCTACCACTAACACCACCCCTACTGATGGGGGCCTGGATGCCTACCACTACCACCACCCCTACTCAGGGGGCCTGGATGCCTGTCATTACTACCATCCCCACTCATAGGGGGATGGATGCCTACCACTAACACCACCCCTACTCATGGGGGCCTGGATGCCTCCCACTAACACCACCCCTACTGATGGGGGCCTGGATGCATACCACTACCACCACCCCTACTCAGGGGGCCTGGATGCCTGTCCCTACAACCATCCCCACTCATAGGGGGATGGATGCCTACCACTAACACCACCCCTACTCATGGGGGCCTGGATGCCTACCACTAACACCACCCCTACTCATGGGGGCCTGGATGCCTACCACTACCACCACCCCTACTCAGGGGGGCCTGGATGCCTGTCACTACTACCATCCCCACCCATAGGGGGATGGATGCCTACCACTACCACCACCCCTACTCAGGGGGGCCTGGATGCCTGTCACTACTACCATCCCCACCCATAGGGGGATGGATGCCTACCACTACCACCACCCCTACTCAGGGGGGGCCTGGATGCCTGTCACTACTACCATCCCCACCCATAGGGGATGGATGCCTACCACTACCACCACCCCTACTCAGGGGGCCTGGATGCCTGTCACTACTACCATCCCCACTCATAGGGGATGGATGACTACCACTAACACCACCCCTACTCATGGGGGCCTGGATGCCTACCATTACCACCACCCCTACTCAGGGGGCCTGGATGCCTGTCACTACTACCATCCCCACTCATAGGGGGATGGATGCCTACCACTAACACCACCCCTACTCATGGGGGCCTGGATGCCTACCACTAACACCACCCCTACTGATGGGGGCCTGGATGCCTACCACTACCACCACCCCTACTCAGGGGGCCTGGATGCCTGTCACTACTACCATCCCCACTCAAAGGGGGATGGATGCCTACCACTAACACCACCCCTACTCATGGGGGCCTGGATGCCTACCACTAACACCACCCCTACTGATGGGGGCCTGGATGCCTACCACTACCACCACCCCTACTCAGGGGGCCTGGATGCCTGTCACTACTACCATCCCCACTCAAAGGGGATGGATGCCTACCACTAACGCCACCCCTACTCATGGGGGCCTGGATGCCTACCACTAACACCACCCCTACTGATGGGGCCTGGATGCCTACCACCACCCATACTCAGGGGGCCTGGATGCCTGTCACTACTACCATCCCCACTCATAGGGGATGGATGCCTACCACTAACACCACCCCTACTCATGGGGGCCTGGATGCCTACCATTACCACCACCCCTACTCAGGGGGCCTGGATGCCTGTCACTACTACCATCCCCACTCATAGGGGGATGGATGCCTACCACTAACACCACCCCTGCTCATGGGGGCCTGGATGCCTACCACTAACACCACCCCTACTCAGGGGGCCTGGATGCCTGTCACTACTACCATCCCCACTCATAGGGGGATGGATGCCTACCACTAACACCACCCCTACTCATGGGGGCCTGGATGCCTACCACTAACACCACCCCTACTGATGGGGGCCTGGATGCCTACCACTACCACCACCCCTACTCAGGGGGCCTGGATGCCTGTCACTACTACCATCCCCACTCATAGGGGGATGGATGCCTACCACTAACACCACCCCTACTCATGGGGGCCTGGATGCCTACCACTACCACCACCCCTACTCTGGGGGCCTGGATGCCTGTCACTACTACCATCCCCACTCATAGGGGGATGGATGCCTACCACTAACACCACCCCTACTCATGGGGGCCTGGATGCCTACCACTAACACCACCCCTACTGATGGGGGCCTGGATGCCTACCACTTCCACCACCCCTACTCAGGTGGCCTGGATGCCTGTCATTACTACCATCCCCACTCATAGGGGATGGATGCCTACCACTAACACCACCCCTACTCATGGGGGCCTGGATGCCTACCACTAACACCACCCCTACTGATGGGTGCCTGGATGCCTACCACTACCACCACCCCTACTCAGGGGGCCTGGATGCCTGTCACTACTACCATCCCCACTCATAGGGGATGGATGCCTACCACTAACACCACCCCTACTCATGGGGGCCTGGATGCCTACCACTAACACCACCCCTACTGATGGGGGCCTGGATGCCTACCACTTCCACCACCCCTACTCAGGGGCCTGGATGCCTGTCATTACTACCATCCCCACTCATAGGGGGATGGATGCCTACCACTAACACCACCCCTACTCATGGGGGCCTGGATGCCTACCACTAACACCACCCCTACTGATGGGTGCCTGGATGCCTACCACTACCACCACCCCTACTCAGGGGGGCCTGGATGCCTGTCACTACTACCATCCCCACTCATAGGGGGATGGATGCCTACCACTAACACCACCCCTACTCATGGGGGCCTGGATGCCTACCACTAACACCACCCCTACTCATGGGGGCCTGGATGCCTACCACTACCACCACCCCTACTCAGAGGGGCCTGGATGCCTGTCACTACTACCATCCCCACACATAGGGGGATGGATGCCTACCACTAACACCACCCCTACTCATGGGGGCCTGGATGCCTACCACTAACACCACCCCTATTCATGGGGGCCTGGATGCCTACCACTAACACCACCCGTACTCATGGGGGCCTGGATACCTACCACCACTACCATCCCCACTTATAGGACGGGTAATACATGACACAACCAGCATACTCCAACATAAGGAATGTCAGAAAAAGACATCACCCCAACATCATGACAAGCGTGTGTAGTCTGTGTCAAATGCCTACAACACTGAACATGACAATGAACATACAATGTGACCCCCTAT
Organism: Calotriton arnoldi; assembly: GCA_963921515.1. NCBI lineage: Eukaryota > Metazoa > Chordata > Amphibia > Caudata > Salamandridae > Calotriton > Calotriton arnoldi. The sequence continues at coordinate 2,842,055 of CAWUFW010001152.1, forward strand.
CACATGTGTCACACATAAATGTGTGTGGCCTCCAAAATGCAAGCAGACCATGACCACTGTGGCAATGGGGTCTAAACCCCCATCATCACAGTGTCCAAAATGTAAGTGTGGGGTCCATAGCTGAAGCACATTTAGAACATTGTGGCAATGGGGTCTAAACCCCCATCATCACAGTGTCCAAAATGTAAGTGTGGGGTCCATAGCTGAAGCACATTTTGAACATTGTGGCAATGGGGTCTAAACCCCCATCATCACAGTGACCAAAATGTAAGTGTGGGGTCCATAGCTGAAGCACATTTTGAACATTGTGGCAATGGGGTCTAAACCCCCATCATCACAGTGACCAAAATGTAAGTGTGGGGTCCATAGCTGAAGCCCAATTGAACATTGTGGCAATGGGGTCTAAAGCCCCATCATCACAGTGACCAAAAGGTAAGTGTTGTCATGAAAAAGCTGCAACTGCCAAACAGCATGGATGATTCCTGGTCACACAACAACAAACACATCAGTGGCAAAGTAGTGCTTGTGTCCCATAGCAACATAGATTGGGTGAGGCAAACAGTGCAGTGCAAATAAAACATACCTTTGGCCATGTGCAGACAAACATCACCCATGGGGGCTGACATTGTCAACATTTATCAATTACACAATGACAGAAGTGACCATCATAATGCAGACCCACATATCTGCACCAATGGACACACAAATGTAGATATCCTGTGGAGACTGTAGATGTGAGGTGAACAAATACCATACCATGGCAGCAATGGGACATACAAACCATGATTATTGTGCTGACTGATGACCTAGGAGTCCCAGGGACAGCAGGGGAAATCCACCAAACAACATACAGCCAATGCAACACTAAAGATATGCCAATGCAGTGGTGCAGATGCACAAACACAAACAGGCAGCCTCACACTGCATATCAAACACAACAGGTGATGGGGGTGTGCCAGTGTCCCCAGGCAACCCCACAACACATGAGGAGGCCTGAATCCCAATTACACAGATGTGTATACAGTGCCACACAAAAGTAACTCATGGATCGGATTTCCCTATGTGGGCAATCAGGCATTGTTAGATGAGAGGGAGCCCAAATTACACATGTCACACAAGCTTGTAGGAACAGCAACTAACACAGCAAGAGACAGACCCACCACAGCACTACTCCCAGGGACACCGCATTGTGGTGACACTAGCCTGCATGATAATCCCACTGTGATGACAAAGGTAGATGTCGTTCACACAGTGAACCACAGCCATGTGTCCTGAGCAACTAACTACCATCACACCTACACAAGCAAAAATCAATCAGCACAGCCTGTCAGCCAAGGCCAATATGGAGGTAGGGGTCTAGCCGTGCAACAACTCACATTTGCACACACTCAACACCACACACCTTGATCTCCACCAATGTGCAGCTGTGAAGCTCACATGGACTGGTGACATTGCACATGCACCCATGACAATCCCAGGGGGGGTGGTGGGAACTAAGGTGTGAAACCCATCACACATGGCCAGTCAACAAGACTCGTGAATGTCTGACACACTGCACAGTACGCCGTACATGGGAATGACATGAAATCCACCCCAATCAATGGGATCCCGGCCACAGTCACACACCAATGAAGAAGCCAAGGTGACACACAAAGAACACACATAGACAACTTACAACATTGCAGCTCTGACCCTAGGAGTGGCAGCAGTCACACACACAACATGTCACAATCACTGAAAGCTACCACAAACTGTAAATTACATGACTTGTGTAACCCACAAGTGCCAAGGGGAATCCTGACTGTGTCCCATCTGCGTTTGCCCACATCCCCAGCCCTGACAACAAAGACAACTAGGGATGACAACCTCATGAACATTAGTTTGCCATGCACCCACATCCCGGAGAAACCAGGTCCAAGATGCTGGATGAACACAGGACAACTCAGCAAGCATCACAAACAGGAACATCCCTAGGGACACAGCCTGTGTAGGAAAAGGTAAGGGAACACACACAGACATGCTCACACAACACACAACACGGGCCCAGCCAATGTCACGGATTACACACTGCCATGAGGGCACTCCACTCCTGTGGAAGGTCCGCTGTGCCAAACCTTGTCTGTGCACGACTCAAACATGTCAGCAAAACACTCGGTCAGTGAGTCAACAACTACAACACACTGAAGGCTCTGCTCATGTCAGCCTGGGTACGGGAGTGTCACGTCAGTCATCTGCATACACCCTAAACACGTGTCAAGCAAGTTACACTGTATACACAGATGAGTCCTTCAACATTGATGTGCTAAACTGCATGTCCAGTGGAGATGCGCACACAGTCAGGGAAATAGAAACATTGAACAATGGTAAGCACACCAGATGTGCATCAGTGTAAGCCAAAGATGTTAATTTACAAATGCAAAACGTACATCCATGTGTCAAATGCTGAACATTACACCCTCAGACTGCAGCAAAGGATGTTATAGATCCAGACTACATTAGGACACATATCCCATGGACCACATGGAGTCCATCACAGCAACACTTCATTTTCCTGATCTGAACACTATTACAACTGCAAATGCATGATGATACTCATCTACATCATGTACATCCAAAGAAAAACCACAATTAAACAAAAAGAGGCTTTATTAAGCAAATGTTAAATTAAAATTTGAAGTCCAAAAGAAACTAAGGACAATGGCCAGTCCAAATACACAGTCCCAACAGGGTGATACGTGACAACTTGTCACCCATTGCTTGCCTGCACTGCTACTGACAGGGGACATCCCCCTCGGAGGGGCATACAAGGGGCAGGCCAGGCACCGCAGGGACAGGATCAGGGGATGCCAGATGGAGGCAGTGAAGGGGTGGTGGGTGCAGGAGTGTCACCGGCAACTGCAGTGGAGGTGTCTGACTCAGTGGGGGCCGGCACCACTGTAGGGCACAACTCAGATGTTGTGGGTGCTGTAACCACTGCAGTGGGCCGGTCAGATGGAGTGGACTGGGTCCCCACTGCAGTGCTCGAGTCAGATGGGGTGGTTGTGGACTCCACTGCAGTGTACAACTTCAAGGGAGTGGAAGGGGGGGCAGATTAGGTGGGCAGGACAGAGGGGGGGACCCGGTCTCCACACCAGTGGCACAAACAGGCAGAGCGTCTGTTTTGGGGGTGGAAGAGCAAGTGGTAGGCCTAAGCAGTTTGCGGATGTGGTATCGGTGTGTGGGGGAACCTGGGGCAGGTTGTGGCGGTGGAACTTGTGCATTGGTGGCCTGGGGGATGGAGGAGAGAGACTGTGTGGTGGAGCTGCGTGGTGGTGGTGGTGGGGTCTTGCCCTTCCTGGTCCGGGGGGACTTACGAATGGGGTCCTCTGTCTGCCTGTGCCTGGGGGAGGGTGTACGGGTGTGAGGGGCACTCCCCTCTGTGTGTGGTGGTCGCCTCTTCCGCCTGGACTTCATGTCAGGTGTATCTGTGGGGAAGAGGCCAAGCTCACAGAGGAAGAGCTTCTGGGAGCGGGGGTTGCAGGTGAGGCAAGGGAAGGGCTTTTGGAGGGAGAGGTATCTGAGGACTGCGCAGTGCTCATGGATGCGTGTGTGTGTGTCTGTGGCCCATCCCCTGTGAGTGAGGTATCAGTCCCCTGACTGTGCGTGCGTGTGCGTCTGGATTTTGGTGTGTGTGTGCTGCTTGTGTCTGTGCTGCTGCGTGCCGGTGCCGGTGTGTGTGTGCTTGGGACAGGTAGGGTGCTGGGTAGTGAGGATGGGGCAGAGGTAGGAGGGGCGAGGGACTGTTGCAGGAGGGACACTGCTGCCGTCAGTGAGGAGGCCATGGACTGATTGGTCCGATGTAGGGCAGACATGCCAGATGTCATGCCCTCCATGAATGACACCAGTTGTGTCAAAAGACCCGTGTGTGCATGGAGGACACTCATAATAGATGTCTGCCCTACATGGATCTGTTTCAGCAAGTCCACAGACTCCACACTCAGGGCAGCAGGGGGACAGAGGCAGGGGGTGTGGTGCCTGGCATGAAGGAGACATGCTCCCCTACACGGGAGCCTCCACGGACATGTGGGATGGGAGCAGATGGGAGGGTGGAGATGGTGGTGGTGGTGGTGGCGGGGACAGACTTGCTTGACGTTGCCTCTGGTCTGCTGACACCCACCTCCACAAGGGAGTCCTCACTGGAGATGCTGTTTTCCCCAGCCGAGGTGGTCGTAGCTGAGGTATCCTCAGTGTGGCTCCCCTCACCCTCCGTGCCACTGGGTCCCTCGGTCTCCCATGCAGTGGACCCAGTCTGGCTCTGCCGCTCCTCTTGGTCCATGGAGCTGTCTCCTCCTGTGGCCGTGGATGCATCTGCAAACAATCAGGATAAACAGAGCAACATTAGTCACCTGTACTGACCACACACACCACAGTAAGTACAGCACATCACAGAGCAAGCCCTGCCATCATTTGCTAGACATTGCAATTAGTGCTGACACTGATTTCAAGAAGCCCATTGTCTGCCTGACAGTCAGTCATGCCACACATATCCTACCTGTCCATGCACCCATCTGTCTGCTGCCTGTTGTATGCGACTAATCATATGTGCACACATGCACCACATACACAGTTGTTGGACATCCAAGAGTATATATGGAAAGGTGTCACTCCAAACACATGCCATCTCCTGCCACTGACTCAGTACATGTGTCAGGAAAAGTGATGGGCAAAGTCTGTGTTGATATGTGGGTTTTGCTTCCATCACCAGACAAAATGATGTCCTCATGTCCTGATAGACAATGCAACAATGGTGTGCATGCAGGACATATCACACCACTGCTGGATCACCCTTTGCGATTGGAATGTCATGGCACAGGCCTGTCTGACAAGTCAGTCATAACTGTCTCCTGTCACAGGGGCAGTGCATATACACAACACCAGTCTGCACTGTGTCACAATCAGGGGAGTTTTAGAAATGTAAGCCCTGTAGCTGACAGGTGCACATGTGCACCCCTGGCCACCCACATCATGAGGACTGAGATGATCCCACGTCAATCAAATGAGACATTTGAGTGATTGCAAACACAAATCCATACACATGAGCACTTCACCGTCTGATGAGAATGAACCAAAGTTGCCGGCACCTCAATGTTTCATACAACATTGTGCACAGTCAAGGGATCAGAGACCTATGCATTGACCTATGTGCAGATCCCATAGTCATAACTCAGATGGCTGGCCACCCCAAATTGTTAAACACTCCAGGAGTCCAAATAGCAAGGCCACACCACAGTGACACAGAGGCACACACCTGAGTGCACTCTTCACAATGCCCAATATGTATGCTGACACACAGGAGTGGGAGAACAGAGTGCCTTCGATGTACGGAGTAGGCATTACAGTCCTGGTCCATGTGCAACATGGTATTACCCTGAACACTATGCAGGTGGCTATGCATGTGTCACACACATGATGTACATACTTCTGAGGCCCCTACCTTGGTCTCTGCAGCAGCATGGGTGTGTGGCACATACTCCAGACATGCGGTGAGTCAGAGCAGCAATTGGAACACATATTAAAGCCATACCCGAGTACATGTCAGATCACAGGCAATGTGAGCAATTGTACCACCCATGCAGCCCACCACAAAGTTCCTGTAACTGATGCTGTCCCCAACTTGAACCACAGGTAACTGCAAGTACACAGTACCCAAGTGACCTAAGTCTCAGACTGTAAGGGCCACACCTGTGTATCAGATGAGGAGGGGGCATGACACAAGTGAGGGACATGAGTCCAGGACGACATGACAGTTGTACTGTGGAAGTGGAACCAGGCTAAAGGAGTGCATAGAGCATGTCAGTCATAGTACACAGTTGAGGCTAGCACTTACCCCTCCTTGCTGCTGTCTGGCCTTCAGCTGCCCATCCAGGTCAGGGAAGACCACCGCCAGGATCTGGAGCATGTGGGGGTTCAGGGTCCGGTGTCCGCCCCTCCTGCGAGGAGGCAACAGCTTCAGCTGGACCCTTGCGATCCTCCGGGTCCAGCCCCGAAGGTCCTGCCACCTCTTCTGGCAGTTGCGGATCCTGCGCCTGTATACCCCCACAGATTGTACTGCCCGGACGATGGTCAGCCAGATCTCCTGCTTCTGGTGGGCATCAACCTGTGAGGATGACAAAGTGAAAAGGCCATTGCTATACATGCAACATTTCCGTGCATCACACAGTTGGATATACATGTCTCAATCACAGGGGCATATGATCTACACAGGTAGTGCAACTATGGCTATGAACAGTTTACCAGCACTTACTAAATGGTATCATTGCCTGGGAAGTAAAACCTTGTTGGAATGCACTGTTACTGCACTATACCTGTTCAGTGCATGTGACTACACACTTTGGGGGGTGAGAACTACTCAGTTAGCATGCTAGCCACTGGTGTACATACTGTACGTCTTGCTAGTCAGACAACATGCACAATTAGTAAGGCAGTGGACAGCACACTCACCTGCTCCCCTGGTTTCCCATACAGCTTGCTGTACTGTGGAAGGAGGCTGTCCAGCAGGGCCTGGTTCTCCTCAGTGCTGAAGGCTGGGGCTCTATCCACAGTACGTGCCATTGCAGTAGCCAGAGGATGCAGAGACAGCAGCAGTGGTAGTGGCAGATGTCGTCCTGGAGCATGTAGTGCAGGCAAGTGAGCTCTCAGGGGAACAGCCAGCATTATATGTGTGCTGCAGAGGCAGATACTGTCCCATGTGTCCAAAGTGATAGGTCCAAGTCGTTTGCATCTTCTGAATCTGGCCAATCCATGGAATTGCACCACTTATACACGCCCACAGCATCCTTCAAAAGTTCAACTTCATGACACCCATTAATTTGCAACATTGTTGTGGGTGGCCAACTGAATTCACTGCATCCGACTCGTTAAAGGTTCGAAAACGCGTCCGTTACCATGTCAGGCCATAGCCAATGCGTGCGCACCGATCGGTCCATTGCTGTACAACGCGTATTTCGAAAAACAACACGTATCCGTTCACATCATATGCAATGTCCAATGCGTGCGCACCGATCGGTCCATTGCTGTACAACGCGTATCCGCTCACATCATATGCAATGTCCAATGCGTGCGCACCGATCGGTCCATTGCTGTACAACGCGTATCCGCTCACATCATATGCAATGTCCAATGCGTGCGCACCGATCGGTCCATTGCTGTACAACGCGTATCCGCTCACATCATATGCAATGTCCAATGCGTGCGCACCGTTCGGTCCATTGCTGTACAACCTGTCTCCGCTCAAATCATATGCAATGTCCAATGCGTGCGCACCGATCGGTCCATTGCTGTACAACGCGTATCCGCTCACATCATATGCAATGTCCAATGTGTGCGCACCGATCGGTCCATTGCTGTACAACGCGTCTCCGCTCACATCATATGCAATGTCCAATGCGTGCGCACCGATCGGTCCATTGCTGTACAACGCGTCTCCGCTCACATCATATGCAATGGCCAATGCGTGCACACGGATCAGTCCATTGCTGTACGACTCGTCCCTGTACAAGTCACTCGCATATGTCACCATGCTTGTCACTGGTGAACGTATGCCAGCCACATTTACTTGCCAGGGACTCAGGGGCACACCTACAACACCACAGCCTGTCCACACTGTATCCTAAGGCATGTAAGGCTGCATTACCTTTTCTGTGTATGGGGGTCAACATGTGGTTTTTTGGGTGGCACTTTGGGGCAGCCACTCCCAGGCTGTGCACGTGTTCATGGGGACAGAATCCTTTGTGTGTTGTGCACATGACCACTGTGATGTGCAACTGTTCATTTCAGAGCATGTGGCATGGTCACATTTCCAGGTTGTGTATGTGTATGTCATGTCACATACCCCCTGAGTCCCATGTGGGAAGGTATGTACGTCACAGGGTGACCCATTGCCACAATAGTGATGGCCCTCCACAGTCTGTGTGCATGTTGTGTTTCCGATGTCTCTGATTCCATGTGCACAATGGGAGACAGTCTCCACATCCACGTTGTTTGTGCATGGACTTTGATGTTGTGCGTGTGTGTGTCACAGACGTCCATGTCTGTCCTGCAGAGGCAACAGGGGCCACTACCTGTGGGAGTCATGGTTGTTTTGCTGACGTGTACATGATACGCCATGTCATGCCAGTGTCCATGTGGCAATACAGGGTCCCTGGGAATCTACCTGTCAATGAGCTGTGATGCCTGTGGCACATCTGTCCTGACATGTCACTGTGGTGTGTGTTTGGAACGTGACAGCAGTAAATGGTTACTGTGACACAGCCTAATGATTTCCCATAGCACAACCTGGAACTTGTTGTCAACACATGTTGAACTGTGATGTTAGATGTTGGCCATGTAGGTGCCATATATGTCCATACATAACGGCACACACATCAGGTACTTGTGTCTCGTAATGATGTATCATGTGATATTGAGTATGGTCAATGGCACATATGTGGGGTGTCTGACAATCTTTCTTTCTTCACCTATGCACTGGAGGGCACCAGCTGTCCATAGACCATTCCCTGACCTTGCAACGATGGTGGAACGTGACTGCATCCGACGGTACCGCTTCAACAGGGTGCTGATTGAGGAATTGGCGGTGCGGTTGGCCCCACATTTGCAACCTGGCCGGCCATACCCTTCAGCGCTGACCCCCAAGGTGAAGGTGATGGCAGCCCTACACTTCTTTGCCACCGGTACCTTTCAACACACTGTGGCGTCTGCTGGTGGGATGTCACAGACCATGTTCAGCCGTGTGCTACGCGATGTTTTGGAGGCAATGTTGAGATACCTGAACCAGTACATCTATTTCCCTAAACGTCAACAACTCACTGACGTCAAGAGTGACTTCTATGCCCTGGGGAGAATGCCACATGTCATTGGCTCCATTGATGGGACACATGTGGCTTTGGTACCACCACAGGCACATGAGCAGGCATACAGGAACATGAAACATTATCATTCGATCAATGCTCTGGTGGTATGTCTTGCAGATATGAGCATCTCACATGTGTGTGCCCGTTTCCCCAGTTCGGCACACGATGCCTACATGATGAGGAGTAGTCGCATCCCGAGGATGATGTCACAGATGCAGAACCAGCGTGCCTGGCTTGTCGGTGTGTACTGACTTTGTACCATTGTGTGTGTTCTGCTATGTTGTATTCCGCCCTCTTTTCCAACTCAGCTAATGTGCAATTGTCTGTCTGTAGGTGACTCCGGATACCCCAACATGCTGTGGTTGCTGACACCCCTCAGGAACCCTGTGACACCAGCCCAGATGCGCTACAATGAGGCACATGGTCGGACCAGGAGAGTGATCGAGCGGACATTTGGTCTCCTGAAGAGCCGCTTCCGCTGCCTAGACAAGACAGGAGGGGCCCTCCCATATGCCCCAGCAAAGGTGTGCAAGATTGTCATCGTCTGCTGCATGCTACACAACCTGCCAGTGCGGAAGGAGTTGCCTCTCATCCTGGATGACGATGACCAACATCCGCCACCTGTGGAGGATCCTGGTCTGGGCCACGATGCCAGTGATGATGATGATGATGAGGGTGATGTCCGCACACAGCTCATCACCAACTTCTTCAGCTGAATGTGAGTATCCAGAGAGTTGTCATGTCAATGATGTGAGTTTGCATGATATGTGTGGGTGGTGCTCTGGTGCTGTTTGAGTGTGGCCATGTGCTACTTGACTGGATACGTGCAGCGATGTGTCCTTACAGGTAGTCTGTACTCCCCAACAGTGTTGACATGCTAACTTGGTTTTGTGTAGGTATCTTGTGACATGTATTGGGCATGAGTATTGCAGTTCTGTCCTGTTCTTCAGTGCTTTTGACTGTGTGTCATGTCTGTCCTTCACAGGGTGCTTACAGAGTTGTTTGGTCAGGATCACTGACATAATATCGAGGAAGAAAATATCGACCTGACAAAATATCGAGTTAAAAATATCGAATACCAAAATATCGACTCCCTATCTACAAACAGGTAAGTACAAAAATATCGAATCAAAAATATCGTTGTAAAAAATATAGTTAGTCAAAATATCGAATTTTTTAAATCTCTTAAAAGTAATGTAAAATTAATAAGATAATAAATATAATTAAGTAAAACATACTTAAAAATACTTAAATAACTTTAAAATTAATGAATAATTAATTTAAGTAAAAAAAATAAACATACATTTTTATTTTTTAATACATACATATATTAACGTAATATTATTAAAAAATATTCAATATTTTTAACGTAGGATAGCGGGAGGGTAAAATGTACTATTCCCATTCCAGTGAGTGCAACAGTAGGGAAAGCGTTGGATAGCGTAGGGGTAAACATTACTATTCCCACTCCAAAGAGTGCAACAGTAGGGAAAGCGTTGGATAGCGTAGGGGTAAAAATTACTATTCCCACTCCAGTGAGTGCAACAGTAGGGAAAACGTTGGATAGCGGGAGGGTAAAAATTACTATTCCCACTCCAAAGAGTGCAACAGTAGGGAAAGCGTTGGATAGTGTAGGGGTAAAAATTACGTTTCCCACTCCAGAGAGTGCAACAGTAGGGAAAGCGTTGGATAGCGGGAGGGTAAAAATTACTATTCCCACTCCAGTGAGTGCAACAGTAGGGAAAACGTTGGATAGCGGGAGGGTAAAAATTACTATTCCCACTCCAAAGAGTGCAACAGTAGAGAAAGCGTTGGATAGTGTAGGGGTAAAAATTACTATTCCCACTCCAGAGAGTGCAACAGTAGGGAAAACGTTGGATAGCGGGAGGGTAAAAATTACTATTCCCACTCCAAAGAGTGCAACAGTAGGGAAAGCGTTGGATAGTGTAGGGGTAAAAATTACTATTCCCACTCCAGAGAGTGCAACAGTAGGGAAAGCGTTGGATAGCGGGAGGGTAAAAATTACTATTCCCACTCCAGTGAGTGCAACAGTAGGGAAAGCGTTGGATAGCGTAGGGGTAAAAATTACTATTCCCACTCCAAAGAGTGCAACAGTAGGGAAAGTAATATTTTAATATTTTAATAACAATTATTTAATTATCAATACTAATAAACATTATTATTACAATTAATTACCAATTACAAAATATTTAATAATTAATTAATTATAAATACCAATACAATTTATTTATTAAAAATTATTTACCCATTAATAATTAATTAACAACCAATTAATATTCAATACCAAAGATTTATAAATAATAAAAAAATACCAATTAATAATTAATTAACAGTAAATTAATTATCAAAACAAAAAAATTATTGTCAATAATTAATTATTTACAATTAAATTACTTCCCACCATATCCCCCTATCAACCCACAACCCGCTACAAATAATAAATTAATAGAATTAACATAATTATCAATTAATCAATTAATAAAATTAATTACCAATTAATAAAAATTAATTACCAATCAATAAAAATGTAATTACCAATTAATAATTAATTAACAATAAATTAATTATCAAAACAAAAAAAATATTTTCAATAATTAATTATTTACAATTAAATTACTTCCCACCATATCCCCTATCAACCCACAACCCGCTACAAATAATAAATTAATAGAATTAACATAATTATCAATTAATCAATTAATAAAAATTAATTACCAATTAATAAAAATTTATTAACAATTAATAATTAATTAACAATAAATTAATTATCAATACCAATAAATAAAAATAAATATTTACTTAATTACAATTAAATTACTTCCCACCCTATTCCCTATAAACCCACAACCCGCTACGGAATTAAATGACGCAAAAATTAAATAACATAAAAATCATTGTTTAAAAAAATTAAACATACATTACAAAAACTAATATAAACTTTTAACACATATACTAACATACAAAACACTTTGAAAAAATTAGATATTATTAAAATGTCGATATTTTTTAATGCCTATATTTTGTACTTAGATATTTTGACAATCGATATTACTTACCTTAATTTCGATATTTTTAACGACTATATTATGTCCATTCGATATTATGTCCATTCTATATTTTGGATTCGATATTCTGTCCATTCGATATTTTTATTTCGATATTATGTCTATTTACCGTTTGGTCAACTTGGATCCCCCGACACCATGATTCAGCTTTCAGGGTGGCAGCAGTCGTTTCCCTACAGGTGATGTGCCACACACCCCTGGACTTTATTTCTTCTACACTTTTTGACTGTGTGGCCACTGCCACGTGGGATTACCTTGCATTTGTAGTGGAAACAACATGTTACAAATGTGTAATAAACCTGTGCTTCACTTTGGGATGTGCGTTGTCTGTGGTCACACATCTGACTGACATTTGCTTACTGCACCTGTGGGCTAGTTAACACAGACTCTGAATAGGTGTGGTGTCTGTGCATTACACTGTATTTCCTGTCAACATCAGTGTAGGCGATGAGTCAGATGGCCCTTGTGTCTATGTGTTGTGTAGCCCTAGTGGTGTGTCTCCCTCATATGTGTCACGTCGCCATGACTCACATGACGGTGTTGAACTTGCTGTAGCAGTTAGCATGCACAGTGTCATTTAGCAGATCATCATCTCCATGACAAAAACAACGTTGGAATCACAACAGAGGCAAGTATGGTGTATTAGTGAGTTTATTTACATACATGTGTGAGGATAGTGCACAGGATGGTGTGTGCTGTACATTGGTATTGGAATCCAAAGTTCCCAGATGAGTTGGAAGTGTTGGTAGCAGAAATATCCTGAGTAAAATCCACAGTCATCTGATACATTAGTCCAAATCAAACTCCCCATGTCATGTGGGAGAGTTGGGTTGCATTCGACAGGGTGAACAGTTTGCACACAAAGGAAAACTTCCAGAACAGGTGTTGGGTTCCTGGGGGATGTACATGGCCATCGGCCTCTCAGTTGTCCTTCCTCGGACGACCCCTCTTCTTTCTGGGGGGACCCTCACGTGCAGGCCGCTGCGGTGCAGAGGACTCTCCACCAGAGTCATCCTCCCTCCCTGTGGCAGTTGCAGTTGTTGCGGCACCAGATGTTGTGGGCACACAGGGAGGTGTGGACATGTTGGTGCTAATCTGGCGGAGGCATGTCAATATGTCCCTCTGCACCGCTGTCAGTTCTTCCAATGTGTCCCACTTGGACTCCATGCCATACATGTGTGTCTCCACACGGGACATGTGTGTCTTCACACAGGACATGTGGGAGTCCAAGTGGGCATGATGGGCAGCCTGCTGCTGTTGAATGTCCTTGAGGATCCCCACTACCTGGCTGACCTCTCCGGTGCTATTCTGGTACGCATCAGCAATGCGTGCCAGTTGTGGGTCATCATGCAGTCCAGACCCCTCTGCAAACAGCGACCTCTGCCTACCACCCCTCCCACCACCCCTGGCCACACGTGCGGGAGCTGCCGTGGCACGCACAGGTGACCCTCGGCCCCCTTGGGGGTTGGTACTGGGGTTGTTGTCCGTTGCTTCACAGTGGGCTGTGGTCCCTGTGCTGTTGTCATTCAGTGTCCTTGGTCTGTCTGTGTCGGCGGGGGTGGTCTGTGTGTTGGCAGATGTTGGAGGAATGGGTGAAGGAGTGAAGGGGGTGCAGATGGTGGTCCTGATGGTGCTGCATGATGACTCACACCGGAGGTGCCAGGTTGGTCTTCGCCATCCGATGAGGGCAGAGGCAGTTCCACACCAGAGAGCTCAGGGTCCCCCGGAGCCTGGGACAGGGACTCCTCCTCATCTGCTGATGTTTCCCCATCATCACCTGTTTTTGGAAGAGACACCCAATGAATGTTATGTTTCTGCAGGCATCAATGGTTCAAACACATGACAGTTGTGACTGTACCTCTGGATGCGGCCCTGTACATTGCATTGTCCTAAGTTGTCACAGTCAGAGGTTGATATTGGTGTGGCTCATTGTCCTGCCAACCTGATGCATTTCAATGTGGATGTTGAGGTGTGTGCATGACCAGCATTGGTGGTATTTGGTTGACATCCGGACCTCCTTCTCCCCCAGCCCAGTTATCCCACCATGAAGCATGCCACCCTTGCAGTGGGTGCAGGTTGACTCTCAGGATGTCAGTCAGTGGTGTCCTGCTGTTGGTTGGTGCCCAGTTCCCAGCAGGGCCTGGTACTCCCCACAACAGAGCACCATTGTCAGACATCTTTGAAGTGGCTTTTCACTCCCTGTGAGGTGTGCATGCTTCAGTGTGAGCTTGCTGGGCCATGTGGGTGGGGGATGTTGAGATGTGACTACCACTACCATCGTGCTATTGCCTACACCCCCTTCCCAGCATGCACATACTTCCTTCCTTTTGAGTGGACTTCACTGTGTGTGAGTGTGACAGCAATGGCAAGATGGCTGACAGTGTGGTCCTGTTGTTTGTTGGTGCACAGTTCCCAGCAGGGCCTTGTGCTCCCCACAGCTGAGGCCAGTGTCAGACATCTTTGAAGTGGCTTTTCACTCCCTGTGAGGTGTGCATGCTTCAGTGTGAGCTTGCTGGGCCATGTGGGTGGGGGATGTTGAGCTGTGACTACCACTCCCATCATGCTATTGCCTGCACCCCCCTTCCCAGCATGCCCATACTTCCTTCCTTTTGACTCTGCTTCCCTCTGGGTTAGTGTGCCTGTGCTGACAGGATGGCTGACAGTGTCGTCCTGGCGTTTGTTTGGCTACAAGTCCCAAAAGTGTCCCTATGCTTCACACAGCATAACCCAGTGTGGTAGTTCTTTGTGGGATATTTAATTAGAGTGTGAGGCAATGCATTCTCCCAGGTGAGTTGTGTGGAGTTTGTGTTAAGGGGGTGTGTGAGAAAAGCTGCTGGTAACTATGGTCAGAGCAGTCAGTCCTCCTTCCCACCCAGCCAGATATCCCACCATGAAACGTGCTTCTATTGCAGGGAGTGCAAGTTGGCTTTCAGGATGTCAGTAAGTGGTGTCCTGCTGTTGGTTGGTGCACAGTTCCCAGCAGGGCCTTGTGCTCCCCACAACAGAGCACCATTGTCAGACATCTTTGAAGTGGCTTTTCACTCCCTGTGAGGTGTGCATGCTTCAGTGTGAGCTTGCTGGGCCATGTGGGTGGGGATGTTGAGCTGTGACTACCACTCCCATCATGATATTGCCTACACCCCCTTCCCAGCATGCCCATACTTCCTTCCTTTTGACTCTGCTTCCCTGTGGGTTAGTGTGCCTGTGCTGACAGGATGGCTGACAGTGTCGTCCTGGCGTTTGTTTGGCTACAAGTCCCAAAAGTGTCCCTATGCTTCACACAGCATAACCCAGTGGGGTAGTTCTTTGTGGGATATTTAATTAGAGTGTGAGGCAATGCATTCTCCCAGGTGGGTTGTGTGGAGTTTGTGTTAAGGGGGTGTGTGAGAAAAGCTGCTGGTAACTATGGTCAGAGCTGTCAGTCCTCCTTCCCACCCAGCCAGATATCCCACCATGGAACGTGCTTCCATTGCAGGGAGTGCAAGTTGGCTTTCAGGATGTCAGTAAGTGGTGTCCTGCTGTTGGTTGGTGCACAGTTCCCAGCAGGGCCTTGTGCTCCCCACAACAGAGCACCATTGTCAGACATCTTTTAAGTGGCTTTTCACTCCCTGTGAGGTGTGCATGCTTCAGTGTGAGCTTGCTGGGCCATGTGGGTGGGGGATGTTGAGCTGTGACTACCACTCCCATCATGCTATTGCCTACACCCCCCTTCCCAGCATGCCCATACTTCCTTCCTTTTGACTCTGCTTCCCTGTGGGTTAATGTGCCTGTGCTGACAGGATGGCTGACAGTGTCGTCCTGGCGTTTGTTTGGCTACAAGTCCCAAAAGTGTCCCTATGCTTCACACAGCATAACCCAGTGTGGTAGTTCTTTGTGGGATATTTAATTAGAGTGTGAGGCAATGCATTCTCCCAGGTGAGTTGTGTGGAGTTTGTGTTAAGGGGGTGTGTGAGAAAAGCTGCTGGTAACTATGGTCAGAGCTGTCAGTCCTCCTTCCCACCTAGCTAGATATCCCACCATGGAACGTGCTTCCATTGCAGGGAGTGCAAGTTGGCTTTCAGGATGTCAGTCAGTGGTGTCCTGCTGTTGGTTGGTGCACAGTTCCCAGCAGGGCCTTGTGCTCCCCACAGCAGTACCAAGTGTCAGCCATCTTGTCAGTTCTTTTCCACTCCCTGTGATGTGAGCATGCTTCAGAGTGGTGTTGATGTGCAAATTGTGAGGGTGACCAATATCTGTGACTACAACTCCCATCATGCTATTGCCTACACTCACTTCACCAGCATACACAGAATTCCTTCCTTTCAGTGAGCTGCCCTGTGAGGTGGTGTTCTAGTGGTGGCAAAATATCTGACTGTGTTTGTTGGTTATATTTGTGCCACTGCCTTGCTCTATTTGTTGTTAGGTTTGTACATGTCATGACACAGTTACATGTCACTATGAGATGGCATGTATTGTGTTTATCTGACTAACATACACATCTTGGGATGATTATCTTTTGGTTGCTGTGGATTTGCTAAGGGTTCATGGTTTGACTATCCCCTTGACAGTGATGTGTGTGTATTGTCACACAATATTGGGTATATTAGTTGTGTACTCACCAGGCTCTGGGATGTTTGATAGTCGATATACGCTCACTGGTGGTAGGATGGCCCGCGCCTTCTCCTCCCAGGGCCTGAGGTATAGTGGTTTGGCAGGAGGGCCACTGCCGGTGCGCTGACTCACGGCGTAATCCTTCTTGAGTAGGTCCTTGACCCTCCTGCGCACATCATACCACCTGTTCTGGATGTCTTCCTTTGTGCGCAAACATGGTGATTGTGCGTTCACCCTGTCGACGTTCCTCTCCCACATCTTGGTTTTCTGCGACATGGGGGTCTGTTGGACCAATGTACCAAACAACTGTGGCTCTACCCTGAGGATCTCATCTACCAGGACTTCCAATTCACTGTCTAGGAACTTTGGATTCTTCTTTGGGGGCATGGTGATGGGTGGTGGTGGGGATTGATGTGTGTGTGAGTGTGCAAGTGAGGGTGGGTGAGTGTAGGTTTTGCTGGGTGTATGTGAGGGTGCTATTTGTGAGGTGCTAATGGTGTGTGTCTTGTGTGATGGATGAGTTGTGTGTGTGTCTGTGGTTGCTGTCTGATGGTGTTCTGTGCTGGCAGGTCAGTTGAATTTGCAAAGGATCATGGTAGGGATTTGTGGCCTTTATATGGGTGGAGTTGTGGGTGTGTCCTTGTTCCATGTTTTTTTCCCCCTGTATTTATTGACTTTGTCATTGCTTGTTTGGCCCTTTTTTTTGGATTTTTTCCTTTGAGTTTTTTAGGCATGTAGGAGACGTTCTACTGACCGAGTAGGACGCTGCAATTGGCTCGTGTGGGCTTATCCGAGTCTTTCAAGCTGTGTTCCTGCTGGGTTTCATGTGCGGCGTACGCATCGGTCGCGGAGTATTGGGTTGCTTCGGCTGGGTTTTGTATGCGTGTCGGTCGTACGGCTTGGGCTCCGTGCGACTCGGTCTGGTTTTCCACGCATTGCATCGTACTGCGCTGGTCGGAGTTCGCGGGTGCGTTTCGGTCGGGTTCATTCCTGGTGCGTGTCGTTCGATTTGCGTAGTTTTCCGGCCGGATAGCTGGTTTCTGTGCGGTTCGGTCGTTCGGCTTGTGTTCCGTACGAGTCGGTCATGATTTACATGCATTTCATCGTACTACGCGGGTCGGACAGCGCCGGTACATGTCGGTCGGACAACATTCCCGTACCGAGTCGGTCGGTATGTTTTCCGGCCCGAATCGGAATCGGCCCCTTTGATGGAAGAATGATAAAAAGAGAAAGAAGTACAGTATTTTAAATAAGTGGCAAATTGTATTAGTTGGGTATTTTGATGATGGCTCAAAAACGCCATCAAAGGGGGGGTTGATGGAGCAGGGTTTTGAGAAAATGAAACCTGCTCGGATTGAACCCTCGGTAACATTCATTAACAGTGTTCTGTGGAAAATATTATTAAAGAACGCTAAAAATAAGGGGAAATGCTTTTGCGCATGCGTATACTAATGCATGGAACTAGGCCACAAGTGCTTTGATAAAAAGACTAATGCTGCTTTTGTGCACATTAATAATATTCTGCTAGGAATAACATGGGTTGTGCATGGGTTAGTGCAATGTTGGGATGGTGTGCAATGAAATTCCATTTCATGAAAATAATAAGTGTTTGTGTTTGTTTTCTGTAGCAAAGCAAACATGGGCCTACTTTCCTGCATGCCAGTTTGGGGTTAATATTTGGTTGAAAATTATAATGTCCAAAAGAAAGATTCGAATAAGAAGAGAGAACGCAAAGGCATGAAAATGTGACCTTCGTGGTGCACTGAATGACTGCCAAGCATAGGAAAAGAGAATAAGATAACAGTGGAAATGAAAACTTCCTTCACGAGATGGCAGAGGCAAACAATGGAAGCACAGAGATTTGCAACATGTAGAGAACTGTAGGAAATATTTACTACGATTGTGTTCAAAGTTGTCTCCTGGGACGAATCTGTCGTAATGCTGAATGTTTAAGACAAAGAGACATTGAATAAAATGGTCATGATGAGAGTGGTGTGACTGAACACCTCCATCCTTAGCCAATGGGAGACGGAGTTTGTTCTCAGTTTGAAACATATGTGGGTTGGACATTTAGGTTTTAGGGTATAATTGAGAGTCCCCGGTGGGTGTGGTTTGTGTGGGTCTGCTGGTGTTAGCTAGCGGGAGATCGTCGCTGTCATCGGTTTGCTGTTTCCAGATAGAGGCCTACCAGTTTCCTGATACCTGATTTAATCTTTGCCACTCAACTCTTCTTGAGTGGCCTTGCTGCCCTTTTGGCCAGAGGGGTAGATTTCCCTGTATTCTTACTTGGGTTAGTATAGATAATTTCCTAAAATTGCATATCTATTTTGCAAATGTATTTTGTCTCTGAAACTTTTCTCTCTTCGCCTATCCACTCCTTCAATGCATTGTTATATTTGACATGAGTTTGAATTTATACATTGCTAATGTTTTCTCTCTGTGATAATCCATGACTTGCGCTTGTGTAACTGTACTTGATGAGTATTTAATTTCACAATATTTACGATAAACATTTTAAATTACACACTGGGTCTGTTATTATTTAGTAGTATAGAATAAGTACATATTATTGCCATCAACTATTCAACACATAACAAGATTCATCGCCACAAATATATGCATATTATAAGGAGAAATGCAGGTACTATTGAGTATTTAGTGAGTTTTGTATAACCTTGCATTACACTGAAACCTAGCGTGAAGGGATTAGTTGGGTAAAGTAAATGGGCCTATGTTTGTGTAGAATTATTGATCCCTGATTGCTGGATCAAATCCATGTTGTTTCCCCTTGAAAATGTACGCCAGGTCGGGCTCAGCCTATCCTAACTCACATAAATTGTAATAGCAGGAAGGACAGAATACAAGTCTATGGCTTGGCCTCATAACCCACAGACCTCTCAAGGTGTTATTCCAAGGCTCAAGCAAAACCAACAGACACCTCCAGCATCTATCCACATATTTACATATTTATTGAGTGTCATGGAGACATATGTTATTGCTTACCTTTGCTTATTTTATTCTCAACTGGTTCTAATTTTTTGAGTTTTTTCACTAGTGTGTTTTGAGTTTGTAATCATCTGTATTCCTTATACTGACTGTGAATTTCGTAAACCCTCATTTATACATACTGGGGCATATTTACAACGAAATGTCGGAGTGTGGAGCTGTGCCAAATTTGGCAGCGCCCTGCTCTGACATTTCCAAAACGCAGGGATGCACCGTATTTACAACAATACTGAGCACTCCAGTGTTTTCCCTAGTGCTGGTGCTACAATTAGCTGCCTAGCAGGATGCACATCAGGCCCTATTCGATTTTACTCACCAGTGTTCACAAGCAGGTGTAGAAGTTCCCTCTTATGCTCTTATGTGATACATAGCTTTCCCCGGTCGCAGAGATTTGATGATGCTTATCTTCAACTAATAATGTCCTCTGCACTTAATAACATCCTTTTGGAGATGGCTAATAAGATAAGAGAATGGGGTAGATACAAGTACAATTTGTTAAGGGTATTAGAAGAGGTTAGGCATATTAAAGGGGAGAATGACATCGGAATACGTAGTTTGCAACAAATGCTTGACAGTATGGAAACAAATGGATGCGCAGACCTTTTAGATAAATTACCTGATGTACAACTTGGGATCTCGGGACGGCCCCCATATGTGCGTTCCCAGTGCAAGATGACAGAATTGCTATGTCTTGCAAGCAACCAGCCAGAGGAGAGTCCATGTCTTTTCCATGGCCTCAATAGGCAATACTCTACTAGATGAGGGGCATTATTAAAAGATAGCATAAGGGACCAGAATACACATGGAGAATATACCGTGTCTTCTGATTTGTTTCAATTTACTTCTAGCAAGGTGTACTCTTGGAGTTTGGAGGAATTACTATCCCACCTCCAGCAGGCTATAACCCAAATACGAATGTTTGGGGAATTTATCACAGTACTCAATGGCCAATTGTTATATTTACAAATACAAGAATTGACTTCTCTGGAAACACCTAGCACCCCTGATAGCTACTTAGACCAGAAGGGTGAGGAAACAAGTTTACAACGGTTGCTAAGACTATGTCCAGACTTAGATAGGAAGAACGATGATGGAGGAGCATGATTGGTCTTTCAGTGAAGTTATTAAGGCTCTGGAGTTCGAATAGGTGTAACAGGTATTGGGAGTTGCAACAGGCACAGACAACACTGAGCAGTCTGCCCTCAATACACAGTTTTACTTGCATTATGATATTAACAGAATAAAGAAACATACAATAAGATTGAATATTGAAAGTATATTAGTGGAGTCTAACTTCCGCTTTTGCTCTGACGCTCCTGGCTAACCACAAACCCTGGGCTTTGCACCAGGAGCAAAGATGTACATAGTGCTAACATCATGTGACTGCAGGCAGGGTGATGCAGGGCAGGGTAGTGTGGTTGGTTTGATATGCATTCATCATAGCAGAGAATAGGAAGGAATAGAAAACGAAATGGGTATGCATAAATAGTTGTACATTTTTTTCACAATATATAGTTTGTGTAAGGTTCATAAACACTGGATGCAGGAATGTATAAATGTTTTTGTGTTTTTGATAATAAGTTCGGCGCCTACGTGTTTTGTTTCTCCCCGTGTTTTTTTTGGTACGATCTCATGGAAGAGGAGGTGTGTGTTTTCATATATGTCTAATTATGTTTTATGTTGTGCATGTTGTCAGCAGATACCCCTTCAGTGCAAGGGGTATCACAAACAGTACGGACCAGGGCATTTTGAATGTCCCTCACCCCTGCCAACTACCTCTCAGAGTCCCCAACAACACAGAGGAGACATTTATTGTTTTGAAGAGTAACAGATCAAATTTAACTGCGCTAAAAAATTACCTAGTATGGGGCAAGTTACTAATAGATCAACCAGCAGGAATGCATGATAGGCCACATCAAGACATGTGCTGGGTCTGGTGTGGGCTAGTTTAATGGGTAGAGACCCCAGGTATGTTGCCCTTATGCACGGCACGTCAGGACTTTGCTCACAGAACCCCCTTGCCCCAGGTGTGCAAATGGGATCTCTCTGAATCTAGCTTCCAGGGTCAACATTTATCATTATTGGAAGGTGCCAGAATAATCGACATGGTTCAGTACGCAAGACACAAGATAATGGACCTGTGACACTGATAAGGGAAGCACAAGTAATAGTAGGCCAATGCAAAGAACTAACGGTATGGCACCATCAATTTCCGCCTGCTCTACAAAGTACAACGGGGTTCCTAATAAGGGGTGCTGACTATGTTGGCACCACACATGACCATCAAAGATACATTGACCTGAGCTGTGTCTGCCTTTTCCCGGTACTGCCTGGTGCCGATGGATACCTCTTCACTGATGGATCTTGTCCAGAGGAGGAGAGGGGGACGTGGTGCACTGATGGGGATACAGTTCGCTACAGGCCATATCAGAAGTTCTTCATTAATTCACTATTGTTTTCTCCCCTAGAACATGAGAGGCTGGGAATGTGTTGAAATGAATGTGGATAGTTGAATGTGTAGGTGATAAATGATAGTGTGAGTGGAGTATGGAATTATTGTTTCAAGTAAGTGACAGCCTTATGGAAGTAAGGAATTTGGAGAAGGGTACCTAAGGGTTTTGAGGAATTAAAAAGGACAGTGAAGTGGAGTGGTGATGGAAAAGGGACAAAGAGGAAAATTGATTGTGGAAATGCTTTATGAAGTGAGAGGGAAGAATTCCGGGTTAATTAGAAAATTACTTTGTTGTGTGTTTTGATACATATTTGTGTATGAACATGTAACAGCTCTAGGTTTAGATTGTGAGGGGGGTGCTCTATAATTCTCTTTGAAGCTGTGCATTCACCAGGAACTATAAATACGAGCAATGTGTGATAGTGTTGGGTTTATAAAGGTGATGGATTATGATTTAGTTTAAATAAAGTGTGTTTACATGAAAGAATACAATATGCAATGAATAACTGTCCTTGATATTGATATGTTTTACAAAATTAAAATGCTTTTTTAGATAAAAGATTATAAAGCTGAGTGTGACTGTGGGCACTAAGCTTACAGTTGCGACATTTAACATTGAACGTGAACGTTGTTTTCAAAGCAAGGCTGACACCTCTCATAGGTCCCTGATTTTATATTTTTTCTCTTCTCAGTGTAGTGATGCTGTTTGGTACAGGTTGCGAATATTTTACATGTATGAGGTGCAGGGTTGACCCACTTTAAGGATTTTTTTCATTACGTAACGTGTTGCTGTCACAAGGATTTTTGTATGTACCTTGATGCTGATGGCCAATATAGTACGATGTTTGGTCCTCCCTTGATTCTGAAACTGATTATTTAGGTTCCTCCCTTCACCTCCTTTTACAGTTTAATTAGGGAAGTTTATGGTATAACTGTCATGTTCAGAGGTGGTCAGTTGAATATTATTGCTATTCACCGATGGATGCTATGTCTTCAAATGTTTTGTCCTTCCAACATTGGTGCAGTTATGAACAGTAGAGGGAGCGTGCTCCCATCATACACAGTGTTGGTTTCCCTGATTATAAAATGATTTTGATGCTTTTGCTCCCTGGTAACATTACCACCCTATTATGTCCAGTTAGGAGTTCATATATTGTGCAAATGTGATTTGGATTGCTATGCGTTGTGCCGTCATGCATGACACTGAACAGCTATTGTTCTCATGCCTAGTCACAGGTACTAGACAGGAGGTGTCCAATGTAGAGTGCACCGTTGGATCAGGTGTGCACAAAGGGAAGTGGGTATATAATTGATTTCCTCTCATATAATTATGAGTTGTTTTATTAGAGACTGGCATTTTCTCCCCATGAGCAGCTTTCAACCCTGTGGGTTTGGATTTGTTTCCAGCATTCTGATGCCCTTACAATGAACTAGAGACATATTTTGCGCATTCCAGTACTTTTGATGTTTTTGCAATTAACTTGACATATTTCGCCAGTGCCAAGATCTACAGCAGTACACAATGCATAGCAGATGGGACAGCGGACCACAAGTCTCCTTGCTGCGTACTTGTGCCCCTCTGCAGCCGCAAAGTTTCCAGAAGGTGTGGCAGCGCAGTTAAGGCAACCCAGATCTACTAATACAAGACAGAATGCCCACAGACTAGAGGCAGGCAAGGAATCAAGAAGATGGTGGACACCGCCCAACATTCACCATCACTGGGAATGCTACAGCCATCGTGTATAGGGGCTGATCTTCCGGACGGACTGGGTAGCATTTCACACTTGATGACATTGCTGCAGCCAAGGTGATAAGGACCCTACCATGTCCTCCTGGTTATTCTGACCACTCCTACAGCAGTCTAATGCGAGGGGCTGGCCTCCTGGACCTACAGCTCCTGTACCAAGAAAGCATCAGAACAAGAATGAGCATCAAGTACCAATGGCACTACCAGCCACTCCAGCGGCATGATGCAGGTACAACCTTCGCTCCACTTAAGCAGCAAGTAGGCACTGGAGAGGGCTGCTCATGCTGCACACTACCAAAAGACGGGGGTGCAAGTGGGCCCTGTTTCTTCAAAATATACCAGATGGGCATTATGTGCTGTTTAACCTCTGATGCTGCACAAAGGGGGCACCACTGATAAAGAAAACATTTCATCGTGTCTTGGCAACAAATTAAGCAGGTGCCCCACTACTGAAGAACAGACAAGGACCGGGGGGACACTGGCCTCACCATCATGCAGTTCTGGATGAGAGCTGTTGCTGAGACATCCATTCAGATGCACCTCACTTTCAGCCTACGATGTTTATTGCCCAAGACATGACTATAAGTACCAACATCTATCTGTGCTACTGTACTGCTCATGGTGCCTGCGGAGTTCATAAGAGATGATGTCTACTTCGAAACATGACCATTTCAATGGAATCGCAACTTTGAACTTCAACTGCAAAACTTAACTGGAGAACAAGGGGACTATATTGAGTAGAAAGTGAAATATTATGGCATCCAGTATTTGTGTACACCTGCTCCAACAGTGCCCAGTAGATGATGACTTTCAGAGTAATAGGGTACACCACATTTTACCATCTACAGCAGTAAAGTACGTGCACCTACATGAATGCCCCATTACCTGTCGGATGAGAAATGGATGTCAAGAGCAGAGTGTTACAAAAGTTTAGAAATAGCATTAGGATAGGTGCATATCGGATATAAGATAGACTAGTAAATAGTCCAAAGGAGTACTGAAGTTATAGGTGAATGGGAATAAAAGGTGTCTTCCCATGTCCCCACCACACAGGTAGTTAATGAATGACTAGGGTTATGAGGACACAAGTATCTCAAGTATAAGGTGTATACCAAAGACTGACCAAATGGCACCAAAGCTAGTGCTGCACAGTGATGGCTATTGTTAACTAAGGTAGAACAGCCCCATTTACCAGCTATAACATTAAAAAAGAAACCATGATAAAAGATAGTCCTGTTAATGGGTGCAGAGGACAAATTGAGCTATAATGTAGCTATATTGCCGAACTATGTGGGTTGCACTATGGTCAGGACTATACCCGAGCACAACAGTTCAATACAAATATGAGTGTCAAGGAACAGTGGGAGGTTGGACTATCATGTACCTGGTCACCCTGCACAATAGACACTACATGCAAATAAGTGGGATCAGTTGCTGCTAGAGGTATTTGAAACAAGCCAAAGGCAAGGTATGGGCGGGGTAAGAGACCCAGCAGCTTGGAACTTCCCAAGCAATAGAAGAGTTGGGTAATACACAAAACTTGATATTCCTATATCCCAAACAATAACAACAATATCAGCAAGGCCATAGGAAACATCAAGAAGGTCCGGAAGGAGGCGAAAGGGATTCACACGGACAGCATATGGGGTGCCATGGGAGCATGGCTCAGCAACTGGGGGGTGTGGCTGTTGGAAGCACTGATAATAGGGTTAGTTGCACTGATGACCCTATGTGTGCTTATTCAGGTATGTCCAATTTGCATAAACATACTCTTTAATAGCTGCTGCAGTGATGCAACTTCCTCTTCTCATCACCTTTGCTCCAGGGAAGTACAAGACCAGTACATAAGCAGTGGAAGTCACAAAGCAGGGGATGGGGAGGAAATACTCCCAATGAAGGAACTTGTATAAGGTGCTATTGGGTATCAAACGTGGGATGAGGATTGTGTTTTTCTATCTTGCATGGAATCTATTTATTTTTGATCATTTCTATGATACCCAATGAAAGTGAGGCCTGTACAATGAAATATATGATTTTCTTGTAATTGTTCTTTCGCGTATAATCAACAAGCTTGAAACGCAATATGAGGAAAGGCTTGCTTAATAGACAGCACTCGTGATTTTCCACAGCATGCTATCTCAGCAAAAAAGATGCTATTTGTGGATGAAATACTGCTGATTGGTTCTGTATTTCACAATTTGGTAAATACCCAAACTGCCATAGCTAAGGCACGTGGGCCACCATTATGTATTTGCTTATCGTGCTCTATTAATCTCTTCTGATTAGATTGTAAATATATATATTGTGAATTTGTGATTGATGGTACCTGGACATTGTTGTATTCTACTTGCACGTGCTATGTCTATATTTCATCTGATCCCAGTGTTCCACTAGAGTGTCCTGGTGGAACGTTGAGGATCAGATGAGTTTGGAACTGCAGCTGCTTACCGGTGGCTGTGTTTGCTGTGTCGCTTGAATAAACCTCTTTACAACATACTACAACTAGCTTCAACAATGGCGACGAGTTAAAGGAAACTGCCTGTCATCGTCGCGACACAGGAGCGGTTTGTTTTTTTTGCCCATGTGAAATTTGCTGCATTTCTACGAATTGTGATTTTCTACACTACTACGCTGCAGTTGTTTTTACGAGTGGAGCAGTTCACAATTACCGACACGTATTGTGGCCTACGCTGGATTCCCTGGATTTGGCATTTTTCTTTATTTTGCAGTGCCTACTGTTGTCATTTTTTTTAAAATGCTGAACGGCTTTGTCTCACCGGCTTACAGTTCTGCTGTTGCCTTGACGCTTTCACTTGCTGCCTGCTCCCGCTGACGACATCCATCCAGACTCTTCAGATTCTTTCTTCACTCCTTGACCCTCACGCTGCACGCTGTGCGTTGCACGTCATAGCAGCCATCTTGGGTGGTGTGTTGTCAGTTTCAAGTGCCGTATGAAGAGTCTGCAACATAATTAACAGCGACTTTCTACATCGCGTGTGGCAGTCATTTGTACTGTCTGCAATCATCATGTGTAAGACTACATAATTCTCTTTTCACCATTGGTACACCATTTTCACAATGACATAAGTGTTCTTTTGCATTCTATTGCCTTGGTCAGTTATTATATCATTCAATACCGATTGGTGCATCAATTCTCACAGGGAATTTTCTCAGTGTAATGGACTAAGCACAAGCTTGACAGGAGTCATTTTGTGAAGCGGGTGTTCCCAGAAATGGATTATCGACATTTTTTTGGTCTTTCCTGCCATCAGTTTTTGGGTTTTTTCTCGCCCTCCACAAAAATTGAGTTTTATATTTTTCATTCTGATTTGCTCAGTGGAGATTCTGACTGTGACATTTGTATAATGTAGTTCGATCCCCCAGCAAAGTTTCTCCAAAATAAAGGGGAACCTCCCATTCCTTGGACAAGATGGAAAGCAATAGACGGAGAACGGATGGGGGCAGAGCGGAAAAAAAGCATTTTCCTACATTGTCTGGGTTCCGAGGGGCAAGTTGTTTTCAGGACCCTGCCTCAAGCTACTTTACCAAGTGGACAAGGTGACATGGATGCGTATAAGGAAGCCATACTTAGAATAGAATTAAGATTCAAACCTACCACTAGTGTTGCTTTGAACAGATTTAAATTCTATACCAGGGCTCAAAAAGAAGATGAATCATTTGATGAGTTTCTCACTGCTTTGAGAGGTCTATCTATGCATTGTAACTTTGGACAAATGTCAGACGAAATGATTAGGGATCAAATTATTGTACATGTGAAGAGTAAGAAAACCCAGGAACAACTCTGGGTTATGGGTGATCCCAAATTGGATGAAGCTATTTCCACTGTCAAGGCATTAGAACAATCAGAAAAATGGATGTCTACTGTTAAAAATGTAACTCAACATGTGAGGGTGGAGGATGAGGTGTGTGCACTCAAGCGGGAGGAGATTGGGAAGCGAGTAGATGATTTCCGTTCGGATAGGGGTAGTACCAATGGTGGTGTTTGGCGGGCCAATTCTGGTGGCAATGCCAAAAGGTGGGACAGAACGGATAAGCCTAATCCACAGTTATGCTACAGATGCGGTAGTGGTTCCCATTTAGCTTCATTTGGGGGCTGTCCTGCCATTAACAGAGAGTGTGTGAAATGTGGCCGCATATGGCATTTCGCCCGTGTTTGTAAAAATTCTAGGAAAGGTTCTGGTCAAAGTGCTGGGAGAGTTTCATGCACGTTGGATTCTACTACCCATAAATCTGGATGTATGTGCAGTGGAGGATGTGATTCCCGCAAAGGTATTGTTGAGTCCATTCAACAAAGGGGAGCTGTTGCCATCTCTTCAGATCAGAACAAACAATTCTCTCCCAAGTGTAATGTAACTGTAGCTGGTATAGATTTGTCATTAATAGCAGATTCGGGGCTCCTTGGACCATTATTTCTCGTGAGGATTTCACTGAGAAATTCCAAGGTAACTTTAGTGTAGGCTCTTTGGTTCCACCGGATGTGGTAGCTGAGAGTTTTTATGGCTCTGTGATTGACTTGGATGGTTTTGTGGATGTTGATTTAGTGTTCAAGGATAGGAAAGCCCAAGTCAAGTTGTATGTTGCGGCCAAGGGTGTCAATGTACTAGGATGGAGAGACCAGTGGAAGTTAGGTATCCTCCTCAATCCACGTGCTGCTGATCCTGTTCAGTTGTGTGAAGTAACTGAGACTTTGCAAGTGCTGTCTGCGGATGTGAATGCGTGTAGTGAAGAAGTTATATGCCGTTTAAAGGATGTTTTTTCAGAAAATTTAGGGAAGTTATGTAATTTTTCCCACAGAATCAGACTTAAGGACAATGCTAT
This sequence comes from Calotriton arnoldi, assembly GCA_963921515.1. NCBI lineage: Eukaryota > Metazoa > Chordata > Amphibia > Caudata > Salamandridae > Calotriton > Calotriton arnoldi. The sequence continues at coordinate 2,870,663 of CAWUFW010001152.1, forward strand.
TCCTGTGAAACAAAGATTACGTGGAGTCCCTATAAATGTGAGAGAGGAACTGAGAGGGATTTTGGACGCTCTTGTGAGTGTAGGTATAATTGAGAAGATTGAATCTGCTGAATGGGTTTCTCCCATTGTTTTGGCATGCAAGGCAGATCAACAATTGAGGCTGTCTGTCGATTTGAGGGCTCTTGATACTAACATTGTCATTGATTGTCACCCGCTTCCCAATATCAACGAGATGGTTTCTATGTTGGAGGGTGCTAACATTTTTTTGACCCTCGACCTCAGGTCAGCGTATCACCAGATTGAACTAGCTGAGGAGTCCAAACAGTTGACTGCATTCATCACCCCGCAAGGTGTATATCAATTTACCAGGATGCCTTTCGGACTGGCGTCAGCCGTTTCCGTTTTCCAAAGGGCTATGTTCCACATTTTTAGAGACATTGGTTGTTATGTAAAATGTTTTCAGGACGATATTTTAATTTTTTTTTTAAATGAGAATGATCATATCGAGCATCTCACAGAAGTATGTAGTAGATTGCAATGTTATGGTCTCACTCTCAAGAAACAAAAATGTAAATTGTTTAAGAAGTCTGTGGAGTACTTAGGTCACACTATCAGGTGATGGAGTGGTACCTAAAAGATCCAATGTGGAAGCCATTGTGTCTGCCCCTGCTCCCACCAACAAGGATCAGTTATTGTCTTTCGCAGGCATGTGCGAGTATTATAGCAAATTCATTGACAATTTTGCCACCAAAATGGAACCTTTGAGAACCTTGTTGAGGCGCAATGCTTCGTTTGTCTGGTCTAATGTCCAACAACTGGCTTTTGACAGCATTAAGTGTGATGTTATGAAGGCTCCAACTCTTAAACCGTTTTGTATGGGTAAAATGTGTGTGATCACTGTGGATGACAGTTTATATGGTCTGGGAGCTGTTTTGTCTCAGAGGTGTGGCAAGGAGGAGCGGTACGTGTCTTTTGCTTCTCGCACTTTGAATGAAACTGAGCGTAGGTATGCTGTTATAGAGAGGGAACTTCTTGTGTGTGTCTGGGCAGTAGAACATTTCAGAAGTTATGTGTGGGGTTGCAGATTCATCCTTAGGACTGATCATAAATGTTTAGTTAGCATCTTGGCTCCTGGTGGTGGGTGGAATTCTGGAGGGGCCGTCCAGGTTGGCTTCCAAGCTCCAGGAGTACACTTTTACTGCAGAATTTGTGCAGGGAAGAAGAATGTCACTGTGGACTGTCTTTCCCGGTTGCCATGCCAGTCTGTTGACACGTCTGATGTGGCTGAAGTTGATATGGTGGCTGGGATCAGAGATATTTTTGATGGGCAGTTTGCTAGCATTTCTGAAGAGTTGTGGGAACGGTGCAAGGAGGCGGATGAAGTGTGGAACGTGGTGAAGAGTTTTGTGCTGGATGGGTAGCCTAAAAGAAGTGAAGTGAAGCCGGAATGGGAATGTTTTTACAAGATGGCTGAGGAACTTAAGGTGGAGGGTGGTTTGTTGTTTAAAGGTGGAAAATGTATTCCTCCGAATGGTGTTCGTGATGCCATTCTCAGGTTGGCTCATAAGGAGCATCCAGGAATGTCCTTTATGAAACGGTTGGTGAGAATTCATTTTTGGTGGCCGGGCATGGACCGCATGGTTGACGAGTGGTGAGGGAATGTGATGTGTGCTCATCTAGTGAAAAGATGCTAAAGGTTAATGTTCCACCTTTGAAGAGTGTGGAGCGGCCTGTTTTACTGTGGCAAAAGCTTGCTTTTGATATTTCTGGACCTTTCAATTTTTTGCTGGTAGATCTCCATTTCGCTTTGGTTTTAGTGGACTACCACTCTAAGTGGCCTGAAGTCAAGTTTGTTCTGCACCCTACCTCTGGTGCCGTGATTGAGTTTCTTAAGAAGGTGTTTGCTAGGGAGGGTTGTCCCTCCACTCTGGTCACTGATAACGGTGTGCAGTTAACTTCAAATGACATGGAAGTTTTTCTTAAACACTGTGACATAAAACATATTACCATGTCCTTAATTGAACCCCATGAAAATGGTCAAGTGGAGAGATTTAATCGTGTTTTGAAAGGTTTCGTTGTGGAGGCGCATGCCTCTGGGAGTGTTTGGAAGAACATCTTGAGGGAAAAGTTGTGGATGTACAGGATTACTCCGCACGCCAGCACAGAAGTCAGTCCTTTCAAATTATTGAAGGGTAGAAATCCTGCGTCTCAGTTATGCCCTTGGTGGTTCAAGAAGAAGTGGTGTTGTTTGGGTGAGGAGTGTGATGTGAGTGAAGTAGCTGACAGAGTCATGCACAAGCAGAGTAAATCCAAGGAACGGTATGACAAGATTTGGCGAGCTAAACCCCATGAGTTTGCCGTTGGGGATTGGTTGAGAGTGCGCAAACCCGTGTATGAAGGCAAGAGTGCTCCGAGATTCGGTAAAGCCATGAAGATACAAAAAGTGTTTTCAAATTCCATTGTGACCCAGGATGGTAAGGTATGGAATGTTAGGAAAGTTTCCAAGTGTTGTAAACCTGTAGAAAGCTGCCAGAAGTGTGAAAGTGATGATGAGCGTGGCAGAGATTCCATATTGAGATTCAAGGTTCCAGAGGGTAATTGTCTACCGGGTGATGTTCTCAGTGATATTCCTGTAGTGTCTGAGTTACCAGGAACCTCAGTTTCTTCCCATGTTAAAGAAGCTTTAAGAAATTGTCCTGCTCCCAAACGTTACATTGATTTTGTTAAGTAATTTGGTTATTTCGTTTTCTTCTGTCTTCTTTTGCTTCTTCCTTTCTTGCTTTTCCTCTTCTGTTTCTTTCTTCTCTTCTTCTTTTTGTGTCTTGTTTAAGGGGTGAGATGTGTTGTATTCTACTTGCACATGGTATGTTTATATTTCATCTGATCCCAGTGTTCCACTAGATTGTTCTGGCGGAACATTGAGGATCAGATGAGTTTAGTACTGCAGCTGCTTACCGGTGGCTGTGTTTGATGTGTCACTTGAATAAACCTCTTTGCAACATACTACGACTGGATTTGTAGCTTCAACACACATGTGATGACCTGGTCCAAAATTTCTGATAAATTATCATGTACTTGATATTTTATTGGATATTCAATGAAACACCTAGTTGCATGCTTTGTGGTTTAGGCCAATAAAGTATTACAAGTAACTTCTGTTTTTAGGCATTTGGTTGATAGCCAGATTGCTCCCATGTCCCATTAAATAAACCTTTATTTCTTTGCATGATCAGATGTTATGTTATGTTATGTTATATTTTATTTATAGAGCGCCAATCACCAGAAGGTCTCTAAGCGCTGTAACATAAATAGAAGGTCCAGAATCCTTTCCACGCTACTATACTCCACACACAGCTTATCCAAACGCCTCTCTGAACAGAAGGGTTTTAAGTTTCCTCCGGAACGGTAATGACCTAGTTTCCTTACGCATATCGTCTGGTAGTTTGTTCCAACTCTGGGGGCCGGTAACTGAAAATGCCCGGCCCCCTAAAGTCATTCTGTTAAAATGTGGACAAACTAACAGGCCGGACTCTGATGACCAAAGAAAGCGTCCGGGCACATAAGGCCTCAGGCGGTATTTGATGTATTACGGTACCTCTCCGAACTGGGACTTGTGTGCAATGCACAACGCCTTGAATTTAACCCTTTGCTTGATGGGAAGCCAGTGTAGCTGCTGCAGCAGGGGGGTGGCGTGGGCTCTTCTTGGCAGTTTATAGATCAGCCTTGCTGCGTCGTTCATAACCACTTGGAGCTTCCCCAGAAGTTTTTCAGGAAGCCCAGTGTAGACCGCATTACCATAGTCTAGGTGTGACAGGATTAATGCCGTCACAACCGTCTGTAAGGTGGAAAAAGACAGCAAGGTCGCCAATTTCCGAAGTTGCCGCATCAGGCCAATGCAACTCCCGCGACAGCAGAAACCTGGTTATTTAGGGTTAATCCAGTGTCCAGCTTTATACCCAGGCTCCTCACTGCTGGCACCGGCGTTGGGGTGGTACCCAGCTCTTGGGGCCAAAAAAGATTGGACCAGGGCGAGACCCCTGAAGTGAGAGCAAGCAGGTCATCCAGTTCATGGTAAACCAGAGGATATTCTGGACGTTACGCTGTGAATCAGGAGAGTTGTCGATTCGCACAATTAGCTGAGTATCGTCGGCATAATTAAACACCTGACAATCTGTTCTGGCCAATGCATCTATCAAAGGCTGAAGGTAAATATTAAAAAGTAGAGGGGACAGTGCGGAGCCCTGTGGGACCCCCCATTGTAAATTGCCTCGCTTAGACGTATGATCTCCTAATTGGACTCTTTGAGACCGGTCCTCCAGAAAGGAAGTAATCCATTGGAGGACTGTCCCAGTGACTCCCAGCCGCCGGACACGGGCTAACAGCTGCACGTGATTCACCGTGTCGAATGCGGCTGAGAGGTCCAATAGGATAAGGGCTGAGGGGATCTTCTTATCGGCTGCAAGCCGCAGGTCATCCAGCACTGAGAGCATCACCAACTCAGTGCTGTTGTGTGCCCTGAAACCGGCTTGCCGAGTGTGTAACAGCCGATGTTGTTCAACAAAGGACGAGAGGACTCTGAGTACGTGTTGTTCCAGGACTTTTGCCAGGATGGGGAGCCTGGAAATGGGTCTGAAGTTTTTGAGAATCCTGGCGTCCGCCCCTGCCTTCTTCAACAACGGGATCACCAGGGCTTTCTTAAACTTCTGTGGTACCCTTCTTGTTGCCAAAGACAGATTTAATATGGACACCACCTCATCCTCTATCACTGGAATGACGGTTTTAAACAACTTCGGTGGACAAGGGTCCTCAGATGACCCTGATTTTACTTTGGCCACAATATGAGCTAAATCATGTGGTTCGAGCACAGGGAACACCGAAAGAGCAGTACCCTGAAAGTCCGGCGAGTCCTCCACTGACAAGGGGCAGGGGGTAATATTCGTATTACCTATGTCTGTAATATTATCTTCCACCTTAGTTAAAAAGAAATCCTGCATCTTGTCACAGTCAACCTGACTGGTGACTGTCCTTGGCTCTTTCAGACGACTCAGCTCTCTGAGTACGTTAAAGGTCTCTTTCTGAGTGTCTGTCGCCTCGCTAATCCTAGCTTCATAGTACGCAGATTTAGTTCTAATAATAGAAGCTTTATAGCAGGCCAACTTTGCTTTGTAGGCATCCTTTAATTCAGGGTCAGAAAGTTTCCACCAAAGTCTCTCACATTGACGGAGAGCTTGTTTTTCCCCTCTCAATTCTTGCGTGTACCAGGGGGTCCCCTTTCTACTATTTGCTATTCTTTCCCTGCGGGCAGGAGCCACCTCATCAATGGGTAGCTTTAACTGATGTCAAAATTCTTCATACTTCAAATCTGGGTCCCTAAACTGAGATCCAAGATGTATTGTCCGGTTCAGCACTTCCCTCAGCTTGGCGTCTTCAATCTTACGCCAATTCCGTACCACCCTCCATCCTACAGGTGGATGTTTGGGGCGGCTGTCTACAGGGAGTGAGAAACTGACCAAGAAATGGTCAGACCAGCTACATGGTCTGCAATCAGTACATAAAGTGGCTGATGACGTGGTCCAGATAAGGTCCAAGATATGGCCTTTCTCATGAGTGGGGCGGCCCACGATTTGGTGCAACCCCAACATGGTCATGGCTTCATCGAACCTGCTAGAGGTGCAATATCTAGGTATTTGATCCCAATGATAATTAAAATCCCCAACAACCAAGATCTGTTGATATCTCGAACACAGATCACTCATAACTTCATGGAACAAGTCATTAAACAGCAGAGTTGGCCGGGGAGGACTGTATACCACCACCACTATTAAACATGAGGATATAAGTCCCAACTTAATCCCCAAAACCTCAGCCCCATCCAGACTCTCCTCTACTAATTTCTCAGTAGCAAATATTGTGCGTGTAAGGATTGCAACTCCACCTCCCCTTTTATTTCCCCGCCGATTGCAAGTCAGTGCACTGTACTCGGGAGGAAGGGAGGCCACTATATCAGGCCCTGAAGTATCCTCCAAGTCTCTGATAATGCGAGGAAATCAAGCTCCCTCTTCTGGAGCAGCGTAAATACTTCAAGACTGTGCTTAGGGAGGGACCGAGTATTTAGCAGGGCAATCTTTGAGTTAGAGGGTACCTCTGGACCCGTGCCTCTGGGCCTCGGCGTCAGTACATGAAGCGTCGGAGAATTTCTACTGCCTACTAGCAGGTTTTCTGACCAGAGCCGCTCAGCGACTGAATCCAGGAGGGGCAGCATATGAAGTGTACTCTTAAGTGTGTTGAGCTCCTCCCTGGTGTAGACCAATTTTCGACCAGGGGTCCTGGCCTCTGGCCACGGTCGGGCACGGATGGGTGCAGACGGGCTTGCCTTAGGCGCGCCTTCGGCGCGTCCGCTGCGCGCCCGTCGCAGCATTGGTTTTGAAGGCAAGGGTGTGCCAGAAACTAGAACGCTCACCTGCCTAGGGCGGAAGTGAGCCAATGCTTTCGCCACTCGATCAGCACAAGCTGCGGTGGACCGGAAGGCGGCTCGGAAATGTGAGAAGCGGCAAAACTAACAAGTAAGCGCCAATCAGGTATGTGGGGTACAGAGTTTAAAGTTTAAAAGAATACAAGTTTATTTTACTAATAAAAACAGATGGCTTTTGTCTTTGATTATATGTAGGCTTCTGCAAATTATCTCCAGAGAAGTAAGAGCTAGCTAAACCAACCCACAGTGTGGATCATTTCCATTAGCTCTCCTCCCCCTGACCTCTGCAAATTCCTGTCCTAAGCCTGCCATATGGGTGAGACCTGGTATTCCTTACTGCTCTGCTCTCTCTTTGAGCTCAGTTTGATTTACCCAGCCCCCTCTACAGGACCCATCCTCCTCGGCTTTAGAGCTCTCTCCATCAGATAACCTCTGCTCCGGCCAGGCTCCTTATCACCTAATCAAAGCAGCCTGGCTAAGCTTGTTAAGGCTGACCAATCAGCAGAGACCACAAGAAGGCTGAATTTTGGCTTACAGAAGAGAAAGTTCTATAACTTCTCTTCTGTACTAGTTATTATAAATTCAATAGTGGCAAGTTGTTGCATTTATTAACACCAATCTTTTAAGTCCTCGTATGATATTTTTGACTTCTTTCCTAGCAATATTCATAACTAAATAAAATATTGCAATGTTAGCCTATGGAGCTAAGTATCTACGATGGGGAAAAATGGAATGGGCAATTTTTCCCTCACCAGTGAATATAAAACATCTTTTATAAGGCACCTTCTTATAGTTACATGACCTCCCCACCCTTGGGATACCTAGGGGAGAGCCTGGGGGTACCTAATATGTAAAAGAAAAAAGGTAGATTATCACTTTAAAAGTGTCTATACCACCAAAGTCAAGTTTGTACAATTTTACTTTTAAAAACAGTCTGCAAGGCCAGGCTGCCTTTACAATGACAGCAGGCACACAGCACTGCACACAGGCAAGTGCAGGAAATCTGCTGGGCTCTAAACATCCATGCCCTACTACATTGAACCCCATAGCCCTATTATATACTAGGGACTTAAACAATCTGTCAATACCAATTGCGAGAATATGCTTTTAAACGTAGGCTACAAGGCAGAATTGCCTTTAAAAGTACAGCAGGCACACAGCAGCGCACACATGCAAGTGCAGGAAATCTTCTAGGCCTCTAAACCTCCATGCCCCATTATATACTAGGGGCTTATAGGTAGATTGCACTCCTGGCCTTATTATCTACTAGGAACTTATAGCGTTTGTCATTGCCAATTGTAAGTGTACCCTATTACATGTACGTTTTTACACATAGCACTGGCCCTGGGCCTGATTGCAGAGCCCAGGGTACAGTCAGAGTCAGTTACCGCCTGTATAATTCAGCAAAAAATGGGGTGAACAGGCCAAAAGGATGACTTTATAACACTGATCATGCATATTCTCAATTTCAACATGACATCTGCATGGCTTATGTATTACAATTTATGGAATTGTGGTAGACAGGGTAATCTGGAGATGCTCCAGAGTAGCCTTTATTGAAGACGTGGTGTGGGAAGGTAGACCTTGACTCAGACAATTACAAAATAAATATGGTGCGGGTGATAATGAGTTTTATCATTTTTTTATTTTGATTAGAAGCATGAGGCTTCCTAGGCCAGACCCAGGCCTGGGGAAGTACAAGTAGTTTATGAAAAAGTGAATGACACAACTCCTATGGTGCTGCTCAAACATATTGCATAGTGAATGCTGGCATTAGTTGCGGTTAATAACCACAAACTTTTAGAGGTAGAATGACAAAGGTGTGGGAACAGCTACTTACATAAAAACAACAGAACCTAGTCTTGCACAATAGATGCTCTTAATCCTTTATAGTACTGATTGGACACTAGCTACAATTTCCCAACGTGGCCTGTTCAATGCTGGAACTGTCAACCTGAGAACAGAGACATAGCACATCTTTTCCACTGTCAATACCTATCTCCTTACTGGTCGATAAGAAGAGATCATCCACTTTTTGGGAAAGGAATGAAGCTGAATTTTTCAATAGTCTGCTTGGTGGGAGAAAGTTGTTGAGACTAAACAGACAGGAGCCCCGCTCTTTGTCTTATTATTATACGTTGGCATGAAACAGCCACTAGAACCTGGAAATGGTGGAAAGACTATCTGTGAATACATAGAGGACCTGTGCATGTCTCTTCAGAGAAGCAGATGATGTTAGATATGGAAATGGTGGATCAACCATTAGCAGTATACCATTGTGGGGATCAAAAGGTCCATAAAAGCAAACAATAAATCATCATTAATGGTTAACCAAATATAATGTTGAGGGTCACAGACAAAGAATAAAGTACACCCACTGGCTGCACCACTTTTTTCCTATACTCAATATCAAGCTAATGATGTCTGTGGTCCTCAACTGGGACATATAAAATTAAACACTGATCCGATTTCTTTTCTCTTTTTCTTTCAACTAGGTAGCTTTGTTTTGAGCTGTGGATTGATGGATTGTTGAGCAATGTGTCATTACTCGTCCAGTGCAGAAGATGCAATATACACTTTGCCAGTTTTATTTAGGAGCATTTTGTCTTTGATTGTCATCTCCATGCCTGATTAATTCAAGTGGCTGTGTCTTTTTTTTAAAATGTTTTCACCTTAAAGTAATTTTATCCATTAACTCATGCTTACATCTCTGGTACATTTTAGAGCTTGAGTACTTACCCATTTATATTTAATGTATTAATTTTAGGGGACTACACATTTAGCGTTAAAATGATACGTGTTTACGCTATACCTTCTCACGTACTAATCAATCAATCAGTAAATCACATTTGTAAAGCGCAACACTGTCACCCTTAGGGGTATCTGGGTGCTGTGTCTCCATTGAAGAGCCAGGTCTTCAGTCTATTCCTGAAGTTTGCCAGCGAGGGGGTGTTATTGAGCTGGAGGGGAAGGTCATTCCAGGTCTTGTCAGCGATGTAGGAGAAGGAGCGGTCACTGATGCGGCAGTGACGGATGCTGGGGGAGTGTGCAAGGGCAAGTGAAGAGGAGGGCAGGTGTCTAGAGGGTTGGTGGAAGTTCAGTCGATTATTGATATAGGCAGTTCCTAGGTCATGAAGGACTTTGTAGGCGTGTGTGCAGATCTTGAACTGGCATCTCTTCTGGATGGGGAGCCAGTGGAGGTCTCTCAGGTGGAGGGTGATGTGGGTTCATTTGAGGAGGTCCAGGACGAGTCTGGCTGCGGCATAATTCTGTATGGTCTGGAGTCTTCTGAGGAGCTGGGTGAAGATGCCGGCGTAGAGGGTGTTGCAGTAGTCGAAGCGGCTGTTGACGAGGGCCTGAGTGATGTTCTTTCTAGTGTTATTTGGGATCCATCTGTAGATTCTGCAGGGTATACAAAGTGTGTGGAAGCAGGAGGAGGCAACTGCGTTGACTTGTCATTTCATGGTCAGTTGGCTGTTGAGCATGATGCTGAGGTTGTGTGCATGGTTGGTCGATGTGGGTGTAGGTCCGAGTTCTGCAGGCCACCAGCTGTGATCCCATACGGAGGTGTCCTTCCCGGAGATCAGCAGTTCCTTTTTGTCAGATACAAACGCACATTTTTAATTAAATAAAGCTCATGTAAACCAATTTTCAGATTTGCCGGCTCTGCATTCACATTTTTACAGACTGTTACCGTGCCCTGGTCTGAAGCTCAGATGGAGATCTTTAACAGGAATAATGCAGAAGCCGATCAGGTTGTCAAAATTGCACTTGCAGTAATGTAAATTGCTTACTAATGTAAGAACATAGCTCCTGTCCTCAATAAAAAAATGAGACTTTCTTTCATATGACAGTACAATCACCACTACAATTGACACAATCAACTCGTTCTTTCATCCTCCCAAGCTAGACACACTAAAACCTTTTATTTCGAAAATATATGGTCTAAGTGACTTTTTTTAACGCCTCTGAGTGCCAGAGTGCTTCATGAGCAGAATCTTGAAAAACCACCCAATATTTTTTTTTTATCCTTGCCACTTTCTGCTACATAGTGAGCGCATGATGCATTCGGTGCAAACACTCACTCCATCAACGCCTCTTCCTGTGAGGAAAAGCAGCAATTTATTTCGATGCTACATATAGGAAGCTGATGCAAATTCACTGTTTATATTAAAAAAGGTCAAACAAATATGTTCAATTAGTATCTAGTTAAATTACCCTTGTAAATAACCTCTCAAAAAAATATTCAACGGAACTGCTTTTTTAAATTAAAGTGATAAATAGCAAGGTTGTAGTTGTTATTATTAAAAGCATAACTAATGTTTTTATAGAAATGTTGATTGTATACTGATAAATAGAAGTGATAAGCTTCGTGTTATTTTCATTATCAGTAATTATGTGCACAATATTTACTATAAGGCTAGCATAGTACCCTCAGAACAGGTACTGTGGAGGGTAAGCTTTAATATCAGTAACCATTTCATACACAACAATAAAAGGAAATAATTAACCTTAGTTTTTTTTCTACTGCTACACCCTTCTTGTGTGGATTACAATCTCTGCAGAAGAACACTCATCTGCCAGACCTCCCCTCAGTCATTACAGTAATGAATCGTTTTGAACCCTGATGTGTTTAGAATTAAATGAACTCCATTTCATCTTGTAGAATAGGAATTCACTGAATTGTAATTGTACCATCTCAATGTGAAAGCAATTTCAAAATATTACCCAGAACTTATGGCGCCTGGATTCCAAGTGGCTTTCAAGTGGCTTGTGCTCCCTAGATGTCACCAACCGAGGGTCACATAACTCATTCATAGCCTTTTGACTCACTCTAATATAAAAAAAAATCAGTTGAGGGATCCATCTATCTCATCTGACACAAGATAAAATCAATGGTAATATTATTAAAATGGGTAATATTAAATATTATTAAAACACATTTTACATATTCTCCATTCATTTGTAACCTTAACTGATTGATTTCAGATTGATAGATCTTATCAAAGAGAGGCTTATTTATATGTGCTGCGATGGTGCGGTTTTGGGAGAATAATAATTCATGTAAGTTACTTTTCCAAAAACTTCACTAACTCTGTCTTTTCACAATATATGCAGGTTAGGTATTGATAAATAGCTTCATAGAATCAGCATTGTCAAGCAGTAATGGAGTGCTGGAACAAAAGTCTCTCTATGGCTTGGTAAAGTCGTGGCATTCTTTTTTTTTCCTGACTAACCCCATGCTGTTGCTCTGTTGAGCTCGACAGTCACGTGGGTCTACTGAAGACACTCTAGGCCTGATTATGAGTTTGGCGGTAAGGGTTCCGCTGTCAAAAGGGCATCGGATTCTCCGCCACCCAGTTGGCACTGTGCCCGCCCTATTACATTGCATGCGATTCCATAATGAAAGACAACCGCGGCACCACTGCAGCTGCCAGGAAATCTCGACCACGGAGGCGGCAGGAAAGGCCGATGCGTCTGTCAGACTGTCAGCTGAAAGTGATACCGGCAGCCCAATTACGATGTGCCTTCCCTCGAACGTGACTGTGACAGTCAAACCTCCACACCTGAGCTGGTGGAAAGTGACAGATTAGAGGCTGAAACTCACCTGTACTCAGCTTCACACATCCTGTGCCGTCATGGAGCTGATCGTGCACATCCTGCTGCTGCTGCATCAGCTTGATGATGTCCAAAACCGACACCGTCGTGGATGCACCCAGCGGTAAGTCACAATCTAACCTGTTTTACACTGACTTCTCAGTTAACAGATACAGAGGCAGGGACATCTTAAGGTGTTTGGGTGCCCTGACCCAAAACTATTTTGTCGGTTCCTGTTCGGAACAGCTTAAAATGTATGATCCAAATTCACTTCTTTGATGCCCTCTCAGGCCAGGTCACTGACCCAGCAAAGGAATACCCTTCCAAATTCCAAATGTGTTTACATCTAATAATCATGGATAGTGAGTGATGTGTGTTTTTAATATTGCAAAACAACAGTAGCTCCTCGCTAGCATTGCATCAAATAAGCTTTGTAACACCCTCCCATTTCCCACATGCTAGGTCCTGTTTTGATAAGAAATAAACTTAAGTATGGATGTTTCATGAAACAGAAACACACCTTCTCTGCAAAATCTCTGTAAAAGACTCTCACACATCACCCACATTAAAAAGAACTTTTTGTGGAAAATGTTAATCAAAGCAATCTGTTGAAGAAGTATTTCAAGTTCATCATGGCAAGAATCTCTGTAGAACAGGGTTGTCTCAATCAGGGTGCACCCTGAAAGTCGATTCACTGATAGAATATCGATGACATAAATATTGATGTTCAAAATATCGGGAAAAAAATATAGACTACAAAAATATCGACTCCCATACCTAAACAGATAAGTACAAAAATATCGAATCAAAAATATTGATGTAAAAATATTGATGTACAACATATCGATTTAAACATTGGATATAATACAAAAAAATATATTAAAGATATTAAATATTAATATTAATTTTAACAAAATAAATTAAATGTAATATACATTACAACAAAATATAACAAATACACTTAATTAAAGATAAACACACAAACATAATAATTTATACATATATATATTAACTATAAAATAATTAATAAAGTATTATCTTTAATTTATTTTAAAACTTTAAAATTATATAAAAATAAATAAATATATATATATATATATGTATCAATAATTTAAAATATAAAAAAACATTCTATAATAAATTAAAACATTAAACTATTAAAAAATATTTAAACTTAAATTTCCCAATACAATCAGTGCAACAGTTGGGCGTGGCTATGGCGTGTTGCGAGATGGCTGCCTGCTAAAGGAGCTCTGCAGGCCAGGCTCCACAATCCTGCTAATACCATCCTGAATTTCCACCCAAGCTCACTGAGAACGCACACACTGCCGGGTGGACCTACCTAGAGCACGCGGCTGCGACTTGCGGGCCCGGACCTCGCGGCAATCTCACGAACCGTGAGTGGGCGATGTGCGGCTGGGACTGTGAGAAAATGGACGCCGGCGCTTGAGACGCGGCCGAGCGAGCTGAGCCTGCTGAGGGGACGAGCGGCAGCCGTGGTGCTACCGGCCGAACAGGCGCCATCACGGTGCGCGGTGGTGTGCCCGTTCATGTACCTGCTGACACACACGCAGCGAAACGCTGAGCCACCGGAGAGCGGCGACCGGCAACCGCCTGGGGCTTGTGGCACAGCACCATATGGTGGATCGCTGGGAGGCGCCGTGCGGCTGTGAGGAGGCGGCGGCTGCGGCGGACGGCCCCCCAGAGTGCGGCGGACATGAGGTGAGAGTGGTGGGGCTTGGGGTCTGTCGGTGGTAGGCTGACCTTCGTGGCGTGCTCTGAGCCTCATTTGGCACTATTGCCTCACGGGGCTCGAGACTGGCGCCGCGTGCTGCTCGGCCTGTGCGGGGGCCCTGGGCCTTACCTGCTCCCTCCACCTAAGGTGATTCCTGCTTTGCCGTCCCACGCGCGGGGGGTGCCTGAAGGAGGGCTGCGGGCGCCGCATGGCTCTCTCTTAGCAACGAGTGCGGGGGGTTGCTGTGGCGGTGTACGAGTCTTCCGGGCCTTCCCTCCCCTGCGCTGAGGACCGGCCAGGAACCCCTGCTTCACTGGCTGGAGACTGCTCTGGGTCGGGGCACTAGCTGGACGTCAGCGGCTGGGATTACGGGTGGCGATCTGGCACTACTCTGCTGCCGCATGCTTCTTTCCTCCTGATGGTGACTAGCTGTTGGGTGCTCCTGGGGTGCGGTCCGGCGCTGCCGCTGCTCCCTACTGCTTGCCTCAGACCTCTCTTCTCCTACGATAGCCCGTTGCACCAGTGCTGCGCTACCTGACACTGCGAAAAAGAGAAGTGGGCACCCCCTTCCGCCTTGGGTGCGCTCGCTCTTGCCGGGCGACCTGGGCCCCACTGAACTGAGACAGGCTTGGGCCTATAGCCAACGCCACAGCTTGTAGCAACAAGACGCAACGTGCAGCCGAGCTCGGCCGACCGCGTCGCTACAATCTCTCGATCATGGGCAAGTCGGACCCCAAACAGCCCAAGATCCCATTCGAAACCAAGCGCCACACACGCACCGGAGACGCGTCGACGGAACCGGGTGCCGCTCAGGGCCCTCCGGAGGTAGCGGACGACCTAGAGGAGGACATGAGGTCTATACTACTGGAGGTGCGCACCGGGCTTAAAACTATCGATAGTAAAATTGATGCCCTTACATCTTGTCTTGACGCAGTCAAGAAAAAGGTGGACACACACGAAACCAGACTAGATGTGCTGGAGAATAGGTTGTCTGATACTCAGGACTCTAATGCTGCAGACAGGACACAGATCCTTAATATGGAGAAGCTGCTTGAGGTAATAAGGGCGAAAAACGAAGATTTGGAAGCGCGTTCCAGATGGAACAACCTTCGAATAATTGGCCTTCCGGAATCGACAGCCATTTCGAAAATGGAGCCCTTCATTGACAACCTGCTGCACGAGCTGTTTGGTCCGGTGCTCTCCCCGGTCATGATCGTGGAGAGGGCTCACCGGATACTCGGACCTCGACCGGTGCCGGGTGCGCCACCGCGTCCGATTATAGCACGCCTCCTCAACTATGCGGACAGGGACACTATTCTACGTGAGGCGAGGGTCAAGAGTCCTATCACTCATCAAGGTAACAACTTGTCCTTTTACCCGGATTACACCCCAACGGTGCAGGCCGCACGCAGGGAGTTCATGCCAGTAAAAAGGATTTTACAGTCTGCCTCTGTACCCTATGCAATGCTATACCCTGCTAAACTGAAGATCACCCACGATGGTCAAGCACATTTTTTTACAGACTCCAAGTCGGCTCTCAAGTTCACGAAACACATCTGTCCTCGCAAACCTCCTAAGGCCGCTTCAAAGAGTTTGACGACGTCGCCATCTCTCAGTGATGCTGATTGACCCCTGACCATGTCGATGAACATTATAGTTGTTTAATCACATAACCGCACATATGTATACAATAGTCTGTATTACAAGAGGAGGGCCCGCAGCCTGGTCGCGTTGCTGTGCTGGCGGAAATCTGCCACTAGTAATAGTCTATAACCGTTACTGATTGTCTTTTTGGTCTACTTATTCTCTCAGGGTTGGAGAGCTGGGTGGTTGCATTGCCGTCGCAGCCTTGCCACCCTACCGCTTGGTAGGCGTTTGCTGTTGATCCTCCCCCTCCAGAGGGTGATCCCATTTGTTTGTTGCTTTATACAGGGATTGGGGTACAATTTCGGGATGGGGGGGGGTTTGTATTCTCGACCTGATTGGGAGGTTGTAGTGGGAGGGGGGTGGGCAGGGGAGTTCCATGCGTTTGCTGCTAGCCAATGTATATATGCGGACACAAGGAAGATTGTTTATTGTGATTGTATTGACACCAAGACTGGGAATGATGTTTTCAATCCAGTGTACTATGACTACCAGTTGTTCGATCCATCTGTGAGTTGCCATGCTAGAGGGGCCGATGGGTGAGGCTTTTAGATTTATAACATGGAACATTAGAGGGCTAAACTCTCCGAAGAAGATCCGCCATGTTTTTGCATACTTGAATCGCCATGGTACCCAGATCGCACTCTTGCAAGAAACACACTTGACCAAGGTCTCAGAAGCGAACATTGTGCTTAAATGGGCAGGGTTCAGGCTTCATACTCATCTTACGCTAGGGGGGTTCTCATATTGATCAAAAAGGGTATCCCGTTCACACCACACAAGACTCACATAGATGATGAGGGCCGCTGTGCAATGGTTCTGGGCAAATTAGGTAACTCATTAATTACCCTCATAAATATGTACGGCCCCATAGCAGATGAGCCAGAAGTATTTCACCGAATGTATGGTATATTAAGACAGTGGCCTGAGACCGCCATTGTGGGGGGGAGGATCTCAATACGTATCTAGATCCCGCTCTGGATAAATCTAACCCACAAAGTACTCGAACGCCCAAAGTGGCCCGGAGTATTAACCAAGCCAGGGTGGAATTCGGATTGGTAGATATCTGGAGACTGCGAAACAGCACGACAAAGGAGGGAACACATGCCACACCCGCGCATAACAGCTGGTCAAGGCTAGATTACTGGCTCCTTAGCGAGGGCGCAGCGGAGTGGGTGACGGAGGTCACCCATTACCCACGCACTCTATCCGATCACAATCCAGTGCAACTGGATCTGCGTATCCCTAACATGACCCAACGCCCATTCACCTGGCGTTTCCATTCGGAGGCGTTACTGGATCCCCTATATAAAGACACAATCCGCGAAGCAATAGAACACTACTTCTTGGACAATAAGGGCACGGTGGATAGCGCTGCCACACTCTGGGAGGCGTTTAAGGTGACGATCCGGGGAGTCTGTATAGGCACCGCAGCTGGTATTCTGAAAGATCTCAGAACCCAACTCACCAAGATAGAGACCACACTAAAGACCCTAGAGAGAAATTACACAGACAACCCTACCCCAGACACACTATCACGCATTCATTCACTGGTTCAGGAATATGACACAGCGGCGGAATTGGAAATTTGCTATATTTCACGCCGACACACGGCCAGGAAATACGGAGAAGGTGGCAGACCAGGTCGTAATCTAGCCGGGAAAATCAAAATGCGCAATGACCATCATTATATTGATAAAATAATTGACTCTCAGGGAAGGGAACACTACGCTCCTTTGGAAATAGTGGAGCAGTTCAGAGATTATTATGCCAATATGTATACTTCTCGGGGGGCGGGCCCAGACTCCGCAGTTGAGGAGTATCTGAATGACATAGCCTGTGCGTGGCTGGCGGATGGGCATCGGGAGTACCTGAGTCAACCCATAGATGAGGCGGATATAAAAGCTGCGATCTATGCCCTTCCGAATGCAAAAGCACCGGGGCCAGAAGGTCTGACTGTAGAATTCTACAAAGCCTATGCGGATCTCCTCATTCCATACCTATTAGAGATGTATGCTGAGGCGCATGAGGCTGGCGTTCTGCCTCTATCCCTTCGACAGGCTCTCATCATTACCCTTTTGAAGAAAGACAAGCCCCCTGACGCATGTGAATCCTATCGGCCCTTATCTCTAATTAATATTGACGCTAAAATACTCGCCAAGATCCTGGCCATGAAACTCCAGCCGTTGATGTCGTGTTTGGTTCTACCGGACCAGTCGGGATTTATCCCGGAGCGAGCCACGTCTCATAACCTACGGACCATCTTCGCGATGATGCATGTTCTTGACCCCAAGTTGCACGCTGCGGCGGTCATGCTCGACGCGGCCAAAGCGTTCGACTCTATAGAGTGGGACTATATGTTTCGCATTCTGCAGCGAATGGGACTCCCATTACTCTTTCTGGGGTGGGTAAAGATACTGTATGCTGACCCATCGGCATGGGTACGAGTGGAGGGTCTGACGTCCAAGTCCTTTCCTATCAAGCGAGGTACCCGCCAGGGCTGCCCTCCATCGCCACTGCTGTTCGCTATTGTAATTGAGCCCCTGGCGTGTGTGATATGCCAAAGACTCAGAGAGACAGCTCTAAATTTTAATCACCGTCCAGTTGGTATCTCGCTGTACGCCGACGACATGGTGCTTTTTATCAGAGAACCCGCTCGATATTTGGCGCAGGTGCTAAGAGAGTACATTAGATTTGGACTGATCTCAGGCCTCAATATCAACTGGGATAAGTCAATTATTGTCCCTCTGACGGCGGACACCCCCGCACCGCCGGTGGAATATCCGATAGTCTGGTCAGCAGACCCGGTCAAGTATCTAGGGGTCTGGCTTCATCGAGACCCTGAAGTCGTTATAAGAGAGAATTATGGACGAGCCTGTGTCTCGCCGGATAACCAAATAGATACATGGATAGCATTGCCGCTGTCCCTAGCAGACCGCATTGCTATTATTAAAATGGTGGTATTGCCCCGTTTTCTATATCTTTTTTCTAACATCCCCATAAAATTGACGCAGGGGTTTTTCGCTACGCTGCGAACATCATTGCTCCGATTGATTTGGGGAGGCAGGCAGGCTTGTGTAGCCTGGGATACCATTACCCTAGACTATGCCAAGGGGGGATTCGGGGTGCCGAACCCATACATATATTACTTAAGCGCTCAGGCACAATATGCTTATTATTGGGTTAACAAGCATGATTTCATTCCTCATGTGGCAGTTGAAGATGGCGATGCCTTCCCGACCCCCTCCGAAGCATCATCACTCACACGCGACGGCACATTCCGAAAACGGAAATAAACACGATAGACACTACAATAGCGGCTTGGCAAGCAATAGGGCAGCTCGCTGACAAATTACCTCTATACGCCCCGGCGATGCCATTGGCGCATCATATGGCGCTATCGGTGACGCAGGAAGCTTGCCCAATGCGTCTCCTCGAGGAGGCGGGATTGAGCACTATGCAGGACCTCTACCCGGGTGGCACCTTCCTCGCCCCTTAGGATTTGCAGTACATTGCTAACCCCACACTGCTCTTTCGGTTCACTATTCATAGGTTACGACACGCTATCAAATCGCACTACGACACCTACCCGGCCGAGCCTCCGGCTCTCCAGTCCTTGCAGCTAATACTGACCACTCCCACACGAAAGAAGTTGATTACAAAGCTATACAGAGCGATACGAGCTGAGATGACTGGTGGGTCAGATGGGAGCTTAGATCACTGGAACGCCGTGTTGACTTCCCCTATGTCGAGGGCGGAATGGGAACATGTGTGCAGCCTCACCAGTAAGCTTACTCCTAATGGAAACCTCCGCATAATCCACTTTAAATATCTGCACCAAACCTATTACACGCCCCTTCGCTTACACGGCTATGGTCTGCGAGACACTAGTAGATGTAAACGCTGTGGTCAATTGGGAGCAGATTTTATGCATCTCGCTTGGGACTGTGGGAGGGTGGCATATTACTGGAAGCATGTGGCGCAGAATTTGCAGGAAATGTCTGGGTCGGAGGTCCGGTGTACACCGCTGGTGTGTCTTCTCTGTTATGTTCCCCATGCAAAAGGGGTCCTGGGAAAATTCATACGCATTGCTCTGCTCATGGCTAAACGCAGAGTTGCTATAACTTGGGAGGGTACACGGGCGCCGAAAGTTGCACATTGGATCAGAGATATGGTATACTGCAAAGAAACCTTGGAATTATATGCGGAGGAACTGCCGGTATCATCCAAACCCAGGGACATATGGGAGCCACTGCGTCAGTTCCTTCAACGACAGTCCGGGGCTGACTCGCCGGCTGAGAGAGAGTGAACGCTAAACATGAAGGGACTCTGGCACACTCGGTGTGCACTGGAATTGATGATCCGATATGTAATGTATACTCCTGGTGGTGTTGATCGATCACAGTTTGTTATTGGCTGATATGACGCAGATGCTATGTTGTATAATAGTATTGATGTTTATTATTTTTGAAATGCAATAAAAAAATGTTTTTAAAAGTGTTGGATAGCAAAATAATTAAATTTACTATTCCAAATCTAGTGAGTGCAACAGTAGGGAAAGTGTTGGATAGCAAAATAATAAAATGTACTATTCCAACTCCAGTGAGTGCAACAGTAGGAAAAGTGTTGGATAGCGGAGGGGTAAAAATTACTATTCCCACTGCTGTGAGAACAACAGTAGGGAAAGTGTTGGATAGCGGAGGGGAAAAAGTTACTATTCCCACTCCAAAGAATGCAACAGTAGGGAAAGTGTTGGATAGCAGAGGAGTAAAAATTACTATACTCCCTCCAAAGAGTGCAACAGTAGGGAAAGTGTTGAATAGCGGAGGGGTAACAATTACTATTCCCACTCCAAAGAGCGCAACAGTAGGGAGAGTGTTGAATAGCGAAGGGGTATAAATTACTATTCTCACTCCAGTGAGAGCAGCAGTAGGGAAAGTGTTGTATAGCGGAGGGGAAAAATTACTAGTCCCACTCCAAAGAGTGCAACAGTAGGGAAAGTGTTGGAAAGTGGAGGGGTAAAAATTACTATTCCCACTCCACTGAATGCAACAGTAGAATAACTGTTGGATAGCAGAGGGGTAAAACATTTTATTCCCACTCCAGTGAATGCAACAGTAGGGAAAGTGTTGGATAGCGGAGTGGTAAAAATTACAATTCCCACTCCAAAGAGTGCAACAGTAGGGAAAGTGTTGGATAGCGGAGGGGTAAAAATTACTATTCCACTCCAGTCAGAGCAATAGTAGGGAAAGTGTTGGATAGTGGAGGGTAAAAAATTACTATTCCCACTCCAAAGAGTGCAACAGTAGGGAAAGTGTTGGATAGTGGAGGGGTACAAATTGCTATTCCCACTCCAGTGAATGTAACAGTAGAATAACTGTTGGATAGTGGAGGGGTAAAACATTTTATTCCCACTCCAGTGAATGCAACAGTAGGGAAAGTGTTGGATAGCGGAGAGGTAAAAATTACTATTCCCACTCCAGTGAGTACAACAGTAGAGAAAATGTTGGATAGCGGAGGGGTAAAAATTACTACTCCCACCCCAGTGATTGCAACATTAGGGAAAGTGTTGGATAGCGAAGAGACAAAAATTACTATTCACACTCAAACAGTTAAAACAAAAATAAAAAACATTAAACATGATAAAAAATGATAAAAAAATAAACAATATTTAGAAATTAAAAATCAAATATATTAAATATATAAAAAGAAAAAATATTATAATATTAAGTACATATAAAAAACCTACAAATAATAAATAAAATATAATAATAAATACATTTATAAAAAACATTCTTTTAAACTAGAAAATATTTACAAACAAATAAATTAATTAATACATAAATGTATTTATTATATTTCCTACCCTATAACACCACACCAATAACAAAACACTTCAACATTTTTAATTACGTTTTTTTCTCCAAAATTAACATAATTAATAATCAATTTAAAAAATATTACTAATAAAAAAAACTAATTAACATTAATTGACTAAACACACTTTAACACTATAATATCCACAAAAAAACCTAAATAAACTCTAAAATAATAAAACACAATTAAAACTTATTTATAAATTAAAAACTATTACTATGAACAATAATAATAAATTAATTAAAATGTATTTAATACCCACCCTTTACCCCTTTAAAAGTAGAAACAACAGACAAAAAAATTAACAATTACCCAAAATACATATCAAATAATTAACATTAATTAACAACTATATATTAATTAATTAAATACAAATTGCTTCCCACCCTTTACTGCTATAAACACCAAAACACACACCTAAAATGAATTACACAATTACCATAATTAATTACCAATTAATTAATTAAAATTAATTTACATCCAGTTATAAATTCATCAATTAAAATTAAATTACTACCCACCCTTCACACCTATAAACACCACAAAACACACTTAAAATTAATTACACAATTACCATAATTGATTGCCAATTAATTATTTAAAATTAATTAACATCCAATTATTAATTCATCAATTAAAAATAAATTACTTCCCACCCTTAACACCTATAAACACCACAACACACACCTAAAATTAATTACAACATTACCATAATTAATTAGCAATTAATTAATTTAAAATTTTTAACAACAAATTATTGATTAATTAATAATAAATTACTTTACACATTTAACACTATAACATCTCAATTAAACAAATATTAATAAATAAATAATAATCAATAACTTTAATATTTTAATATCATTAAATTACTTCCCACCCTATTCCCCTATAAACCCACAACCCGCTACGAACTAAAAACGCAAAATTCAAATAAAAAAATTTATAACTACTAAAATGTAACACATATATTAAAAATACAAACAATTCTTTTTACAAAAAACATACAACACGTACATATAAAATATATACTAAAATGCATAACATTAATAAACAAACAATATTTTTAACAACTATGGGGCCCATTACGATACCCGGCGTAAAAAAATCCGCCAGGCATGGAAGCGGCAAAAATCCGCCCGCACACACCGCCTGAACACCGACCACGCCATTACGATTACACAAACCGAAAACCGCCATCGGCGGAAAAATCACACAAAATACCGCCCGCCATCGTCCGAGTCGGAGTCAAACCGCCCGCCACGGACGGAAACACGCACGACAACACAAAACCGCCCGCCCACACGGCCGACACATCGCACGTGAAATTACGATCGCACCGACATGAGCGCGGAAAAACCACAAATATACCGCCCGCCAGCGCAAACAACGCCGATGAGAATCGACACGGCAGAAGCCATGGCGCCAACGTACCTGCACAGAAACCATCCGCACACAAAACCAATAGCACACAACATGGCCAACAAGTCCACACAGCAAGGCACGCACAAATACACAAGCACAGTACACATCCCGAAAACACCCCCGGACAAACAAAAAATACAAAGGCCAGAACCCCAGACACAACACACCTGAAAACAACAGACCATGAGGACACACCCACATAGGTGAGTACAAAAGCAGCACTCCCACAGACCACAACCCCTTGCTACATTGCAAACCAGAGAGGAGAGGAGAGGACACAGTGACACAGCAAGGACAGCAGCACACCACAGAAACGCACACATCACAACCACCACCACCACCACCACCACCACCACCACCACCACCACCAACACCACCACCACCACCACCACCACACCCGGCACCACAAACCCCCTGCACATTACACAACACACACCGCACCAGCACCACAAACACCATGGCACCACAAAGGATGCCCAAGTTCACGCCCATGGAGCTGACGGTCATGGTCGACGAGATCATCAAGGTGTACCCACAAATGTATGGGAACATGGTCCAGCACACACCACTAGCCACCAGAAACAGAATGTGGAACCGGATCGTAGACCAGGTCAATGCAGTCGGGACCCTGCCCAGGAACAGAGTCGAGATTAACAAACGTTGGAATGACGTCAAGAGCCTGGTCAAGAAGAAGGAGGGCAAAAACAGAGAGCTGGCTGCCGTCACTGGCGGAGGGAATCCCGCGCTCTTTAAGACCTTCAAAGCGTGGGAGGAGAAGGTGCGAGTCATCACACATCCGGAGATCCTCGCCGGATTAGCAGGGGAGTGGAGGCTGGTAAGTACAAACTAATGTATACCAGCACACCGCTATGTACTCACATGCACTACCACCATGCCACAGCTCCCAGGGACAAACACCCCCATGTCCAGCACACAATACACAACACATCACACACACATGCAACAGACACCACCACACACAGCCCAAACCGAACAACTGCAAGATACGTGGGGGCATGTGTACACTCAGCCAGCCACGTAACCACCAACAGGTCCCCATATATGCCAGAAGCGCCACAACGAGCACCCACCACACCCATGTGTCCGCCACAGCTGCACTAACCGACAAGTAACAGGTAAGTGGCAGGAACACAAAGTGCAGTGGGTGGGAGGGTGGACAGCCCAAGTACAACACACACCAGGCCCCAGTCCCACAGCACAGCAAGGAGGAGCATCCCCCACACCCCACAGCCACGTGTCAGCCACCGCAGTGCACAACGACAGCCGAAAGGCAGACATCACGGTCCACAGCAATCGGTGTCAGTGGGTGTCCAGCCACCCCCACGACCCACAACACCCCCCCACCCCCACAGACCTGCAACATGGAGCACCCCCGCTTAGAGCCATGTGGCATCCAGTACAGTGCACGCACGAACAACTTGCAGGTGGGAAACTGGACAGGGCTGGATTACTGGAGGCATGAGGACCATGACACGACCAACACATGGGACATGTCACGTAGCAGACGAACACGCAGCACCGCCCACCGTCACGAACAAGTGAACAATGTGCACACGGACATGAACAACAGACTCACACCCCACATGACCCATCACAGACATAGCAACACCCAAGGAGCCACGTCTGCATGCACAAGCCACACTGAATATAGTCCCACACGGCAGCCACTGTGCAACTCATCACACACAACCGAAACACCATTGAAGTCCTGTCCATGTAGCCCCTACTGCCTGTCAACCACACACCCCACAACTACGCCTATGTAAGACAAACAACACTAGACGCAACAGAGCGGAACAACAGAAATGCACACGAACACCACTGAACCCATCAAATTCACAGACACACCATGCACATACAACATACCATCCATCCCATCCGTCAGCCCCAGTCTCATGAAAGGCATGTCATCCGCACAGCTGCCACACATACAGCAGTCACGCTAAGACACATGCCCATGACCAACCATGTGCCAGAAGTCAATTAAGCGCACGACACACTGTGAGCAACAACACACAACATGGGCCACACCCCCCCGAGCACTGCAGTGATGCACATGGCACAGGGCAGCACGCACACCAAGGAGATGGGACAACTGCAATACGTTGGCTGGCACACAACTATCACTCACTCATAACGATGCGTCCAATGCCATGTCCAGTAATCACAACAGACAGCAAATATGCAGGCCATGTCAAGCATGCACACACCTCAAACCATGCACTGTCATGCTGCCACAACACATGTCACGTTCGGCACCCATGGCTCACAGCATGTACCCCAAAAGCATATCCCCTCCCAAATGCGAATCTGGGGCATGGCCCCCATGTTGCCATATGCGTTCCTAAGCGTTCCATGTGAACCCCAAAAGCAAAGTACAAACCAGACCCAGGATGGGCCAGGAGCCCGCATACACCAGAGTCACAATGAGTAGGGGCACAGCAACACACCCATCGGCATGGCCAATCCGTCCCATGCCACATGTGCACAGCACACAGTCCCATTGCCTAGCACACACAACTACAGATGCCACAGCCACACACTCGCCTCCGGGAAACCCATGTACGAGATTGCACGAACTGCCAATGTCAGACGACAAATACATACTTCGCCAGGTGCAACACAATAACAAATCTCATTCTCCCCACAGGTGACGAACTGCCGGATGCTGGGGATGGAGACAGCAGCCAGCACAGCCAGCCCACAAGCCCCCAACGAGGACACACGGATCTGGAGGATCTGTCATCCTCTTCGGACACGGACCACCAAGCAGGCCCATCTGGCGTGGCAGGGCCCAGCCGCTCCCCAGGACCCCTCCTACCCACCAACCCATCATCCAGGGATGCTGAACAGTCCCAGCCCCCTGCTGCCACTGTCGTTGCGGCCACACCCACGGTCATTGCGGCCACTACCACTGCCGCAACCGCCACCATCGCCGCACCGACCACCACCGCCACCACCACCACCACGTCTTCGCTGGCACCAGCCCCAGCGCAGGTGGTGGCCCGTCCGACTGGATCCACCCTGGGAGCCACAGCGAGGACCGTGGTGTGCAATGTGGCTAGTGGGCAGGCCAGTGGCAGCAGGACTGGTAGGAGGAGCAGGGTCAGGGAAACGCCAGCCTCCCCTGGGAGCCATGCCCTGCCTCAAATGGCCAGAGTCCTTGGGGCCTATGAAGAGGCCCAAGGACAATGGGCCAGGTCTGCTACAGACACGCGGGAGGTGCTGGGGGTGCTGAGGTCCATGGACGCCCGTATGGGCCAATTCGTGTCCCGTATGGACCAACTCGTGGACCTCATGGGCCAGCTGGTGGTGGCGGTGGGGTCACAGGCAAGGCCAGCAACACCACCTCCGCCACCACCTGCTAGGGCGCAGGGTCGGGCAGCAGTGTCCACTTCCCCTGCGTCCACAGCCAGTGAGCACACCTCACCCACCACCAGCAGGTCGCCACCACACACCCCCTCCCAAACGTGGAAGGGGCCGTCCGAAGAGGAAACAGATCTCCCGGGAGGACTTCGCACGCTCCAGTCGCAAGTGAGGCAGCCAGCCAGCCTTCCGCCAGCCTTCCTTGACCAGCCACTGCATTGACTTGCTCTACGATCCCACTCCACACAGCCATCTGGATGGCATGTGTGTGTTGGACTATGGACATAGAACCAGTGGGTACACCCTGAGCTTCACGCAGCCATGACCGACAGCTCATTGTCACTGCACGCACCACTTTTGTCATCACCTTACACACAATCACATGTCACAGTTTGTAATAAATGCACCTTTTTCACTAACTGCTGTTTGTGCCCTGTGTTTTATTTGTACGGAATACAACGGCCACCTTGGGCGGAAAGGCACCTGATGCGTGGCATGGCAATGGAATCCGGAGGGCCTGTAGGGACCTAGGGGTGGGAGACAGAACAGGAGCACATTCAATGAGTGTGTCACACACCCATCACACAGTACATGTCAACAACTACAAGCAATGTACACACATCGCACAGAGCAATAGGGCACAATGCCACAGTCACCAACAGTGGCATACTACCCTGGCCATGGAGCGTTGACACACTGCACGCAGTGAACATACGGCCACCCTGACACAGCACACACACACCTGCACAGATACAGACACATCATCCGTCGTACATGGACACTCACCGTCAAGTGAAGTAGCGGGCGATGAGCTGCTGGCGCACATTCCCAGCTTCCTCCTCTCCGCTGTCCACCTCACTCGAGCTGTCCTGGTCTGCGGGCTGGGGCCCTGGTTGATCTCCGTCATCCACAATGAGGGGGATCTGCTTCCGAATGGCCAGATTGTGCAGCATGCAGCACGCCACCACTATCTGGCACACCTTCTGTGGGGAGTACGCCAGTGCACCCCTGGTGCGGTCCAGGCACCTGAACCTGGACTTGAGGAGGCCAAAGGTACGCTCGACCACACGTCTGGTCCTCCCATGTGCCTCATTGTATCGATCGTCTGCTGGGGTGCGAGGATTCCTCAATGGACTGAGCAGCCATGCCCCATTCGGATACGCAGAGTCACCTGGGTGTGAGGGACACAGAGAACCGTTGCTATTCCAACTGGACAGGGGACAGCATCGCACAACCAGCACGCTACACCACTCCACATACTCACCGACAATACAGCCACGATCCTGTTGCAGATTGGCCATCAGTTGTGGCAAGATGCTGTTGCGCATTATGTGTGCGTCATGTGCCGAGCCTGGAAACTTGGCACACACGTGGGTGATCACCATGTCCGCAAGGCACACCACTTGCACATTCAGGGAGTGCGTGTGCTTCCTGTTGCGGTACAGGTGCTCAGTGGCCTGTGGTGGAACAAGGCCAACATGTGTGCAGTCAATGGCTCCCACGACGTGTGGGATTCTGCCAAGGGCATAGAATGCACCCTTCACTGCCGCCAATTCACGAGCCCTGGGGAATCTGATGTACCTGTTCCGGTACAGCATCATGGCTGCCAGTACATCCCTCAGCACCTTGCTGAACATGGGCTGGGACATCCCTCCTCCACTGCCCACTGTGTGCTGGAATGACCCAGTGGCGAAGAAATGCATGGCGGCCATCACCTTAGCCGTGGGGGTGACAGCAGTCGGATACACCCTGCGGGGACGGAGATGGGGCTCTAACATGGCACACAGTCGATGCAGCGTTGGCCTGTCCAGCCGAAACTTCCTGATAACCTCTGTATCGTCCATGTCCGCCAGCAATTGGTATGGGCGGTCAATGTTCGGTCTCCGCCTGGGGAAAATGGCAGAGGACACATGTCAAAGCAACACGGCACATAGCAATTTCGCATACACATCACTGACATGACTGAGCAAGCACATGAGCCACAGCCCAGCTGTCAAGCTGGGACGGCACGGCCACAATACACTTACACAGGTCTCCCAACAATGGCAATGGCAAGTGAGACATACCACTGCCATGTGCATGCACATGGGGATCTAGGCCCCAATGACTTGCGGGGCGTGCTGATGGGGACTGACTGCATATTCGTCAAGCGGCAACGCCACGGCAACATGAGTGTCTGCTGAGCATGGAACTGCTTCCGAGGCTGGATGAGTATGGCACACGACGACGACGATGTGGGCACGGGCTGAGCGGCCAATACAAGTGGGACCTGTGGCACGAGGGGATATGAGACAGTAGTAGGTGTCAGCACTGCACCCTATGTACAGCACTGTACGGATCACAGCTCCCGAAACATTGACTGGTGTCCACATTGACAGCCCCATGCCAAGACGGCTGTGTGCTTGCAGTCACACGTCACAGGTGAGAGGTTACATTGCACGTGCCAGGTGGCAGACGTACATAGTGGGAGCTGGCATGTGTGTGCATGTGTCTCCTGTTCAGGATCCACCAGATGGGCGCTGACTCTGTACTGAGCATTGGACACAGCATGTTCCATGGAAGGCTTGTGTGTGTGGGATGGTGGCACTGGATGTGCCTCCGTTGGGTGGGGGGCCATGCACAGGGCGGGTACGTCGATGATTGCGCATTGTTGGTCACGGTGGGTGCACCAACTAAGATGTGTTGCCCTGTGTTCAATTCCTATGTCCGCATGTTGATGGACTGTGGATGTGGGCAGACTACACATTGGTCGATGTGCTGTCTATATGCATGTGCCTTCACACCAGGCACAGCTGCCCCTGCACATGTGACCCCTGCTGGACTCGCTGCTGGGTCTGTGGAGCTGATGCACCTTCTGTGCGTGGGGCGGACAGCTCTCCTCACTTCCCTCATTGCGCATGTCATGTCTTTGCCGCAGGTGACATGGATCATGGAGGGCCCACATGTACGCGTGGGTAGGCTACACATGATTGTTCACTGGTCGCCACCCCCAGTCAGTGTTTCGAATGGGAAGGTTGTCGTGCTGGTGGTATGTTCGATGTGGCGGATGGGCGGGCCTAGGTGCGGGCTTACATTCCGGACATGGGGGGGTAGTTGGATTGGCGACTAGTTGCAGTACACACGGGACACGTCTCTTCCTTTCCACATCTGGGTCATCCCTTGTACTAACTGACAGTGATACAGTCATCTTCGCCCCAGCCCTCATGTCCTCCCCTCGCCCCCCAATATGCATGCTCACCTGCGAGGCTAGCGCTTGCACAGGCAGCCCCAAGCTCGCACCAGAGAGGGCAAGGAGTGTATGTGTGGGTCCAGTTGCACGAGTGGGCTGTCTCAGGGTATGATGTGTGGCGGGACGCCGTCCACCTGCGTGGTGCCCCAAATGGAGACCCGGCCTGCATGGACTATGCATCACAGTCTTCGCCTTCCGGATCCGCCACCTGCGACACCCAGTGGCTGTGGCTGCCCTTGCGGCCATGCCGCGTCCGTCTGTGGCTGATGGCCCACACATTCACTCTTTGGCCTCTCTGGGGAGGGCTCGGGGGTGGTGGCGCACGCGCTTGCACTTAGTCGCAATGGCATGTGTCGTGGTTGGTATGATGGGCAATGGATGGGATGGTGCGAGCCACCTCCCGTGACGTCAGTGCTGCTCGTGCTGTGGTGCGTCCCCCCTACACTTCCATTTGACTTTTTGCCATGCTAGACGTTGAGGTTCTATTGCCTGCGTGACATGACCAGGAGGAGCGCGAGGAGAGCTCTCACACACCATGCTCCACTGCCATGCCGTGCCCTGTATCGCCTGTGCGGATTGACTATGTTGGGGTTACACCTGGTCGACTGGGGCTGTGTGTGCCTTGTCAAGGGGCATGGCGGGCGCACAACAGGATCCAGCTTGTCCACAGAGGGTGGGCTGAGGTGCGCCTGGTACCGCTTTGTACGTGTGCCCGGCTGCTGTGCACACACGTGTTCACTCCCCCCCGACAGGTGTCCTCTCACAATGCCCAGGGAAGCGGTGGTGTACTGTTCATGACCCCTCCCAACACGGCGTGCTCCAACTTGGCATGTGCGCATCTACCCGTCGCACCCACCCACCTGAGCACTGCGTCCATACGACTTCACACGACACATGTGTGTCTTCCACAGTAGTGCTACTCATTTGCGTTGACATCCAATACCAGTGGACTACATGGTCATGTCACGACTGCCGTGTACTTCACATACTCTCATCCTCTCTCATTCGTACTTGTGAAATGAGTCAGCGGAGACAGTTTTGGTTTCAAACATTATATTGAGTCTTCTGTCCTCTGTGATGCAGTATAGTGGACACTACTGGCAGCGGAATACATGTTGAGGATATACTGAGCATGATCGCAAATGGGATAGGGTGTGGGGTAACATCTGCTTGGCCAAGGCTGTGCTAATGTACATTTACGTATAGCTGCGGAGCTGCGGACTTTGACACAGACGGTATACATGTAGCCTACCAGACCGCTCGGCATCATGGGCACAGTCCATCTCAGTTCCATGTGACAGGTTTGCTGCGGTTGTTCCTCATGCACGCGTGCATGTGAGATGACATCAGGGCATGTGCTTGCGTGCATGCAGCGGCGTGCCACTTGTTGTTGCACTGTGGTGGTTACTGGACATGTCACAGTCACTGGGGTCGTGTTGTTGTTGTATGCACTTGTCGTCCATGCAAAGGTCCTGGTATGGGATTCCCGGGGCGGGGGTGGGAGGGGTGCAGCACCCACAGACTCCAGGCGACCTATTCATGTCCACTGAGCGGTGTGTGTGTCCATGGGCGCTGGATCCATGTCGTGTCCTGGTTGTTCGTGCAGTTCCGTCCATGTGGGTGCGATACACAGAGCCCATGCCACTGCCTCCCACGATGCATGCGGTGTACCTGGATGTGATGGGGAACAGTGTGCATGTCCCGGTCATATCCGATGTCATGGCGATGTCGTTGATGGTGTGGTTACAGTTGCCGGTCGTTTGGTATGGCTGTTGTGGTGGTGACTGGCCAGTCCGTGCGGAAGCTGAGCATGGGTGCGGGGTTGGACTTCATAGGTCACTCGGGGAACCTGCGTTGTGGTCCGACGTATTTACAGGTTGTCAGGTATGCGATGCCGTCCAGCAGGGCTTCCATGTCATTGGTGGTGTACATGTTTGCCAGCCAATGAAGCGGATGGTGGCTGTCAAGGTGTTGTTCGTAAGTTGTCCCTTGGAGGACCATGATGGGGCATGCTGGGTGACATTCGATGTAGCTGTTCTCGATGATCCGTCGTGTGGAGGCACAGTGGTCCCATTTCAGTGCGCGTGCGATGTTGGCCACATACGCCATGCCCCCATAGGCAGAGCAGGCCCTGTCGTGTGCGTCCAGAGGGAGGAGTAGTGGTAGCAGGTCCGCCTTCAGACATGCCGGGTTGGAGAGGCATATCTCGACGGGATGCTGGTAGGGACACCTCCGACAGTAGAAGACGGGCATGACGCAGCTGAACAATGTGATGCGGTAAGTCAGTCGGTAACTTACGTTCAGCAGGGACAGGAGATCGCATCCCAATGCATGTATCGTGTTGGTTTTGTACAGCTTGAGCTGTTCGGCGTAGTTGGGTAGGTGTGTTGCGGTTGCCATTTCGCAGCGGTTCGTTGAGGTGGCGTGCTCCGGCTGTGTGTGCAGTCTGCAATGTGCACGCTCCGGGGTTGCTGTGAGCTCTGTGTAGTCGTAGGGAGACAGGACTTGTGTTCTGTTGGCTTGTTTGGAGGACACGGGCCCTCTTCCCACATGCTTCTCAGACAGTTCGAGGTCAGTGCTGTGTGACTCCTTCCAATTAACTTGCATGTGGCCGACATGGGGGAGTGTTTTCTTCTTTCTTCCCCGTCCGTTGTGTGCTTCTGTGATATGCGCTATCTGCCCTGTGGTCGGTCTCCTCGGCATGCCTGTGTTGGTCTATTCTTGGACAATGGCTGTATTCACCGGCTTCTGTCGTAGGGCTGTGGTTTCGGAGTTGGAATGGAAGGTCATTCAGTGCTGTCTGCTCTCCCTTGTGTGGGCGGCAGGCTGCCTTTCCGCTCTGCGTTGGGCCTTGTGTGTGGATGTTATTCTTGGGCCACCTGTTGTCGGTCCCCGGGCTCTTTGGTGTTCCGTTTCATGTGTCTTGTTCATATGTGCAGGGTGGTATGGGTGTTTCTGTGTGGTACTGGCGTTCCTCTTCCCGAAGGGGCCCTGCTTCTCCTAGTTGGTGTTGCCGCCGCTGTGTGCTTCGCCATGTTTGTTACACTGGGGTGTGTCCTGCTGTTGCGTGACTTCACTGACATGTGTGCGTCGGTTGTGTGGCGTTGGGTGTTGTCCGTGAATTGGGCGTTGGGGACATGTCTGTGGCAGGCCTGTCACGTGTCATGTGCGTTCGGGGTGGGGCTGATGTGTGTGCTGCTTGGTTGTGTCCCTGTGTCTGTGTGCGACGCATGCATGGCGCTGCGGTTGGCCTCTGCGTTGTGCGCATGTGTGGCGGCGTCATCGGCGCTTTGTGGCCGTGACGGGGTGGTTGGTTCCTAGTCCCAGGTGGTGTGTACACATGTGTTCCGCGATGTTACGATTTGGCCTGTGTGTCATATGTGGATGCAATGGTGGATGTGTAGTGTACACGCGCTGGTGGGGGGTTGTCCGCTTTTTCCGCCCTTGCACTGTGTGCGCTGTTTGCGTGCACTTGTTGTGTGTGTGCCTACCTGCGTCTCCGCGGTACGTTGCGTCCTTGGTGGTGCATCAGCAGAAGCATGGGAAGGGCCTGCAGTGCTGGATTCATGCCCGGGGTGCCGCTTCTTCGTTGTCCGTGCTCTGCGTCCGTGTTACCGCCTCTCTTTCACGTGCGGTGTCTCTTGGCCGTGGGAGCCGTTTGTTTGCGGCATCGTAATTTATGCGCCGGGCGGGACGTGTTTCGTCGGACGGTGTGTGTCAGTTGTGCTGCGCCGCTACGTGAACGGGCGCACTTTGATGGCGGACGGTGTTGCTGGCTTGCCGGCGGTGTTTGGCCTACTTTTCGCATCGTAATTGGGCGTGCGTGTGGACTGCTGCGTGCCGGCGGTAACTGGTGGTTTTTGCATCCGCCAGCACGGCGGTTGTGCTTCCGCCCGCCATCGTAATGAGCCCCTATATTCTTGCAAACGATATTAAACACTTCGATATTTTTAAAATCAATATCACTTACCTTAAGTCGATATTCATGACCATGATATTCTTGCTGTCAATATTTCTGACCTACGATATTTGCAACTCAAGGGGCCTGATTCACAGAACTAACTTACATGAAATACGCAGTTAGTAATTTTCGGCATTCACAGAATACACTTACCAATACTCAACTTTATGTCCGCTCCGGCCGGAGATTCAGGCCCTGTGGCGGAATCTTCGCCTCCGGGCCGGAATACCCTCATTTAGGCCGTTTATGCTCAAACGGCCTAAATGAGGGTATTCCGGCCCGGAGGCGGAGATTCCGCCACAGGGCCGGAATCTCCAACCCGGGAGCGGACATAAAGTTAGTATTGGTAAGTGTATTCTGTGAATACCGAAAATTACTAACTTTACGTATTTCACGTAAGTCAGTTCTGTGAATCAGGCCCAATATTTGTGCAACTCGATATTTGTGATTCGATATTCTGTCTCTGCACCCTGAATGTCTGGTTCCCTGGGCCAAAGCCCACTTTGCCCATGCCTCTTAACATCTGTGCACAGCCCCCTGGCTTTAAGCATATCAGGGACAACTAATACCAATGCCAAGTGCCATGCATATGTGTGTAATGTGTAAGTGCAAGATATAAAAACAAAAACATCAGTAACAGCATTCTTCTCATATAACTAATGAAGGTTTAAGGTACACACAAAATAATGGACTCATGTCCAAAAACAAAACACAAAAAGGTATGACAACTAATCAGCCTCCAGGAGTGGATAAACAAATAACTAATTTACACACATTGAAAACATATCCTGCATACATCATAGGGAGAAATGCAAGCAAAATGATGACATTACTCAAGACAAGTTGAAACGTTTACTATGTAAAATACCACCCCAATCAATGTCTGGTTCAATTTGGAATCATCCCACATATCCATTCCCCTGTGTGACTCCTGCACTGGTTCCAAGCTGTAAATATACAAACCTGCTCATATTGGTTACCAATCAGGGTGAAACTAACACCACTGTAGTCACACATTACAATGCATCAAATCACATCAATTAGGTGATGCAAGTGGTCAACACTATGATGAATGCCTGCCCATAAAATGTACTCACCATTGCATACCATATCAAATTGTGCATGTACATAACAAAGTAACCTCTGCAACATTGCTAGTTTCCCAAATTTAGCTGGGGAAAAGTAATGCCTGGGTGAATGTGTTTAAAAACAAAGCAGATTTTAATTAGTCCAAATGAACAACAGGGACAAAACATAACAAAAGTCCAATGGCCAGTCCATAGTTAAATGGTGTGGCTTAGCACATTGCAGTACCACAAAACGTGACCTGACTGACACTGCTTGGGTAACCTCTTCACGAAGGGGCATCCATTGGGCAGGGCAGGCAACTCTAAGATGTTATTTTGGATGGGGACATTTGGTTTTGGGAAGGGTGTCCTTGAGTTGAGAATTGATGGTTTTGGAAGGGGATAGGGTGGACTTATGCTTAAGGGCGAGGGTTGGGGAATGTGAAGTTGAGGAACGTTTGGCAGGGGTGCCTTGGGAAGTGGGAGGGGTGGATGGGTCTGTAAGACGGGTGGTTTTGTTCTTTGGAAGGGTTGGTCTTGGGTGTGGGAGGGGTAGGAAGGTCCTTGGAAGTAGTGGTTGGAAGTTCGGGAGGGGTGATGGCAAGGGGAAATATGGGATCTTCAATAGGGTACTCAGTAGTGGGAATGGTAAGGGGTGGGGTCTTGAAGATAGAGATAGTGACTGTGTGTGATGTGATGAAGTCTGTTGAGGGTGCAGGTGAATGTGTGTCAGGTGTATGTGCTGCAAGTAGGGGTGTGCCTTGTTTTTGTGGTGTCTGTTGGGTGCTTGTTTGTGTACGTCTGTATTTCTTAGGTGTGTAGAATATGACTGGTGTATCTATGGATCTTTCAGTAGTAGAAGTGTTAGGTTTGTGTGTTGTGGATGCTGATGCGGTGGTGACAGTGTGTGGGGTTGGGTGTGGTGTGTGTATGGAACTGATGGTGGCTGGGAGAGTGGGGTGGTGTTATCTGTGCTGGCTGTGGAATGTGGGGGTGGGGGTGTGTGCTTTTATCTGGGTTGTATGGGGATGTGAAATGGGAGTGGTGTGAGTATGTGAGTGTGGTCTTGTCAGTGGTGTTTGTGGATATGATGGTGGCAGTGGGGGGAGTCTGTGGTTGGGGTGGTGTGTGTGGTGGCTGTCTGCTTTTTTGTGATGTTTTTGCTTATGTGTGGATGTGCTGCTTGGGTCTGTATGAGTGGGTGTGTGCAAATGTTTGCATGTGCTTTGGATAGGTTTGGGAATTGGGTATTGGTATCAGTAAGGGACAGGGGAGAGAGGGACACAAGGCTGGGGGGATGGGAGGCTACGCTGAGGGAGGAGGCCAGAGCCTGAAAATATCTCTGTGGCCAAGTTATTGCACTGTGAATGCCTTCCAGGTAGGCCACCATCTGATGAAGATGGCTGCACTGCCCATGGATGGCAGTCTGACCCACAGAGATGTTTCTCAGGATGTCAATAGCTTTCTCACTCTGTGCAGCGGAGGTGCAGGGGCAGGGACTGAGCGGCCTGGATCGAAAGAGATGGCTTCCTTTTTAGGGGAGTAGGACCAGCTAACTGGTTGAGGAGCAACAGGCGGGATGGCGATGTAACTGGGGGTGGCGGACAAGGATGAAGTTGGAACAAATCCTGTGGGGTCTGCCACCACTCGGGAGTGTCCAGGGGAGGATGACTCTGAGGATTACAAAGTCAAGCTTGCCTCCTTTGTGGCACTCCCCACACCCTCTCGGTCACTGGGTCCCTCTGTGTTAATACTGTCACGTTTGGAACCACTGTGACCATCTGCGTCCCCAACAATGTTAGCCCTTTCTCCTTCGCTTGCCCTGGATGGGTCTGGAATGACATATTAAAATCATTTAATACAACACACCTGACTATCAGATTTCAACACAGAATATTTCTAAAGTGCACAGATTATACTAGCTTCATGGTTGACTATATAGGCTTCAACATTTTCCATGAGAACATGCATGCATGCTACATTACTCTGAAGCAGTTGGTTATAGTGATGTCATAACCACAGACAGCTCCAATACCAATAATGGACTTGCCTACATTACATCCTTATGTCTATACAAGGATAGTTGATCACCTTGTATACTTTGGCCCTTGTAGTATACCATGGTAAACTAATGTCACCAAATATGATGGCTACTAAATATACCTTTCCACACTGTTCATACAAGCCCCAGATTTCAGCAAATGCTCATTTACCTTAAACAACATCATGATCTCATGAAGGTAAAGTTATACAGCAATGTAGCAGCAATATGGGCTGTGGCAAAAATCCTGTTACATGCAGATGTTAGTTTCATGCTAATGTCACTTTTTACATGAAACTTCAGCATATGCCCACTTTAAAAAAAGTAAAATGAAAGCTGTACTGAAGTAGTTTTGCTATGTATCACATGTAGCATAGGAAAGTAGCCCAGAGACATTTAGGGTCAAAGTATTGGAAGATAGATACTCCAAATGCACACAGCATAAACGTTCATATAGACTTATGAACATCCCCAGTCCTGCTTGGTACTGGTGACAACACCATTCTTAGATTGCATTTCTACAAGTCAATACACCTTTGAAGGTTGTTGTTTGCCAGTGAATATCTATGACATTAAGAGTTGGGATCACATTAGTCTTAATGTGATGGCACATCACAGCACCATTTGGTATAGCTAAAACAAATTGCCTTGTAAGGCTGAGTGTAGGCACTCACATATGATCTCTACATTTCTACATCTCACTCCCTGATAAATTTCACCATTCAGTGAATGAATCTTTAAACAGTATTGTAGATGTAACTTCAACAGGGTAAGGTACACTAGGCAACATGTAGGCACTAATGCTGATAACACCAGTGATGTTTGCACACTCATGTTACTGTAGAATCCCAACTTAACAATGGGAAGTGTTGTCCAGTCACTGCACATAAAGTGTGATGAATACCATGTCACATGTAATAGGGCTACCATCACATGAGACACAGTAGCGAGAGAGCATCCTTCCTGACACAATGAAGACAAGTGACCTGTTTGGTACAACTGTCACCCAGAACATCAAAGAACATGAGGTGATTAATTATTTTACTCAGCCATGTGTCTGCTCAGGACAGTAAATTGGTAATGGACTAGACCCTGCTGTGTTCCTGGTCATAAGGACAATAGGCAAAGCACATCATCATGCACCTACTACCAGACCTACACATACTTCTAGTGCTCTTCTAGTGCATTGGGCATGAGTCACCCTCAATGTTGATGTGGAAATGGCTGCATTTTACCAAAGAAGATGGCAATGTAACGTGTAGATTTCTGGTCAGGACTTACCCCCTTGTAGCTACTGTTGGGTCCCCAACTGACCATCCAGCTCAAGATGGGCCACTGCCAGTATGCTGTTAGGGGGGTCAGGGTGTGGTGCTTTCCCCGCCCACATTGGGAGGCCTTCCCCAGCTGGACCTCTGTGATCTTCCAGGTCCAGCACCTCAGGTCTCCCACATCATTCGGCAATGGATGCTACACTGCTTGTAGGCCCTCAGGCTCTGCACCTTCCTGGCAATGCCCTTCCATATGTGCTGCTTCTGATGGGCATTAACCTGTAGAGATACAAGAGAGGAAAAACCAGAATATAAATGAAACTTTTTGTTTATCAGTTGTGGATGTGATACATTCTGAATACATCTAGCACTTTCATTACTCAAAAGTTAACACACAGCTTGTGTAGTTTTCATATGCTAAGCACTACTAATGCATGGATACACACATTTGTATCAATATTCTGACTATCCTCAAACCTGGTCATGTCCCACACTGACTAAGGCAGCCCACTAACATCATGAGGCTGCTCCAAACTCTAGGGGTTTGCCCTATTAATCCCGCCACATATGGGCACCGATAAAACTTGTATAAACAAAGTAATGTGTAGGAACTAATTCAGAAAACCTTTTTATGAAGGCAGGTTATCTTACATATACTGTGCTGTGAGGTACTATGATACCAGAGAAAACAATGTGGCCTATTGAAGGCTGACCAACTTTTGCATTATTGTACTGACACATTTACAGCCAGACCCATTGACTTAATGGCTACGGTCCATAGAGACTGGTACCTTAGTATAGACTACATCATATGACTGAGGCCACTAAGAAAGGGCTGCCATGTGTGTCAGTGAGAGCTTGCTCTCTGGGGATGTGTGGACATGTGTACTGATAGATGGGATATCATACTACGGGTGATGGAGCATGTGTGGCATGTACTAGCATCACAGGACATACATTTGCCATATGTGGCACTGTTCCAAGTATGACATCAGCATGCCATTGTATGTCCTATTGGATTGGATGAATATAAAAAGCTGATGATTCACCTTTAAAACACCTGTTAGAAAATAACCAACTATCTGCACTGTTAATGTGTCATATGTGAGATAGGGCTGTACAGAGCTAGTAATTGTCATGGAAAAGTGAAAACAGACCGGTGGAAGAAAGAGCCCTGTCATAATGAA
Organism: Calotriton arnoldi; assembly: GCA_963921515.1. Lineage (NCBI taxonomy): Eukaryota > Metazoa > Chordata > Amphibia > Caudata > Salamandridae > Calotriton > Calotriton arnoldi. Next base: position 2,909,554 of record CAWUFW010001152.1, read on the forward strand.
ATCATATACCTGGGAAATGTAGGTCAAGGGACAAAAGTAGCAGGTTAAGGGGTAACAGCAATCACCATTGCAAATGTGGTCCATGTGATAACAATCTGGGGGAGTATTGTTTACGAGAACTCAATTTGGGAACATCCAATAACCTACAGGTCAACAGGGATGTAACTCTATGCATCAGTTGTATTGCTACAGGGACTCAACCCCAGCCTGGCACATGGTTCTGACTGTGCATAGCTTATTGTCAGGTCTTGCTCGCTGCAGGCTGAGCATACTGATGTCACATGACCAGAAGATTTACAATAATTCTAAATGAAAAAACTCAGCTTGGGGCCATCCAATAAGTGACCTCAAGGCTGTGTGGCACTCTGAATGGGTCTGTGAGCTATTGCTAGATCCCAGACAACTGTTTGGAGAGCCCTGATTTTGGGTGAGTGATATGTGGGACTTTACACATAGACAACAGCATATTCATCTGCTCCAGACAGAGCACATACACAGTTCATGCTGCAAAGGCTATACAATTGTCTTCACATTTAGCATTATAAGAGTTGCATCAACATCACAGGTACTATGAAATTCATGAATGCATAGATGGCTACATACACACCAAGTAGAATGTAGGACTTTACACACACACTACACATCCCGAGGGTGATGTTATAATCACAATGTATAGTGCTCAACAATCCCTAACATGCGTGTCCTATGTAGGGACCAACAAATGATACAACACTTAATAGACCTAACTCTGGAACTCAGGGGCACATTGCAGCTTGTGGAAATGGCAAGGAAGGAATTATGCAGTGGTAATATATGTATGTCAGATAGTTGCCTGTTCCTCTGGTGAGCCATAGAGTTGGCCATGCAAGAAAAGGACCTCTTCAGCCAGCAGCTCTAGCTCCTCTGCAGAGAAAGCATGGCCCTCTCACCTGCTTGGCCTGGCATGATTGCTCCCAGAGGTGGCAAGCAGCAGCTAAAGTGGAGGAAGTGTTCATACCACAGTGCGAGGAGGCAAGTGAGTTATTTTTCAAACAGCAGCGTACATGTACTTGGTAATCAGTGGAGACCGAAACAGACATCTGCCCTCTACCATCACAATCACCAACGTTAGCCTATGTCTGTGTCCATAGTGGATTAAAATGCTCACTGCATGGTTTACTTTTTCCAGCGGAGGCAGGATCCGAATGTCCAATATGCGATGTCAGGCATCCTCCATTTTAGCTGTTGAAAGTACATTATTGGTGACTGTTAAGTGCGTCACCACCACTCCAAATGAGGGGTTACATGTTTATATATGTACTACTCCATTGCCATGTAATTTCCACAACACAAATCATTCGTGCAGTGCGTTACTATGCATAAATGCTATATTTGTGTGGTGCAGTGTACAGCGCTGTTGTCGATATTTTGACCGAAATAATCCCCCCAAAAATATTGAGGCGCTAATAATACATTTTTGGATGTATAATTTGCACATTTATGTTACAGACACATGTGAAGGCCATAATGAGGATTATTGGTGGATGTTGGACAGTAGCCAATTATTAATATTATATGAATAATGTGTAATACTTTCTGAACCAGTTATGTTTTGTCACTTGACCTTTGGCTTACTCTTCACATATGTAGACACTAAGACCAATGTTCAAAATTGTTTTCACTCCACACATAGGTACCCTGGGAGGGGGAGGAGATGACAGCCTCCAGTGTACCACCCATTTTCAGACCTTCAGACCGTGGAAGAAAGGGAAATCATCAAGAAGTTTCATTTGAATAGGCAAACCAGACTGGATTTATGTAATCAGTTGGAGCCTGATCTCCTTCCTCAAACACTAATCCCACATGCATCCCACCAATTGTGACATTTATGGCAGTATTGCATTTTCTGGCCACAGGTTCCCATCAATACACTGTGGCTATATCTGGTGGTATGTGACAACCAATGTTCAGTGGTGTACTACAAGACATGCTTTCAGCAATTATGAGACACATGGACAACTACATCCAGTTCCCCAGATGTGAGGATTTAGCCAATGTGAAGGTTGACTTCTATGGATTTGGTTGCAGCCATTGATGTTACCCATATTGCCTTATTGCCTTAGCACCACCGCAAGCCAGGGAACAAGTTTACCATAAGAGGAAGCACTTAATTTCTATCAATGTGCAAGTTTTCTGCTTACTGTATTTGTATTTCTCAATGTCTGTGCCTGGTTTCCTGGATCAGCCCATGATTCCTTTGTACTGCGGAACAACAGCACACCCCAGCTGATGTCACAACTCCTACCAGAGAGGGCCTGGCTTGTTGGTAAGTATGATCTGTCCGAACTTTGTGAGGGTATTGACAGGTAATAGAATTAGAAAGTGTGTAACTTACTGTTGCACTTATGTCTGCCTTCCAAATAGGAGACTCAGTGTATCCCAACCTTCCATGGTTGTTGGCACAGCTAAGGAATCCAACAACGCCAGGGAAGTCCGCTTTAATGAGGCCCATCGAAGGACACGGCAGCCAGTGGAGAGGGCCTTTGGGCTCCTGAAGGCTAGATTTAGATGTCTGGACAAAACTGGAGGATCCCTCCTCTACTCACCCAGGAAGGTGTGTCAAATTACTGTGGCCTGCTGCATGCTCCACAACATCGTCCTGCAAAGGAACATTCCTTATATTGCAGAGGATAAAGACAATGAAGTGCCACCGGGTGAAATGCCAAGATGCGTCAAGATCTCATCAACAACTTATTTATAGTATTTTGTGAAATGTCATGACTTTGACTGTTACAGCAACTCTTGTGATGATAATGAGAGGGTATGTTAGGTTAAAATATTTGGAAGGTCAAGCTCTAGGAATTCCTGGTGAAAGGTGTTTGTTAAGTAACGTTAAGATATGGTCCTTTTGTTTGTGTTGCTTTGTCTTGCTTTGATTTTTGTCATGGACTGGTTTCTCCAGAAGTTGACTATGTGATGTGTCTTATATGTATAGTTTGATAGCCAATTTCTTTGTTTTGGTCTGTTTTAGGTACCTTTTCCAGTGGCATCTTCATTTGTATATTTCAGAGTTCTGACATTTGTGTATATATGGTGCTGTTTGGAAGTATAACGGGCACATGGGTTGTTCCTGGAAATGACTGTTACAGACTTTGGGTGTAAACATCCTGTTCCAAGACCGCTTGCATAGTGATAGGATGGAAGTTATGAGGAATCCATTAGACTTGTTCCTTACCGTGTGGAGGTCCTAATGCATTATGTGTGGCATCATGTGCTCTAACATGTTGTTGTGCGGCTAAATCATGCTATTGTCCCTTCACATTGGCTAAATCCTCATTGTGTGTAGTGTATGTAGCTGGTGGTGTGTCTCCTCATTGTAGGCCAAAGTGCATGTGGCACACCCCTGCAATTTGGTTGCGACATACCACCAGATACTGCAACATTGGATTGGAAATTCTGTGATCAGAGAATGTAGTACTGCCAAGTGTGTGTCTGTTGGTGCTATTGTTGCAGGATTCCTTTAGCGAGCTAGGCAATATGCCTAAAGTTGATGACATTGACCAATTCTATTTTGCCTATTCAATGGGAAATTGACTGATGTATCCCCTCCTTCCTTGTTGATAACGTCTGCAACTGAAAATGTGATCACTGGCAAAGAATATTTGAGTCGTGTATGATTTGCCATATTTCTGACATAATGCCAGCCTATTGTTGCTACACTGGAATAAAGATGGTATATGAGTATACACTTGTATGTATGTGTTGGTGAGACATGGTTGTGATTCTGAGCTAAACATTGTGTACATGCAACATATGCATGCTTACACAAGTTGATATTTGTGAGTATTGTAAAGTTCAGATGGGAGTACATACATATATTGCTAGATGTGAGATATACTACAGAAGGAAATACATTTCAAACTAGTGAATTTATTGAAGTGAACAAGGAGAAAATAAACATTATTCAAAACTGAACAGGAAACCAGAAAAGTGAAGAAGTCAGTCATGGGGAATGAAACCACAGTTGTAGATGCCAAATTGTTTAAGTTCAATGTCCAAAATATTACTCCCATCAGAAAGGAAAATGTATCCAGAAATAGTCCAAGGAGTGAATGGGTTACACACACTGTATTTAGGTGCAAGGTTTCTTGCTGGCGGTGGTGGAGATCCTGCCATCCACACCTCATGGAAATTTATGTGGACGTCCCCGCTTGGCAGTGTGGGGGGAATCCACAGATGCCGGGACATGGGTGTTTGCAGGTGTGTCCTCATCTGGCAGGGCCTCCCTCCCTGTGACTGCCGTAGATGTTGATGGACCTGTTATTGTTGGACCACAAGAAGAGGTAGATGATCATGTAAAAGCCCTGCATAGGTGTGTGGCAATGTCCTGCAGCACCTCAATTAGGCAGCCTATGTTGGTGTTATGGACCTGCATCTCTTGGTGTATGTCCCTCTGCAGCTGCTTCATCTCCCAGAGTTCAGTGAGTACCTGGCCCATCACGCCTTGGAACTCCTAATAGGCTTCCAAGACTTGGTCAATGGTGGTCTGGGTGTGAATCTCCTCACTCTGCTGGCCCAACAATTGCCATTCTACTACCCCTATCCCCACGAGCCTGTGCCCTTGGCTCAGGGTGCCCTCTCCCACTGGGTCCTGGCTCCTCTCTAGCAGGGGTGGTGATTGTCACATCAGCAGCCAGGACTGGGGGGCACACAATAGTTGAAACTGTGCTGGGTCCATAGGTTGAGGGGCCTGAGGTTCGCTGAGGTGTTGCAGCTTCGGTGGGAGGTGTTATGGGCTGATTGAGACTCACTGTTGCCATCTGCCTAGACTGACCAGATCGACCATCACAGTCATCCACTTCCAGATCTCCAGAAGTGTTATCATCACTGAGGGCTTGATCCTGGGGTGGACTGGGCGTCTCTTCTGTGGCTTAGTTCTAGGCAGGTGCTTTGCCAGATCAACCTGTTGTGAAATGGTGGGAGTGTGATAGCTACATCCAAATGTTTTGTGACACAGTAAGTAGAAACCTAGGGAAAACAAAATAGGTAAAGATTACTATAGTGGTGTTTTTCAGTGGTATTGACCTTGTTTATAAGACATTTGAAGATGTTAAATACATGTACTTGAATTAAGCAGGTCATTAGATGTCCTGAGATGTTACATTTTGGATCAAGGAACAAACCAACATCTCCCAAACGTTTACGCCGACACAATGGAGAGGTAACATGTGTATTTGACCATTCCAGGGCCTAGTTGTCTACAAAACAGGCAATCAGACAACTTGGTTGTATATTTAGTATTAGTCATCACGTGGCAGTGCAGAGTCAATGGGTCACCTGCCACTTCTAATCAGCTGAGTTACCTTTCATGCCTTAGAAATATTTGACCTACACACTTAGTATGGTGTCACTCATGCCATCAATAGTTTGAGTTGAAGAGACCAGGACAACAGTAAGCTAAGGAGGCTGAAATGTATCTGAGTAGAGCTTTGTATGTAGATTGCTCAGGCCATGAGAATTGAACATCAGTTGTAACATGTCAGACAAGTGAGAATGGACAAAACCACAATTTCATTTTGTTTTGAGTTCCAGGAACAGGGTCTCATGGTAGTTGTACTCATTTCAATCTATGCTTGCCAACACTTGCAAAATAGTTAACTTCATGAGACATAACCATCATTTGGAATATGTCAGACAAGTGAGAATGGGCAACATCACAATTTCATCTTGTTTTGAGTTATAGAAACAGCGCCTCATAGCAGTTGTATGCAAAAAGAACAATTGATGGACAGAATGTTGAACAATGTCAAACATTCACCCTAGTACTGTGATCTGGGCCTAAATGTGTCGTTTTTTTGCTTCCCATGCCATTCCAGTTTAAACCCAGCAATCTGGAAATCAGTATTGACCCTGCTCCCTATGGGAACAGTCCAGCCCGAACTGCCAGGAAAGGTCCTCCCTGGACTAGAAACAAGCATCCTGGGACCGGTTTTGGGGTTTCACCTCTCATCAGCCAGGCTAGCTTGACTCCAGTGGCATGGACAGCATGGGACCCATGCCTGGGCATACCCGTCCCACTCGGAGTGACAAATACAAAAAGAATAATTGATGGACAGATCTGGGCCTAAATCCATAATTGTTTTGCTCCAAATGGTATTCCAGTTCAAACCCAGCCATATGCAAATCAGTCTTGATCCTGTTCCCTATGGGAACAGTCCACCCTGAACTGCCAGGCAAGGTCCTCCCTGGACTGCAAACCAGCATCCTGCGACTGGTTTCGGGGTTTAAGCCCTCATCAGCCAGGCAAGCATGACTCCATTGGCATGGAGAGCATGGGACCCACGTCTGGGCATACCCGTCCCACTCGGGGTGACAAATGCAAAAAGAGCAATTGATGGACAGAATGTTGAACAATGTCAAACATTCACCCGAGTACAGAGATCTGGGCCTACATCCATCGTCGTAGCAGTTGTAGTCATTTCAATCTATACTTGCCAACACTTGCAAAATGGTTAACTCCATGAGACATGAACATCAGTTGTAATATGTCAGACAAGTGAGAATGGGTCAAACAACAATTTTATCTTGTTTTTTGAGTTAAAGAAACAGGTCCTCATGGTAGTTGTAGTCATTTCTATCTCTACTTGCTAACACTTGAAAAATGGTTAGTGCACCATACCTACTGCCGAAATCCAGCTGGCATGGAATATACATTTACATATTAATATCATGGGTCCTGGAATGATATTTTTATAGTAATACACTTACAGACACCATTTCAACATTTGGCATGTAACGGAGATTGATACATGCGATCTTATATGCAACAATACACATTAACACAGACACATCAACATCTCTAATACTTTGAGGATTGCATATTAGGAAACTAGGTACACAACACAATAGAAAAAGCTGAGATGAGAGCAAACAGGAAATTGAGGTAATGTGACAGTTAGTGAGGTGTAACTTACAAGACTCCATACCCCCAAGTATTCCTGTCAAGCCCTCAGAATGTAGGATGGCCAAGATCTTCTCATCCCAGGGAAACAGATGTATAGGGGTACTGAGAGGACCACAGCCAGTCTTATGGGTCTCCAGGTGACAATGAAGAAGAAAAAAAACATCAAGGGATGTAAGAAAACTGGTCAACAAAAGTGTGTGGAGAGTGGTAAAAAGGAATGGGGTAAAAAAGGGCTGCCTTATCTCACCAAAAATTGGGTTCTGACTTGCTGTGATATAGTGGAGTGGCAAAGCATCATGGTCTGAAATGGGGTGTGTTTTATAGTGTGATTTGCAGTTGTATCCACTTGGCCAATGACATGGGGGGTGTTGTATTTGTATCCATCCAATGGCCACTGCTATGGTGCTTTGCTGAGAGTGTGCCACGGCGGACTACAGCCATTGGGAAACCACAGCAAGGGGACTGCCATTACAACTGTGTTTTCATAATCGGCTTGGCAGGAACCTGTGGCCCTGACGGCGACGGTGTACGCATCGCCAATATTACAATCCACCACGGCGCAGGCGGGACACACTCCGTCAACGCGGTCGGCAGTTCAGGCTGCATGCATCATAATAGGGCAGGCGGAAGACTGCCGATTCCGCGGTCTTCTTTGGACCGCTGCCGCGGCAGTATTGTGGTAAGACTGCCAAACTCATAATGGGGCCCTCTGTCTTTTTCTTCTCTATTCTTACATATACATGGTAGAGTGGACTAACATTTTGAGAATCAAAACAATCAGAACTCCATTTTTCGGGGGGATGGGACATGGACAGCCTTAAAGTAAACCCAACCATGGGGTTGGCTTGGCTCTAAGATTCCCGAGATATGTCTTCAAAAGATGTACATCAGGCAACAAATGTCATGAATAAATATGATAAAGACTTTAAAACGAAAATATATATATATTTCAACACGTCTGAGTGTCTCAATTAAGTAGATATAATTATAGTACTGAATTGAGTGATATTTGTTGAAGGTATTATTTTTAAACATGAAACCTCCAGGAACAGCCCTATGCCCTGACAACGTTGCCATGGGTTACCCAAAGTGTATATATAAGTTAGATTTTTGTACAGCACAGATTCTTTACTTAATTACTTTAATGTGCTCTCAAAATGCATTGTTTAGTGAAGTAAAGCATTGAGCAATGGATAACACAGTTTGGTCAAGTAGGGAAGCTGGGATTTGAATCCAGGATTGTACATGGTGTAGTTCAGAGACTAATGGTTACATACGTCTGTTTTTACATTTTACACCAAAGGTCAGTGCTTTGTGGTCAGTTATTCAATTATTGTTAATCAACTAGTGATAGTACATGGAGTACTATAAAAACCCTTATCACACATCAAGCTGCCACTATGTACTCGTATACAAATGTGAGTAGTCATAGATTCAAGGTGTGATTTTTTCAATTGGAATGTCTGCACAGACAGTGACAGAACATGCCTGTCTGAAATTATGTTGCACTCTGCAAGTGCCTCCTTGAAGAGCTGTAACCTAGGGAGCAGTCTCCTCCATGGGGTCCCCGAGACCTTTTTGTTTTTGCTAATTATTTAACTGTGGTCCCTGAAGTGTTGAGCCTTTACAAAATGTGTTCTTTTTCTCAAGTAAGGCAAGTCAGCAAGAAGCTTGAACTAAATTAGTATCTCCTGCCTTCCCTTACTCAGCTGGCTCACCTGGTGCAATTTTCGGAGAAGCTCAACACCTCAATGGCTGCAATTAAATTATTAACACAGAGGTCGAGGGACCCCACAGAGTTTGCTCCTCGTGTTACAGGGCTTCAAGAAAGCTAAGGTGATGTACAGTATGGCTTCAGAGAGACATGCTCAGTCTGCAACTGCTTATTTTTCAGTTCCACTTCAAAATCTGGGGGATATTGTCCCTTGCCCATCCCCACTCCAAAGTCTGGAGGGGGCAAATCTGACAGTTCCTACGCCAATTATGAGATTCAATTTTTTTGCTATAAGGGTGTAATCCAGTTTCTTCTAGCTTGCTCATACAATTAGCAAATGACCAATGCCAAAGCGAATGGGTCTTCCTATTTAAGGAATGTTCATAATTTATCTAAACAATTGCCACCATTATGGCGGTGAAGCATTACACCAATTGTAGGTACCAATGTTTCACAGGACATAATAGGTTTGTAACAAATGATAATTGAAGCCAGGGCAAGTTCACATTCCAGTAGTAATTTCAAATGCCATATTAAATTAAATGGAGCAGGGCTCAGAAGAGGATGCTGCGTTTACTAGCAGGAGTCTTGGACTCTGTCCTGTGCTTAATCATGTTTTTGGTACCTACAGGACAGACAAAGGTGTTCATGGGTAGGCAAACACCACTGGAGAAGGGCAATTAAGGTGCATTTAGAGCACAGCTAGAAAGCATGGAGAGATGGTCTTAGGTGGTGTATATGTGTCTGGAGTTAAATGAGCAAATGCAAATTTGTTACTTGTCTAAACCTGTTTATTTACATACGGAAATGGCAGTAAGAGTTGTAAAGAATGATCCTTAATTTTAAAAAAAACAAGGCTTTTTTTCAGTGTAAAAGAAAAAAAAAAACATTTCATCTGGTGCTTAATTTAAGTCTCCCCCCACCAACACAAATTTTTGTGGACTGGCCTCCTATTTTTGCTAATCAGGCTTTCGCTCAGTGCAAGAGAGAGGAGAAAGGAGGAAGAGACACACAGAAACACCATGACAAAGGGAGAAAGTAGGATCCTGCATGAGTAAGATGAAGGGATGGGCAGTGCCTAACGGTAGATGTAAGAGGCATACGGTGGAAGCAAGACTTGGGGCGCGATTACGATGCGGTTAGGAAGGCCTCCTAACGGCATTTGCTCCGTCCGAATCGGATTGGGAACGTGTCTTCCCGACCGACTCTGAAAGGTTTTCTACCACTCGAAGTACGATGTGAGTTAGGCGTTAGGAATATCCCAAACCGAACCCGACGGCATTCGGAATGACCAAGCCGTACCCAGCAGAATCGTATGTCTCTATGGGCCGTGTTTCCTAACGACCGAGTAAGATGCTGGATTTGGACAGCCTTTCTGAATCAGACTCGAATCGGCAGTCTTAATCAGAATTTGGGGGCCCATAGCGAGCCCCCCTGCACCCGGAGCCTTCCCAATCAGGCCCTTGGGGGTACCCACAGGTCCCCCCTTACCAGCCATGCACAGTGTGGCAGACACCAGGGGGTGCCCGATTTTCCCCAGCCACCCTTTTCTTCAATGGGAGCCTATGCATTCGGTTGGAACATAGGCTCCCATTGAAGTCAACGGGAGTCCGACCGAATCGTATCTGGAAGCATCCGGATGCATCGTACTTGGTCGGTGTGACTCTCCCGATCCAAGTCGGTCAGAACCCATTCCCAAACCCATTTGTTCGGGAAGATTTCCAAACCGTATCGTAATCAGGCCCTAAGTATCCTTGGTTTTTGGTACTCCGACATTCAATAGCAATAGACACAGGCTTCTGAACAAAACGTTGGGGCTTGGCACATATTCTTTTACAAACTAAGGGGCTGATTACGATGGCGGGCGAAAAAGCATTCCGACCGCCGTGCTAGCGGGAAATTTCCGCCCGCAGGTACCGCGGCCAGATTAGGATGCACAGCCAGAAACTCCCTACCACGGCGGTCGGATTCCATGATACAGTGGCGGAAAAGCTGAAAATCCGTCCGCGGCGGTCGGATTTGCTGTGGAAAGGCCAAAGACCGCCGTTTCCCCGGCGTACTGGAACACATGGAGCTATCTGCAGTATTGCCACCGCCATCTTCGAATGGCCGGATTCTCCACAGCGGTGTGGTGGGCTGCTTGAGGCATCGTGATTTGACCGGCGGTCGTGACCGCATTCCGCACGGCGGTACCTATCTTTTGGCTCCGTCCGCTACCGGTGCAGACGGAGATTTTCAGCGGAACCCGGAACACCGCAGCGGACGGGAAATGGGCTATCTACGCCCATCATAATACGGCGGACGCAAAGACCGCCGATGAAGTGCGGAAAAGGGCATTTTCCGCCACAGCCAGCACGGCGGATGTGCCTCCGTCCGCCATCGTAATCAGCCCCTAAGCGCTGGTTTCATCACAAGAGTGAGTTGTCTCCTAAAGCATGTGGGTTATGTTGCCAAGTAAAGGTAAAGCATTAATAAACAATGCATCTTCTAGTTAACTTAACAGTGTGAGGATAATAGCTGGCAACAACCTCCAGTAGTTCTGGCAAATACATTGGTATCTTAAAACAAATAAAAAGAAAAAGGAATCTCTGAGGAACTCAGGTTTTCAGGAAAGCAACAATACCTGACAACAATGACATTATTCAGATAGTGATCGTATCATTCATAGTGTAAGCAGGTCTAACCAAAGCAACAGCACATGATGCAAATTCGGAGACTGCATGAGTGTTCTACAGAACAAATGGAAATGAACAGTTGGTGAAAAATAGATGCAGATGATAATTAACACTCTACAATACCCCGTGCCCAATTCGGAATAATATATAAAGGCAGTCGCAACCGGGGATCTTTGAAAATGATGGGGCTTAAATCCTTTCCACTAATTGTACCCAGATAGAGAGCATTACTTGTTACACAGGGATGCTGAGTTTCTTCTTTACCAAAAAGTCGGTAAATTTGACTATTTAAAGTACAACTTTTACATAATTTTACTACAAAGCTATAGGTTTAAAAGGGGGATCAATACATATTCCAATTCTTTGTTGTGTTCCTGATACTTTCTGACAGAATTCACCCGTCCAAGAAAATGTTGAGAAAACAGTTGAAAATGGTGTGACAAATCCTAACCGGGGCGCACAGCACGCTGCCCGATACTGGGCCTAAAAGGACTCGGGTTGCCCTTGAGCTTTGGGCCAAGGTATGGATGAGGTTAGTTGCCTGACTACTGCAGGCAGTACCGACCAGTGGATCTCTGACTGAGGAGTCTACCACTCCAACCACTGGTGCTGTATAACCACTTCTTTCTTTATGAGATTGGTTTGACAAATCCTAACCACGGCGCACAGCACGCCGCCCGATACCGGGCCTAAAAGGACTTGGTCACCCTTGAGCTTTGCACCAAGGTATAGATGAGGTTAGTTGCTTGACTACAGCAGGCAATACAGACCAGTGGATCGCTGACTGAGTGGTCTACCACTCCAACCACTGGTGTTGTATATTCACTTCTTTCTTTTTGACATTGGTTACCTACACTTCCAGTAACTGTCACGAGGTCCTGAAGAAGGCAGCCACACCTCCTATGAGGGTACTAGGCTGAACCATTTTGACCTATGAGCACCCATGCACTCTCTAACAGATCAAGTTCCACTCTGTCTTAGTTTAGTTTTAATCCTGGTCGGAGGATGCCTGAATAAATAATGTGCGTACCTCTGAACTAGTATTAATTCACATCTATCTCCTTTGTACCTCTCACGACACCAATTTCATATATGGTATTTAGTATACCTCTTCTAAAAAAACAAAATATCCCTGAGCTCCTCCCTCTCAGTGAGAGGGCTGTAACCCGCACTATGACTAGGTTCATAGTGCAAGGAGGTTGCCCTATGATGAAGCAGGCCACCTTCGAGTGGGTGAGGGAAATGGTCCTATAAAAGGGACACTCCATTAGCATCAGCTTTTTCCTTTCTTGTAGACCCCGGGTTCCTATTGTGTTGTGAAGAAAAATTATTTATAACATTTTCTTTTAGTTACCTCTCACCATATACCATATACCCCTACAAAACTTACAACAAACACCTAAAACTTAACTTTAAAAAGCTAATTATTTACACTATTAACATAAATATGTATCAACAAACTAATTATCAATAATTAAAAATTAATTATAATTTAAATGAATTTATTTTACTTTCCACAATATAACCCCACAAAATATACTGCACACTACTAAAACTTAAAGAAAAATTATTTACACAATTAACATAATTAACTATCAATTAGATAATTATTATTAATTAACAATTCATTATTAATTAATTAAGATTACATTCTTCCCAACCTGAAGCCCTATAAACCCCACAACCCACATATAAATAAAAAAACAAATTACACTATTAACATGAATTATTATCAAGTAAATAATTAATATTAATTCGCAATTACTTATTAATTAATTAATTAAAATTAAATTACTTCCCACCCTAAACCCCTATAAACCCCACAACCCACACATGAAATTTAAATGTAAAAAAATGAATTACACTATTAACATCAATTATTTATTAGATAATTAATTTTAATTTACAAAAGAATACTTAATTCATTATAATTAAATTACTTCCCACCGTGTGCCACTATAATCCCACAACCCGCTATGGTACTAAAAATAACAAATATTACTTGAATTAAATTTAATAACTAGTAAAAACTTTACAAATACATTAAAAAACATACACAATAAGTATACAAAAAATTACATCATATACATTTATAATATATACCAAAATACATAACAATAATTAGAAATCGATATTATAAACAACTATATTATTGTAATCAATATTATAACCTCTATATTTTAAAAATCGATTTTACTTACCTTAAAACTGATATTCTTGATAATATTCTTGCTGACGATATTTCCATGTCACAATATTTTTGACTCGATATTTATGCAAGTCGATATTTACAACTCGGTATTTTGTTTCATCACCTACTTATATATACGCTGCGTGGGGTTCCTCCATTATTTTTATTCCTTTTTCTTTCTATCTCCCTCTTATGACTCGAATGCTTCGTAACGTGTGATATTATTGGTAAATGCATTCTCTTCCGGACTGTATGGTTCTCCCAATGATGTGGCTTTTGATATAGTACATGATTATTTCCCCTGATTACGGGGTATTGTAAGTGATAAATAAAAATACAAATACAAATTGCAACTACTGTAATAGGCGATACATATTAACAACACCAGCTCATAATTTTGGCAAAGGGCTCTGTCGTCTCTAAGCCATGAAAGCCCATCTTAAAAATGTTCTTATCTTCAGCAGCGCTTTTTTAAATGTCATTTACCTCTATTCCACTCCCCACCATTGTTTGCTCTTCTATTAGAGTGTTGGTGTGTCTAAAGTCAATGCACTTTATAACGGCCATTTTTAAATTTCTCATTTAATCAATGCTCATACCATTATATTCCATATAGGTGCCCCAATATAGGCTTGGGTAACATCCCAACCTTTCACCTATATTCGTCCCTACATTACATACATAACGGGCTGCTAGGACTGACCCTTTACCTAGTTACAGTACTGCTCACAGAACATGGGGTTTTCCCTGATCAACAGCCTCATACATTATGCATGAGAATTCTTGGATTCTCGGAAACTCAGCAGGACTACCATCTCTTGCAAAATAACTATGTACAAGGTTCATTCCCGATGTCATCCTAAGTCCGACAAGCAGCACAGCAAGGTAGAACCCCAGTGGAGACCTTTGGGTATATCAACATCACATCTTGCTGAGATAGTCAGAGGAGATCAGGACATCCCTGCAGACACACTGACTTGAGACGCTGAGGTTCCTGCATGCAGATACTCCAGCTCGCAGTGGTCTAACATCCCTAGCTCGCTGTCCAAATCGAGAACAAGACTGGGTCCCACAGTCTCTCACTTCATGAAATGGGGTTGACTTTATCCTAGAGGGATTCTTGGCTTAACACCTACACACATGCTAGGTACACTTAGGTACATCTAGTTAGGGTAGCATCGTAGGAGCACTCATTTTGTCATGGAGTTTATATACTTGCCTGTATTCATGGTTATAACAAAATGGTAGAAATCTACCATCCTTTTACTTTCTTAGTGCTTCTAATCATTTATATCTGTTACTGTTGAGTGGTTGTTTCAGCACACCTCTTTTACACTAGAATAACAACTGTTCAATAAATGCTTATTGATAAACGTCCATACCGTTTATTCTGTGTATCTCTCTGAGACTAAGTGAGCACGAGTGACTGAGCAAAAGTAGTACACTGTTTCCACAGTCCTGAGGAATCAGGGTTGTCATGTTCGATAGTTGCCAAGAACTATTCTCTCCTTGGTAAGAGGAGTTTCTAGTGGCACTGTGAGCTAGCTGGTATACAGGCCAACATACCCGGTGGGGGTGTCTCGAATCAATCTTACACCAATCCTACTGTGTATGTTGTCTAAACACCAGATCCTATATAGGTTTATAGGAACTACACGACAATACCACTACTTCCAGTGATACAGTTCTCGTGATCAGTGTTGTTTTCTAAGCATGTGCCTCTAATTTTAGGTAATTACCATAATTTTCCTAAGCTGTTATTCTACATACCAACTAATACACTCCCTTCATCACGCTTCCTTATCTACAAAAACAAGCAGTAAACGTCCTAACTATAGGCCTGATTATGATGCCGGTGAACCCGCCACCTGCAGGCTGCCGGTGGCGGGTTCACCGCCATCGTAAGGCGTTTTTCCACCCGCCAGATCATGATGGCAGGCAGAGTGCCTGGCGGACAGAAAGCCCGCCCACCATGGGTTCGACAGAGGCAATCGTTACGATTGCCTATCGGACCCGCCCGCATCCACAGAATGGTGACTAGCAGCCACCGCCCACCAGATTTGGATGCTGGATCCATGGAAAGGCTGGTGGGGATTGACTTCGATGGCCCGTTGCCGGCCCCCCTGTGCAGGAGCACTTCCGTTTTGCACTTGGGGGGGCACCAATGGTGCCCCCTACATTTCCCTGCACCAATTGGCAGGCACCGCATGGTACCTGCTATGTAGTGCAGGGAAATGCAAAACCTGCCTTTTTTCCATTGTGGTGGGTGCTGCAGCCAGCAGCACCCACCGCAATGGAAAAAATGCCTTCTGCGGCCGCCGTGGTGGCAGCTGCATTGTAATTTGGTATGTGGGACCGCCGCCTTATAGGCGGTGGGTCCCCATCACCGGGACGATGCCATCGAAATGACCCCCTATGTTATACAATCATCATTTAGAATATATGTGCATCTTGGTTTTATCAAAGATAGTAGGCAAACAAAAACAATGAAGTATTAAACTGTTAGAAATTTTTCCTATATCACTGACTTTCGAATGCTATGACCCCCTCCTTCCACATGCAAATGCAGGCACATCTGTCATTATAGCACTGGTCCTCAAACTGGTGGATTCCCCTCAGAGGGGTGTAAATAATTGAGGAGGGGTTGTAAAGATCTGTCAGAGAGACACTTCAGTATGCAGGCAAATATCATGCTGTGCACTTGAAGGCCATGAGACACTCAGTAAAAGGCCATCAATAACTACTTTTCATGTATGTCCTGGCTGGGAGGAGGTGTCAAATGAAGGCCTGCAAATTACCTTCCCATAACTCTTCAGCCTCTCAATTCTGATAAAGGATCATGCATTGGCCATTTCTAGGGTAACATTTCTGTCAATAGCCTGGAGCTAATCACATATTTAAGAGATATTTTAAAGGGATAACTGAATACAGTTGCAATGCTCCAAATGTTAAATATTTTTATAGTTGCCAGCATTTCGCATGTGGCATGCAAACCTTCAGCCAGCCCTTTTTTTTTTTTTAATCAAACAGTACAGTGCATGTTGGTACTTTTGGTTTTGTATTTAATATTGAAATTCTGGGCTAAAAAACAGAATGCAAAGTGCTTTTGGCTAAAAAGCAAAGACTAGCTAAAGATGTCACATATAGTAATGGATAGAATGCCAAGTCCACATGATGTGTAGAAAATAACAGGCAAGAATGAATATCATTTTTGCTAGAATTTTATGGACATTCTATAATGTCCCTCAACTATTTAGTTTGTTTGCTTATAATATATTTTAAAATTCAAATTTGGGATTCCAAAAAATGAATAATTACCATAACAATGTTTTGCGCTATTCTTTTAAAATAACCCTCTACCGCAATGGCTCTGAATAAAATGTGTATATTTGTTAGAAGGTGTGTCCTCAAGCCCCAACTGAAATTCTTAAGCTATTTATCATTTTGTGGAATGAAAGTTAGAGAATAACCTTTCTCCTACGAAATTAGGTGCAGCATTAAAACTTTTGATGATCATAGTATTAAATGGTACCTAGCCTTCCACAGATTATCTGAGCAAGAAAATACAAAGGCACTAATTAGGATGTTGGTCGGTAAGCCTCCGACCGGTCATCAGAGGCTTACCGACCGACATCATTGGTTTGGATTCCGACTGCCGTATTACGATTACAACAGTCGCAATCAGAACCAGCCGGTCTGGGCTGGCTTCCGACGGGCTCAAGGAGCCCGTCAGCCTGTCGGAAACAGAACATAATCCCTTATGGACGGGATTATGATGTTGGTTTCCAACAGGCTTTCCATGTAGGGTTTTCAGACATAGAAAGCCAATCAGAAAGCAACTCTGGGGGTCCATAGCAGGACCCCCTTCCCTCTGTGGCCTACGGTTGCCCTGTAAATCCCTGCACAGTGTGGCAGGCACCTTTTTACAGTAACTCCCATTTCTCTATGGGAGCATGTGCTGCGGCCGGTTTCCGACTGCCTCAAAAGCTCCCATAGGGAGATGGGAGTTTGTGACCGTACCATGTAATTGCACATCATAATTGCTGTTTCGGACCGCCGACCCGAGGTCGGTCAGTATCAAAACGCAGGGATGTCAGTCAAAGGCAACTCCGACCAACATCCTAATTAGGGCCAAAGTGGTGCCAACCACTCGTCCTCGCATTGATTTTCAACTGTATCCACACTGTCCTAACATGCTGAGTGAATTCCTAGGTGATAGGTGATTATGTGAGGAAATCAGTGAATGAATGTGTGAATTAATCAGTCAGTCAATCAATCAGCGAATAGTTATCTTTTTCTGACATGCTCCATGGATTTGACCATCTTTCGGTCTTATTGTCAGCCATTCAAAGATACACCCAAGTAAAATGTTGGAATTAAAAGTGCCTTCTCAAGGTGGCAGTTCACACTCTTCAAAACAAGCTGTGAGAGATGCTCAGGCAAATCATTACTGTTCTCAAGGTTATGTGAAACCAGATGCTGGGCATCAGGTGATGAAGTCAAATCTGACAACTGCGAAATAAAGTTCAGTTTCACCAGGAAAGCTTAAGCGCGAATAATAATGGCTCCCTGCCTCTGCTGAATCTAGTTGAAGTAGGTGAAATTATCAATCTATGTGAACAAAACTCCAGATAATCTGTTGGAAGAAAGCAAGTTGTCTTTTTTAGTGGTGGCCGGCACAGGTAAACGCGGTGAGGCGGGGCGGGCCTGGGCGAGGTGGGAGGGGGGAAGTCGAGAGACAATGGAATAGGTATAATTAAATAAATAAATAATACCTATTCCGTCGTCTGTCGGCTTCCCCTCCTGCCGCGCCCTGCTCCGCCCCACTGCACTTACCTGAGCCGGCTACCGGTGGTCTTTTTGTCAGGATTCATCAATGAGCAAGGAAGATCGCAGGAAAACATTTAGGGAAAAATAGAAAATGCCCAGAGAAATCGGTTTAACGCATATTCTGACGTCAACTCGAATTTTAAGTTGTCTTTTCTGCTCTTCTGAGAAGGTATTACAATAGTTGAAACGACGCCCCAGGCTCCAAATAATGTGCTGCTCTGACTCAAGTCTACAAGAAAAAAGTAATCTCTAAGAGGGACTTTATACACTCCGGTAGGTTAATAAGGGCGGGTTCTCAACTATTCCTATGTTGCATGTTTCTATTGTATGGCATGTAATACAGTAGTAAGAAATGAGGATGGATATCTGCCACATATATAGTGTATGCTCTTTGATTATATACACAAGGTGCTTCTCCATTGCTTCTTCTATCTGGTAGCAGAAAAACAATACAAAATTACGATTTTCTTTTAGAGAAATCGTATCACCTAGAACCATTTGATTAACTCCTACATTCAAGTGATTATAGATTTTAATATTTAAATATAATCTCAAGTTTTTGAACCTTTATCTTACTTAATGTTCTTTAAACAAGAAATAAACCGCTTATATAATATAACCATGAATGGCATACAGCAAGAATATGTCATGTGCAACATGGCAAGAAATGTTCAAAAGAAACGTGCACCCAAAGAAGCATGGGCACGATGTTCCCCCTCCCAAAATCATAAGAGAGGTGTTTAGATTCCATACAGTAGGAGCACACAGACACGGCACGTCCCGACCAAACTGGCTTCTACATTAACCTGATTCGCAAACTAGCATTTTTAAAAGATTGAAAATCAAAATGTAAGATTACGGGGCATATTAGCAAGACCGGCGATAATGGGCTTGCTAATATGCGTTATAGAATTCCAATAGAAGCCCAGGTTAGAGACACTAATTCACTGATGCATGACTGCAAGCTACTTTTACGTTTAAGCTGTGAGCAGTTACAGATAACTAATAATGCCGTAAAGACAAAGAAATTAATCAATAAACAAAATATGTGTGTGCATGAGAGAGCGCAATAGTGCGTGTGTGTGTGTGTCTGTGTGTGTCAGTCCAGTGACTCCAATACCTATAAGCATAAGGACCTTAAGCTGAGCATGCACTCCAGGGATAGCGCCTAGGTTTTCTGAGTCCCATGACGATGGTCAGGGCGCTTCTTCCACCCCTCCTTCAATAATGTAATTCCATTTAACGCTATAAACGGCTTCAGAGTTGGTTGCCTAGGAAACTGCATTTACTTACACCAAGCATTGTTGCCTAGGTTACGGACTTTAAGAGCAGTATAATAGCTCATGGTCCATCAGATTGGATGATTTGCTTCTCTTAGTCTATGACCACTTCAGAAAGGTTAGGAATGAACGTTTCTCCATCTGTCTCACTTTGCTCATTTAAACAAAGAGGCTTTCATAAGTAGGTAAACCTGTCAGAAATTCATGCAGCTTCTGAGCTGCATGCTATGTTCTAAAAGATATTAGAATACGTTTGTCCTTTGATTCTGTTTTTAATAACGGCATTATCTAAAGTTGTGATGGGGACCTACACTCAAACAGCTGTTAAAAGGTGGCCCTTATGACAATTTGGAAATAAAAAAGAAACATTTTAACAGAGCATGTGTGTCTGGGTCAAGTAAGTATGCCTTAACCACTACAGATGTTGAAATACAGATGTCCAAAAATCAACAAAATGTGATAACACTAGAAATATGGACTTTCTTACAGAGCACAACACAAATACAGCATGATAATACTGATTAGACCTAATGTCTAACCAAATAATTAGGTGCTGAGAGGTGCACGCTGACTACAAAGTGATCCAGCTGCCTATGGATATCATAACTAATCTATTACTATCTCTTCACAAAGACATATAGCATGAGACACTGAGGGCCATATTATCAAGAACGGCGATAACATTATCACTGCTTTAGTGGCAGGAAGCTAAAGCGGCGATAAGGGGCTTGATAATATGCCCTATAGAATTCCAATAGAAGCCCAGGTTCTGGTATGAAGGACATCAAACCTGGGGCCATATTATCAAGAACGGCGATAACATTATCGCCGCTTTAGCGGCAGGAAACTGCCGCTAAAACGGCGATAAGGGGCTTGATAATATGCCCTATAAAATTCCAATAGAAGCCCAGGTTCTGGTGTGAAGGACATCAAACCTGGGCTTCTATTGGAATTCTATAGGGCATATTATCAAGCCCCTAATGTTATCGCCGTTCTTGATAATATGGCCCTTTGTGTTTCAAGAAAAGACTCATAATTAATATATCAAAAACATTTTTTAAGTCCTTGTGGGTGTGGGGAAATGATTGGAAATATATATTTACTGTATAATGAAGCCATGCTTACTTACAGTTTCCTTTTCACATATAGTGATGGATAATGAAATCTTATGAGAGGAACACAGTACATTATATCATTTAAAATTGTTGCCAATAAGCACAGGTCGCTGCTTGGAAAGAGTCAAAAGAAAAAGCAGAGAACACTTTGAAATAGACCTCATTGACTTCCTCAGTTCCCTGAATGACACCTCCTGTGAAGATGATTTTTATTTTACGGAGTTTTATATAGCGCGAACTTGACCCGAAGGTATCGGGTATCAGAGCGCTTACATAGCACCAGTTGTGTTACATGAGGAAACATTCATTTTTGTTAGGCACGGGGAGATTAAGTGATTTGCCCAGAATCACAGGATGTTCAGCGTCATTGCCGAGACTCGAACCCAGTTCCCCAGATTCGAGGTCGACCGCCCTAGCCCTTAGACCAACTCTGATGTTTTACCCTCGTCCTTCAGCCATCTCTGGAGGAGCTTAATCAACCCTTCTCACCATATACAATTACTCACTGTCTCAAGGCATCTCCACTGAAGCTCTCAAGACAGGACAGTTCCTCCCACTCCTGAAGAAAGCTACACAAAACATGATGAAGTCTCCAATGGCCAGCCCATCACTGATGTACCCTTCTACAGCAAGATCATCATAAAAGTAATCTGTCTACAAATACAAAATCACATAATTGCCAACCATCTCATGGATGACTAGCAATCCAGCATTACATCAGTCTGCAGTGAAGACACTGCTGCCTTAGCATTCACACACATGCCACCTGATAATGCTGAACATCTCAGATCTTTAGACACCTTTAGCCATCCCACCCTCATCCACAACATGAAGCATCTAAGTGGATTTACTGACAACATCCTCCACAGGTTCTCCTTCTGCCTATCCAACTAACACAATTTCCTTCACATGGGCACCTCCAGATCTCAGAAGATCCACATCACCTGCAAAGTCCTCAGTGTTTCGTCTTGCCCATAATCCTTAACCTCTATATGGAGTTCCTTAAAGCACTACTCACTGACAAAACTTACCACTACACTGACAACACAGAATGTCTCTGTTTTAGATAGTCAATGCGTCAAACACTTTTAGTACCTCATCCAGACCTCATGTCCACTCCCTACCTGAAGGTTAACCAGACCAAAACAGAATTCCTGCTATCCTTCAAACACAAAAAACAACAACTTGTCCAACCCTGGCTCAATGACAAGAAACCAGATGGATGTGAATACCAATTTTATCCAAATGCCAAGTCAGTTGAATTACCCCTGGACACTGACATCACCCTCAAAGAACACATTACCATGCATATCAAGTCAGCCTGTTACCAGCTTCCTCTACTAACAATGTGAAACCTTTCCTCCCAAAGGGTGAGTTCAGAATTACTGTTCAAGCCCTTGGACTCTTGCATCTGAATAGTGGGAGTGCCCTTCCCCAGTGCATCCCTGACTTCACACTGTCCCCATTAAAGGCATACTTGCCATGTGATTTGTCTAATCAAGAGCCTGAAGCCATTTGAGCACATCACCACCTTTCCTTGAAGGAACTACACTTGCTCCCGTTGCTGGCACGAATTGATATAGTACTAGACTAGAGAATTTTAAATATCTTGGTACAAAAATACTGTAGCTAAAATATCAACAGCATGATATTTTGTAACATAATATATGTTTGTGCTTGATATTCTGACATACAACTGCCTGCATCATCTGCAAACCCAGCTGCATCTTCTACAAAGCCATCTCAGCTGAAACTCATGTCTATCAAGCTGACAAGTTCACAATCTGGGGTGGCTTTTGGCATACCCACAGCTGAGACACCATGAGCCTGGATATAAAGAAGTAGGGAAAAAAACAGCAAGGAAACACTGTTTGTACATCTTAGACTCCAGGATGTGGAAGTAGATCTCTGTATTCAACAAATCTCCAATTTAGGAAACACCTTAAGACACACCTCTTTAAAGAACACAAAACCACAATGCATTATCTGTCCTCTCTCGCTAATCGAAACCAGCTATCCTTCCAACACACGATCATAGTAACCTTCATCATAAAGAGAAGGCTTTTTTAAGTTCTGGCTTTTTAGTCAAAAGGATGGAGCATTTGGGAATTTGTGGATTTGATTTTACCATTATAAGTATAGATTTATAAATCATAATATGAAAAAAGACTGATATATCAAAAATGAGTGGAAACATAATGATGTAGCCTCCCTAATGTACACCAACATGTGCCCTGGTTCATCATCCTATGCTCCAGCTGCACACCACGCACAGGACCCATTATTCACATTGCTCCCTGATCTACACATTGTTCATTGATTTCCTAATGTACAGTGCCCTGAGCTTCCCTGCGGTGTATTATATATTACCTCCCTCTTCCACATCATCACTCACTCCATTAGTGAACGTCACCCTATGTTTCGTTGCATAATTTCACTCACTGCAACTCTCCTGATCAACACCAGCATGAGCTCAGCTGGTGCACATCATCCTGCATTCCCTTGTAGAACATCACTATCTGCCCTCCTGATGTCACTCACCTGGTCATTTTTGCACATCTTCCTATGATCAACTGACACCTAATCACTATGTTATGGATGCTGTAATTGCATTGATCCCGGTCTGTTTGTTTTTCAGTGGTCAGTGTGGCCTGTGTTTTTGGAATTTGTGAAAATAGATATCTGTAGGTGTGTTAGACTGCCTGCATGTTTCTGTGTATATGTTTACCTGCATATTGAGTTACTCTGTTTGAATGCACAATGCAAAATCCAGACCTATCTTCTTGCTTGCTGTAAATGGTGAAAACATTAGAGTGCCCTGGACAGCCCCAAGGGCAGGGTGCAGTGCATTAAAAAAGTTGGACAAGTTAATTTAAGTTTTACATGTCCAGGTAGTGAAAAACTCTTTCATTTGTTTTTCACTGCTGCAAGGCCAATCTCTCCCATAGGTTAAAATTGGGATTACCTTATTACATTTTTTAAGTGTAATTTCCAAATGGAAAAAGATAGATATTTCGAGTGTGGTGTTTCTTAGCTCACAATTTAAAATCACAACTTATGGCAAAGTTGGATTTTAAGTTGTAAGTCTGAAAATACCACTTTTAGAAAGTTGCCATGGTTTTACTTTAACCATTCTGTGCCTCTGTCTGTCTCTAAATACACATTTGGGGTGGGTGACAGCTGGGCATTCCTTCTAGACAGCCACACACCTAGAGAGCTTTAGTATGACTGATGGGCCATTCATATCCTGATGGGCCATTCTGGGCAGGATAGGAGGGAGGAGCTGGCACTTGCACCTGAATTTCGCTGTGCCTGTCCACACACAAAGAGCTGCATCCCTGTAGGGATTCTGGAGCCAGGGCAGGAAGGGCATGGACCTTGTGCACTTCGTAGACCTCTCTTTGAAGTCTCCCCCACTTCAAAGGCGCAGTTGGGTATAGGTACTGGATCCCTGACAGCACAAACTCAGTACACTTCTGGACCTGAGGACACTCTGCCAAGAAGAGGGACTGATGTGCTGCTGAAAGGACTGTCACTCTGCTGGACTCCTGCTCTGCTGTGCTTGCCTTGCTGCCTGCTGATCTCCTTGCCTGTTAGTGAGAAGGACTGGGCCTGCATCTCTACATACCCAGAACCAAGTGACTCCAAGTGTTTGTTGGCTTGCCTTCTGTTCTGAAGTCTCAGGGACATCCTAAACTTCATTCAGCCCTGCTGTAGCCTCTGGGTTCAGCCAACTTGGAGTCCTGTCTGCCAAGTGTTGCCAATCCAGTCCCAGGGTCTTGAAAGTGGGTTTTATGGCTGTCTGTGCTAAAGTCTAATGCATCGCTGAATTTGCGCCAGTCAGAACCGATGCATTTTCCTTGGACTCCGACGAATTGCCGCTTCAAGGACATCACAGCACCAGCAGCATGGCTCGACGACGATGCATCGCCTGCCTCACAATGGATTCTACGACAACACATCTCCCCACCGCGCGACTCTGAACCAATGCATTGCCTACAATCCTAACAATCGACGACGACGCATCACCTCTGACTGCTCCTCACATCGTGCTCCTTGCTGTCGATGCTTCCTCTGTGAAGGTACTGTTTGCAGTGAGAAAAAATTACTATTCCCACTCCAGCGAGTGCAACAGTAGGGACAGTGTTGGATAGCGGAGGGGAATAATTTACTATTCCCACTCCAATAACTGCAACAGTAGGGAAAGTGTTGGATAGCGGAGGGGAATAATTTACTATTCCAACTCCAGCGAGTGCAACAGTAGGGAAAGTGTTGGATAGCGTAGGGATAAAAATTACTATTCCCACTACAGCAAGTGCAACAGTAGGGAAAGTGTCGGATAGCGGAGGGGAATAATTTACTATTCCCACTCCAGAGAGTGCAACAGTAGGGATAGTGTTGGATAGCTTAGGGGTAAAAATTACTATTCCCACTCCAGCGAGTGCAACAGTAGGGAAAGTGTTGGATAGCGGAGGGGAATAATTTACTTTTCCCACTCTAGCAAGTGCAACAGTAGGGAAAGTGTTGGATAGCGGAGGGGAATAATTTACTATTCCCACTCCAACGAGTGCAACAGTAGGGAAAGTGTTGGATAGCAGAGGGGATAAAATTACTATTCCCACTCCAAAGAGTGCAACAGTAGGGAAAGTGTTGGATAGCTTAGGGGTAAAAATTACTATTCCCACTCCAGCGAGTGCAACAGTAGGGAAAGTGTTGGATAGCGGAGGGGAATAATTTACTTTTCCCACTCTAGCAAGTGCAACAGTAGGGAAAGTGTTGGATAGCGGAGGGGAGTAATTTACTATTCCCACTCCAACGAGTGCAACAGTAGGGAAAGTGTTGGATAGCAGAGGGGATAAAATTACTATTCCCACTCCAAAGAGTGCAACAGTAGGGAAAGTGTTGGATAGCGTAGGGGTAAAAATTACTATTCCCACTCCAGCGAGTGCAACAGTAGGGAAAATGTTGGATAGCGGAGGGGCAAAAATTACTATTCCCACTCCAGCGAGTGCAACAGTAGGGAAAGTGTTGGATAGCGCAGGGGTAAAAATTACTATTCCCACTCCAGCGAGTGCAACAGTAGGGAAAGTGTTGGATAGCGCAGGGGTAAAAATGACTATTCCCACTCCAGCGAGTGCAACAATAGGGAAAGTGTAGGATAGTGTAGGAGTATAAATTACTATTCCCACTCCTGCGAATGCAGCAGTAGGGAAAGTGTTGGATAGTAAAGGGGTAAAAATTACTATTCACACTTAAGAAAATTCAAATTTAACAACAAACAAAATATCAACTACTATACAACATATAATAAAACACCCAAAAACAAAACATATCTATTGTATATTTTTACAAAACATAGAAACATATAATAATGTAGAAAAATATAAAATTGACATAAAAAGTTGTTTTAAATAGTTTTAACAAGAAATTATCAAACAAATAAATATTTTGTAATAGAAATTAATTGTAATGTAAATAAATAATTATTACATAAATGGAATATTTTTTCCTACCCTATAACACCACACAATTTACAACACACATCTAAATTAAATAAAAAGTGTACCTTCATAATTCACACAATTAATTATCAATGTAAAAATTATTAATAATTAAAAACATATTTAAAAAGTTCAAAATTATTGTAGTAACCAAACATTACAGCTATAAAACATAAATCCCCAAACAAAAAAAAAACAATTACCAACATTTTTTAACAATTAATAAATGAATAATAATGATCAAGTAATGATTAATTAATGTAAACTAAATTACTTTCCACCATCTACCCCAATAAACACCATAACACACCTAAAAATATTTACACAATTTCCATAACTAATTTTACATTATTAAATTCATATCGATTAACAACAAATAAGTAATTAATTTTAAAAATGTTACTTCCCACCATTTACCACTATAAACACCACA
The DNA here is from genome assembly GCA_963921515.1 of Calotriton arnoldi. Taxonomy (NCBI): domain Eukaryota; kingdom Metazoa; phylum Chordata; class Amphibia; order Caudata; family Salamandridae; genus Calotriton; species Calotriton arnoldi. The sequence continues at coordinate 2,936,236 of CAWUFW010001152.1, forward strand.
ACTCACACATCAAAATTATTACACTAATGACAAAATTAAAATGTAATTATTTAATTAGCATCAATTAACAAAGAATTAATTAATTGAAAATCAATTACCTCCCTGCATATTACCCTATAAATGCCACTAACAATTTCGTAAAAAATTAAAAAATTAACATAATTAATTGACAATTAATTAATTACTAACAATTAACAATCAAAATATAAATAATTAATACATTAATTCACACAAATAACACTATAAAATAATTAATAAATATTATATAAAAAATATTATTACATTTATTAAAATTAAATTACTTCCCACCCTACTCCCCTATCAACCCACAACCCACTCCTAAAAAAATCACACAATTAACATAATTAACAATTAATCAATAATAATTAATAACAAATTAATAAATAATTAATAATAAATTATTTACCACAATTAACAATATAAAATATTAAATAAATTAATATTAATTATGAAAAATATTAATAATTTAATTATCATTAAATTACTTCCCACCCTATTCCCTATAAACCCACAACCCAGTCCTAAAAAATGACACAATTAACATATTTACCAATTAATGAATCAATAAAAATTAACAGCCAATTACTAATTAATTAATAATAAAATAATTACCATAATTAACAATATAAAATCAGAATTAAATAAATAATAATAAATAAAAATTAATATTCAATGTATTATAATTAAATTACTTCCCACCCTATTCCCCTATAAACCCACAACCTGCTACGAAACTAAAATGCAAAATTTAATTCAAAAAAGTTAAATATTCAAATTATTATAATTAAATTACTTCCCACCCTATTCCCCTATAAACCCATAACCCGCTACGGAACTAAAACGCAAAATTTAATTAAAATAATTAAAATTTATACTTCTAAAAATTTAACACATACATTAAAAAAAAATTGCAATACTTAGACAAAAAAATATAGCACATATTTTTAAAATACATACTAAAATACATAACACTAACTAAAAAACAATATTTTTAACAACTATATTTTTGCAAACGATATTAATTACCTTAAACTCGATATTCTTGACCACGATATTCTGGCAGTCGATATTTCTGTATCACGATATTTTGCACTCGATATTAGTGCAAGTCGACATTTCCTACTCGATATTCTGACTGTTTACCAAATTGAACTCTATTATTCTAACTTAGGGGTCGATTACGATGGCGGTCGGAAAAGCATTCCGACCGCCGTGGTAGCGGAAAATAACCGTCCACATGTACCGCGGCAAAACCGGCGGTCAGATTAGGATGCACCGCCAGAGAAATCCGACCGCCGCGGATGGATTCCACAAAACTCCGCCGGGAACGTCCAGAACAGCTGAAAACCCCTCCACGGCATTCGGATTTGCTGCGGAAAGACCCAAAACCGCCGATCGACCAGCGGAATGACCGCAAGTGAAATTACGATACGATGGTGGTGAATCAGTTGTTTCCGACTGCCGCGATCCCAACTAATGCTGAATGGGAGAGCCGGCGGAAGGGCTGTTGCATTCCGACCGGCGCGGTCACGCCGGAAGAGTAATGGCGGTCGAAAGCAACCACACAACAAGGCTACCAACTGTGGCTGTATATCTGGCTCAGCCTCAAAAAACATCTAACACACCCCAATGACACATCCCCATGGCAAGTAAAAAATACAAATCCCAGGTCAACCCAGACAACACACCTGACATGAATACTCCATTTTGACCCACCCACATAGCTGAGTATAAAACCAGCCCCTTCCCTGCCCAGAATCCTTTGCGCAACTCCAGCACTGAAGGGCCCAACCCCACAGCACAAAGGAGAGGCAAATCAGCACACATCACACCATCACAACCATACACACACCACACACATCTCCACCACCACCTTCTCACCTGCACTTGTCACCCATTTGCACATCACACACCATGGCACAGAAAAAAATGCCAAAATTCACTGACAATGAGTTGTCGGTCATGGTAAATGAGATAATCAGAGTATAACCACATTTGTTTGGAAGTATGGTCCAACAGACACCAGTAGCCAGAAAAAATCAAATGTGGGCAAGGATAGTCAACAAAGTCAATGCAGTAGGGACCACCCCGCGCACCCTGAAGGACATCAGGAGGAGGTGGCATGACCTCAAGACCAGTGTGAAAGAGCGTGCCAACAAGAACCATGAGCTGGCTCAGAGGACTGGCGGTGGCCCTCCCATTCCACCACTAACATTCAACGAATGGGAGGAGAAGGCGCTTGCCATACTGCATCCAGAGAGTCTCACAGGAATACCCGGGGGAGTGGAGGCTGGTAAGTATCAACAAATGTCTCCCATTACACTGCTATGTACTGTCTTGCACAACTAGAAAGCTACACTTCCTAAACACAAATGCACTTACGTACAACACACTCTTCCCAACACATGTCTCACACATCTAACATTTCCTTCCTCTGAATCATCCCAAAGGTAGCTAGCAATATTTCCATGGGGGCATGTGTACAGGTAGCCAGCACTACAACTCCCACCAGGCCCCCTTGTCCCACAGCTGAGCAGGATGGTACACTCCTCCCACTCATAACCATGTGGCAGCCATTGCATTGCTCACCTTCACCTTCACCTAACAGGTAGGTAGCCATCTTAACAGGGAGGTGTGTTTGTGGGTGGGAAGCCTGCTCTACAACTCCCACCAGGCCCCCTTGTCCCATAGCTGAGCTGGATGGTACACTCTCCCCCCAACCATGTGGCAGCCATTTCATTGCACTCATCAAACTCATAGGTAGATAGCCATCTTAACAGGGAGGGGTGTTTGTGGGTAGGAAGCCAGCAATACAACTCACCACAGGCCCCCTTGTCCCACAGCTGAGCAGGATGGTACACTCCTCCCACTCATAACCATGTGGCAGCCATTGCATTGCTCACCTTCACCTAACAGGTAGGTAGCCATCTTAACAGGGAGGGGTGTTTGTGGGTGGGTAGCCAGCACTACAACTCCCACCAGGCCCCCTTGTCCCACAGCTGAGCAGGATGGTACACTCCTCCAACTCATAACCATGTGGCAGCCATTGCATTGCTCACCTTCACCTAACAGGTAGGTAGGCATCTTAACAGGGAGGGGTGTGTGTGGGTGGGAAGACAGCACTACAACTCCCACCAGGCCCCCTTGTCCCCCAGCTGAGCAGGATGGTACACTCCCCACACCCAGAACCATGTGGCAGCCATCTCATTGCTCTCCTCAAACTTACAGGTAGTCAGCCTTCTCATGCTCTCTTGTCTCACCCCTGAGCAGGATGGAACACTCCCCCACCCAGAACCATGTTGCAGCCATTGCATTGCTCACCTTCACCTAAAAGGTAGGTAGCCTTCTGAACAGGTAGAGGTGTTTGTGTGTGGGAAGCCAGCACTACAATTCACCACAGGCCCCCTTGTCCCACAGATGAGCAGGATTAAGCACTCCCACCCCCAACCATGTGGCAGCCATTGCATTGCACTCATCATACTCACAGGTAGGTAGCCATCTTAACAGGGAGGGGTGTTTGTAGGTGGGAAGCCAGCACTAGAACTCACCACAGGCCCCCTTCTCCCACAGCTGAGCAGGATGGTGCACTCCTCCCACTCATAACCATGTGGCAGCCATTGCATTGCTCACCTTCACCTAACAGGTAGGTAGCCATCTTAACTGGGAGGGGTGTTTGTGGGTGGGAAGCCAGCACTACAACTCCCACCAGGCCCCCTTGTCCCACAGCTGAGCAGGATGGTACACTCCCCCACACCCAGAACCATGTGGCAGTCACCTCGTTGCTCTCCTCAAACTTACAGGTAGTCAGCCTTCTCATGCTCTCTTGTCTCACCCCTGAGCAGGATGGAACACCCCCCACCCAGAACCATGTGGCAGCCATTGCATTGCTCACCTTCACATAACATGTAGGTAGCCTTCTGAACAGGGAGGGGTGTTTGTGGGTGGGAAGCCTGCACTACAACTCCCACCAGGCCCCCTTGTCCCCTAGCTGAGCAGGATGGAGCACTCCCCCACCCAGAAACATGTGGCAGCCATTTCCTCCACTGTGTCACCGAACAGGTAGGTAGTCAGTGCATGCACCCTGCCATCCTTCTCAAAAAACATGGAGCCAGATGACCACACCAGCACTCACATGTCAGCCAACTTGGCATAGATCCAAAAGCCACATCCAGTGTGCAGACAGCTAAGCGCACATAACTGTCACAGAAATTAAACTTTGACTCACCAAGTCACATGTGAAAGTAGTTCATGGCACAATCATGCACAGCACAGAACGCAATGTGTAAGTGCCATGGTGTCAGAGCATGAAGGCCCATATGAACACGAAACATGCATGGTCAATCTGACAAACAAAGTAAAGTACATTATATGAAAAAGTTTTGTATAACATTCCAATGGCTAGTTCTTGCTTAGCTGAAATTGATTCCATGAAGAGCAAACCAAAAAGACGCATTACATAAAGTTGATGTGCCGCAAGTTGTTAGATGATGACATGTCCTTGTAATCACACAATCTGTACGTGGCACATAGTTTCAATTTACATGTCACACCATGGACAAGTAATGTATGTACCTCAACATTATGTCGTGATGCTCAGTATCTTGCTGCCATACCAAGTGATTGCAATGTAAAGTGTTTGGTGTATCAAATGTAACATCCAAAAGTCTAACACCAAGCTTGTGGAGTGCACTTCAATGACCATTTAACCTCTGTTCAACAGGAGATCCACAAGCAACTGCAGCAGAAAACCTCACCAACCTGCAGAGCCTGTCTCCCCCCCCGGAACATGAACTCTTGGATGCAGACTCCCTCTGGACTGCCAGGGCGCACCACGTCTCAGGCCCTCATTGTCCCCACCACCACCACCACCACAGCAACAACAACAGCGCTGACCCCTGCTACCACGACTTGTGCAGCCTCCACCACCACCATCACCACTGCTGCCTGCAACACTCTCCCTGCCTCAGTGGTTACCAACACCACAACACAATCAGAGGATGCCAGGGGGAGTGTGCGGGTGCCGGTTATCACACGTTTTTTCCTACTCACTGCGTAATACGGAATTTGCTGTAGGATTTACACATCCATCGCTCTGATTGTGAGTGAAGTGCTGGATCTTTTTTCCGAGAATCTAATATTTGGATAACGCTTGCATCATTCACTTGCAGTCAAGAATAGAAACCTGATCTTGACACCATTTTTAATCTTGATGAGATTCTGTCACCGGGACGATATATACCATTTATTGGTCGCAACAATATTTAACTCTCACTTAAATTTGAAGCCCTGACGAAGTTCCTTCTGTCATCAAGGAACAAAACGCGTTGCCTGTGTGCCGGTTTTAAAAAACATTTTGAATAAAGAAGATCGCTGGATTATACCTGTGCTTTTGTGTGACTTCCTTCTGAGTGCACCTTCCTTATCTATCAACTTGTTTCTCTGTAGCATCCTTCAACGGCGAATGCTGGGAGTAGTTGCACCGGACTTATTATGGTTTGAAACTAGTGAATTGTAGTGCTGAACCGTGGTCTGCCGTTGTTTGTTCTTTTGTCTTTGCAAATCTTTGGAGTGTGCGGGTGCGTCCAGTGCCAAAGCTACAGGTCGGTGTCAGCAGGGCAGGTGGGAGGGCAATTGGGGGACATATCTAGGAGGACACTGAGACTGAAGCCCTGGCCACCGTCGCAAGAGTCCTTGGGGCATATGAACAGAACCAGGGACAGATCAGCCAGGTTGTGGAAGAAGTGCGTGACCTCCGCCTGCTGCTGAGGTCCATGGACACATGTATGGGCCAACATGTGGACCTCATGGGCCAGCTTGTGGGTGTTCTGAGGGACAGACATGCAGCCCAAATGACAGCTCAACCCCCCTCCAGTGGCCCGCATGCTGATACTCCCACCGCCTCAGCTGTGGACACAGAGAGGGGTGAGCTGCAACAAAATGACTCCTCAGACACCGCTGAGCCTGCAGCAGAGGGCCCCCCTACCAAACGCACAAGGGTCCGTCCGAGAAACACCAGGGGAGGATCACGTGGACATGCACCATCCAAACGCAATTCGCTGAGCCAGCCATGATGGCACCTGTGTTCCCCTTGACATTGACTTTGTTAACTATCCTTACCCACATTGCCATGTTGATGGCAGGAGTCTGTTGGACTGTGTGACTACATCAATGTGGTGACTACTCTATTTGTCTCACTTACCATCACTGACAACTCATAAATTCACTTGGCACAATTTTGTACATAATCACTTTTCTGTCACAAATACTTATTGTAAATAAACACTATTTACACACCTATGTCTTTGTGTCAGCTCCATTCGTATCACAGTATGTACAATGTCAACTCAGTGTCCAATGTACCACAAGCCCTGATTGTGACAAGGCATTGAGAGGGTGAAGGGACCTAGAAAGACACAAGAGAATGACATGTACTTGTCAGGTGATGCCATTACAGCTAAAACACACCACTAGTCATCAACGTACAAAAACCAGCACACATAACAATGAGCAACAACTTCAACATAGACATGAGGTACCTGGATAAAAATACCCTGTGCCACACACATCAGCCATTAGCCCAGAGCCAACAACAGCCAGCAGTCAAACAGATCATTTATGCCTTGCCACTACCATCAAAGCCAACAGACAATGTCACTGTTGTACAATGTCACTTACACTCAAGGGAAGTAGTTGTCGATGAGCTGTTGACGCAGGTCAACACCTTCCTCTTCTCCACTATCATCGTCACTGGGCATGTGTGGGTTTGCAGGGGGGGGCATCTGCTGCTCATCATCGTCCAGGAGCAGGGGGATCTCCTTGCACAAGGCCAGGTTGTGGAGCATGCAGCATGCAACTACGATCTGACACACCTTTTGGGGAGAGTAGAGCAGTGCAGCTCCGCTCTTGCCCAGACACCGGAATCTACACTTCAGAAGCCCAAAAGTACGCTCCACCACCCGACGTGTCCTCCCATGTCCATCATTGTAGCGGCCTTCACCCGGGGTCCTTGGATTCCTCAGTGGGCTCAGCAACCAAGGCCGGTTGGGATACGCAGAGTCACCTAGGTGTGACATATAGAGAGCAATTTACTGATAAAAACAGTAGCTGAGAACAGCATGTCACACATACAGCACACTACTTGACTCAGCGTACTCACCAACAAGCCACGCACGCTCCGGATGCAGATTTGCCATCAGTTGTGGGATGATGCTGTTACGCAGTATGTAGGAGTCATGGGCTGATCCGGGAAATCTGGCACAGACATGGGAGATAATCATATCCGCTTGGCATACCACTTGCACATTAATGGAATGGAAATGCTTCCTGTTCCTGTATATGTGCTCACATGCCTGTGGTGGAACCAGGCCAACATGTGTGCAATCAATGGCGCCAACAACATTAGGTTTGTGGCCAAGGACATAAAAATCACCCTTCACAGCTGCCAATTCATTTCTCCTTGGAAAATGGATGTAGCGGTCCTTGTATGTCATCATTGCGGACAGGACATCACATAGCACCATGCTGAACATCGCTTGAGACATCCCACTGGCGAGGGCCACCGTGTACTGGAACGAACCAGTTGCAAAGAAATGCAGGGCCACCATCAGCTTAACTGTTCGTGTCAAAGCAGTCGGATAGGTTCTGCGAGGCCTCAGATGGGACTCCAACTGACCACATAGGTCTTGAAGGGTGAAGGCGATCCAGACGGAATTTTCTTATGATGTCCTCATCCTCCATGTTCGCCAGCACTGGGAATGGACGATGCACGTTTGGTCGTCTCCTACATACAATGAAAGGGGACACATGTCAATTTAATTCCCCTATGACTGGACTGTAACAACAGCTTAATGCACAAGTCACATGCAGAGACAACTTGATCTCAAGTATTCGTACATGTGGAAAGTATGTACATACGGACAACCTCCAAAACAGATTCTGACTATGTGAATGGTAAATGGTACACTCCTACATCTTGTGTCACCAGCCCTGGGTGTAGGTGACACAGCACATGGTGGAAACAGCAACACTGCTGACTTCTACTTAGCTGCTGTACCTGCCACACCTTCTTGCTTAAGTTGCACAGAGCACAACTTTTCTACACAATGAGCACAGTGTGTGTAAGCTGATCAACTACCAAAATCAATACAGCAATGTGCACAGTGAAATAGGCACATTATGTGGTCAGTCCATCATTACTGTGGGTTGATTAGCCATCTCACACATTGAGATGTTCACAAATATGAGACTCCATTACACACCAAATATGTGTACTGGCACACAAATATCATAGGTGACATGTGAGGACGTACATGCCAATGCATGTAATCATGTTCACTGACATGGCATGTGTAGGCATCAGTGAGTTGAATGTCACACTAGCATTAAATTTTGCAAACAGGTGCTGTAATACATTGTGAATGTATAATGTTCAATGATTAGAATTGGCTATTGCCATTGTAGAGCATATTGTGTCCATAGGTGCGGTATGCGTGCTCTGCCACCGCGATCATGGTCATTGGCCGCAATTGAAAGATGCAGGATTGCGGTAGCGTCCGCCTGGACTCCGCGGTGTGACACCGCCAATGCCAATGGCATTGCAGCCAATGGGAACCGCGATCGCGGTAGTGAAATACAATTTTGAAACTCGCGGTAGGCGTGCTCCGCTACTGCGGGCCCGGGCATTGGCCACAATTGAAAGAAGCAGGATTGCGGTAGCGACCGCCTGGACCCCGCGGAGTGACACCGCCAATGCCAATGGCATTGCAGCCAATGGGAACCACGATCGCGGTACTGCAATACATATTTGAAACCCGCTGTAGGCGTGCTCCGCTACCGTGGGCCTGGGCATTGGCCACAATTGAAAGATGCAGCATTGCGGTAGCGACCAAGTTGGCAGGTTATGCCCAGACGTGGGTCCCTTGCTCACTTTGCCACTGGATTCAAGCTAGCCTGGCTGAAGAAGGGTGTTAGCCAGACCCCGGTCCCAGGATGCTTGTTTCCAGTTCAGGGAAGACCTGGCTTGGCAGTTCGGGCTGGACTGCTCCCATGAGGCACAGGGTCAAGACTGATTTGCATATAGCTGGATCTGAACTGAGGTGGCACAGTGAGATAAAGAATGGTGATGGAGTCCACCCAGATCTGTGACTGGGGATGAGTGTCTGAAAAGTTTCAGCGCTCCGTCCATCATCTCCTTGTGTTTGCTTTGCGGTAGCGACCGCCTGGACCCCGCGGTGTGACACCGCCAATGCCAATGGCATTGCAGCCAATGGGAACCGCGATCGCGGTACTGCAATACATATTTGAAACCCACGGTAGGCATGCTCCGCTACCGCGGGTCCGGGAATTGGCCACAATTGAAAGATGCAGGATTGCAGTAGCAACCGCCTGGACCCCGCGGTGTGACACCTCCAATGCCAATGGCATTGCAGCCAATGGGAACCGCGATCGCGGTACTGCAATACATATTTGAAACCCACGGTAGGTGTGCTCCGCAACCGGGGGCCCGGGCATTGGCCACAATTGAAAGATGCAGGATTGCGGTACCAACAGCCTGGCCCCGCGGTGTGACACCGCCTATGCCAATGACAATGCAGCCAATGGGAACCACGATCACGGTAGTGAAATACAATTTTGAAACTCGCGGTAGGCGTGGTCCGCTTCTGCGATCCCGGTTATAGGATACAATTGAAAAATGCTAACCAGGCAGACCAATTGCAGCAGCTGAGTACCACTGAAACAACCCCAGGGGCCTATAAATCTCTGTGAGAGAGCCACACATTTCACTTGCATTCAGACACGGCTGCCTGCCATTCTTCACCACCAACTGCTGCTGTTCCTGTATTCTGGACCCGTTGATGGCGAGAACTGAGAACATCAGGGCCCGTCCCTTCACCACAGAGGAGCTGGAGGTCCTGGTGGATGAGGTCCTTGCACAGTATGGGAGGCTGTATGGTGCGCCAGATGTACTGGTAAGTGAATAAAAGTTTGAGAGTGCTCAGAATGCTCACATGATGCTGGTCTGCAGTAGTATGTGCCTGTGAGTGCAAGTCAATGTGCATGCATCCATATTCTTCCTATAGCCTGCTCCATACATGGCCTATTAAGAATTGCATTTGAGTATGTGGGAGGATGGCAACATGGACACTTCTTCAGCCCTTCTTTTGCAAAAAACCACAAACATTGGTCTGAGACTGGTTAATGTAAATGTGTGATACATTGCCTAGCATGCTGACTTCATGTCAACGGGGTGTGTAGCCTTATTTCACAGATCCAAGGATGGGAGTGACATGCAGTGTATTTTGCAGCCATACAGTTACACTGCTGGTTTGAGTCAGTCGAAGTCTGAACAAACATTGCCTGTGCTATGTGATGTCATAGTCCATTAAGGCTTCACATGCTCATTTGTGACATTACAAATGTATTTTGTCCAGAGGGTACTGAATGATGTGTGTGCAGTTCTCAAATTGCCACTATGGTGATGTGTGCATTATGCACAAGAGTACAATGCATGTGTGTAACACTCTTGGTGGTAGTTCACCTATGACACATCAGATAAATGTACTTTGGAGATGTCATTCTTCTATTGATTACATTATGTGTTCAGTCTAGCATGTGTAGGCACTGTTTACCCTCTCATATTGTACATGCATGTGATTTCTCTGATGGCCCACGTTTAACCTCAGTGTGAGTCCCTCTGGCCTGCACAGAAACTGCCCAATGTTACAAGGACCCATCACTAAATGGAATGAGTGAAACATATGTGTTGTCCACCACCCTATTTCTCAATGAGCTATCTTATGCCTGAGGATTGCACAAGACAGGCCTCCACCTTGTGAGAAGAGTGTGAGAATGTCAGATCATGGCCCTAAATGTGACCACCATGACACATGTAGCCATTCACTGGTCAACGACATTGAGGGGTGTGTGGTGTTATAACACAGTGAGTCATCCCCGACACATCATTCCCAATGTATTGTATGTCATGCTCACTCACATACTGCATCAAAGATGAGGGTCATTTTCACATTGGTTGCCGTGCTTGAACTCTGCATGTGTATGAGATGGCCATGTACTATGTCCATCATCATACATGCATACATTTCTATGGGATTATCTGATGCAAGTGTACTATGTGTCATGCTGTATGGCCTCTGCTCAACATTTATGTATTAGTGTGCTATGTATTTCCATGCTCCTGTACTGACACAAAGTGGTACATACAACAGTGTCCCTGAAACTTCCTCTTCTTTTCTCCCATGCCTGCAGCTTAAGGTCCACCAGCGTAATGCGATATGGAGGGCCATTGCATGCAAGGTGCGGGCTCTGGGTGTCTCTAACTGATGGCACACACACTGTCACAAGAGGTGGGATGACACCTGCCGGCTGAGCAAAAACGTGGCAGAGATGACGCTGGGGGTGCTCCCTCAGAGTGGCAGGTTGGCGCGCAGGAGTATGACACCACTAATGGCCCGCATCTTGGCAGTGACACAGCCAGAGCTGGAAGAACGCTGGAGGGCCCATCAGCAGCAAGTTGGGGGTGAGTATTCAGCTAAGTGTGACTTCGGGTGTGAGTGACTGCATGAATCCCAAACGTGAGCCAGTGGGAACCTCTGTGATGTCTCTAGTGTGATGCAATGGCTTCTAAGTGGCCTCTGTGTTGAGTGCAGCTGTTATGCATTTGTACGACATGTGGTTTCTCATGTGTTTAAAACCATGACCCTTGTAATTGACAGATGAGATGTGGCCTTGTGACATATGCTGCAGTATGAGTGTCATAGACATCACCTGGTAGTGAACAGCAGTGAGCATCAGGTTAGTGTGCATTTATAGATGTGTGCTGTGCACAACATATGATTTGTGACAACTACACAGCTGACACCAATGTGCAACTGTAGTTGTGCTTCAAAGCAAAACATGGTGGATATCAGGAGCTTGTGACCATTGCAAAAGGACATTTGGGAGTTTGGATCTGTGGTGTTCCCTTAAAGTGACTCCATATGTGACAGAGACAACATGTTTAGATGTAAACCTTTCTCACCTACAGGCACGTAGGTATGCTTACAGAGAATAGTATGTTAGGGTACAAGGAGGCACGGGCCAGCTATTTGGCTGTGTCAACGCCACATGGGACATTACTATCAACTATGCATGTTTCCATGCATCTTCTGACGATTGTATAAATGTTGCACATGCTGACTGTACATGGAGGAGGCCAACATGGGAATATCATTTTCAGGTTTTGTGCTTTGCTTGCATATGATGTTTGTGAGTATGGCCCTATACTGAACCTATGTCTCTGTCTCTTGCAGCATCTACCGAGGGCATGGAAGGATGGGGGACCGACACCAGTGGGGAAGCTTCTGGCACGACTGCTACACATGAGCTCACTGACACTGATGTGACCAGCGCCTCGGAGGGGGACAGGAGTGCCCTGGATGATTCCCACCCGGAAACACCAACCTCCACATCTTCAGATGTCATAAGGTTTCTGCACATACAGAGCTATGCACAGGATAATAGGACCTTGGAATATAGTGGTGAGCCAACCATAGACCTTAGCACCCAAAATCCCCAACCCAACTAGCCTTAGCGTCCCATTAGCACTAATGTACCAATGATTAGACAACCCAGAACACGGTATCTCTCTCTTACTCAGGACTCGCAGAGGCAAGAACACTCTTTCGTCACACTCGTACCTGTCCACAACATGCGTAAGAAGAGACACTGTATAGTACAAAATATTTATTTCAACTTACGTGCTCTAAGATACAGTACACGTGTCAGTACTAATAGCATAATACATATGAATAATATAATCAGCATAGTTACTACTCCATAGAATACGAACGGGGAAAGCATCTCATAAAGCAGTGGATATATGTCTAACTAACATTACCACCCTCCCCGTGCTGGAAGCCAGTTTATTATGAGAATAGAAGACCTTTGGGCTTTGACTAGCGAACCCCCATACCTCAGTCTCTAGATGCAAAACTACATCAGCAGACAATCACAGCTCTTCTCTCTGGAAAGTTCGTCTCCAAGTGCCTTCTAAAACGGGCGACCGCATTATTAAAAGCACACTAATTTCTCCATAGCAGCTGTACATGGTGTTATGTCTAGGTGCGAGGGACGGGCCAAATCAGTAAGAACCAGGGATTTGTTATTCGACCTTGTAACTGTTGTTCAGACTGAGCCCAAAGGGAATAGGAGAAAAGGTGAGAAACAGAAAATGCAGACAGTTGTAAAATAACTTGGCAGTAGCAGAGGGCGACAGAACAACAGCTAAGAGTAACGTGCGCAAAAGTCATCATGGCAGCCAGGCCTGCCAACGCATCCAGGCAGGCCAAGAGGCCATGAGCCACAAGACACCCTCCCCTGGACAGTCCATCGGCCAAGACGGAAATGAAGACAGAGTTCCAAACACCTGAGCAGAAATGAGGCATTCCACCGACAGTGAATGGCAAGTTAATCAATCCAAAAACGTGGAAGAGCAGAAAAAGCTATACCGTCCAAGAGAACATCATTGGAATCGTCAAAAACGTAGACGCCATCCAGTCCAACAGGTCAAAGCTGCAGGAATGTTCCTCAGAGGATGGAGCATCCAAAAGCAATGCGGGACAGCTTGCGTGATATTCAATATAACTTCGTTGTAGGAGATTCTGAGCAGCCGCCCAGATATCCCATTGTGCCAAAATCCCCAGTGCAGCCGCACGCATCATAAAGCCAGCAGCGGAACAGTCCCGTTCATGGGCCTCTAAGGGACCCACCAACTGAACAAAATCCGGAACAGACAATGACGAATTGGAGAGGCAATAATCCATGGTCCATGTGAACGGACAGCGGATGCAAGACATCACAGGTTGCACGCAAGTGAAATACGCAAAGCGAAAGGAAAGGGTGTAGGACACACTGATAGTTGCCAAGGGCAGAACATCGAAGCCAACCAGAAGACGCTCACGGAGCAGCTGGAGGCGTTCGGGTTCGAGAAGAGCCCAGTGGTGTGCAGCCATTGCGCAGAAAACAGACCAACAGCAAGACACCAGCCGCCAAAGCGAGGATTAATGGGAAACCACCAAAGACGCTAGAAAAAATAGAATGTATGAACGCCGGTATCACACCGAAAATAGTTTGAAAGGTGGACACCAGGCCAGACCCCACAATTTTAAAAAAGTGCACCAGACCCTCAGTGTTTGATGCGTTAAAAATACGATGAATCAACTCCCCAAAATGTTGGGGGAGGTCAGTGTTCAAAAGGGCCTGTATTTCACTGTGGGTACTCGCCACCTGGAGAATGAATGTCTCCCGGGCGGATGTGAGCATAACCTCCTTATTCAATAATAGGGCCTTTATTCTGCTCAACTTATTGAAATCTGCCTCCATGGTAGGAATGGAAGGCCAAAGAGAGTTATCAACGATGTCGTGAGGGGGAGGAAAAAGCACATTCTTGCAGCAGACAACTCTGTGTGAGACCATAACAATATACGGAATGCCAGCCTGTAGGCCACAACAGTCTTCGTTATTTAAAAGCAAATAGCTACCGTTAGTAAGCAAAGTAAAAGTAGGAGAAATAGCAGGAGCAGGAATACCCTTTAGCACACATGCCAGATTCGGAACTGAAACGCTACAAGCCCCGTGCAATTTAATATGTTTACAAATAAGCGAATGACCCACAGTTGAATCACAAGACTCCCCCGTGAGAAAAACTTCCTTGCCTTCTCTAAGGCATTTCCACATGAAAGGCAAGGACCATAGTTCATGCAGGAAAGCACTACCCAAAGGCTGGAAACGGCCCACAGGATAATGTTTCATGCACAAGCTAAATTCAAACAGGGAAAAAGGTAAAGCGATAACCCCATGAACTAGCCACACTGCAGAATCTAGTTCCGCTACAGAGAATGGTAAAGGATCAACTTTCTCGATATGTAATAAGGTGTAAGATGCATCTTTCATTGACATGAACTGCTGTTTTTCCGTCAAATTAAAAGGCAGAAAAAGGACAGTGGTGTTCAAGAGATTCCAAGGAACTTTACCTAACTTAAGGGTTTGCAAAGTCCAGGCAAACTGCATCACTGAGCGCAACTGATTCTGACCATGATACAACATAGAGACATCATCTTGTACAATATCAACAACAGAGAATACAATATTCTCTAATGTGTAAATGCGGGAAGACAGGGTATTTATACTATTGTCAACAACAGCAAGCACCTTTTCCAAATTTGCTTGGTCTATTTCCCGAAGGCGGGAAGCAGCTTCCATTTGTGACAGCTTCCAGAGTTCATTATACGCTTCATAAATGAATCTCTTCGGTCGGGGACCACGAGGTCCCAAGATAAAGTCAGATAAATCAATAGTGCCTGATAGGAGAGACAAATGTTTCTTAACAGAGTCTAAGGACGAATGTTGTAACCATTGTTTACATAATTTACCAACCGAATACGTGGTGACAGTACGAGTTGCAGTAAATCGTGGATCAGGCTTGTCCTGTATGTAGCCAGGAACTGTGCCATGGAAACGCAGCTGGCATGCATTCGATGATATGGGCCATGCCAACCAGGGTGACTGTATCAGTGCAGAAACGTTAAAGGAATTGTTTTGGAACTGAGCCTGTAACTTCAAAAGGGATATATTAAATCGTAAACTATCATTTGGCGAACTCGACAAGGATGGGATGGCTGGCGCATTTAGTTGTTTAACGGAAGCCAACCCCCAACACGTGGTCTGATAAATGGAAGTATTTAAAAACATAATTTGGGCTGGGATAAGGCAAGCGCGGTGCAAAGCCTCGGTGCCCTGCACCTGCCATGGCTTCGAACCCCAGATTGATTTTAAATCCACTGTGTCTTTCCAATACTCATAACCACCCACCGCCAAGGCGCTCAAAAAGGAACCCGAATAAAGTAATTTAGTGTG
This sequence comes from Calotriton arnoldi, assembly GCA_963921515.1. Classification (NCBI taxonomy): domain Eukaryota; kingdom Metazoa; phylum Chordata; class Amphibia; order Caudata; family Salamandridae; genus Calotriton; species Calotriton arnoldi. Next base: position 2,952,169 of record CAWUFW010001152.1, read on the forward strand.
AGTCAACATTATTTTTTGGGTCAATGGGGTTTTTAATTTAAAATAATAGGACCCAGGGTTCGATCGATTGAAATCAGTAAAATAGGTGAATTTATTTCGAAGAGTCTGGGAGCTACCTGGTATGGGGTTGGGGCAGTGTTCCCATTGGGTGTAAGTAACAGGGCTGCGTAGTGCACTTGGTTTGTGGAGAAAATGATTGCCCCAATGCCGGTAGCAATACAAATCGGCATAATTCGCAGAATTCATATACAAGTCCTCAGCATTAAAGGAAGCATAATATTTTAAATCAGCAAACAATGCTTCAACGGCATGCACATCCCAATCATCAGAATGAATATTACTTTTTACTACATCACCCATCGAGACTCGAAGGACATTTGGTACATTAATAATTTCCGTCGGGCCATGGATTTGAAAGTTTACCGCATCCCATACGATGCCATCAGCAACTGGAAACGCTGAAATGTTCACTAATGTGTTGTCACGCTTCATGATGTGTGAAGAGGAATGTGGAGCCAAAGTCCCAGCCACACTGTTCACAGCAGAGCGTTCAGGTAAATAGTGACCATTGATGAGCAGAAAAAACACTGTGACAAAGCCAATGGACATGAACAAAAAAACCAAGAAAAGTACCATCCAAATATATGTCCAAGGTGGAATCAAAAAATTGCCTCTAAACCAGGATACAAAAAGACTAAACTTGGACGGGACCTTTGATGAGTTGGAATCCGAGTCAAAGGAATAACGTGTCGGGCTCAGTGACGTTGTTGGTTGGTGTGCCACCGACTCTGTGGCGGGATAAGTATATTCATCCTCATCTATGCAGGGTGATGCAGGGGGTTCAAATATATTTTCAGGCAAATCAACCATCTCCATGGTAACATCAGTGACTGTTCGTGCAGACGTGCCGCGAACACATGTCCGATAAATGGCCGGACAAGAGACCGCTGGTGTGACACTATTCAGGATCGGCCAGATGTTGTAGCTTGACATTTTCCACTGAGATGTATCTGTTTTCCTTGCGACCGGGAAGCGGTGGTAAGATGACTGTACGTGTCCCCTTCAAGCCCAGGACTGGAACCGGTGCACGAAAAGAGGGGCCGAATTCTTTTTGTTCTCCACCTTCTCTCGTACCAGGTCGCCAATCTTCGGAAGCCAGCCGGCAACCGGAATCTGCAGAGCAGGGTCTGTGGCTGAAGGCAAATGTGCAATTGCAAGTTTGTCTCGGGCTTCTTGTAAGTCCTGTAACATAGTAGAATGATTATCTACATCAAACTTGGCTGATTGCGCCGCCATGTCTAGACCATCAAGGTCAGGCACAAACATTCGTATGCCAAAGAGCATTTCGTAAGGGGTCCGCCCACCCAGAGGCCTTCTAGGGAGATTATTAAGTGCACGCTGAACGGTATACAAGTGGGCCAGCCAGTTCCTGCCAGTACCTATAACTCTAGCTGTCAAGGATTGCTTTAAGTCACGGTTCATTCGTTCAACGATAGAGTTGCCCTCAGGCCTATACGGAGACGAAAATTTCACCCGCACCCCTAAGGAGCCCATTGCGTCCTTGTAAGCCTTAGAGGCAAACGCCGGACCTTGGTCAGAATGGAAGGTGCCGCATGCAAAAATTCCCACGAAGACACGCAAATCCCTTATGACATTTCGAGCGTCAGCACTCCTTTGTGGCCAGACCCAGATGAACCGTGTGCACGAGTCCACTGCCACTAAGATATATTTATAGGCAGTGTCTGAAGAAAATGGACCGCAGTGATCCAAGTAAACACACCCAAAGGGTCTGTTTGAAATTCCAAGTGAGGTCTGCGGTGTTCGTGTGACCGTGGAAGGCTTGATCTGTTGACAAACGTCACAGGAAAGCACATAAGTACGTGTATCTTTATATAAACCACGCCACCAGTAACGCTGCTGCAAAATGTAAATTGTCGCAGACACACCAGCATGTGCCGAAGCCATGCCTTCGTGTGCCGCTGCCATCAAGGAAAGTCTGCGGTCCGCGTTGGGGATCAGCCGATCACCAACGTCAGGTATTGTTACATAAGGAGCCTGATCGGGACCTATATGGTAAGAATATTTGGAAGGGAAACCTCTAGGGTAATTCATTCCTTCTTTTGTTGCAGCAATAGCTGCCAAGATATCAGTGTCTATTTTAGACATGGATCTAGTAACTGCTGCTACTGAACACGTGAGTACTGCTGATCTGGCAGCTTCATCCGCCAGACTGTTACCAACAGCGTGTGCGCCCACTCGCTGATGGCCTAGGGTGTGAACCACCTGTGTGAGTGGCAGCCGTCTTTGTAATTCTGCCACTCTAACCCAAAGCATTTTATGCTTGATTGTGTTGCCTTTAGCGTCTCTATAGTCATTTTGCGACCAAAAGAACAGATTGTCATTGTATGATTGAACACAGTAGTAAGAATCGCACACTATTAAAGTGGTCACATCAGGATTTACAAACTCAAGCGCAAGCACCAATGCACGCAACTCGGCCAATTGTGCGGTACTGTCCCCGAGTGTCTGTGTATGCACCACAGTGGATTTGAACTTTCCGTTCACAAACGTACCTGCAACAATAGCACATGCGGCTGAATAAGCATGTTTGGAACCCGTGGCCGGTTGTGCCGAACCATCGGTATAGATCACACAGTCGTAATCCTCAAGCGGCAATAAGGACAGAGGAGGAGGATGAACGAATTCATACTGTAAGAACTCCTGAGTCTGAAGTGAAGAATCGAATATGAAAGTGACATCCGGAGACGTCAAAGATGTTGCCCATTGAATCCAATGGGGGTGCAATGCTTTAGAGTTCGGTACACTTGCTTTAGTCACTGCCTCTAGAGCAGGATATGGTGTTACCACCAAAATGCGTTTTCCTTGTGCCAGTGCGCGCTCCTTCAGGATCGCCATTTGCACTGCTGTTAGCACTTTCTCCACAGATGAAAACCGCATTTCTGCGGAGGTGTATAGATGTGACTTGTATGCGATGGGTACTGTATCACCTTCATTAAAGGTTAAATACGTGAAACCCACTGCCCCTGGTATGATTCTAATCACCAAGTTTGGGTGGTTATCACGCGTCAAAAGGTATTTAGACTCAAGAAGGTCTGTCTGCAAAGACTGCAGAATGGAGGTATGCTCCGGAAGCCAGCAAGACTTCGAAAAAGTAGGTTGTATCAAGGCATACAGTGGCTTGATCCGCTGGGCGTATTCGGGAATATATGTACGTCCGAAGTTCAGAAAACCCAGCAAAGACTGAAGTTTCTTCAGAGTAGTAGGAGGGCACAGAAGTGCACATTTCTCCAGAAAATGGGGGGCTAAACCCTTACCTTCATTGTTGAGCTCATAGACCAAGAACAAAACGGTAAATTCAGCAATATGAGATTTGGCAAAGTTAATTTTGTATCCCTGAACCGCGAATTCAAGAATAATGCGGTCTACTCTGGTCAGATGCGGAAACAATTCATCGTCCGTCAGATAAATGTCATCCACGTACGAACAGGCGTCTGGATCGATGCCGTCTAACAAAGAGACAACACGAGCGGCGAATACGCCTGGACTATTCTTGTAGCCCATAGGAAGACGCCTGAATTTGAACATTTTACCACCGGATGTAAAAGCGCACCATTGGCCACTCTCCGGGGCTAAGTTGTGCGTGTAGAATCCATTTGAAAGGTCAAGGGTCGTTTTATATCTTTTACGAACAAGACTGTCTACTAGCGCAGAACTATGGGTATTTTGCACCGCAAAGGTCCGACAATGCGAGTTCAAGTGCCGGTAATCCAATACTAAGCGGTACGATCCATCGGGTTTAGAAACCGCGAAAAGGGGATTGTTCATAGGTGATACACAGGGTTCAATTACTCCCTGATATTCCAACTGAGTAAGAATTTCGGAAACGGGGCCTTTGGCTTCACGTTTTATGGGATATTGGGGTTGTGGCTGCGGTAACGACCGCAAAGGTATTTCATGGGGGGGAGAATCTTCGTCCCAACCCACGTGATTGCGGAATAACGCTGGAGCCAGGGACACAGCCCACTCTGCTGCAAGAGCCTCCGCTTTGTCCTTTGGGACATGTCGAGAAAAGCTCGGAAGGATTACCTCCTCCCCTTTACGCGCAGCAAGGACGAATGGGGGTGGCCAATCCGCCTCTGCTAACAAAATGTCATATGAAGAGGTCAGATTTTCCCAAAAATCCCTTTAATTACACGCTGTATATCACCTTCAATTTGAATGACAATATTAAATAGTCTGTCAGGGGGTGCCACTCTGGTGTCTGCTGTTTCAACAGTAATGAATGTTTCAGTTGCTGTCGCCTCCATATGAGGACGTAGCGCCTCCCGCACTATGGTAACTTCCGTGGCGCTGTCTAGGAGGGTTACTGCCCACGTCCAATTCAGGAGCCTCGTTCTCACCGTCTGTGGCATATTTCGCTGTTACAGCGGCAACTTTCTTCTTCTGAAATTGTGGTCGAAAACGCTGAGCGTCTTCCTCTTTTCCTCTGACTTGTTGTCGAGGCTGGTCTCGTCCCTGTGGGGCCTCACGGTCCCTTCCTCTGTCCTGGCGGTCTCCTCCACCGGCCTGTGACGAAGTCTGTGCCTGTGAAGAACGAGGAGAACGCGTATCAGGGATCTGAAACCTATCCGGTGACTTAATTCTCGCTCTATCGCGTAAATCATAAGTGCATTCAGAAGAAACTGAAACCGGAGATGCGCCTCGCGACCCCGGCTTCTTTTGTTGCTTTCCCTGTTTTTTCAGCCTCCAGCTCTTTTTAGTGAAGACTGGTTTCTCATCTTTCTCAGATTGAGATTTGGTTTGTTGCTGTTGTGGTTGCGATTGTGTTTGCTGTTTTGCAAAGGCTTGTTACCCAGGCTATTTCTACCAATAGTTTTGTAAGCCTGGGTAATAATTTTCGGTAATTCGCGAGGCTTGTCCAATTCTGGGACTAAAGCCAAAGCGTTAGCTACTTGAAAGTTCACTGCATCGCCCTTGACATTCGCAAGGATCAGCTCAGCTACTACTTCAAACACTCCCACCAGTCTCATCCCTAATTCCACAGCCGCTTCAGGGCCATGTTCATCCTGTACTTTTTTAATTACAGAGGGGAGAACCGTCATGGAAGGAGTACCAAAACATTTAGAATATACTGCTGCGAATACCTTACCCCAGTTGTCACATGCTGTCAACTCGGGAATTAAGTCTTTTGGCAAACTAATCGTTAAAATACGATGTTTATCCACTGGAGTTGTATGTGGAAAAACCGCCTCCAACTGATCAAACTTTTCTGCAAGCCAATAAGGAAAATCATCCTTATTTTGTGGACGTTTGCCCATCACCGAATTCACCATGACAGGACTTATGGTCACTCCGCCTGCAGCCGCTGGTTGGCCGGCAACTCCAGGAGCGGCTCCATGGAGGCTGCCTGTAACATATCGCACTAAAGCTCGATGCACCTGCACCAAGGCCGCATACATAGTGCGCAGTTCCGCGACTGGTATTGTCATATAACGCGGATGTGGGGTGTACCCGGCCAAAACAGGCCAAGTGGCCCCCTCAATTGATAAGGGGCCTAAACGAACCGTGGTAGTCGGTTGTGGGAGGGCGCCATTAAACCAAACACGGTGTTGCCAAGCCGTGAGCGGTACTTCAAGATTAGTATAAGGTCTATAGACAGCAGGAACAACGGTGGGTTCATATTCATGGAACAGATTATCGTTCGCGTTCACCGCTGGAAAAGTGATCCAAGAGTAGAACACTTCAAAGTGGAAAGCCGGATCGGCTTGAACCACAAAGACTAGTTCAACTCCCGCGTCTGGCACTCCATACACCCGTAAGTGATCCCGGAGTGCTGTGCGGCTATGCGCCGCTATGTCTATACCCGCCATTACTAACGGGTCTATTCAACAATCTTACACGAGGCAGCACAAAAAGGGTTATATTTAAAAAACCTTTTTAATAACATCAAGCTTGAAAGAACCTACAAAATCTATAATATAGGAGGTATCGCCGTCACACACGCTTCCGGAAGCGTACGTGAGGGTTTTGTGGACAAGCACAAGTACTACTCAAGCATCTCGCAAGTAAGCTGCCCCACTCGTTGGTCGCGCCATGTCATAAGGTTTCTGCACATACAGAGCTATGCACAGGATAATAGGCCCTTGGAATATAGTGGTGAGCCAACCATAGACCTTAGCACCCAAAAACCCCAACCCAACTAGCCTTAGCGTCCCATTAGCACTAATGTACCAATGATTAGACAACCCAGAACACGGTATCTCTCTCTTACTCAGGACTCGCAGAGGCAAGAACACTCTTTCGTCACACTCGTACCTGTCCACAACATGCGTAAGAAGAGACACTGTATAGTTCAAAATATTTATTTCAACTTACGTGCTCTAAGATACAGTACACGTGTCAGTACTAATAGCATAATACATATGAATAATATAATCAGCATAGTTACTACTCCATAGAATACGAACGGGGAAAGCATCTCATAAAGCAGTGGATATATGTCTAACTAACATTACCACCCTCCCCGTGCTGGAAGCCAGTTTATTATGAGAATAGAAGACCTTTGGGCTTTGACTAGCGAACCCCCATACCTCAGTCTCTAGATGCAAAACTACATCAGCAGACAATCACAGCTCTTCTCTCTGGAAAGTTCGTCTCCAAGTGCCTTCTAAAGCGGGCGACCGCATTATTAAAAGCACACTAATTTCTCCATAGCAGCTGTACATGGTGTTATGTCTAGGTGCGAGGGACGGGCCAAATCAGTAAGAACCAGGGATTTGTTATTCGACCTTGTAACTGTTGTTCAGACTGAGCCCAAAGGGAATAGGAGAAAAGGTGAGAAACAGAAAATGCAGACAGTTGTAAAATAACTTGGCAGTAGCAGAGGGCGACAGAACAACAGCTAAGAGTAACGTGCGCAAAAGTCATCATGGCAGCCAGGCCTGCCAACGCATCCAGGCAGGCCAGGAGGCCATGAGCCACAAGACACAGACTCCAGCAGTGACTCCTCGATGTTGGCGGGCACAGGCAGTTCCAAATCTGCCTCTTCTTCCAGCACACATATTCCAGTGCCCACCCTCCCGGTTGCTCCCACAAGTGCTGTCCGTGCCCGCAGCCCTAGGAAGGGTAGAGTCTCCTTCACCCCAGGCACCGCTGCCCCTGCCCCTGTCTCCCCTGCTGCCCTCAGTGTGGAGGCGGTGGACCTTTTGCGCCAGCTGTGTGTGGGTCAGACTGCTCTCCTGAATGCCTTCCAGGATCATGACAGGAAGTTGGCACAGGTACTTGCCTTCATGGAGGGGATTCATTCTGACGTGGGTGGCCTACACCGAACTGTCCAGTCTTTGTCCTCCACAGTGATGGCAGCCATTCAGCAGTCACAGGCTCCAAGTCCGGCTCCTGTCCCTTCAGCAACCACCCTGCCAGTGGCACCACCTGACGAGAGTGCCCACACGCCAGAGCCCTCAGGCACCAAGTCCTCCACACGCAGCACACAACAGCAGCACTCCAAGCGGACCAGACCACAGACACCATCCCCAACACACAAAACAGGCACACAGGAGCGCAAAACCAAAAGCCCATCACATAACACTCATGGGCATCAGGCCAAGAAGCAGGCATCAGCATCACATTCATCAAAATCGCCCCCATCCAAGGGCACTCCCATCCCCACACCTGCTCCCAAAGACAAACAAACACTTGCCATGTCTGCTGTGAACCTGGTGAACGACTAAGCACAAACACATTTCTAAAGCAGATTCACCCACAACGTCAACTCCCACCCACACCCCTGTGAAGCTGGGACAGGAGAGCAAAGTGGGGGGTTCACCTGGACAACAGGGGATGCCGGGGAAGAGGCAAGACCACCCCAAGTGTACAACCAGATCCAGCAAATCCCCATAGGGAGAGCCACCTGCACCTGATACACCTTTGGTGGAGAGTGAGGCTGTTGTGCCCACCCAAGTTCCCACTCTGGCCAATACACTTGTGGGCTATCGAATCCCCAAGAAGTTGAGACCCAGCCCTCAACATTCACCCTCACACACTGTGTCTCCCGGAAGCATGTCTCCACCTCCCCGTGCAACCACTCCACCCGGCCCAAGCAGCCCACAGGCTCCCACAGCCACTGATGCCTCTACCTCAGCCGATTCTCTCTCTCCCAGGTCCAGTCCTCCAACTGGCTCCGACAATCAGCCACCTCCAAGTTCAACTTCAAGCCAAAGTTGAAGCCAAGTGCCCCTCCCCACACCATTTATCACACAGCGGTGCCTGGACTGCCCATTTGTAGCCCCTGAGCTGTGGTGATTCCCATGGCAGTGGACGGTGTCACCCATTCCCTGTGCAGTTTCACATGCACACATGTGCAGACCGGAACTATAGACTGGCCAATGGCCTTGCTGTTTGTTACTTTTGATGCCCATTCCCTGTGCAGTTTCTCATGCACACATGTGCAGACCAGAACTATGGACTGGCCAATGGCCTTGCTGTTTTGTATTTTTGATGCCCATTTCCTGTGCAGTTTTTCATGCACACATGTGCATACTTTTAATTTGTACTGGCCAATGGCCTTGCTGTTTTGTACTTTTGATGCCTATCTGGGTATTATGTAATAAAGACTGTTACTCCTGTTGTCTGCTTTGTCAATGCCCTTGCTAAATAAAAGGTTTTATGTATGGGTATCGGTTCATGTGACACATGCTCTGTATGCCACTTTCACATTGGCAATTCCTTGTTTTACTTTTTCAGAGGTTTCCAGAGGTAATAGGCACTTTTGTTCTTCTTCATTCTGAGGCTTGAGGGTGCAATGATGGTTGTTTGTGATGATCTACTCTTCTCCTAATCATTCTGTGCTCAGGTTTGCTAAATTGTACACATGTCATGTTAGGATGCAATACCAGAACAGAGGTGAATGCTATCCACAGGATTACTTGCGGGGTGGCCAGGGTCAGTCATATCTGTGGGCTCTTTCTTGATGTGTGCACAGCAGTGTTGATGTGTAGTCATCTTGTGTGAGCCTGTCTTCATATTCACATGGGTACATTTGAATGTGTGCACTTGAGTAGTCATACAGCGTGATTGGCCTGTCATTGTCAGTAGTGTTGATGTGTATGTGCCCCTGCACATGCCAACCAGACACATGTATGACCCAGGTAATGTGTGCCTGTTAAATTACATTGTCAGACATGTGCTTCAGATTGTGGGCACATGTAGGAGTTGTAGGTTGAGCATTGTGCAATGTGTCGGTGTGTGCTTGCACTCCTGGGGGACACCTACTTGTTGTCGCTGTCAGTTGTGAGTATGCAGAGTGCGTCACTGCCAAGTCTGTGTTGTGTTTTGTTGATCAGCCATGGGTCTTGTTTAAGTTTGTGCTCACTGTGCTGACCTGCTCAGCCACACTGACATGCATTGCTGTCACTTGACACATTTTTGGGTCGAGTATAGTATGTGGTATGAGGAGTCATGCCATCCCTATAGGTGCTTCTGATGCCTACACATTGTGAGTTACTCCTCTATATGTTTGTGGACTGTACACTCCTCACCTGTGCAATACTGATGTACACACCACTTCAATGTCATGTCTTCCACCCCATGCCTTGCCAGTGTGTGACCCTCCCCACCACTTCATAGTGTGACACTATACTTTGTGAGGATGATCTGTGTACAGGACCAATGTGCCACTCAGGACAGTTTCACAATTAGTTATGTGTTATTTTCTTCTACTTGTTTGCAGTCATGGTTGCTCATGTGCAGTGCATATGTTTGAACAGCACAGTCCTCTAGTCATGTTGTTTGCATCTGGGTTTCCCTGAGTTGTGCATCTGTGGGTGATGGCTAAGCTGTATGTCTGTTTGCTGAGGTACTGCTACCCTTCCTGAGTCTGATGTTATCTGTTTGCTGTGATGATTTGTGTTGTGGGAGTTCATGGTGAGGCACTCAGATATGTGTGCTACTGGTTTGGTTGGTGTGCACACACTGCTTAGTGTGCATGCAGTGCTGTCAGTGTATGTTGCCTTGTACTTGCCTGGTGTGCATCCCCCTGATGTCCAGCTGAGATTGCTATGTGATGGATTGGTATGTGCATCTGCTGTGTTTTTGTTGTAGATGGATTCAGTGTTTGGCCTGTGTTGGCTCTTTCTGCTGACAGGTGCAATGTGTGTGTGATGTTCTATTTGCATGACATTGTGTGTGAATAGTTTGTGCATTGTGATACATTCAGATGTGTGTTGCATGTGTAGTGTGCATTTCTTGTGTGTATGTCACATGCACCAATGTGGATTCTTATTCATGAACTTGTTTTGAGTGCACAATAGTGGTATGTCCTTCAATATTTGACCTGTCACTTGTCAGGATTTTGCATGTGCATGCTTGTGGTACACTGTGACAGCATGCTCACTTGATGACTGGTGTGGTGTCTATATCTGCATTAACTGATTTGTCCCATTGATCCCAGTTAGTGTTCATGATTGGCATTTGAAGATGCAATTCTTGTTTGTGTTGGGGTATGGTGTCTGTGCATTTGTCCAGAGTGACAATGTTGTGTATTCCTGTTCTGTCTAGGGTCACATTGCCTAGCCACTGCTTGCCTGCACATGGCTGGGCTTGTTGGACTTCTGCGGATGTTGTTTGTGAGATTTGTGTTTGGCTATTGGTTTTGGGTCAGTATTGGTTCAAGCATCCCTGAGTGTGAGGCTGACATTTGTTGATGCACACCAGGGTGTGTGGTTGGTTGTCTGGAAACTCACAGGACATTATTTGCACCCTTATGTGTGTTTCTCACAGGTGTTGAGTGTTGCAGGTGTGAGATGGGTAGATGAGGGGTATGTGTGAAGGTCCTACTTGGGTTTGACAGTCAGGGAGTGTGACAATGAGCCATGTGTTGTGCTGGTGGCATACACATGTCAAGTAAGTTGACTCAGATGTGTGGCTGGTCACTGTATTTATTTGTTTATTTTATTAATGAGTTTTGTATAGCGCCTGAATCACCCCCGAAGGGGTATCTCTGCGCTGCGGAAATGCGGGAGTAAGCTGACATGGAAATGTCTAAAACAGCACAGTTTTAAGACGCCTTCTAAATTGGAGATGATCGGACGTTGCCTAAGCGCAGTGGGAAGCTGATTCCAATACAGAGGAGCAAGGTGCGAAAAAGCTTTCCCATCCATCCTTGACTTCTTTACTCAGGGAACCACAAGGAGAGATTTTGCTTCCGAGCGTAGATCCCTAGTGGGAGTGTAATGATTACATTTCTCGGCGAGGTAGGCAGGGCCCATGCCATACACCGCCTTGTGGACGGTGCAGCAGATTTTAAACTTAATGCGTTTACGCACCGGGATCCAGTGAAGCTGTTGGAGAAGAGGAAGCGAGGCAGTTCTTGAGGGCACATTTAGGACCAGACATGCTGCGGTGTTCTGGACTACCTGCAGACGGCCCAACGAAGACTCATTAGCTGATACCAGCAGAGCGTTGCAGTAATCCAGTCTGCTTAGTACCAAAGTCTGGATAAGGGTTTTCCGTGTACAGTCTGGGATAAAAGGGAAGACTCACCTCAACAAATTGAGCACATGGAAACAGGTACTGACAGTGTGGGTCACATGTTCCTTCATAGTCAGTGCCTGATCTAGGTGAACGCCTAGATTTTTGATGACAGTCGTAGGCGCAGGGGGGGTACCGAGATCCACTGGCCACCAATCCGGTGACCACATCAGCGGCGCCTCTCCGAAGAGCATGATCTCGTTCTTCCCTACGTTGAGTTGGAGGAAGTTACTTCTCATCCAATTGGCTATTGCTATCATGCCTGAGGAAAAGGTGGACTGGGCAGAGAGAGTAGATTTATTGCATGAGAAGATAAGCTGCGTGTCGTCAGCATATGAGATTGGAGTAAAACCGGAAGACCTCAAGAGGTTGGCCAAGGGAGCGACATAGATATTAAACAACGTAGGGCTTAGACATGAGCCCTGAGGCACTCCCTTGGTCAATTTCATAGTTTTGGACCGATAAGGCCCAAGGTTAACAGTCTGTGAGCGGTTGGAGAGAAAGCTTGTCATCCACCGCAGGGCTAAACCTCCAATTCTGATTTCCTCCAGTCTCCTGAGCAAAATCTGGTGGTTGACCATGTCGAAAGCGGCCGAGAGATCTAACAGCACGAGAAGTGTGGGTTGGCCACTATCTAAGGCCAACCTGATGTTATCTGTCACAGCCAACAGGGCTGTCTCCATGCTGTATTTAGGCCTAAAGCCTGATTGCAAAGAGTCGAGGCTCCCGGAGAGTTCGACATAGTCTGACAGATGTTTATTGATGTGTTTTTCCAGAAGTTTGCTCAGGAGAGGCAGTAAGGAAATAGGCCGTAGGTTGGAGAGAACTTCCATGGGAACTTTAGTGTTTTTACGAATAGGAATGACCTGTGCCGCCTTCCATTCGAAAGGGAGATGTCCCTTCTTCAAGGAGAGATTGAGAAGAGAACAGATGGGTGCAGAGAGTTGTTTAGAAAGTGAGGAGGAGATTTTGGCTGGGATGATGTCAAGAGGGGAGCCTGACTTCACAGTGCATAGTAGAGCTTCTACATCCTCGCAGGTCAAAAAGGGGAAGCTCACCAACGACTGCCCCTTTGTACAAATAAGAGGGTTGAAGGTCGAAGCGGCCTGCTGCAGGCTTCCCGCTGAAATGATCTTGTCATAGATAAGTTCAATTTTCTGTGTGAAGTGCTGTGCTATTGCATCACAAAGGGCTTGAGACGGGGCCTCCTCCAGATCACAAGCTTTAGGGTTGGTAAAAGATTTTAAAATCTGAAATAAAGCTTTGGGAGCATTCCCAGCCTGATTTAACTGTTGGGCAATAAAGGCTTTCCGTGCCGTTTTTATATCTTTATGGTACTGGGTGAGAGAGATCTTATATCTCTCTTTATCATACCCCTTGTGGGTACGACGCCAGCGCCTCTCCAAATTTTTACATTGTCGTTTTTCATTTCGAAGCTCAGGTGTAAACCAAGCTGTCTGAGGGTGCCTGGTCTTGCTGGGTAAGGCTTTCAAGGGTGCAAGCTGATCAATCGCTGATTGAGCCGAGGCATTGAAACAGGCAAGACCATCCTCGACTGACTTGGGTTCTACATCCCAAGGTGATATGAAAGCAGCAGGAAAGGAAGCAGGAGTGATTTTATGCCATTGTCTGTGGAGACGCTTAGAACCTGGGCAAGATATTGCATGCATTCTGGGGCCCTGGATGTGGAAATCAATAAGTGCATGATCTGACCAGCTAGGTGGCTGGGGGGGTTCGCATAGAATATAGGACGAATTGGTAAAAATAATGTCCAATATGTGTCCTGCATCATGTGTTGGGCCTTCATTGATTTTAGCTAAGTCTAGAGAGGCGAGATCGGCCAGGAGTGACGCCGCCTCTGAGTTGTCCAAGCATTCGCTATGTACATTAAAGTTTCCCAGCAATAGAAAGTTTTTAGTAGAAATAACATGAGGTGCTATCAGTTCCGTAAGCTGAAGTGAAAAGTCAGCAAGGGGACTGGGAGGCCGGTAGACTAAGGCACCCTTCCAACTATAGTGTGGAAGTAGGTCTATTCGGAAGACTAAGATTTCAATCTTGTCATTGCACTTTTGCTCAAGTATGGTGACTTTAATACTATCTTTGTGTACTATGGCTATCCCGCCCCCCACTTTAGACTGTCTATCTAATCTTTGAATCCGATAGCCATCCGGGATAGCTATTGGGATACAAGGGGTGGAGCTAGGTTTGAGCCATGTTTCTGTCAAAAATCCTAGATCCGGGTTCTCAGAGGTAAGCAGGTCCCATATCTCAATCGCATGCCTTGGCAGGGATCTAACATTGCCTAGAAAGCCTTTCCAGTCATAGCTGGAATTGAATAGTGGCTGCCCTGTATCCTTGGCAGCCACTATTGTAAGAGTACAGAGCCGACTGTCTAGAAGATGGCCACCAAAGTGGTTGTACTCTTGACCAGCTTCTATCTTAATGCTCTGATATCGGCAAGACTTACATGAAAAAGAGCCCTCCAGAGGAAGTATAGTCTCAGCCAGGTTGCACGAGTGAGGATGGCACCAAGACAATGGGCCATCCCTTAAGTCCAATAGTTCCGTACCTGAATAAGTCAGCATGGTGCCCAAATCTCGATCTAGCATGAAACGGGCAGGGGTCCTGGCTCCTGGCGACGGAAAGGCGCGGACGGGCGCGGACTTGCTTGCCTTTTGTGTGCCTTTGGCGCGCCGCTGGCGCGCCCGCTGCGCGCGTCCGCTGCACGTTCCGCCCTGCATCCGGTTCTATGGAGGGTGCTGGACGGCTAGACCGCCAACCTCCAGACAGCCGGAAGTCGCCCTATTCTCCCTCCACTCAAACGGGAGAATCCTGCGATGGACCGGGGAGAGGCAACAGATAAGGTGAGGGATCGATAAAAGCTGGCAAAAGTGCAATCTTAACAAATTAAAACAATTAAACAAGTAAGTTCAGTGCAGTAATTTAAAATCCAATATGCGAGCAAGCTAGCATGGCATCCGAGTGTCAGCCTACTCGTGCGCATCTGCTGCGCGTTCTGCCCTGCATCCGGTTTTATGGAGGGGGCTGGACGGCTAGACCGCCAACCTCCCAGACAGCCAGAAGTCGCCCTATTCTCCCTCCACTCAAACGGGAGAATCCCGCGATGGACCTGGGAGAGGCAACAGATAAGGTGAGGGATTGATAAATGCTGGCAAAAGTGCAATCTTAACAAATTAAAACAATTAATCAAATAAGTTCAGTGCAGTAATTTAAAATCCAATATGCGAGCAAGCTAGCATGGCGTCCGAGTGTCAGCCTACTCGTGGCTTCTGACACTTCCTATCATTCCTGTGCCTATGCATAGCTTGCATTGTTGTATCCCAGAGATATTGCACAGTTGTCAGTTTGGTTTCATTGCTATCACTGTGCCACCCATGTCTGATTGGAGGGCCTAAGGGTAGTGTGATATGTTCCTCCTCTTGCATGTGATGTCCAAATGCTATGTGGTGTGCTCCATGGTTTTCCAGCACTGTGCACTTCACTGTGGCCTAGCCCATTTATTGTCCTACATTGCTGCTGACCTATGGTATGTGTATGTGGTAGGGTGTCAGTGTGGGATCTTTCTGAGGGACTTGACATGCAGTGTGAATAGTTCAGTGGTTGTTAATATGCAGTGTGAGTCTTCATTTCTTAATTATACTCAGTCTGATTCACATGAGTGGAAGGCAGGTGTGAGGAGGAGGGTTGTCCAGCCCCTGACCTTCTGTGCAGGGTGTTCATCTTCACCCCCACCTTCCCAGTCAATCTACCTTGCCCTTTGATGTGTGAGGTGCGAGGTCGAGCCACACCTGGCTGATAAATTGTGCATTGGGGGGGGGGACAGGAGGGGCACACAGCATGTGCAGAAATGGGTGTGGGAAGCCTGCTGTGGGCTGTGGCCAACTGATGCAGCCCACCATGTGGGTAGGGTGAAGGTGGAGCCCTGGGAAGCTGCCCATGCCTGGCGCCGGACCTGCCTACTACATTGTACGCAGGTTTTCCCGCGTCTTCACCGCTGCGGTGACTTGCCCGGGACATTGCAGTGATTTCGCAGTTGATGGGTGACCCGGATGCGGAGGTGTGGATTTGAGCAGGCAGGACATGTGTGAGTACACTGGGGGATATGTTCCGGTCTCCACCATCATGTCTGATGTGGACAGGAACCGTATTTCAGCACAGGAGTTGTGTGTTGTGGTTGTGTGCGGAGATGTGTTTTTACGTACCTGCGGTGTTGACCGCGGTGACGTCTTATTTGCTGGTAGTGGATGAGGTACAGCAGCGGAAGGGCTTGAAGAGCTGGATCCATAGCGGTCAGGAACGCGTGGAGGTGACCGGGATTCGAGTTTCGATCACCGCAGTAGTGCTTCCGCCGTCTACGGGTGGCTGGTTTCTCCGCTGCATTCTGATGGGCTGTTTGAGGCATCGTGATTTGTCCGGCGGTCGGGACGTCATTCCGCACGCCGGTCTTTCTCTATTGGCTCCCTCCGCCACCGTTGCGGAAGGAAATTCCTGGCGGATCTCGAAACTCCGCAGCGGACGGGAAATGGGCTATCTTTGCCCATTGTAATATGGCGGACGCGAGGACCGCCGCTGGAGTGCGGAAAAGGACATTTTCCACCACCGCCAGCACCGCGGATGTGCCTACGACCGCCATCGTAATGAGCCCCTTGGTGTGGATTATTTTTGTGTGGTGTTTTCACTATTTTATTGTATTAAGTGTTGTGCACATACTTAACACATTGCCTCTTACGTTAAGCCTGATTGCTCTGTGCCAAGCTACCAGAGGGTGAGCACAGGTTAATTTAGGGTGTGTATCTGACTTACCCTGACTAGGATTGTGGTCCCTACTTGGACAGGGTGCATACCTCTGCTAACTAGAGACCCAATTTCTAACAATATTGTGTTTGTGTATGTTTGCCTACTCGTAGTGTTTCATCCTTTGTAGTTCATTCTTTGTAGCAGCTCTTTTCTGAATAAACTTGGTAATTTTATTGTACCAGTGCCTGAGTTGTGAATGGATGTATTGTTCGCTAATGTAACCAGTCTGTCAGTGCGTCATAGATCCATAATCATTGGGGTTTTTCTTTTTTATTTGGATCATTGAATGTTCTTCTCATGGTCTTTGCCATCAAGTTTTTTCTTCAAATGGGGCATCCCAGCTTTCTATTTGTCAAAGATCAACTTTGCATTTGCCAGTCTCAAAGGCCAATTTTAGTTTGATTGGCCATGTCTCCTATCAATCAATCAATGATTTGTAAAGCATGGCAAATCATTTGTGAGGGTCTCAAGGTGCTGGAGTTGTTAGCTGTTTCATGGTGATCTGTTCATTCGAACAGCCAGGTCTTGAGTCTCTTCCTGAATTGCTGGAGCGATGAGGTGGGCCTGAGCTGTAGGGGAAGGTTGTTCCAAGTTTGGGCCGCCAGGTGTGAGAGGGAGCATCCTGCATTGTTGCCTTGCCGGATCCGGGTGATGTCTGCGAGGAAGTAGGAGGTGGATCATAGGTGTCCGGTAGGTTGGTGGAAGGTCATGTGTTTGTTGATGTATTCTGGTCCTTCGTTGTCAGGGGCTTTGTATGCATTGGTCAACTTCTTGAACTGGTAATTCATCTGGATCGGGAGGCAGTGTATGCTTCTTGAGGTGGGGTGTGATGTGGGTTTGTCTGGGGAGATCGAGGATGAGTCTAGCCACTGAGTTCTGTATTGTCTGTAGTCTCTTCAGGAGCCATGAGGTGATTCCTACGTAGATTGAGTTCCCGTAATCCAGGATGTTGGTGGCAAGGGCCTGCATGACGGCCCTTCTGGTGTTGACTAGGAGCCACCTTAAGATCTTGCTGAGCATGCGTAGGGTGTGAAAGCAGATGGATGAGACTGCATTGACCTGTTTTTTCATAGATAGATTGCTGTCTAGGATGACACTGAGATTGCAGGCAGGGTCTGTCATGGCAGGGGATGTGCCAAGTTCAGTAGGCCACCATATGTTGTTCCATGGAGAGGTGTTGTTCCCAAAGATAAGGACTTCTGTCTTGTTCGTGTTGAGCTTGAGACAGTTGTCCCTCATCCAGTCGATACAGCTGTGAAAGTTGGCTCTGGTGGTGGAGGGGTTTTCTGAGAGTGATAGGATGAGCTGGGTGTAATTGGCGCAGGAGATGATGTTGAGTCCATGCGATCTGATGGAGTTGGCCAGGGGGGTCATGTACGTGTTGAAGAGGGTTGGACTAAGATGATTTTTGGGGCAAAAAGGTCCTCTCTTATGATGTTCACATAATTCTCTCCCTATAGCTGCATTATCAAGTCAGTCTATAAAAAGACATGGCATCCGAAAGGCAGCAACAACACATGCAGATCCACAATGAACAAGTAGCCAGTTAGAGTTGAGGAGGTAAAGGTAAAAAAGAAAGAAAAGATGAAAAAAGTAGGGCAACCGAAAGGAAGCAGCAGCCCGGATAGAGCCCCTATGAACAAGAAAAACCAAGGAGAGTTAAGGAGCAAAGAGAGGAAGTGAAAATTAGAACATGGTAAAAAGATGGTTGTAGAGCAAATAAACTTGGAGAATGACAAATGTAGCTACATTAATGAGATAAGGAACGATAATGGTAGAGAGTGAATGCAAGAGATAAACTGAGAATGCATGCAGCCTCTGAAGCAGTGATGGAATACCGAGTGACGTTTTTATAGAGAGAAAAATCAATGAACGAGTCATTAGTATACGTACTGCGTAAACAAATTAGAATGACATAGTAGAAAAGGAATACGATATGTGGCAGCATGAGCGTTTCCAAAGAGAATGTCTTGAGGGAAAAGAAGAACTATAGCAGGCAGGCTGATATTCACGAAGAGATTAGCAAGACCCCAGATGTTAAAGGGATTCGATGTTTTTTATGTTCAGATATATTTCATTTCTAGTTAAAAACAATCTTGATATGTGGATAGGTCTGTGCTCTACGTTTGCCTTCTAAACTGAAAAACATTAACAATGCTATATAGAAAATGAATACAACTGGACGAAAAATATGTGCGCATCTTTGTGTGTATCTCAGTGCGTGCCGATATGTATATTTTGTGCGAGTCTCAGGTAGACAGTCCTTAATAATCACTATGTAAAATTTCATTTTTGGACAGAAATTTGCTCAGATTTTTTATCCTGAGCAACCACGGGGATGCATTATGAGCATTTCATTATTCTAAATATTCACCCTTCAAAAGTGCTTCTATTAGTCCCAGACTGAATCAGCTATTTCACTGATTATTAATGCTGGGCACGTGTTTGCCATACATTTTTTGCGCTTAGTAGACAATGCATTATTAATTTTATATATTTATTTACCTATTTTTGTATTTTTCAGCAGAAGCGTTTTCATTGGAAATGATGGCACATAGATCAATAAGGATGGAAATTATCACAATAGTTTAGACAAAAATAACAGATTTATGCATGAGTTAAGAGTGCCAGACCTGCGGTTGACACTAGCGATCACAAAAATCATTGATTAATGTTAAAACAAAACTCGGGCTAGAGGATCCTACTAATGTGACCTAAACAATTTCAATAAAGTTGAGGGCATGAGTATAAACACTGGCATGAAACTAATAATATTTATAGGGAGGTGGGGAATAAACCCCCTTTTCAATTTTCTCTCAAGTTGCAACAAGTGTCTTTTAGGGGCATTTTTGAAAACTTGCAAAGAGGAACAGGCCTGAATGTCTATAGCCAGAGACTTCCAGAGCCGAGGGTATAGAATATGGAAAAATTGTAGTTTGAAGGTAGCGCAAAGTGGTTCAGATGGTGGTGGTGGAGTTTGCTGACCCGTAGATTCGGAGTGGGTGTGTATCAAACTAGGAGGTCATAGAGATTGGCGCTGGTCCAACAACAATCTGGAGAACAACTGCAAAGGGCCTGCTACACAAAGATTAAACTTCCACTTTTGTGTTATTTTACGTTTTTTCACAATTCACAAAGCAATTTTACGAGTAGTATCTTTTCGACTGTCTATCTTTTTATATGTGGAGTCACCGCCACGGGTGTGGAGACTCCGCATTCATAAAGATGCTACTTGTAAAATTCCTACGTGAATTGCCAAAAATCGTAAATTTACACAAATGTGTAAGTTTACCTTTGTGAATCAGGCCCTAGGTGTTTGAACGTAACCCAGTGTTTGGTGGAGTGCAATATTGCTGGATGGTTGTAAACTGAGATGGTGGCATGGTTGAGTAGGTTATACAGAATGCATGTAGCAAAGTGCATGACTTTCTGTGGAGGAGGGAAGAAAGAATAAGAAAACTGTGACAATTGTTCAGTTTGCTGGAAATTAATAAGTTGATTCGAAATTTTGGCTGGGTTAAATGCTATGTATGGTCATATCGTCCACATCTTCTGTAATTGTGAGTGTTCTGCAGTAACTCTGTTGGTAATAAAGGCTTCCCATGTCCTAATGCCAGGAGGAATTGTTCAGAATCTCCATGTTGTGAAGGACAAGTAATTAAGAGTTTCAATTGGATCAAAATGAATAATTGCAAATGCTGATTCACCCCTGTAAGCAATGCGGATGCACATACGAAGAAATAATCAGACCTACAGAAGTGTACATGAAAGTGTCCTTGATAGCTCAGAGAAGATCAATCAAGCAGGGCAAACACAGTAAAATTAAGAGGGGATGAGGCCTGTTATTTGCATCAGTGCAAAACTCAGGGGCGTATTCAGAAGGAGCTTTCGCCGAATTAAGAGCACTTTATCGCAGCCAAAGTCGTGATAAATTTACCTCCCCATTCACAAGCCGGTGTTAACAGCCCACAGCACCAGTTTACCCGCGATAGCAGCCGCAAAAAACATCGCCACAGAGGACCCCGCAAATATCGCTAATGAGATGCAGAGTAGGCGTTCCCGTGCCAAAAGCCGAGACAACATCACACCTCAACATTCACAACGACCAGCCACATTGGCGATAAAAACACAAAACAGGCGATAAGGCGCGTTAGCACCAGGAAATTTACACCTGCTCTGACCTGGTGTAAAGTCGGACGTCAGCCAGCACCACAAAAGGGAGCACAGCCCAGGGCCACATCCGAAGGGCAACAGATGCCATGGAGCCACCCATCATGCGGCCCGGACACCCAAGAGGGCCACAACACCCACCTCCACCACCCCAGGACCCCAACCCACACCCGGAACACCCCCCCCGGACCACCACAGATGCAGCGCAAAGACAGCTGAACCCCAGGAAACGTACCAGCCGCACAGACCCAACATCTGACAATGTCACCGTCCACTACAGGCTGAAAGGGACAACCAACCTACGCATCCTGACCATCATCACCTAACAGGCCTACGGCACCAACACAGCGGACAACCAACATCCCACCCCACACAAAGATGATGGCGTGGCTGCACCTGTTGGCCCCTGGGACCCCCCAACCAACACCCGCCAGAGTCGGAGGAGTCTCACAGCCAGCCACATCCAAGTACCCCACACCTGTCCTGGACATCACCATCACCCTGGTACCCCAGTCCCCATACGTACAACACAATGCGCAGGATCTGCTGGAGACCAAGCAAGGACCATACGCCCAAGCAGGATGCACGCATGTGTTGGGGGCAATACACAGCACACATGTACTACCTGTGCCCCCTGGTGACACAGCACACAATCACTGCAACAACATCAATGTGCAGGCAACAACAGAACACCGTGGAACACCCAACAATGTCGCCTTCAAATACACAGCCAGTGTGCATGATACCTTCATCCTCCGACAGTCCATCATCAACCAGCATTCCCAGGATGGCATCAAGGCAAATGCACAGCCCCTTGGCAATATCCAAATGAACACCCCACACACCTCAACTCCACAACCATGCAACTCACAACTCTGGCAATGCACATATCACAAAATCACATACAACAGGCACAACAACATGCCCACCCACCAGACATGACAGAACAACTTACAATGTCCACATGGGCAAGCCCTGAACATGAGCCAGCAACGGCATGGCACCTCAGCCACATAGTAGCCGAATGTGGGGAGAGGTGGCAACCAGGCATGTGTGAAGGATGCAGTAGAACCATGATTGGGAAAGTACACAATGCCAAGAGTGCCGGAGATGTGCTGGACACCTCGCAGTATGCAGAACACACCCATATCCATGGCGACATACACCGCTTGTGTATGGAGTGTAGTGGACAGTGGACGCCACCATGTCACCCCAGCCAGTGGGGGACCTCGCGGAAATGTTGCCTGTTACGCCCCCCCTAAGCGTCAGCGGAGTGGGATGGCCCGGCGTACGCCACGCCAGCGTAGGGGTGTGAATAAGAAGCACGTAGGCCTGGGTGTGGTCCTCTTCCGGAAAGACCCACATCTCTGCCAGGGCGGCGCCTCCCATCCCGCCACGAGGCCGACGCCATCCTCATGAGAAGAGTTGCCTGCGATGCTGTGTGCCTGCCGGACCCCGGCACGCTGGACCACAAACCCTTCAGGCCAGCCCCTGCGCAGCCAGGCCACACTGATCACCTTCCGACACCGGCGTGTGTCAAGGAGGGCCCACCACATACCGGCGCAAGCCCCAAGCCTGAGGCCCGCGACCTTGGCAGCCACCTCAGACCATCACGGCCTCCACGACACAGGCACGCTTTATTCCTTTTTCGTTGATGTACTCTACTGCCGCCCCCGGCCTACTCTTCGGACCAGTAGGTCCCATATGTGAAACTGTGTCCTGAGTCATGAATGGCAGTGACCCCAAATCCGGGCCAGCGGCCACAGCACCAGACCCCCCCCCGATCAGTGAGGCATAGTTCCATATGGGCATCTTGCGACACGTGGTGCCACTAACCCTGTTCAACGCCAGCCGGCTACACGTGGATGAGGGACCAGGACTACCCTGCTGACCAGTAGGTCACACAACCAGCACCTAGTCGCAAAGCACGAATGGCGGAGTCCACACCAGTGGTCGCACGGAGAGGTGTAAGAGGAAGATGCGGCTCAGTCCGGACGGATGCCGGGTCACATACACAGAGGTGACCTTAACACGTAGTGCCACTGAACCTGAACTATGCAGGCCGGTGGGGCCATCCAACCTATGCCGGCGACACTCGGTGAATGGGCCGTGCTGACGACTGCCTCAGGCCTACACCACGGTCAGGTAGGTCACACATTTGGAACTGAGTCTTGATTACACCATGGCAGTGAACATTATTTAAGGCAGAGAACAATTCACTATACACCCTCCGATGTGGTGGCAACAAGTCTGTGCATGGCATCACAACCACACGTGTCTGTGGGCCTACGCGGACCACTGCCCTCTGCCTACGCTGCGCACGAGTGGGATCACAGATTTGGAACTGAACATCGGTAATTCAAAAGGCAGGATACATTTCTTCGCACGCACGGAGGGGCGTAAGAGGATGACACGTTGCAGTCCCGAGGTAACAGGATCAGCGTCACGGAGGTGATTGAACACTACCGACAACTGCCACTGTGTCACTAACTCTGTGCCTCGCGAGCCAACGACCCGTGGCTGTGGGCCACTGCTGACCGCTGCCTCCGGCCTACATTGCGGTCCAGTAGGTCACAGAGCCTTGATTTGGCATTCTTGGAGTTCACATATGTGTACCGGCATCATCGCAGACTGCATCCCCTCACAGCACCTGTGCCACTAAGTTTGTTCCCCGACATTCATGGACACTCACTGGTCGTACATTGGTGGCGTTTGAGTCTATGGACTAGGGGCTAGTTTTCATCCTCATGTAGCTGATCCCGAATTGTTGGTGCAAACGAGGGTTGCACTTTCCACTCCTCCATTTACTGCTTCCAGATAACATCAGGCCTTTCGCATCATGCCCTGGAGGACACCTTCCACTGTCCTCCGCAACCCTCCGCAACATACACCTCGGACATTAATGGGGACCCGCTCAGGTCGCATGGCCCATCTGACTGCACCGCAAGTCACCGTTCCATGGCTGAGTGCCTGTGCCGGCCGCAGTGCATCCGGGGCCACTAACTCTGTGCTGCTCAGGCCTGGGACCCCTTCTTCTGAGACATTGAATGGCCTCTGTAGCGATGGTCTTGGGGTCATCAACGCCATGTGTCTGTGGCCCTGCGCTCTCCGCCTCCTCCGGCCCCAACTGCGGGCCACCAGGGCCCACACATGGCATCGAGTCTTGACCGGCACGGACGTTGCATCACCGCAGGAGGCACACGCCACCACCGCAAGGACCACCTCCAACCGCCATCTGCCAGAGTCGAAAGGGTGGTCCTGACAGACCTACAGAGTTACTCAGACCTGTCGTGGATGCCATCATCGGCCTGCTACCCTGCTCAGCACTCCAGGTGCCAGTGACACAGTGCACCGCAAGCCATTGTCAGTTACTGATTGAGTTTGGTGCTGTTGTGAGGTTGCGCAGCAATGTCTCCCCATGTAGTGGGAAAGACCTGGGACTATGATGAGGAAGATGTGTCAAGTGTGCGGACGGGAGAAGGCACAGACAATGGGAGGGCAGGAGGCAACAGCCCCTAGGCAGGAATGCAGACTGGTGGTGGTAGTCAAGCTACACACCCGGATCTATTACTGGGTATTGCGCTGTGGACTGCGGACGCAACTTTCACCTCAGGCAGTGTGGGAGACCTGGGACGTTGATGAGGAAGTTGATGCAGGTGTAACACACCCCACTGCATGTGCATCAGGACTAACCGGAAGGGACACAATGCTAGCAATTTCTTCACATGAGCATGCTCTTCTCTGGTGCCCCTACCTCAGTGCACTGCAACTCACGGAACCTCCTGACTGAATATTGGGTGACCTCTATCCTTACTCTGGATCCCTCCATGTTGCTCTGCAGTTGACTCTGTTAAGCTGGTGTTTTCTGTTTCCATTACACTGGTGTCCACTGTTCAGGTTGTTGCCAGCACCAAGCACTCCGTGCGGGCTGGCTTATACTCACCCCACACACATCCAGCACAGGCGTCACTGCACATGTGGCCCTGCCAATAAAGGGGCCGGGCGCACGTGCCTGTAGCCAGTTCAACATGATATGTGCATGTGTCCCTGTAGTCTTGTTGTATGCATGGGGGCCCTGGGCCCTACGACATTACATTGTGTTGTGTACAGCGGACGCAGACATGTCACCGCAGGCAGCGGGCTAGAACCTGGACATGTAGCTTTGTCGTCACCCACTCAATTTGTAAGGGGAGTGGACTGTGCCGTCGTACGCTGAGCCAACGTGGGTGTGTGACTGATATGTGCGTGCCCCTGGGTGTGGTTCTGTACTGGGTATGTGCATCTGCATGTGTCTCTATGGCAGTGTGGGTCTCCTTTGTGAGGTGAAGGTGGTCCCTGAAGGGTATTGGACACCCACGTATGTGTTCTAGTTCGCATTCCATGGGTTGGGCAACACCCGCACCTGTTGGGCCACCTCCTTTTGGCATTCTGACACCTGGCATTGGGGTGCCATGTGTGGGTGGGTGAAGTGTTGTGAGCCAGCCGTGATTGCGGGTGCTTCATGCTGTGTGGTCTGTTGCAGGGGCTGGGTTCTCCTCTGAGTAGCTTGTCTGCCCTGGTCCTGGTGGTGGGTTGTGTGGGATGTCCATGGGCTGTTGTAGGGCGTCGGTGTCGAAGGTGTGGTGTTCGTCTCCAGCATCACTGATGGGTTGTCTGTTCTGACCTGCTGGAGGTGTTGTTTGTCCCTCTGCATTGTGAAGGGAAGGTGCATGTTGGCATTGTGTTGGCGCCTTGTTCTTGTCGACATGCAGACTGTGTGACAATGTACATTGTGACTGTTTGGGCGGTGGTGGCTATTTGAGTTGGGACAGTGTACATTTGGCCTACATGGCTGATGTGGGGTTGTAGCCGTAGATATGCATCTCACAGTTCCCTGCTCTGTCCAATGTGATTGTTCTGTTTCTGCGCATGGGCGGACCCAGTTGTGTCCCCTGTTCTGCAGTGTGGGTGTTGCACTTTGTGCCACATTGTCATGGTATGTGCTGTGATTGCTATGTGTGTGTGCTGCAGTGTGCCACGGGGATGGGGGACATGTCCCTGGGTAATTGTGGGTGTGCAGGGTGCTACACCTCATTGTGCATGTGTGCCATTGTGCCCATCACCCCCATCCCCCCAGTCCCTGTTGGATCCTCACCCTGTTGTGTCAGGTCCTGTCGAGCTGTGTCCGTATTCCCTACTCCTTGCACCGTCTCCACACTGATGACTGTGGCCTGGGTTTCCTCCAGCTCCTCCTGTGGCGCTGGACTGCCACCTCCTGTCGCCATTGTTGCCTTCCTGTTGGCAGCGGGTTTGTGCCTGGTTTAGGTTGTCACGTCCTGGCGGAGCCTCTTGGCCTCCTGGATTGGCCTCCTCGGCACTCCGACTGCATTCCAGGTGGTCTGCTTGTGGGTCAGTTGCTGGTAGTGTTCTGTCACCTCCGTGACGCTGGTCTTGTTTTCCTGCGGTCTGCACCCCGTCTTCCTCTCCCTTTTCTCCTTGGCCTTCCCCGACCAAGTTGTTCCTTGCTGGTGGTCTGTGGGGGTTGTGGGGTTTGCGTTGACCTCTGCGCTGGGTCAGGGTGCATCCATGTTGCTACGTGCTTTGGCTTGTTTCTGGTGTGTTGTTTCTGTGGTTTTCATGGGGCAATTTCCCGCCAGACGCGTGGGATTTGCAGGCCTGTGGCTGCTTTTCGCTGCCGCGATTGGCCTCCTCGCATGATTTCTCGCGTTCGCGTTTCGCATTTTTTCGGCGTGGCATTGATTTTCACGCTGACATTTGACGCGTTATCTGGTGACTATCGCATGCTACCGCCTTATTGTGAATTCCACGTTGACACGGGGTTATTTTCCCGCAATAGGCTGCGATATTGAAAGTTGCGTTACGCTACTCTTGCGGTAGTTATCACACGTTCTTGTGAATATACCCCTCAGTGTGATGCTGTTCATTTACCAGCTGAAGTCAAAGCTTATATCTCATCAAAAAACAATGGGGGATATTCACAAGGACTTATCTCCGATTTATCTCCCGCTCAACTCATCAAAAGTGGAGATAGATTTAACACCCCATTCACAAGCGGGTGCAAACTGCAGACATCGCTAGTATTCCCGAGATAACTGCCCCAAAATGTATCTCCACGTTGGACACCACCAACTAACCCTAATGAGATGCAGAGTAGGTGTTCCCGTGCAAAAACACACGAAAAAACCACAACACCACTTTCACAACAAACTGCCAGATCTGCGAAGCGAACCAAAAACAGGCGATAAGCCGTGGTAGCACCAGTGATTTAACACCTGCCTTTTGCTGGTGTTAAGCAGGACGACTACCTACAGCATGAAAGGGAGCCCAGTCAAGAGCCACACCCGAAGACCCGCAGATGCCATGGAGACAATGATCATGCAGCTCGGATACCCATGAGGGCCACAACACCCACCCCCACCACCCCCAGCCCCCCCTCCACCCCCCCCTCGGACATACACATACCGTGCACGACACAAGAGCCACAAAAAGCGCATGATGACGGACATTGACAAAAAATAACACACATGTGTGGCCAGAAGAACGAGAAACAGTCACACAACACTGAAGTAACAACCAAAAACTTTATTGAAATACAACAAAAAACACCAATGCGGAAGACTCCTGTCGGGTCCGTCCGGGACAATGTCGATGTCACAGCCTGGAAAATAAAGCACAAAATCAGAACGTGTGCCATGCGCACATCAAAGGAGCGAGACACAGAGCAACAGAGAATGAAAGAAAGGCAGAGAGAGAAAGAGAGAGAAGGAAAGGAAGGGAGAGAGAGAGAGAAGGAAAGGAAGGGAGAGAGAGAGAGAGAGAGAAGGAAAGGAAGGGAGAGAGAGAGAGAGAGAGAGAGAGAAGGAAAGCAAAGGAAGGGAGAGAGAGAGAGAGAGAGAAGGAAAGGAAGGGAAAGAGAGATAGAGAGAGAAGGAAAGGAAGGGAGAGAGAGAGAAGGAAAGGAAGGGAGACAGAGAGAGAGCGAGAGAGAGAGAGAGAGAGAAGGAGGGACACTGCCGCCCCCGCGCACCCAGACACCACTGCTCACCTGCTGCCACGGGTGTGTCTCCAACCACGTGCCGGTATACACTGCAAGCCACCAGGTCTGCAATCTGTAAACGAGGCCAGAGTCAGTCATGGCAGAGTCCATCTCACTGTACATGGCAACAACGCCTGTCCGTCCCTGCTCACACATGCAGCCGCACCCTACCCCTCCCGCCGGCCAGCGCTGGCTGTACGCACTTGCGCACCCAGGCCCCACTGCTCACCTTCCGACAACGGTGTGTCCACCAGTGGGCACACCACGTGCCCGTGCAAGCTCCAGGCCCAGGTTCCGCCACCATGGCATGCTTCACATCAAGCGGACCTGCACCGCGGCCCAGCAGGTCCCACACATGACGCTGAGTCCTGAGGCATCAATGGCAGAGACCACATCAGTGCACACGTCATCATCGCAGGCTGCACACCCGCTCAGCTATTTCGGTGCCACTAACCCTGTGCAACCCCAGTCAGCGCCACGTGGTGGTAGGCCCGTGACAGGCGCAAGGCTTCGGGTGCCACTAACCCTGTGTAACCCCAGTCAGCGCCACGTGGTGGTAGGCCCATGACGGGTGCAAGGCTTCAGGTGCCACTAACCCTGTGCAACCCCAGTCAGCGCCACGTGGTGGTAGGCCCGTGACGGGTGCAAGGCTTCGGGTGCCACTAACCCTGTGCGCAACAACTCATGGGCCCTTTATGATTGAGAACCGTGGAGTGTCCGTCATCCAGTCACCACCGGCAGAGGGGAATGTGACATTGTCGGCCCCTTATATTGGCGGGGTCACATGGCCTCTGATGCCTGTGCCGGATGGGTGTGGTGTGTGTGCAAACCTGCCCTCAGGGAGTGGCCGTGACTTGCTGACAACTAGACCAGTGACCTGCATACCACCAGCGTGCACGCCTGCGACATGCAGCTATGTGGGCCCCCCCTCTGAGCGTAAGCGGAGTGGTCTGGCCTGGCGTGCGCCGGACCAGTGCACGGCTTGCAACAATGACTCGGGGGCTCTGGGCGTGGTTTAGTCCATGTCTGGACAAGGAAGTGACTAATGCGTGTGTCCCTGTTGTAGTGTCTACGGCACCCGGAACACAATCGGCAATGTAGCACACTGTGACTGGCATCTCACTAGATGTGCATCATTGACGTAAGGGAAATCACTGTCCCTACATTCATCCACACATTCATACATGAATCATGAAAGATATGACACAGCAGTGCATTTCTGGATTTTTATTGCACATCCGGTGGAGTTTTGCAGCTGGAGCAGTTCAGGTCCATGCCAAGCACACTACACAATATGGGCCCATGGAGGGCCAGCCAGAGTCCATCCGGGGATGACAAGTACTGCGGAAGAGGAAGGGTACAGTCCGCAGTGTGGTCGGAGTGTCATTGGTCATCAAACAGGATATGGCAGTCCATGTTGCGGTCCAAGGTGAGTGCAGCGGAGTGTATCGGGGGTCAGTGGAAGGTCATGGGGCCATGTGCAGCACCAAGCAGAAACAGGCAAGGTGGCGGAAATGAATGCTAGTGCCTCCTTCTGAACTCAATCCCATCGACGTCCTCGTCCTTGGATGTGTGCTCTGCCCCACCTGTGGGTGTTGCAGTACCGGCTGCGGCACTGTGTGCCACTGACACATCAGGGGCCGGAGGAGGATTGTCGGCCGCACTGTGTGGCAGTGACACATCAGGTGCCGGAGTGGATACGCCTGCCGCACTGGGAGGCACAGACACACCAGGGGGTGGAGATGTGGATGGTGTGGGGGCAGCAGCATTCATCATCGCCACGCCTTGTGGCAGAAATGCCATGATGAGGACATGCAGGGCATGGTAGATCCCAGCTACATTTCGCTGATGTGCAGCGGTGGCTGCCATCCTTTCCGCCTCCATCCGCACCATGTCCTCCATGAGCCTCCGCATGCGTGCCATCTCCTGGCTGAGATCGCTTGAGCCACTCTGAGCGGACAGGTGCTCTTGTCTCAGCAATGTCAGCCAGGGCTCGTTGGAGACCATGGAGCGGCATGTGGGTGTCCGTTAGGGACTGGAGGTGGTCATTGATGGGGCTCAGACACCCATGGATGGCATCGAGTTTGGTAGCCATGAGGTCGAATCCCACCCGCACCTGCTCAGCCATCTCCCTCTGGACCTCCAACACACGGCGTTGGAAGGCCATGTGTTGTTCGGGGGGTCTTGGGTGACAGCCGGGGTTGTGGGTGCCTCCTGCTGGGTGGTTTGTGGAGTGGGTGGGGACTCCTCAATGCAGCTGGGCTGCCCTGGTCCTGGAGGTGATTGGCAGATGAGTTCAATGATGTCTTGGAGGGCTTGGGTGTCGATGCTGGTGGTGTCCTTCTCGTCTTCAGTGAAGAGTGGCTGGGACTGCTCTGCAGGTGGCGTTGACGGTGCCCCTGCAATGTTGAGGGGGAGATGCTGTGTTACAATGTGTCCTCATGTATGTGGCCGCCTGGTACATGTTGACATTCAGACAGCATGGCAATGTACATTGTGACAGGCTGTTGATCAGGGCCATGATCCAGAGTGATTGTGGGTGTGCACTGTGCTCTGCTTGATTGTGCATGTGTGCCATTGTGGCCATCTCCCCCGTCCCCCCAGTACCTGGTGGTTACTCACCCAGTTTCTGTGGTGTTGTGCCATGTCGAGCTGTGTCCGGTCCCCCGACTCATGCCACGGTCTCCACACTGATGACTGTCGACACCAGCTCCTCCATGTCATCCAGCTCCAGCTGTGGCGCTGGGCTCCCACCTCCAGTCTGCATTGCTGCCTTCTGGTTGCCTGCGAGTTTCTCCTTGGTCTTGCGCTTGATGTCATTCCATCGCCTCTTGACCTCGTCCATTGACCTCTTGTGCTCTCCGACGGCGTTCACCTTGTCCACGATGGCCCGCCATAATCCATTTCTGGTGCCCAATGACACATTGGAGGCGACGAACAGTTGTTGATGGTGTTCTATCACCTCCGTGACCAGGATCCGATTCTCCTGCGGACTGTACTTCGTCTTCCTCTTCTTCTTGTCCTTGCCCTTCCCTGTCACTGTGGTCCCGGGCTGGTCATCCGGGGTACTTGTGGGGTTGCGCTCATCCTCTGCGCCTGCTCCGGCTGCCTCCATGGTGCTTCGGTGTTGGTCATTTTGTGTTTGTGTGTTTTTTCTCCTTTTGTAGTGATTTTCCCGCCTGCCGTGTGTGTTTGGCAGGCCTGGCGCTGCTTATCGCTGATTTCCTCATTGCGAATGGGCTCATCGCACATTTTTTGGTGTTGGGGTTTCTGGTTTTATCGCCGTCACAGTGGTTGTATCGCGCACATTGTCTGCGGTTTCAGGAGACTATCGAATGGTACCGCCGAGTTGGGAATTCCACGTTAACACGGGGTTATTTTCCCATGATGGACTGCGATGTGTAAAGTTGCGCTAACATTTTTTGGAGATGTTTAGCACACGTTCTTGTGAATATACCCCAATGTGTTAGGAGTCTGAGATTTATGAAGGATATAAACCACAGGATCTGTTAAAAAGCGCACCCTTCTCCTTCACATCAGACTTTTCATCACTTCTAATGAAAAATCATGTTGAATATTTACTGG
This sequence comes from Calotriton arnoldi, assembly GCA_963921515.1. Classification (NCBI taxonomy): domain Eukaryota; kingdom Metazoa; phylum Chordata; class Amphibia; order Caudata; family Salamandridae; genus Calotriton; species Calotriton arnoldi. The sequence goes on from CAWUFW010001152.1 coordinate 2,983,325, forward strand.
TGGCATCCATACCATCAGAGGCGAAGGTAAATGGAAACATGGCAGGTTATTATCAGGTGCTTATTTTCATGAAAGGCTATGAGTTCTTAGTGCTAGAACCAAAGCCTTCTTGACTGTGGTGGAGGGACAGGCACAGCCCTGCACTGAGCATAAACTGTCAATGATCAAACTGAAGATGTAGTATCAAGTGGTTTCGGGTGGTTGGCATACATGGCAGTAGTTGGGCTTCCCTTTGGGATTTAGACTCTGTAATTAATTATATTGACCTGTTATAAAACAGACTTTTTTGGAGTAGATGGGTACAAAGCCAGAATGCCCTCCAAAACCAAAATGTAATAATTTCACACAACTATAGTGGTTAGTGGTGTTTTTTTTCATTATAGTGGCTTTCTCCCCTATGAGAGAAACAACAAATATAAGTGGGAATAATTGGTGGTAATTTAGATGGTGGAATTTACTCCTGCCTGGGTCTGCCCGCCATAACAGCGGAAAAATGATTCATGGGAAGAAGTCTGGACCACAAAAAAACAACATTGTAACCTTTACTAGGACTAATGTCTGAAAGTCTATTATGCTTTGTTGAGAGCATGGGGAGTGAACCTAATCCCAGGAGTATATTAATATTTTATTGGTGGATCAAGAAGATGAAATAAAGTAATGTTGGAACACAGAATTTGTTGGAACACAGAATTTGTGTGTTTATATTAGTGCATGTCCCTAGAGTAGTACAGTGCTCAGAGCATAGATCTCAGACCTCCGATATGCAGATCTTATTAATTCCCTTCCTGACTCTGACTAGAGACTCGTCCCTTAAGTTTCTGCTGCCTTTCAACATGTGAGGCTGCTTTCTTATATTATTCCTTGAATTGGCTGCTGTTATTCTGAGTTTAAACTTCTTTCTAGCTATAATGCAGAAGCTGTATGCTTACACATTGATTTTTCCCTCATCAGAACTCTTTATGGGGTTCTGAACTGACACCTTTCCTCTGTTAACCCAAATACTACTTAGAATAGTGAGTTTCCTTTAAGGAACACGTTTTCTGGATATTACTATTCAGACTTCAATTTTGACGAACATTCTATTTTATTTTAAAATCAAATATCGATTGATGGATTATATTAACTTTTAATGCTGAAATCTAAAGAATAATGTCTAATAATTAAGTAGATGACATTTTAAAAGACTTGAAAATAAAACCCTTTAACTCATACTAACTCTTTATTGACTCAGTATCAATTTTAACAATGTATTTGTGTATGTAGATGATTGCTGCTCATTTCTTTTCATCGACCATATGACCAGTGGCAGGGGTTATTTAATGATTACACACAGAGATTGAGATACAGAAAACCCTGCTCTATCAAGTGGTAGCCTGAGAACAGTTAGTGTCACAAGGGAGAGGAGCTGAAATAAGTTGCCCCAACTCAGAATTGCCCATGTCCTTTAAGTCCAAAGCCCGGACTTGAAGACTGAAGGAGTTGCAGATTCGAAGATGTTTGCAGTAGTGGAGGTGGGAGTATCAATAGTGTTATGCATTGCAATTGTTTAAATTGAGAGTTCGCTATTGTGTTGAAGCTATGTGTTCTATGTTTTGATAAAGTTAATAGAATGGTTGTGCTTTGCTTAGATGTTGAGCAGTTGAAGTTTGTTAGAACTGGGGGTCTCTAGTTGCAATGGTATAGACCTTTGACCAAATAGGGACCCTTGCTTCTAGTCAGGGAAAGGGGGATTACACTACTGGATAACCCCTGCTCACCCCCTTGGTAGCTTGGCACGAGCAGACAGGCTTATCTCAGAGGCAGTGTGTTAAGCATTTGTGAACACATACAGTAATACAGTGAAAACACTACAGATGGACACCACACAGGTTTTATAAAAAATAAGTATTCTTTATATAGACTTAGCACAAGACAACAAACGACAAAAATCCACAATACTGTACACAAAAGTACCTTGGATGCGTAACGCAAAACAAACAAAGGGTCCGCAGGGAGGGCGATGCGGCAAGCAGGGGCCTCGATGCGGTGCAACGATCCGGTGTGATGAGATGAGAGTGCGCCCTTGATGCGATGCGACGACGTGAAGATGATGCGTGCACGCCCGACGGCCGTGCGGTGAACTCTGTACCTTTGGAGCCGCGACAGGCCCTGCGACACGCCTCTCTGGTGATGCGACGGCAGGCAGCTGCGACGAAGATACGCTTCTCTGGTGATGTGGCGGCGGCAACACGCTTCTCCGGCGATGCGACGGCAACAGCTGCGACAGCGACGCGCTTCTTCTCGTTGAGTGGCGCTTCCAGCTCTCAGCGACATGCAGGCTTCTGCAGACAGAATCCCCAGCAAGGGAATTCAGGAGGGAGCTGGTGGTGAAGTCTTGTAGCCCTGAGACTTCAGCAGGAGGCAAGCTCTAGTTCAAGCCCTTGGAGAAATATTCTGCAAGATGATGAAAGCTCTTTGAGAGTTCCTTCTCCTTTCCTTGGCAATGAAGACCACTGCAGGCAAACCCAGCAAACAGCACACTGGCAGAGGGGCAGTCCAAACTCCTGCAGCTTCCTTGGTTCTTCTCCTTGGCAAAGGTTTGTCTTGTGTTCCCAGAAGTGATCTAAAGTTCTGGGGTCTGGGTCCCCCTTTTTATACCCATAAATCCTTTGTCTCTGGAGTCAGAGAGTGTCTGTACCTAGTCCAAACCAGTTCTGGGTGCATTCTGCCAGGGCACAACTTCTTCCTTTGTCAGTGTGGGCCAGGGTCATCAGACACACCACAGGAGGTGGAGCCAACATTGTGGAAGGCAGGCACAGCCCTATTCAGGCCCAGGTGCTACTCCTCCCACCACTCCTCATGCAGATAGGTCTATTCAGCCTAGTGCTGACTCACCCTGTCTCCTGGAGTCCCGCAGCCCCTGTCACTCACAAAACCAGACATACAATACACAAGCTAGCAGAGGCAGGCTGGTTGGTTAGGCAAGAAAATACCTACTTTCTAAAAGTGGTATTTTCAAACACAGAATGTTAAAACCAACTTCACTAAAATATGTATTTTATCATTCTGAGTTCAGGCATACTAAATTCGAATTTCTACCATGTTCCCTGGGTCAGTTAGGATTATAAGATGTTATAATCAAGCTGAACATTCTGGCCTATGGGGACAGGTAGCCTTGCAATAGTGACAAACGAAATAGGCTGTAATTCACTATCAGGTCATGCCACACCCATCAGGGCATGACCTACCTTTTACATACAATGCACCCTGCCCTAGGGCCTACCTTAGGGGTGTCTGATATGCAGAAAAGGGAAGGTTTAGGGACTGGCAAGTGGGTGCATTTGCCAAGTCGACATGGCAGTCACAGACTGCACACAGGCTCTGCAATGGCAGGCCTGAGCTACACTTTACAAGCTGCTTCTGTGGGTGGCACAACCAGTGCTGCAAGCCCACCAGCAGCATTTGATTTACAGGCCCCGGGCACCCATGGTGCACTATACTAGGGTCTGACAAGTAAATCAAATAATCCAATCATGGAGTCACTAATTCAGTATACAATTTACAATAGGGAGCACTTGCACTGTGGCACTGAATAGCAGTGGCACAGTGCCCAAAGCATCTAAACCAGCAACACATATCAAAAACAGAGGAGGCACTCAGTAAAAAATGGAAGGGAGACTCACGCCAATGATACCAGGTCTAACACGTGTCCCCTCCAGCTGAAATGTGGGGAGGACTACCCAACCCCTTGGGAGTTCTCTTCACTAAGGCGGAAAAATCTGGACAGACCATCAGCATTGGCGTGTTCTGTACCAGGGCGGTGTTCCACTGTGAAGTCCATCCCCTGTAGGGAAATGGACCACCTCAATAGCTTTGGATTCTCACCCCTCATCTGCATCAACCATCTGAGGGGCCTGTGGTCTGTCTGAACCCGGAAGTGAGTCCCAAACAGGTATGGTCTCAACTTCTTCAATGCCCAGACCACAGCAAATGCCTCACGCTCAATTGCACTCCACCTCTGTTCCCGTGGAAGTAACCTCCTACTGATGAAGGCTACAGGTTGGTCTAGGCCCTCCTCATTAATCTGTGATAGAACAGCCCCCACACCATGCTCTGAAGCGTCTGTTTGGACAATGAATTCCTTTGAGAAGTTGGGCGCCTGAAGCACGGGTGCTGTGCATATGGCAGTCTTCAGGGTGTCAAAAGCCTTCTGACAGGTATCAGTACAGTTCACTTTCTTGGGCTGCTTCCTGGAAGTCAGCTCAGTCAAGGGTGCAACAATGTTGCCATACCCTTTGACAAACCTCCTGTAGTACCCTGTGAGTCCTAAAAAGGCTCTCACCTGTGTCTGGGTCTTGGGGGGTTCCCATGCCAGGATGGTATCAATCTTGGGTTGTAGGGGCGCCACCTGGCCGCTCCCTACCTGGTGCCCCAAGTACACCACAGAACCCTGCCCGATCTGGCACTTACTCGCCTTGATCGTGAGGCCTGCCTTTCGCAGTGCCATCAACACTTCCCAGAGGTGGCGCAGATGTTCTTCCCAACTGGTGCTGAACACTGCAATGTTATCCAGGTAGGCGGCACTGAAATCCTCCAGTCCAGCCAACACCTGGTTGAACAACCTCTGAAAGGTGGCAGGGGCATTCTTCATCCCAAAGGGCATAACCCGGAATTGGTAGTGCCCATCTGGTGTGGAGAATGCTGACCTCTCTTTGGCCCCATCAGTTAAGGCGATCTGCCAGTACCCAGATGTTAAATCAAACGTGCTGAGATACCGGGCAGCCCCCAACCGATCAATGAGCTCATCAGCTCTGGGGATGGGGTGCCCGTCAGTCTTGGTGACTGAATTGAGTCCTCGGTAGTCCACACAGAACCGGAATACGGGTGTGGCACCAGGCGCAGCAGCTTTTGGGACCAAGACCACTGGACTGGCCCAAGGGCTGTGAGAGGACTCAATCACCCCTAAGGCAAACATCTTGGAGACCTCCTCCTTGATGTGAGCTCTGACCCTGTCAGTCACTCTGTAAGCCTTGTGCTTCACAGGAGGACTGTCCCCAGTATCCTCGTCATGGACGCACCACTCAGTGACACCAGGAACCAGGGAGAACAAATCAGAGAATTGTCCCAACAATTGGCGGCAATCTTGCTGCTGTTCAGGGGTCAGTGTGGCAGAGAGGCTGACACCATCCACTGACCCATCTTTCTCTGTTACAGACAGGAGGTCAGGAAGAGGCTCGGTCTCCTCCTCCATTCCATCATCTGTCGCTAGGAGCATGCCCACTTCGGACCTTTCTAAGTGGGGCTTCAGGCGGTTAACATGCAGGACCCGCAAAGGGTTCCTAGGAGACCACAAGTTCACCAGGTAGGTGACATCACTCTTGCACTCCACCACCTCAAATGGTCCGGTCCACCTGTCCTGGAGCACACAGGGCTCTACAGGGGCCATGACCCAAACTTTCTGCCCAGGTTGAAGCTCAATCAGAGTGGCATTCTGATCGTACCACCGCTTCATTTCCTCCTGGCTGGCTTCCAGATTCGCCTGAGCGAGTTGTCTGAATCGCCTAGTCTGGTTCCTGAAGGCCAACATGTAACTGTATACATCCTGGGAAGGTTTCCAGGGGGATTGCTCCCAGCCTTCCTTGACCAGACTCAAAGGTCCTCTTACCAGGTGACCATACAGCAGTTCAAAGGGACTGAACCTTAAGGACTTCTGTGGCACCTCACGGTAAGCAAAAAGCAGGCATGGCAAGAGGACATCCCACTTACGCCTCATAGGTTCCTCAAGACCCATGATCATGCCTTTAAGGGTCCGGTTGAATCTCTCAACCACCCCATTACCTTGGGGGTGGTAAGGAGTGGTGAACTTATAGGTAACACCGCACTCCTGCCACAGGGACTTCATATAGTTAGATATGAAGTTTGTACCATGGTCTGATACCACCTCTCTGGGGAACCCCACACGGGAGAAAATCCCCATCAGTGCAGGTCCCACCACGGGGGCCGTCACTGTCCTGAGCGGTATGGCTTCCGGGTACTGGGTAGCATGGTCCACCAAGACCAGGATAAACCTGTTGTCCATGGCTGTCTTGGGGTCCAGAGGCCCCACAATGTCAATGCCCACTCGTTCAAAGGGGGTACAGACTACAGGGAAAGGTTGGAGAGGAGCCTTGCGCTTCCTTCCACTTTTCCCACTTGCCTGGCAAGTTTGACAAGTCCTACAATGAGTAGCTGAACTCTTGCGCATCTGGGGCTAATAAAAGTGGGTGACAAGCCTTTCAAAGGTCTTGTCCTGCCCCAGATGTCCAGCTAAAGGCACATCATGAGCCAACCTAGTAGGAAGGCTCTGAAGCGCTGGGGTACCACCAACACACGGGCTGACGCAGGCTCAGCAACCTTAGGCTCGCTATACGGGAGGTCGTTCTCCCAGTAGATCCAATGTGATCCAGAATGATCACCTGCTGCCTGGTTTGTGGCCTGTTGCCCCAAACCCACAAGTGAAGGGCACTTCTTCTGCTCCTCACAAAATTCCTCCCTGGAGGGGCCTCCTTCTTGCTGCCAATGGGTCAGCTCAGGCAGGTCCCCCAGTTCGGCCACTTGTTCCCCTGTAGGTTCCAGGGCATCCCCCTCAAGGTCTGCCTCCTCCTGGACCGTGGGAACTATGGGGGCCGGTTTCCCGTGCCCCCTGCCTCTTCTCTTTAAGGCAGGGGTCTGGGCCATATTTTCAGGCTCCAGAACCTCTTCAACACCCTTACTGGCTGCCATAGACCGAGTGGTCACACACGCCCACTCAGGCAGACCCAACATCTACAGATGAGACCTTCTCTCCACCTTAGCCAAAGGGGAGCTCTCTAAATCATTGCCCAACAGACAATCAACAGGCATGGCTGGCCTCACAGCTACTTGAAGAGTACCTGAGACCCCCCCACTCAAAGGGAACTTGATCCACCTCACACTGGCTCTGCGAGTTATCCGTGGCAACTACAGGGAAGAATGCATGGGAATAACCTGCTCTCTGGACACCAGCCGGCAATTGACAGCTGTCACACTAGCCCCAGTGTCTCTGAGAGCTTCCACCCTATGGCCATTGATGGTCACCCACTGCCTGTACTTCTTAGTGTTATCAGGCAGCTGGGTCTCAGGGACCATCTCAAAGTCTCCTAGCGAGACAAGGGACATTTCTGCGGGACCCCACCCACCTTGGGCACCCATCTCCTCCCCCCCCAGGGCTACACTCGCCATCTGACGGGTTGGTGCACGTGGTGGTGCTTTGGAATCCCTCATGGGACACTGTGCATCATACCAACGGTGGCCCATTTGACCACACGTAAAGCACTTAAAGGGGCCCCTGTGAACAGATTTACCTGTCGGGGCCTCTTGCTTTTTCTCAGGGGGAGGCTGGGAACCCTTCCCTTGGTTCCCTTGGGAATTACTTTGTGGCCCTTTCTGGAACTCCCTCTGTTTACCCTTGTCCCCCCCACTCTTCTGCTGGGGACCCTGCCCACCTTTGGCGAAGTCTCCCACGTGACCCTTGTGGACCCGGGTGCTGACCCAGCGGACCGCCTCCGCAGCAAGCTTCCTAGAGTTAGTTAACTTGCTATCAATAAGGTGCTGGCATAGCTCTGGAAAACAATTAGCAGACAAGTGCTCCCATGCAAACAAATCATAGAGCGCTTCAAAAGTATCCACTTTGCTACCCTTCACCCAACCATCCATAGCTCTGCAAAAGAAAGATTGATACTCCACCCAGGTAGTTGCCTCCAGCTTCTTACAATTCCTGAACCTCTGTCTATAGAGTTCTGGGGTCAAACCATACCTTGTCATCAGGGCTTCCTTCATGTGGGCATAAGACATCCTATTCTCACTGGGTAGGTCTAACAACGTATTCCTCCCCTCACTCACAAAGCGGCCCCACAACCCCGCTCCCCAATCCTTCTCAGGGACCCGGTGGGCCAACATTGCTATCTCATAGGCTGCAAACCACTGCCCAATATCTTCCTGTCTGTGGAATTCCTTTATGACATCCTTGGGGATATGGACTCTGCTTTCTGCAGGCACAGATGGTGCGCTGCCACCAGAGGGATTGATTTCTAAGCCTTTTGCTTTGAGCTCTAACTCCCTCAATATTCTCTCATGTTCCAACCCCATTCTCTCTCTCTCCAAGGACAACCTGCTATTCTCTAGGTCCCTCTGACCCTCCATTTTGAGCCTGGCCATCTCCAGCTTGTGCACCCTGTCTCTTTCCCTGTCTTCCAGCTCTCCTGGGGACGGGCCTTTGGAAGAGACGCTACTGCCAGGCGGGGAAGGTACCCCTTCCCTGGCTGGAATCAATGATATATTCAGCTGTCCCTCTGCATCCCCAACTGGCTCCACCACCAGTTCAGGGGTATTTCTTGCTTCCACCCAGGCCCTCAGCGCCTTTTGGTATTCATCCTTTTGGCAATGCCTTGGGTAGCAACTTTAAATTTTTTGCAAAAGCGCTTCAGCTGTTTCACATTGTAGGTTTCCAACCTCTCTTCCTCAAAATCTAGATCCATAGATGCAACAGATGCTGGTCGGCTCATGGTTGTAAGAATTGGCAGTTCTCAGAAAAAATAACAGTCCAAGGAGAAAGAAAATTCTACCAAAAAAGTATGTGGTTGCGTTTGGTCTGCACTCACTAGTAGTGTACACCAATCATTGTATATGAGTCACAAATGCAAGTCCAGAATCCTCACCGCTGACCACCAATGTTAGAACTGGGGTCTCTAGTTGGCAATGGTATACACCTTTGACCAAATAGGGACCCTTGCTTCTAGTCAGGAAAGGGGATTACACTACTGGATAACCCCTGCTCACCCCTTTGGTAGCTTGGCACGAGCAGACAGGCTTATCTCAGAGGCAGTGTGTTAAGCATTTGTGAACACATACAGTAATACAGTGAAAACACTACAGATGGACACCACACAGGTTTTATAAAAATAAGTATTCTTTATATAGACTTAACACAAGACCACAAATGACAAAAATCCACAATACTGTACTCAAAATAGACTTAAAGATGGTAGAAGTAACTTAGTTCAAGATGATGATAAATGCGACACGTTTCTCACAAATGTACCTTGGATGCGTAACGCAAAACAAACAAAGGGTCCGCAGGGAGTGATGCGGCAAGCAGGCGCCTCGATGCGGTGCAATGATCCGGTGTGATGCGATGAGAGTGCGCCCTTGATGCGATGCGACGACGTGAAGATGATGCGTGCACGCCCGACGGCCGTGCGGCAAACTCTGTACCTTTGGAGCCATGACAGGCCCTGCGACACGCCTCTCCGGTGTTGCGACGGCAGGCAGCTGCGACGAAGACACGCTTCTCTGCTGATGCGGCGGGGGACTCTGCGGCGGCGACACGCTTCTCCGGTGATGCGACGGCAACAGCTGCGACAGCGACACGCTTCTTCTGGTTGAGTCACGCTTCCAGCTCCCAGCGACACGCAGGCTTCTGCAGACAGAATCCCCAGCAAGGGAATTCAGGAGGGAGCTGGTGGTGAAGTCTTGTAGCCCTGAGACTTCAGAAGGAGGCAAGCTCTAGTTCAAACCCTTGGAGAAATATTCTGCAAGATGATGAAAGTTCTTTGAAAGTTCCTTCTCCTTTCCTTGGCAATGAAGACCACTGCAGGCCAACCCAGCAAACAGCACACTGGCAGAGGGGCAGGCCAAACTCTTGCAGCTTCCTTGGTTCTTCTCCTTGACAAAGGTTCGCCTTGTGTTCCCAGAAGTGATCTAAAGTTCTGGGGTCTGGGTCCCCCTTTTTATACCCATAAATCCTTTGTCTCTGGAGTCAGAGAGTGTCTGTACCTAGTCCAAACCAGTTCTGGGTGCATTCTGCCAGGGCACAACTTCTTCCTTTGTCAGTGTGGGCCAGGGTCATCAGACACACCACAGGAGGTGGAGCCAAAATTGTGGAAGGCAGGCACAGCCCTATTCAGGCCCAGGTGCTACTCCTCCCACCACTCCTCAAGCAGATAGGTCTATTCAGCCTAGTGCTGACTCACCCTGTCTCCTGGTGTCCCCCAGCTCCTGTCACTCACAAAACCAGACATACAATACACAAGCTAGCAGAGGCAGGCTGGATGGTTAGGCAAGAAAATACCTACTTTCTAAAAGTGGTATTTTCAAACACAGAATGTTAAAACCAACTTCACTAAAAGATGTATTTTATCATTCTGAGTTCAGGCATACTAAATTCGAATTTCTACCATGTTCCCTGTGTCAGTTAGGATTATAAGATGTTATAATCAAGCTGAACATTCTCGCCTATGGGGACAGGTAGCCTTGCAATAGTGAAAAACGAAATAGGCTGTAATTCACTATCAGGTCATGCCACACACATCAGGGCATGACCTACCTTTTACATACAATGCACCCTGCCCTAGGGCCTACCTTAGGGGTGTCTGATATGCAGAAAATGGAAGGTTTAGGGACTGGCAAGTGGGTGCACTTGCCAAGTCGACATGGCAGTCACAGACTGCACACAGGCTCTGCAATGGCAGGCCTGAGCTACACTTTACAAGCTGCTTCTGTGGGTGGCACAACCAGTGCTGCAAGCCCACCAGCAGCATTTGATTTACAGGCCCCAGGCACCCATGGTGCACTATACTAGGGTCTGACAAGTAAATCAAATAATCCAATCATGGAGTCACTAATTCAGTATGCAATTTACAATAGGGAGCACTTGCACTGTGGCACTGAATAGCAGTGGCACAGTGCCCAAAGCATCTAAACCAGCAACACATATCAAAAACAGAGGAGGCACACAGTGAAAAAATGGAAGGGAGACTCACGCCAATGGTACCAGGTCTAACAAAGTTGTTATTGGACTCAAAGTAGTCTACGATCCTGGGATAAACAGTTGAAATTGTGGTATTATTTTTCTGCTAAAGTTTGTGGTGCAGATTTGTGAGGTACCATTGACTGCAAAATTGAGATATGGATTTACCAATTTTTTGTGATTGTACTAATATTGATAGATGTTTATGGAACCTATTGCGCAAAGGGGAAGTGTTAGACCGGGTATCCTTGACGTGGTTTCCCTTGTCTTTCTTGACTCTACCTCCTGTATTTTGGATTGTGTGCTGAACTTCGTTTTTGCTGGTTTGTGTTCTCTGGGCACTTTACTGCTGCTGATCAGTGCTAATGTGCAAGTGTTCCCTGTATAAATTGTGTTTATGATTGGTTATCCATGATTGGCATATTTGATTTACTGGTAAGTTCCTAGTAATGAGCAATGTGTGTGCCCAGGGCCTGTAAATCAAATGCTACTAGTGGTCCTGCACAAAAAAAGAGACAAGGAGACCCTAGAAGTCTGATGGGACCAAGGGTAATTGTATGCTAAGGAAAACAAAGGTCCCATGCAATTTAATTAGAAATAATATCACAATTGTGGTAATAAAAATTGGAAAGTATAAATATATTAATGAAAAAATAAGATTTAATAAACAACTAAATTGACCGCAAAAAAATACAAAAAGAGTGAGTGAGCAACCGTGACAGGGCAGAGGGAAATCAGCCGATTTCCTTACTGCAGGCAAGTGACTTAAAAAGGTGACTTTTTAATAAGCGAGCATGTAAATAAGCAAAAAGTCACAATCTGTATTCCATCTCATACTCCACAATTAGATACAAATTTAGTATAGAGTTGAAGATGTATATGTCGACCACGTTTCAATCCCTAAAAGGATTTCGGGATCTCATCAGGACTAACTGATAGATCAGATGCCTGGAAAGTTGCCTGGATAAGTGAAAGGTAAGGGGAAGAGGGGGGGAGGGAGAGTTAAAAATGATTATTAGAAGGTAAAGTGTAAAACAGAGTAGAGGGAAAGGAATGGAGGGAAAAAAGGGAGGGGGAAGAAGGGAGGGGTGGGAATAGGGGATACCAAGGGGAAGGAGAAAGGGAAAGGGGAGATACGAGGGGGAAAAAGAAATACTATCAATTATATTAAAGGTGGGATAAAGCAGAAAATGTTGCGACAGCCAAAAAGGAAAGAGATGGTAAGCAGTGCACACTGACAATGAACAAACTACATACAGGGTGGAAAAGACCTAAACCTGAATAAATATAGCAAGGACAAGGGGAGAGGTGATAGAGAACAGTGCACATAATTACTGAGAGGACAGATAGAGAGAGAGAGAGTCGTTACCAGTAAAGCAAGGGAGGGGTAGGAGGACAACCAAATGAGTGGTCTGTTCTAAATAGAGGTGATGGAGGAGTAGTGTAGAGATACCGAATAAATATTACTAACCAGAAGGGAAAAAACCAATGACTCAGTTAAGGATGGTAAATCCGAAGGAATATCCGGAAGAGTGGACGTTGCCGTGTAGAAACTAGAATGGAAGAGGTGAAAAGTTAGGGAGACGGTGCCGTGAATTGGTGAAATGCTGTGCACGGCACCAAGTCGGGCGGTGGAGCCCTTACCAGAATAGGGGTAAGGGGGAAGGCCTAGACCTCGGTGAGGGACAGTTGTTGATTAAGAGGTTCCCGTCCGGGAACCGTAGTCGAAGAATCTCTGGAAAGTGCGATGAGGGCGAGGGTCTGGTAGTAACCAAACCGGATCATGCGGTGAAGGTCTAGAAACGAGAAGGGGCTGTGTTAGGAGAGGCGCTAATAAGCAGGGAAACCGCGCCTAAATCGGGGGTCTATGAGGTAGTGCGCATAAACCGCTTACCTGATGTTGTGAAATTATCAGGATGCCATGATAATGTGCAGGGAGAAGCCGCGGCAGTGGCGCGATCAGCCTGTGAAGGGATGTCCGGATAGGAGCGTCAGAGGCACGATCAGCCTGTGAAGGGATGTCCGGATAGGAGCGTCAGAGGTGGAACTCTTAAGGAGTAACCGACGAGCGGAAGTGACAAAGAGGGAAGGTGTATGCCGAAGGTGGTAGCTGGGACAGATCAGCAGGGCGGCCATCTTGGAAGGGAGTAGGGCCCAGGAAAGGGCATAGATGGCTAAAGGAAACTAGAGAGCTCGAGGTGCAGGCCTAATGGGAGTGATGATGGGGGAGGGGTAGTGGGAGAGAGGGGAGTGAGGAAGGAAGGAGATGGCAGAAGGGGTCAAGGGGCCATAATTAGTGCTGATAACTACGCGCAAATATGGTGAAGGTAAACAAGGGAAACAGTAAGAGAAGTAAGATAAGGGAGAGTGGACTGGAAAGGGAAAATTCGGGAAGGGGATCTCGAGAAATTTGGATAATTGGCAAGGCAGGATTAGTAAACCCATATAGTCATAAAAGCACACATATAGATAAACATTAATCACAATTTACAGTTGGTTCACAATGAACACACGTAATAAGCGGGGAAATAGTATGTGGAACCGGAGAGGAAAGTACGTTCAGAGTCAAAGTTCAATTTGTACATAATGCCACAGGACGTAAACCGTCTGGTTGGATTAGAGCAGGTTAGACCAGTCCTCATGGCGATTGAGTCCTGTATGGAGACTGTCTGTTCGTATAATCCATTTTAACTCCTCTTTGTTAAGAATGCCTGCAATGTTCGTATTTCTAAGAGGTTGATGGATCACTGTTATCACCTGCCACCTCAGTTCATCCTCGGTGTGGTTGAGGGCTGAAAAATGTTCAACAAGGGGTGCATTTGGTGTTTTGCATCGTATCCGGCTTCTGTGTTGGCATATCCGAATCCTGATCTTTTGTGTCGTTTGACCAACATAAATTAGATTACATGGGCAGAAAATTGCATATATAACATTGGCAGTGTTACAGTTTGAAAAATTAGATAGAGTGACGTCAATATTCTCATGCACAAATTTCTTAGTGTCCACAGTCAAATGACTAACGCTACATCCAGAACATTTGAAATGACCAACTACTGGCAGTAACCCCCAGACCTCTCTCAGCGTGGGGTTGTTTTTAGTGCTTGTGATGGCTGCCCTTACTAAATGATCTTTTATACTTTTGCTCTTTTTGAAGGCAAATAGGGGGCGTTCGAAGTTAAAGTTACCTGCATTAAGTATGGGCCAATGTTTGAGGATACATTTCCTAACTGAGTTGGAGACAGGCGAGAATGTTGTCACACATACCAATTTGTCAGCATTGGTTCTTTCTTTAGGACTCAAAAGAGTATCCCTGGGGCAGTACCAGGTACGTTTCAGTGCGGTTTTCACCAGTTTGCTTGGGTATCCTCTGGTTGTACGTTTTTTGGACAAGATTCTAGCTTCCAAGAAATAATCCTCCTTACGTTGGCAGTTGCGACGTATGCGGAGGAATTGTGAGTATGGAAGAGAGTCACGTAAGGCTCTCGGGTGATGACTGCTATATGACAATAGTGTATTTCTCTCAGTTGGTTTGCGGTATATTGTAGTGTAGAGGGTACCGTCATGTGATATAATCATCAAATCAAGGAAAGCGATCTCCTGTTTGCTTCTGTTGATGGTAAAGTTCAGGCCATTGCAGTGTGTGTTGAGCCATTCCTTAAATTCCAGTAGATTATCATCTGTGCCATTCCAAATGAGGAAGATATCATCTATATAACGTTTCCATTCCAGAATGTTGGTTCTGAATGGATTGAGAGGGATAGTATTCTCTGTGTCTCAAGCCAGTCCATATACAATATGGCGAAATCTGGAGCAAAAACTGCGCCCATACTCGTACCCTTGACCTGCTGGTAGAAGTTACCATTGAAAAGGAAAAAATTACGAGTGAGGCAAATTTTCAGTAAATAGAGAAGAAAGGAGGTGGGGACTGGGTGTGGTTGGGGTCTGGAATTCAGGATCAACTCGATAACATCAATGCCTTCGTCTTGGGGGATGTTTGTGTACAAGGATTCTACGTCAAGAGTACAAAGGAGGCATTGATGAGGATCAAAAGGAAGGCCTTCTACCAGGTTAATCATGGCCGTGGTATCCTTAATGTAACTAGTGGTCCTGCAGCACTGGTTGTTCTACCCATATGAATAGACATGTAAACCTGTCTCTGACCTGCCATTGCAGTGTCTGTGAGTGCAGTTTTAAACTGCCATGTCGACCTGGCAAGTGCACCCACTTGTTATGGTCCCAACCTTCCCTTTTACTACATGTAAGGCACCCCTAAGGTAGGCCCAAGGTAGCCCCATGGGGAGGGCGCAATGTGTGTTAAAGGTGGGCTATGTGCTGATGTGTTTTACATGTCATGATAGTGAAATACTGGCAATTTTGTTTATCACTATTGCAAGGCTTTCTCTCCCATAGGTATTATTGGAGCTCCCTTGTAACACCTTATGAGTGTAACTTTAAATTTGTAAGAGATAGAGATTTAGAGTTTGGGCTCTCCAAGCTCAGAATCTAAAAACACATCTTTTAGTAAAGATGGTTTTTAAATTCTGTGTTTGGAAATGACACTTTTAGAAAATGGGCACTTTCTTGCTTTACCATCCTTTACCTCTGACTTCCTGTGGAACCAGCTTCTGGTTTAGACTGACAGTTAAGCTGTTTGTGCATCCACTCTAGACAGGCACACAAAGGGAACTAAGGTGTGCCCTGCATATCCTGATTGCCCATCACCAGGTTAATGGGTCTTCCTGAGCTAGAGTGGTGGGAGGAGCTGTCACTGACACCTGTGTAGGGCTGTGCCACGCCTCTCACAATGGTGTCTCTACTCTCTGTAGTGTGTCTGGAGCCAAGAGAGGGCAAGGCAGGTTCTGTGCACTATAAAGACTATACTTTGAAGTATGTCTACTTCAAAGGCCGAAAGGGGACAAGTATTGGACCTAAAACCCCAGACTTTTAGAACACTTCTGGATCAAGAGGAGACTCTGCCAAGAGTAAGACCTGGGGTGCTGTCAGGAGGATTACTGCCCCTTTGCTATGTTGCTTTGTTGGGTTGGCCTGCAGTTGCTGCTTCTGCCTTGGAGAGGACAAACACTGGAATTTGCTGTTTTGGTATCCTGCTTGAGAAGATTCTCCAAGGGCTTGTGTGTGCTTGCCTCCTGTTAAGAATTCTCAGGCCCATCAAAGATTTCACCTGCAGCATCCCTGAATTCCACTGCTGGGAGTTCTGACCTGCCAAGTGGTGCCAATTCCAGTTCTGGGTCCATGGAGATGGCTCTGAAAACCAATGCATTGCCTTGGTGAGGCTGAAAAATTGATGCAGCGCCTTATTGTTTGGATTCCATGCACTTCACTACTCATTCCAAACATTGTGTACATTAGATTTAGAATTATTCGGTACTGAAGAATTACCCCAGATCATTATTTGACTTTAAGATGGCAAGAAACATGTTGACCTTTTTATCCTTCTTTAAAGCCACCAGAGATCATTGCCTCAATCGGTGGCACACACATTTTATTTAGACAGGCATACTTGTTTCTAGAGAAGTGCCACGTCTATTTTACTACTTACCACTGTTTGACACTCACCTATACCAATCTACACTTGAGTGCCCTATACTTGCACTTCATGGGCAGCTTTGGAAAAAGATCTCCGATCAAGAGCCCCTTGAGGGTGCCTGTCGAGCATTGCAGCGCCAGACTGACGAGGCGCAAGCCCTATGATGAAGCATGACACTTGCAAGGGTGTGTGAGGGCGCTAATTCCAAAAGGAACGACCCCCAACTTCTGGTTCTTCTATACCTGACCTGATATAACTCCCCCCCTGGAACTGCATACCTTCTTTTGACTGACAAATGTAGGGCTCCATTCATGTTCGTGGCTTCATCAATGGTGCAGGATCACTGAAAATGAAGGACCATTTAAATGTCCACAACATGGTACTTTTGACTTAAAAATTATCAAAAACGTACGAGAAAGGTTACATGAAATGAAGCCACCTCCTAGATCTACACAATATGAAGCATTAAATACTTGGGAGAGAGAAGCTCATGCTAAAGAGAAAGAAAGGTATCAGAATAGAGCAAGGAGAGCAGTGTGACATTACGCAGGTGCTCAATGGGATCAAAAACAGCAAAAGTGGAGGAAGTAGAGCAGTGTGAAATTACGCAGATGCTCAATGGGGTAAAGGACTGCAAAGGTGGAGTAAGTGTGTAGTCGAGAGAGCTAGAATGTACCAAGCTATAACTACAAAGAAGACTAAAAGGAATTGGAAAAAGGGAAATGATGATGAGGAAACTGCAAGGAAGACTTACACTGATAGGGATTCAGGGGTCAACATTTTAGATGCTTTGTTGCCCTCACGCCCACCTCAATATGTGGCTTCTCCAACACATACAGAGGGTGTTACAACCACTAGCTCTACGGTGGCTACAAACTCTGTTGATACAAGCACGATTCAGATTGAGAGACCACTTCAAGCACTTCTGATTGCTCCTGCACCTATTGAAGCAACCCCTACTGTAATTGCTCCGGGTGTTGTTGCTTGCATTGTGACTGTTCCTGCCCCAGTATCAGAGGTTGGATAGCACAGACATTGGCAAAGCCGATTGCTGCTGCTGCACCAAATATTATTGTTCCAAACATGGTGGTTCAAGGTGATGTAGGAGTAGTAGCTGCAACAGGCTTTATCCCGACAGCGCAAAATTCACAGATTGTTGCCTGGACACAACCACAGAATGTTCAATCATTGAGAGAAGGGAGGAGAATTGTCCTTATGACACCAATTGTGCAGGGAGAAACAGGATCATTTGATGATGGGATTTTTCCCCCAAGGTTTGAGGAGACTTCAGTGTATAAGAGAGTGAGAGAATCAGAGAGACCACCTACTAGTCAGGAAAAAGCAAGACCCTTAGATGTGCTGAAATTAAGGGTTAAATTAGAGGAAATTATTAGAGGATGCTTAGATATTTCACACTTGAATCAATATCAGCAGAGTGAACTGATATATATATATATATATATATATATATATATATATAAGTAGAGAAAATATGAGACGTGCGGCTGCCACCCATGATAAATTAACTGAATTAGCTAGAAAAAATGAGGTGGATCTTTCTAAGAGTGTTCCCTTTCAGAAAATATTTAGGGCACAACTGGTTGATGAAGGTATTGTGACAATGAGGTCATCAGTAATGAAAATACACATTCCAGAATTAGTAAAATGCATCCCCAAATGGAGTGATTTTAACAGATTAGAGAGTAAGTGGGAGAAGAAACACAGAAAGAAAAAGAAACATCAAGATACCACCAAAACAAATGGTAAGCCAGCACCCCCAGATGAAGATGATGTTATAGCTTTTCCTATGAGGTAAATACCTGGTGGAGGGTATGTTTATGTACCATGGAGTAGAGGTGATCTTGCAACAATTGCGAACGATTTTCAAAAATTGAGAAGAGAATCCTGCAAAGTGGTGTACACAAGTTGAGAGATTTGTGAAAATTTCAAAGGTTTTGTGGACAGACTTGAAAACTTTCTTTGATCTTATGGTGTCAAGTGATCTGTGGTCTTAATGCAAGATAGTTGTGAAATGGCCACAATCTGCACCTTCTTCAGTGGTAATGACTAAATACAATGAGGTGATTACCTTTTTGAAAGGAAAAGTTCCAGCAATAGACATTGAATGGCTAAAGATTGACTGAACCATACAAGAAACTAAAGAATCAGTGCATGATTATTATGAATGATTGTTGCAGGTGTTTAAACAACACAGTGGATAAGAAAATACTGAAAAGGGAGATATGGGGAATTTTGTGTCAAAGTTCATTCTTGGGTTGTGACAAGAAATCAATATGTACATACAGCAGAATGTGATTTGTTGGTAGACAAAACCTTTTGATGAGATCCTGAGGTATGCAAAACACTGTAGAGGTGAGCAGGAAATGAAGCAAAAGAGACTTAAGAGAAGTTTATGCTTACACAGACAAAGTTGCCTGTAAAGGGGTTCCAGAACCAATCACATGTTAGAAACGTTGGAGGAATACAGGGTGTTGGGTTTCAAGTCAGAGATCAAAGAGTGCATGGTGGAGTTAATGTCTCACAGGGCAGAGGTCGGAGTGTTTCGGTTGATCCAAATTCAGGAATAGAAATTACAACATTGAAGAAAACAACTCCGTGTCATTATTGTAACAGGCTCGGGCATTGGTAGAGAGAATATAGGCAAAATCCAAATCAAGTGAGTGGTGAGGGTCAAATACAGGGTGTATATTAAATGCAGAAGTAAAATGTTCCAGTTCAAGTACCTACTCAAAGAATGCAGATGCCAGTACTATCACAAAGTTCCATAATGCAAGTCACACAAGCTCCGATGGCCACACAGAATGTGGGAAATACTATATTCAATTATGAATTAGGTACCAAGAGCAAATTCAAATCCATTTTAAAATCAGAATCCTTTTCAACAATTTCCCATGTTGGAAAACAAGAGTTTTGATTCTGACAATTCCGAATGATGGTGCCTGTGGGGAGGGGAACATTGCATACTTGGTTCAGTCTTACAAGATGACTAAAGAGGACCATTTGTAGAAGGAGAGATTAATGGCTACCAAGTGTAATTCCTTATCAAACCGCAGGAGCTACCCATTCCACTGTTAGAACAGAGGAAGTCACAGACCTACCCCGCTCAGGAAAGAAGATCCAATTTGTACGTGTCACAAATAGGCAAAGTACAAACCCCGTTTCAAAGAAAGTGGCTGTAAAAATAGTTTCATTTGAGGAAGACCATTAGTTTGTGATATGCGATGTAAGTCCTGTAAATCTGTAAGGAAGAGATCATTTGTACAAGGTAAATTGCAGTATATATTGCAGACCAGATGGTGTTGAATTTCAAGCAAATGATGAAGATGTCTAATTTAAAAAAGGCCAGACAAGAATCAGCTGTAGGATTACATCCTGTGAGAATGGTGGAGGATTTCCCTACTGATTTGAGAGAGACAGTGAAAATAGAACTATGGGATTTTTCCGGGAAAGTGGTCAGACTAATCAAAGATGTAGAACCAGTCCAAATCACAATTAAACCAAATGCAATGTTCTCAAGAACATCTCCATATAATCTTACACCAGGGTTTGAAGAAAATTGTCAGATGTCCTTGCATTAGCCCATTATGGATTTACAGAAACCCAATTGGAAATACCAGATAGTACAGCACCGTTGAAAGATTAACAACGTACGTGTTCTATGTTGTCCTATGGTACCGAATCCAGCAACAATATTGTTGCAGATTCCATGCACAGAAGAATGGTTTACCATTGTGGATGTTTGTCAGGCCTTTTTCTCTATTTCGTTGCATAAAGACAGCTGATTTCTGCTCTCATTTGTGTTTAGAGATAGAGTTTTGGCATGGTGCTGAGTTCCACAAGGGTATACAGAAAGTCAATTGATCTTTAATCAAATGTTGAAAAAGAATCTTGAAACTGTGCAAATGCCATGCAACTTAGTTCTTGTAAAGTACATCCACGACTTACTTGTGGCATCAAATATGCAAGAAGCTTGTAAACAAGACACAATTGCTCTTTAAACTATTTAGCTGCGAACAGACACAAGATGTCCCCTGAGCAAATTGCAATACTGTCCAAAAGAAGTCCTGTATTTAGGACAAATCATTGAGAAAGGAATGAGAAAGGTGTCACCAGAAAATTAGAGATGATTCTAAAGATGCCTCCACCCAGGAAACCCAGAGGTCAGAATTTTCCTGGGAATAGTTGGCTACTATAAACAGTAGATACCCAGCGTTTCCCTAGTAGCCAAACCTTTACTTAAGCTGACGCACAAAGATGTGCCTGATCCGCCTCCATGGGACAATGATTGCTTGAAAGCATTCCTAGAGCTGAAAGAAAATGTCTGCCATGCCCCAGCACTAGGAATTCCTGATTACATTAAGATGTTCACATTGTTTTACAGTGAGAGGGGGAGGGCTGCACTCTCTCAGTGCTTACTCAGATGCATGGAGATTCAAGAAGACCTCTGGCATATTTTTATACAACAACGCTTGACCCTTTTGCCACAGGACTGCCTGGCTGCCTTAAAGTGGTTGCAGCAGTTGGTGTCAGTATTGTGATATTTGAGAGCATAGGGATAGAACATCCTCTTACAGCCATGGTCCCTCATTCAGGGCTCGATTCACAAATGTAAACTTAGACATGAAGTCTAAGTTTAGACCTGAAGTCTAAGTTTAGACCTAAATCTCATTTTAGACCTGAAGTCTAACTTTATACCTAAAATCTTACTTTAGACCTGAAGTCTAACTTCAGACATGACGTCTAAACTTAGACAGCAGGTCAAAAGTTAGACTTCAAGTCTAAAGTTAGACTTCAGGTCTAAAGTTAGACTGTAAGTCTAAACGTAGACTTCAGGTCTAAGTTTACATTTGTTAATTGGACCCTCAGTTTGGATTTTGCTCAGCTGTACAAAAACACAGCCTTTGACAAACAGCAGACTTAAAAAGTTTGAACAACAAGTACTTGCTGCAGAAAATGTTGGGCCTGATTCACAAAAGTAAACTTAGACCTGAAGTCTAACTTTAGACCTGAAGTGTTAGTTTAGGCCTGAAATCTAAGTTTAGACTTCAGGTCTAAAGTTAAACTTTAGGTCCAAACTTAGACTTCCGGTCTAAACTTAGACTTCAGATCTAAGTTTACCTTTGTGAATCAGGCCCTTTGTATTAAAACATTGTGCAACGATAAATCCGAACATTGTTACCATTGCCTGAGAAGGAAATTGATGGGGATGAAATTGGACATGACTGTCTCGATGTTATGGATTTACTCACCAATCCAAGGCCAAACATTGAAGATGGACCTCTTGATGAGCCTGACTAGGTAATCTTTGTGGACAGCTCATGTTTAAGAGACAACGAAAGAACTTTGAGAGCAGTGTATGCAGTATACACAATCCAAGAAGTGGTAGAAGTCTCCTGAGTTCGAGGTATTACTTCTGCACTGGTTGCGGAATTGATTGCCCTTCCAAGTGCTTGTTGCCTTACAGTTCAATTGAGAGTGACTATATTTACAGACAGTCAACATGGCTTTGGTGTGGTCCGTGACTTTAGAAAGTTATGGTCACTAAGGGGATTTATGACATCATCAGGCTCCCCGATAAGGAACGGGGAGTATGTAATGAGACTTTTGAAAGCTTTGCAGCTACCCCAAGAAATTGCAGTAGTTAAGTGTGCAGTATGTCACTGTTGGTAATCGATATGCTGATTAAATTGCACGATATTGTTTGCTGGTGCCCTGAAAATTTAACAGAGAATACACAGATGAATCTGAGAAAGATACTACCTTTCAATGTTGATGTCAGTTGCTGATACTTTGGAAGAAATACAAATATTACAGGAAGATGTTTCATAAGTAGAACAGCAAGGATGGATCAGAGCAAGATGTGTTAAAAATGCAAATGACATTTCGATCTCAGCAGATGGAAGATCAGTGCTGCCAGATAGTTTGTTGTTCCCCATGAAACAACATTTCAATGGTCCTGCACTCATTAGAAGGGATGCAATGGTAAGGCTGTTTAGGTAAAATTGGTTTACACCCCAATTCAGAGTTCTACTAGAAGAATAGTGCCAAAGATGTGTAACATGTCAGCAGATGAATGCGAGAAGGAGAACACCCGTAACCATGAGTCACACAGGAAGATAAGAAGGTGTTATGAACCCCAATGTCCCCACATATAGGCCTGGGTAGCAATACGACCTGTTACCTACATCCGTCCTACCTTGCTCCACATAACGGTTCTGGCACTGACCCTTTACCTAGTTATGTGCTGAATAAATTCGATCAGTTTTCAACGAAACTGGTTTATTATGCATGAGGATTCCTAGTATCATATCTTAATCCCCTGCCCAGAAAGTACAAAGCAGGATTACCATCTTATGTATAATAACTCTGTACCAAAGTCACCACTAACGTCATCCTTGGACGACAGGTCCACTATACATAATGGCAAGCCATTACATATCTAGGTAGAACGCCTGAGGGTATTTTGTGGGTATAAAATAACCACATCCTCGCTGGGGAATGAGAGGAGACGCTTTCACGCTGACACAAGACTCTGAGGTCCGGGCCTGCAGGAGCTCCAGCACGCAATGGTCTGACATCTCTTGCGGGGTGTCCAACTTGAGACCAAGACGGGGTCCTTCATTCTCTCTCATCAGGTAATGGGGTTGGCTCTTTCCTAGGGGATTCTTGGCTTTACACCTACATACATGCTAGGTACACTTAGGTAGAGTTTGCATCTTAGGAGTACGCTTGTTTACTGCAATGTATCTATTTCCTGCATATATTTACTGTTTTAGCACCATGGTAGAATTCAACCTTTTATTTACTCTTTTGGTGCTTGTAATCTCATATATCTGTTTCCGTCTAATGATTGTCACAGGAAACATGGTTTATACTAGAATGACGCTGGTTCAATAAATGCTTATTGAAAACATCCCTATTGTTTATTCTGTATATCTCTCTGAGACTAAGTGAGCACGTTTGACTGAGCGAAAAGTACTACACTGTTTCCACGATCCCTGAAGAATCAAGGGTTGTCATGTTCGATAGTTGCCAGAAACTATTCACTCCTTGGTAAGGTTAGGGGGCTTATGGTGGCACTGTGAGCTAGCTGGTCTAAAGGATGACATATCCTTTGGGGGGTGTCTGCAATCAGTCTGGACACCAATCACTTAGTGTATGTTTTCCAAACGCGCAGATCCTATGTATTATTAGGAACCATACGACAAAGGACAACTCAATAAGATTCAATTGGACTTTATTGAGATGCCTGTTTGTAATGGACTGAGGTATGTCCTGGTTATTTTCTCCTGATTGGTGGAAGCCTAACCAATGCAGAGAAATTACAGTCTCACTGTAGCTGCGCTTCTGTTGAGAAACTCACAGCATGGTTCGGACTCCCGGTTTCTCTGGAGTCAGACCTAGGGACCCATTTCAATAATAAGGTCCTTAGAATTCTGTGTGTGACTCTTCAGGTGGAACAGAGATTACACTGTAGCTATCGTCCCAAGGCTTCTGGGATAGTTGAGCAAGTAAACAGAACGTAGAAATCATGATTGGCTGAAATGTGCATCCACTTCATTGAAATAGTCAGATGCTTTCAATTGGCTTTGATGAGTCTTTGAAGCACCCCTGACAGGAGAACAGGATTATCACCTCATGTAATCCTCATGGGTTATGCTATGAGCCTGCCTGCTAAACCTGCATATGCACTTGTAAACATCACAGATTATATTCAATTACTTCAAGGGATTAGCTGATGAGGTGCATTCTGTTTCTTACCAGGTTGTAGCTGTCACTGCTTGTCTGCATCAGGAGCAGTGCCACAAACTTAACCCTGGTGACTGGGTTTTGGTGAAGAAACGTGCTAAAATCATGCTTGGAGCCAAAGCAGAAAGGCCTCTACCAAGTCATCCTAATCACAAACACTACTGTTAAATGGGTCTGCATACCTCATTGGGTGCATGAATCACACACTCAAAGAGTAAGGTGCTCGCATGAAGAAGTAGTGATCTTTGAGAAAAGTTTGGTATCTCCTGTACCTACACATCCCGAAAGACCAGAGGGGGGCGAAGTACCACAAAATCTTACACCGGTGCAAGTTCCTGAAATCTCATAAAGTGATTTGGAACTACACACTGAAGAGGAAAAATTGAGAACTGAAGATGAAAATTCAATTAAATCTAACCGTGGGCAGAGAACTCCGCTCCGCTGGCGGAGCTTGCGGAGTTTTGCATACTCCATGTTCCGCTGACAACGCGAAGTTTATGTAAAACTCTGATTCCGTTGTGGGTACGACTGCGCATGCGCACGCAGTCCTACCCACGATGTAAGTCTAATATAGGGGATTCTGCAGGACCATGGCGAGGAGGAGGAGGGCAGCCCGGAGATGCCGCGATAAAGGTAAGTGTGTTTAATTTACCTTAATTTTTATTTTTATTTAAAAAATCTTTATTGAGGGGGGGTAGAGGCGTGGAGCGGAGCGGAGCTCCACAGAGCTTTTGCCCAACTCCATGGAGATCCGTGTAGAGCAACTGCGCCAGCTCCGCCTGGGCTTAATTAAATCAGCACAAGAGCAATCAAATGATCCACACAAAGGAACGAGTGTAAGAAGAGAAAAAACCCCTTTGAGATCTGAATGACCAAATGGAAGGAGCTAATTGAGATCAACTGTGTCAATTGAACGAATACCACAAACCATTGTTGAAGAAACAGAATCCAGTGGTGTAAGCAAGACAGAAGAAGATGAACAGACACCAAGAAGATCCAAGAGAGCAAGAGTGCCTTGTTGAAGGTATTCTGCACCTGAATTGACTTACTATGTGGAGAATGTACAGAATGCATTGGTGCGAAATCCAAATGAATTGAGTACAGAATTATTTGAACTTCCATGATATGCGACACTGAGAAACAGCATTGATTAAATAAGATTTCTGAAACAAACATTACAATTAAATAACTGACAAGCACTATTAAGGACTATTTAGTGAATACAAAAACTGAATTAATTTAGAAAACACCTGAATAATGCTGCTTACACTACACTGACAAAATAAGAGACTGAAGTAAAAGAAACTGACATTGAACAGTTAATAAAAATAAATAAAAAGAGTAAGAAGATTTCCCTAGGGCCTAGGTTGCAGTCTAAGAGTAGGGATGGAGTAAGGCTAGGGATTTCTAACAAAGGTTTTTGCATTTAAGCTGAGTGAAATAACTGCAAGTTATAAATCAAGAAGTTTTGCACACTTGCACAAGTAGAAGCCAATGCAGACCATTAATCTGCCAGCTGCTATATTCTACTCAAGGTCTGACTGTGGACAAACGTGTATCCTTACCGAAGCTAAGTGTTAGTGCAGAGTAGTAGTTATTGTATTTTGGACATGGCCCTTCTTAGGGGATTTACCTAAAACCTTTTGCTGTTCCTCCTCCTGGTTTTTGCTGATTCTCTTTTCATGGCCTTAGGACTTTGGGCACTTTTCCACCATAATGCAATGTGAAAGCACATGCGCCCTTCCTACAGATGCTAGAAAGTGGTGGTTACTTGATTGGTTTAGGTGTTGTATCTGTGAGTGCCCTGTAAAAAGGTACACCACATACACAGGGCAAATACTGCACTGGCTAATGGTAGGATGCAGCACTATTTGTGCCACCCATCAGAATAACCTTTCTAATATGTATCAAGCCTGCCATTGCAGGCCTGTGGCTGCACAGTTGCACCTATGCTCAGGTTGGCATTTCTAACTCATTAGCCAACCCTGAGTGGGCCTTCCACTACCACTAGACAACCCTAGGACAAGCCATGAGGTGTGGAGCAATTGGTAGGCGAAAGGCAGGTCAGGTGCACCTGGGTGTCCCCTGCTCAGGCAGTGAAGAACCCCCATATGGGGTTTCCCTACCTAGGAGGTTTGCTCTTCTCATTGGACAACACCGGGGTCTTGCTGATTCTCTTTTGGTGGCCTTAGGGCTCTGGGCACTTTCCCACTGTAAATGCAGTGTGAATGTGTGCAAGCCCTTCCTACACATGTTAAGAAGTGGTACTTACCTGCCATTGCAGACCTGTGGGTGTACACTTGCACTTATGCTCAGGTTGGCCTTTCTAAACCAATGGTCAATCTGGAGGGGACCTTTCACTACCACTAGGGCACCTATGGAGTAAGTCTTAAGAGGTGAAGCCAGTGGTAGGTTAAAGGCAGGGCAGGTACACATGTGTGTTCCCTGCCCAGGTAGTGAAGAATACCCATGTGTGTTTCGCTGCCTATGAGGTTTGCTCTTTCCATAGATTAACATGGGGGAATAACTGAAATTACTTCAAGCTGCAATAGCGGCTTACAGTGGAGCAGCCTCATAATGTTCCCTATCATTGGATTCACAATGACAAACCCTCTCTTGTGGTACAGAGGGATTTGTCATTAATACCTTTGAAATTCCACTTCTAGAAATTGGGCTTTTCTCTGCTCTAAAACTCTTTGTGTGCCTTTTAGTTTGACTCTAGACAACACTGGAGGCTGGGGTAGCACATCTGTGCATTCCCAAGAGAAAGCTATAGATATTTTGCATGCAACTGGAATGACAGGCCTCTGCCATTTGAGGGCCTGGCTGGATAGATTGGAGGAAGTGGTTTTGACACTTGGCCTCTGAGAGCCAGATCATGGCCCCACTAAAGATTAAGAAGTGCATTGCACAGCCCCATTGCAAACAGGAGTGAAATTTAGGGGAGAAATCTGTGGTTCACTTCAAAGGGAAAATCTCTGATTCACCCCCAACTTCAAAGGCACACTACAGTATAACTACTGGTGCCATA
Source organism: Calotriton arnoldi (assembly GCA_963921515.1). Taxonomy (NCBI): domain Eukaryota; kingdom Metazoa; phylum Chordata; class Amphibia; order Caudata; family Salamandridae; genus Calotriton; species Calotriton arnoldi. The sequence continues at coordinate 3,010,457 of CAWUFW010001152.1, forward strand.
CTTCAGCAGCGCATAGATACACTTGTGGGAACGCGGGACCGGAGATCCTGGAACTGCGTGGTGCACACTGCTAGAGAAATCTGTTTTGCACAAGGAGGATTACTGTCATTGGAAGAGACCCTGAATAGTGGCTGGCTTGGGCTGACTACCAGCTGCTGTGTGGTATCCTGAAGTGTGCTCTCCAATAGCTTGTTGGCTAGTCCCGGTTCTCTTGTGGAGGTCTCAGGGACATCAAAGATCCCCTACAATGAACCCACACCATCTACCTGTGACACCTGGAGAGCGGTGCCCACTTAAGTGCCCACATAATCTGCTGGATCCCAACTGGTAGCGCGGTGTGAGTGTGACATTAAGTGTTGTGCCTATAGACCATATTGCCTGGTCTGGAGCCCCAAAAGTACTGCCCGCATTTAAGGAGTGTGGCCCTTGACCCGCATAAGTGTCTTGCTGGTGATGAGCTGATTTACCAGTTGCTGGATCCCGCGTGGCCCACTTAGTAGATCGTGCTGCATCTCTCTTGTGTGATGCGCCGACTGCATGCTCATTGTGTGCGGTGTCTGATTCACAGGCTGCGACCCTAGGTGGTGAGGATGTACCTTTAGTAGTGCCTCATTCTACCTAGTGTGGCCCTGCTGAACTTGTGCCTGTGTGTGTGCCTGGTATTGTCTGGTGCCACTCAGATCAATGCACACCAGACATTGTGCCTCATTTCCAGGGATCTCCACAATTTGTAACTCTTTATTGTGTGTGAACAGAATTTTCTGGTGCAACTCAGCTCAACGTTTACCAGACCTTGTGCCCAAGAGAGACCCATGTAGGTAGGAGTGGTGGGGTGGTTTGGCGGGATGTGGGCGGGAGTCGAAAGACGACGATGAGGGAAAATTAAATGTTTATTTAATTTTCCCTTGTCGTTGTCTGTCGAGTCCCCCCCCCACCCTGCCTCACTGCCCCATCACTCTTACCTGCACAGGCCGCTCCTGGTTGTGCCTCCTTACCAGGGAGGTTTGGAATTGGAAACTTTTTGTTGTGTGTGACCTGAATTATCTGGTGCGACTCAGCTCAACGCGCACCAGACGTTGTGCCTCATTTCCATGGAGGTACTGAGTTTGCGACTCTGCATTGTGTGTGACCGGAACTGTCTGGTGCTACTCATACCAACGTGCACAAGTCATTGTGGTTTATTTCCAGGGAGGCACAGAGGAGTGGATTTGTGTTCCAGGGTGTCCGGATTGCCTCGGCGCTACTTGATTGACATGTGTCTGATGAGGTGCCTCCTTCTTCTAAGACACTTCCCTGCTCCATCCCCCATTCATTGATGCTCCTTTTTGTGCCCTCAGTGTGGCAAACCAATCGCCCTTTCCTCACCTGGCCTGACGGCTTTGTGTTGCCAGGTAGTATTGCCTGGATTGGGCCTCGGTGGTGAGACTGGGCTAAAGAACGCTTCGGAGAATGATCGGAAGTGGGTCAAGAGACTGCATGACCCGCCCCCATGTTTTGCAGAACTGAGCTGAAGTTGGAAGGCACAGTGTGGATGACTATGCTTCTGCTCTGCATACCGTGGGTGAACTTCCAGAGTATTGGCCAAACTCCGGTTTGTCGACTGCTGCCTAATTAGTCCTGCAGCCTACCCCACCTTCTTCCCTGGGACCCTGACTAAGTGTGACTCCAGCTGCGATTGGCCTAGTATCAGGGGTATCGTTTTCTTTATCTCCAGCCCATGGCTGTATGGTAGTCGGGATCAGCTGAAGGGTGGAGGAGGGCTTGGGGCCACGTGGTCTGCATGTGCATTATCAACTGACCTGCAGGATATCAGTTGCACCGCAGTACGTTGCTCTGTGTGTGTGTTTGCGAGTGCGCTCCATACGGACCTGCCTGATATCCATGGCCCCGCGTATTAGTGCTGAGTGAGTGTGTGGAAGTGACTGCCTTTTATTTATAACACCGTGCGGAGCTGTTGCTTTACACGTTGATTCCCTGCCAAAAGAATACTACGTTTGACACTGGTTTTTACCAGTGCTGCCTTGGCCCACGGTGCTGTTGGAAAGTGTTGTAATTATCTGTGTGTACACATTTCTGGTATCGTTGTGATCGGGGTGCACCCTACAACTGTGTGGTTTTGAAGTATAATAATTGCCAGGGTGGGCCTCATTCTGACAACGTTTCGCACAGCATAAGTGTGCCGGGTGGTAAAATAGGATCTTTCCGAAGTGTTCACATCCATGATGCCAGTTTACCACAGTTGGGACAAGCACTGCTAGCGATATTTCCCAATGTGATTAATGGCCAGAAATGCATGATGTTCATGTTGTGTTAGTTAATCTGTGTGTTGAATACAAACTTTATTTACATACACCGTGTTAAGTCTGTTGTGACGCTCAGTGTATTTATTATGTGAGAGTGCTGTACCAATGCTTTACACATTGCCTCTGTGATAAGCCTGACTGTGCAGTACCAAGCTACCGAAGGGTGAGCCCAGGTTAACACTCTACACCTGCATTTACAATGATTAGACACAAAATAGATGAGACTAAATTAAGGGCTTCATTTACAGATTATTCAAGAAAAGAATTTTCAACTAATGTTTGTTCTAGATTAGTTCAAGAATATACACAGGCTTTAGATCCTAAGGACTGTTACGTTTGCGCATATGTACCTACTTCAGCTGAGGAAGAGGTGACATACCACCATATTCCATTGCTATATGCAATTTTATGCAGCAATTTGCTTAGTTTATTTTACAGACCGGAACATTTTTTATATTATTTTTCCAATTATGACATGATTCTTTCTCAATTCCCCTTTCAGAAAAGAATGAGCCCTCATCCACATGGCAACAATATGGAAATTGCATTGTATTTCTTTAGATCACCCACAGTTATAGACACTGTTAGGGAATATGGAAATAACTTAACCTGCTTAGTAAGAACATTAGAAAAGACAATCATATTAACAGTAGTTGAAAGAAGAGCTCAAATTTTCGATAGTAAAAATAAAGAAAATGGTGTTTTAAGAAATGTTTGGAAAAAAGGAGATGAATATAGAAAGAAAATGGTTTATCCAAAATTAGATAGAAGACAAAAAGGGAAATTATATGTCTACAAAAGGCAAAACCAGGTTAGGAAAAGATGTATTGGTATTAGTAAATGTGAACATACTTTTGAAGTTTTAGGAGGATCCATCCAAATATTAACAGGGAAAGAGGCAGTTATTACTGGAGTTTATTTTGTGTGTGGACAAGATGATTATTTCTAGTTGCCAGCTGATTGGGAAGGTGTTTGCTATTTAGATTTGCTATTTCCTATGATGTATCATTTAAATAGTATAGACGCTTTAATATTGCCACCGCACACACACACACACAGTACAAATGATGGGACACAATTAATGGGAGATATTTGTAAGAGTAGTCTCGAATTATGAGAAAATTAGCAGTAGATATATTAGCTACAAGTACATCTGGTGTTTACTAGCAGCTAACACAGAATTAGAGGTTATTAGATCAATGCTTTTGCAAGATTGATTGGCTTTAGATATCTTGTTGGCAGAGACAGGCAGAGTCTGCAGATGCTGAAAGCTCAACAATGTTGCCCATATATTCCCATTGAGAGAAGAAAGACAGAAGAATTTGCAAATAATATTTCTGATCTGAAACCTGAATTAGAACTTTTAGAGACCACTAGTGTATTAGGAAACTTCTCTGAAGGAGCCTTACCATTGGCAACTGGTTCACAACAGTAGAAGGAGGACCTTTCAGAGTCATATTGAGGCCTATACTAATAACTGGCATTTGCTTGATAAGTTCATACATTTTATATAGAGGATTTAGATGCTACTTAGCGTAAAAAGAAGAATAAAGAAAGGAAAAGAAAAATCAGAGAATTATTAAAAATGGAGGAGAGAAAGAATAGAGAGTATAACATGTTGAAGACAGATAAAACCATCAAAAATAACAACTCAATTAACATTAGAATGCCATCTAAAGATTCATTTGTAGAGGAATTGCAAAGGTTTATCAACCATCAGAGTGGGGAAGTTGCTTCAGCGAATTTTATCTACTATTGAAAACATTTACATTAGTGATGTGCACAATTTTACATTTAAATAAAGCATGTGCTCAATGCAAAATTTGCAGTAGGTTACAATATTTGAATATCATAGGCCTGCAGGTTTTTCAAGTGCTGGACTAAGTTAACCTGATTGTCAATGTCATATTAAATTAAAAATATTAAATGAATCCTGTCTGGTCCAAATGTATTAGGTTCTGAGCTATAGATGACAGACGCCTAGTCCATATTTTCATTAGGATTTTATAGTCGGCATTTAATAAGCTTATCGGTCTGTACAAATTAACATCTCTCAGCTTCTTGTCTTTCTTGACAATGCTGACTATAGTCGACTCTTTGAAATCAGATGGAATCCCTCCCTCTTTTATATTGTGTTAAAAAGCTCGACCAGAAAGGGTGTCAGCTCCTTACTAAAGATATTATAAAATTCTATTGGAAAGCCATCGTTGCCGGAATCCTTGCCACTTGATATTGTAGAGAGGGCAAGTTGAATTTCTTCTACTGTTATATCCGCATCTAACTCTTCAATTTGTGCAATGGTTAGTTGTGGGAGATTTAGAGAGTGAAAGTAAGAGGATATAGACTAATTTGAGACTGTATATTTTGCCGCATATAAATCGTTATAATACTGTAAGAAGATTTTGGCAATCCTATCCTCCTCCGAGACCACCGCACCTGTCTATGGTTCCTCCAACTTCCTGATTGTTGCTGTTTCTTGTTTAGTTCTAGTTGAATGAGAAAGAAACTTCCCTATCAACTGGATTTCCTCATAGACCCGATGCTGATATAACCGTGAACTCTGGATTTCCTCTAAAATAAAAAACTCTCTTAGCTTGTGTTTCGCTTTGTCTAGTTGCCTGCTAACATTATGCAATCCCAGCCGTCCATTACTCAGCTATAATAAGTTGTTGACTGTAGACTCTAATTGAGATATATCTGCCTGCCGATTTTTAAATTATGAAGCTGTAGAGGCTATCATTTGTCCACGAATTGTGGCCTTAAAGGCTCCCTAAACCGAAAAAAGAGATGCAGTACCCTTGTTGGTCAGAAAAAAGTTTTCTATAGATTTGCTTATATCTGATACCCATTGCTGATTGGAAAGAAGTGAGCAGTCCATCTGCCATCTGGGCCTCTCTCTTATGCTGGCCTCAACTTCGAAATCAGCACTAACCAATGAATGGTCAAAAAAGGCATTTGCCCTTATTTCAGAACTTGTTAACAGCAGACTCGAAGATGACACCAGACTCCGCATCGCAAACTCACAGCTCCTCAGAACCAACACATCACCCCGACTGCACAACGCATCCTCAATGCCGCACTTTGCATCGCAGGTCCTCGTCGGCGGGATCCTCGACTATGATGCAGGACCTCACATCGTTGCTGTGCTGCACCATGGAATTGACGTATCGCTTTGGCTCCACAATGCATCTTCAACACGGATCCTAGTGACGCTATGCAAACCAGGATTTAAGGTAGTTTGTTCAGCGGGCCTAACTGGGTCTCTGTAGCCGCCAGTGCTCCATCCTGGTCAGCCTGATCTTGTGACTTTGTCCTGGTCCGGTGCAACCAGAGATCCACAGTTGGTGCTTTGTGCTTTTTGGCGCTATTTTCCCTAAAATCTCTCAAATTGCATATCTCTGGTTCTACTGAATTTATTTTCATTCATTTGGTCTTGTTTTAAATATTGGAGAAAGCTCTATTTTTCTAGCTTGGTGTGGGATCCTTTATGTGTGTGGTGTTGTCACTTTATTACTGTTTGAAGTGTTGAACAAATACTTTACACATTTTCTCTAAGTTAAACCTGACTGCCAAAGAGTTGTGCACATGTTAATTTAGGATTGGCTTGTGGCTCACCCAGAGAAGAATTGTAGTTGCTGCTTGACTAGGGTTCACACCCCAGTCAGCCAACTACCCAATTCGCCTGCTAACATTATGTGATACCAGCCGTCCATTACTCAGCTGTAATAAGTTGTTGACTGTGGACACTAATTGAGATATATCTGCCTGCCGCTTTTTAAATTTTGCAGCTGTAGAGGCTATCATTTGTCCATGAATTGTGGCCTTAAAGGCTCCCCAAACCGAAAAAAGACATGCAGTACCCTTGTTGGTCAGAAAAAAGTTTTGTATAGATTTGCTTATTTCTGATACCCATTGTTGATTAGAAACAAGAGAGTGGTCCATCTGCCACCTGTGCCTCTCTCTTATTCTCGCCTCAACTTCGAAATCAACACTAACCAATGAATCCTCAGAAAAGGCCTTAGCCCTTATTTCAGAACCCATTAACAGCAGACTCGAAGATGACACCAGACTCCGTATCGCAACCTCACAGCTCCTCAGAACCAACACATCACCCTGACTGCACGATGCATTCTCAATGCCGGACTTCGCATCGCAGGTCCTCGTAGGCGGGATCCTTGACTATGATGCAGGACCTCACATCGTAGCTGTGCTGCACCATGGAATTGACGTATCGCTTTGGCTCTGCAATGCATCTTAAACGCGGATGCTAGTGATGCTATGCAAACCAGGATTTAAGGTAGTTTGTTCAGCGGGCCTAACTGGGTCTCTGTAGCCGCAAGTGCTCCGTCACGGTCAGCCTGATCCTGTGACTTTGTCCCGGTCCGGCGCAACCAGAGATCCACAGTTGGTGCTTTGTGCTTTTTGGCGCTATTTTCCCTAGAATCTCTCAAATTGCATATCTCTGGTTCTACTGATTTTATTTTCGTTCATTTGGTCTTGTTTTAAATATTGAAGAAAGCTCTATTTTTCTAGCTTGGTTTGGGGTCCTTTTTGTGTGGTGGTGTCACTTTATTACTGTTTGAAGTGTTGCACAAATACTTTACACATTGTCTATAAGTTAAACCTGCCTGCCAAAGAGTTGAGCACATGTTGATTTAGGATTGGCTTGTGGCTCACCTTGAGAAGAATTGTAGTTGCTGCTTGAATAGGGTTCACACCCCAGTCAGCCAACAACCCAATTTCTTGCACTAGGGTTTGGAGGCTTTGTAGCTTTCTATCAGGTTACATAAGAAGGGAAGGATGGAGACTGGACAGAAGTTGTTTAGGATATTGGGGTGTCATGAACATTTCACGCAGAAGAAAAGGGCAACATGAATAACAAACAACATATAGATGTCTATTTTTTTGTTCTTACATTAGGCCTTCTTTCAAACAACATGCCAAAATATGTTTTCATATCAAGCTCAAAGTTTTAAAAAAATTATGGTTTGCTACACTCTTTCGCAGGAATGTTTGGAACAGAAGACTGCAGAACCAAAAAACTTATGTAGAACATAATGAACACAAGTCAACTGTCACCTGCACAGAGAGTTGCTCTTGAATACAAAGATTTATAATGTGTTCAATACCTCTACACACCTATTGTGCATTAAAAGCACATGTGGTTTGTCAACACTTACACCCAAAAGCTGTTCCACACACGTTTTTTGGTTCTGCAGTATGAAGGGCACAGGTAGTATGATGTTTAGCTCCTTCAGATCTTGGTTATTTTTAGCAAATAGTGTCTTTTTTGACAAATGTTGCATAGAGTGTACACTCTTCTTAGTCAATATGTTTTAATACTCTGTGGTGCATTTCTCATGAAGGTTTCACGGTTTGCAAATGGTGTGGTATAGAGTAAACCCTGTCCATAGAGTAAGCACTGTATACAGTACCCAGTTCTCTACTGATATCAACATCATTTCTCAATGTAGGTGCGGTGCGTTTCAGGGATTTGATAGAGGTAAAAGCAGTCCGAAGTAGGGCATTTGTATTGGAACTGACATTCACTATTTTTTTGGAACTTTGCTTTCTGTGAACAGCTGTGTACAGATTGAACATTGTACTCAATGATGGTTTACTTTATATATTTGTGGTTGATGTGACCTATTCAACCTGTAAAGTATATGGTTTAGGATGAATTTTGCACATAATGCATGCTTTCTACACCTAAAGGAGTTGTATCCATGATGGCAGCAATAATGGCTGATATTCTCCTGAGCTACTATGTACTTACTTCCGGCCTCCAATGACAGTCATTTACACAGCAATATGTGTGAAAATGAAGCTGGGATTACGTCATGAGTGATGTCATAAATGATGTAATAGAGCATGTCATGAGTGATGTCATATGTGAGTTCATAAGCACTGCATGGCGGTGGCACAAGTTATAGTTCGGCTGCTAACTATAACTAGTGAATTTCAGTGTTTTTTTTAATTCAAAACGTTAATGTTGTCATTGACAAATTCACCTTACTATAACGTTACTTTAACCTTTGTTTTTTTCAGTGAATATATATATATATACACTCACTGGGATTTACACATTCAGAACAAGAACAATGGGTGTGATAATACACTTTTGTACCATGTACACCAATACTCCATTAGAACAAAGATAGAGAAAGAACACCAAGATCAAGGAGACTAAGAAATTGTGAAAACTATGGTAGAAGAGCATTTGAGATTAGCTTTGCCTTCTACTTACTGCAACAAGTGCGAGATATACATTGGTTCTGACAAAATGAGAAAAACAGTGATCTCAAGAATCAACAATGATTCAACATTTTAAGAAGTAACAAAAACCTTCTTTGCCACTCTAAACATATAATTTTGAAAATCGTGTTTTACCCAACAGTTTTTTTAAATTAAAAAAGATATTACATTTAAATTGTGTGAAAATGTTTTTCCTCATAAAAAAGTTCCACACCTGAAAAGCTAAACTTAATAACAGTTGCATTGAAGCACCCAAAAAAGTTTAGAAAATGAACCAGAAAAAGAATCCTCTTATTACAAAAACGTTCAGTTAAAGAACCAAAAAAGATCTATTTCAAGAACAAAAACTTCATAAATATGTGGAGACTAATAGCCAGGAAAGCAAGGATTGTCCACCAATGGCAAGTTGGATGGCCAACCCATACTGTGCATGCCAATGGCCGAGCGCAGTGGGAGGTGGCTGCTGGTGGCAAGGTGGATTCAGGGCCCAGCCAGAGTCCAAGCGCTGCATGTAACTCCCAGCGCCGATGACGTTTAAGCATGTGTTTGGGGTTAGGAGTAAAAAGCAGGATAAGTGCAAGGGCATGTTGTAAAAAATATATTAATGCTCAAATACAGCTACATGAGATGAAATGCCTATAATTTTAAACATCACATACCTGTTGCCACCTTAATGCCATGAGAGTCCAGAGGGTCTTGCTCATTGTCAATGATGTCAGCTGGTGGGATTGTATGATGGTGATTCTGCAGTGCATGCTATGCAACCCACACTCTAGAGGAGTTGTTGCTCTCCAGATTACAGCCCAGGCAAGGCATGATGCCTGCCTCCAACCAGAGGGGGAAGTGGCGCAGCACATAAAAAGTAAGTGCCGCGACCTTCTTCTCTGTAAAAGGAATTTGTCAGCATCACCACATCCCTACTCCTTCAACTGCCATATTCACAAGGAAGGAATAAGGAAGGACTTACACTAAAAAATAAATGAAGT